>JAHLMK010000020.1:0-600000 GCA_019915135.1 Strobilurus pachycystidiatus | reverse complement strand
AAGGAACTGCTCTCGACGTCGCCAGAGACACTGCAGGAAACTTACGGACACAACACTCCGGACTTCGTGGGCATGGTTGCATCTGTCTTTGATATCACGGCCCACAAGGATCTCAGCGCCAACAAGGATGGGGTATTGCGACCTTTTGGCGTACCTTGTCAAGTCCAGTACGTCGCTATCTCCGCTCCCTCTTGTTAGCTTTCTGATAGTTTTGTAGCCTACCGTTCGGCGACGAGTCTCATAATTCAGAACCTCGAGCGTGGCCTGTTCAAGGCTCTGACTGCTGACCGTCAATTCCAGCTATGCGAGCTCCTACTGGAACTGAGTAACCATGATCAAGACGTGGTACGTCTGCTCCCACGATAAACAATTTCCGCTCATTATATCAACAGCATACGACTGTGACGAAAGTCCTTGTCGCTCTATTGATCGAGCCCGTTCTCATTGCCAAGGTGCTCCAAGCTTTCCAACCGGACCCTGTCGACGCTCCTCCGGCCACCAAGCGTCCTCAAGTCTCCACTGAGTACGTCTGATTCCGCTTATATTTTGAGCAATCCTGAACTCAGCACTACAGAGGAAACACTTCCCAAACTAAGCGTACTCGCCGAAGTTTTAGCGACCGCCTCCCTTCCCGGTTCATTCGACCTGATCGTGGCACTCGTGCAAGCCTTGAACAACGTCATTCAGGCTTCAACCACCTCGGATGTCGTCGATGTTGTCTTCATCGAGCAATCGTTGATGTCAGCCGTTGCCACCGCCGCAGACAAAGTCACGGCATGCTGCTTATCATGACTGACTATGAAATGCTTACTTCTCATTAGGAAGTACCGAATTTGCCACCTAGTGCAATCTGCCTTGAAGTTCTGGTTGATATGATTCGGAGTGAGTTTCATTTCATTCGTCAAGGGCTCAAATCCTGATGTAATATCACCTAGCTGCCAACAACCCACAGACCTTCGAGCAGGCCTTGTTATTGATGGTCCCCCTCGCGCGTCTCAGTCCCGAATCGGTCTTGCACAACATCATGGCCGTCTTCACGTTCATGGGAACCAAAGTCTTCCACCGCGATGATACTTACAGTTTCACCGTTGTCCAGAAGGTTCGCTGACTCCCTACCCCTCTTGTAAAAGTGACTTATCATTTTGACAGACAGTCGAAAATATTGTTCCCGTTATGGTGGCTTCCCTCAAGGGCTGTCACAAGTCCCGAATGGAGCTCCCACTTGGATCACGCGAGTTCCTGCGGGTCTTCTCCGATGCGGCGAACCATATCGTTCGACACCTTCGTACGAAGTGCGTTGGTTACTTTCCTCATCTAATCCAGCTTTTTGATATTCTTCTTTTCGCAGCTTCTTCGCGCACCTCGTCAACGTACTTGGACCGGATGACTATCTACTACCAGTGCGTCTGCTACTGGTGTAGAAGGCGGTGAATCACGTCGTACGCCAGAGCGCCGAGGAGGCGAAGAGCACATTCGCCTTACCGATAACCATACTACATCTTTATGATGGTGTTCTCCAGAATCCGGTAAGTGTGGTCTATATGTCCTTAGTTCGAGCTGAAGCTGTCAACCCATAGGTTCTTACCGAAATGGTCCTGGAAAGTCAACGCCTGGCTCGCCGCATTACTGACTCTGACAACCTTAAACGGATGATCATCTGTGAGTGGCTTCCCAAAACTTCCTTCTACCTTTGAGCTTTTTGACAAACCGCGGTTGTTAGCAACGAGGAAGACTCGACTTCTGTCATCACCGCATTCAAACGCCGAGCACAAGCGGTACTTGCCTTCGTTGGGTACGCAGTCAAGGCCGTATCAGGCTTCAGTTCTGCCTCGTTGGAGTCGTCCCTTGTCTCCTTGCTCGTCGTCGTGTCTACCTTTCAGAGCGGCCAGGGAGCAGATGGCCGCGTAGATGACATCAATAAGGTTGCCCCCGCATCCTTGGACAAGACGTTGAGAGTGATGTCCACACTGGATTCATCGGAGCAGATGGTTTGTCATCATGATTTTCCTCTTTACTGATTGAAGTATCATCCACTCACTACCTCCATAGGTCCAGATCGGCGCATTGGACCTGCTCGCGGAACGGCGTCCACGGAGAACCTCGTCAAGATAATTCAGCGCATCAAGGACCTCCTCACTGCGCATCCAGGTAGTTCTGTTGCCGTCTCTGCCTTCCCCGGTCTGAAGACAATTTGGAGATGGGACTCTGCGCGGGAGAGGAATCCGCCACTAGGGATATCGTCCCGCTCATGCTCTCTGCGGTCGCTGATCGAAAGATGGCCGTACATGCCCTCCCGGCGTTAGCACCTTTCGCGTATGTTGTTTCGATGCGATTTGGAGAGAGGCTTGAACTGACCTATTCTCGAGGCCAAGATTGGGAGCGAGGAAAGATTGGGAGCGAGGATCATACATACCCTTCTTCCGCGAAATCGTTGGGCAGTGTGTTGCGATCCTTCAGAAGGGTCTTGATGGTATGTTTAGCACTTCCTAATATCGCTCTCATCTGAAGTACTCACTTCAATCCTTTTACCAGATCTGTCCGTCGAGGCGACAAATTGTCTCGCACCGACTCTTGACGTCGATCCCTACCTTCTGGGCATCTGAAGAGATCTCGCAAGTGATCATGCTTTACATCACTCAACGGCCGAGTGATGCTTCCTTGCCTTCCCTCGTCGAGGCTATTACCCAGCGCGCACCGGAAAAGGTAGTCATACCGACGTTGGCGCAGACTTGATCTGCGCTTCTCAAGTCTTCAACTCCTTCTGTGGGTGATACGAGCTCCTGGGTGGATCGTTAACTGATAAATGACATCTGAACCTACAGGACAAATACGATTTTGTTCTTTGAGGTGGTCCGAAGGGCTCTGTGCACGTCTAGCAAGGGTGTAGTCCAAGAGAACTTGAGGGCTATCTTCCGCATGCTCTTAGAAGCGGTCGATGTTGATGGTGGGGAGAGTTGTTTTCGTCGTCTTTTCTTCGAGTCGGTTCTCTAATATTGGTTTGAAGCTTGACTTCAAGGGGCCTGGTATCATCGCGTTCACGGAACTCGTCGTGAAAATCAACGAGAACACCTTCCTGCCTCTGCTCAGGCGCTTGCGATTGGGCCTTCGTCAGTAGTACAGGCGAGTGGTGTACGTCGGTGCATGGACTTCTTACAACCTCGACGCAGACGAGAAACGAAAGGTCGTGTTCTGTCCAGCCTTCTCGGCCCTATTGGACTATTTCAAGGTATGCCTCCGAACGACTCATTGACCTTAGTACTTCATCTATGTACTCTAAGGGCTTGATGTTGCCGTACATATCTTTTGTCCTGGAAGAACTCGCGCCTACTGGAAAGCTGCTTCAGCGTCGGACCCAAAGTTGTGGTTCTGCATCCTCGCGACGGTTACGAAGAGTATGCTGCATGACGATAGGGGTATGGCTTTTCACGACTCACCCTTGCTTGCCTGACTCACTCCGTTATAATAGCCTTCTGGCAAGACGACAAGATCAAGCAGGTCTACGGTCCACTTATCGCACAGGTACCCGTGGGTGCCCAACAGCCACAGGAGAGAAAGGCGTTGTTGCAAGAGACGCTTTGTGCGGTCGTGGACAACACTACGGGTGACCTGCTCTTGAAGTCGATTAACGCGGACGTGATGCACACTCGCTCGGAGGACGTGCAAGTTTGTCTGTTCGCTCTACTGTGCTCGAAGGCTATCTGGCACGCGCATGGTGGAAAGCTGCTCGGTCAGTCCAGTCTCGTCACAATCTGTTTCTGGAGCGCCAACTGACTGTTGTCGATAGGTTTCGTTGCCGAGACTTCGACGTTTATCGCAGAATGTAGTGAAGATGAAAACGATATGGTCTGTCGGGAGGCCTTGAACTTGAAGACGACTATCGAGAGTGTTGCAGGAACCATAGATTGCTTGTAGAGTAGTGTTCCTTGTGTCGATTAGACGTATTCGAGGCTCTTGTACGGTTACCATAAATTTGGGGCGAGGAAAGATGCAGCATGCCAAATCCGGCAAAACCTTGCTTCGACCTGCACCACGATGAGCGACTACGTGCCGTCCATCGACACCTGCGCGTCAAGCTCTGCTACATTTGCCGCGACGAAGAGCTCTTTGATCGTACGCCTGCCTCCGCGCCCGACGCAACGTTTCTGACAGCGCCAATCCACAGGTCCCGAGAACCCGCCTCCAGTCTGGATCCACCCATGCCGATGTGCCCTCATCGCGCACGAGACCTGCCTCCTCGACTGGATACAGTCTGCACAAATGCGCGGGGACGCGGCGGCGAAGAATGCGACAAAGTGTCCGCAGTGCGGGACGAATTACGAAATTGAGAGCAGGAATCCGCTGATTCTGCGGGTGCTGAACTGGGCGAGCGGCCAGATGCCCCGACTGGGCGTGATGTTTTTGGGTGCGGGCTTCCTGGGGCTGACGGTGTCCGTGGCGGTGGGGATATATCTGTCGCTCACGAGCTACGGCGCGTAATGCCATCAAGATATTCTTTGGGGAGGAGTGAGTCCTGACTATCTACGCCTCGAGACTTTGGCTGACGATGCGCAGGGTGTTTGAATTCGTGGTGACCGACGACCCGAAGAACTGGCCTCTCATGGCGTACATCCAGCTCCCGCTCATTCCTCTGAACCTGGTTGTGTCCCTGCTGTTCTCATGTTCGCCTCTCATGGACCCCTTACTCTCACGCATCTCCTTCACCCCATCCCCCAACACTCTACACCTTAGCGCCAAGCAACTTCCTGCCCTTGCCTCGCTCTGGCCGCCCTCGCCCTCACTCACAGCTCAATTCTCTTAATTCCTCTCTCCACAAGCCTGTACCGCCGTGTCTACCACCGCATCTCTCAAAGAGTGCTTGGCACAAGAGAAATAGAAGACTACGACGACGATGCGCCGCCCAGGCGGGTCGTCGACGCCAACGCAGGCGCTGCAGCCGCCGAAGACGCAGACGCTCGCCCCGCCGTCGACATTGGTGACAACCACGCCCGATTCGTCTTCTCGTTGCCCGACCGCCTCGGGTGGCAGATCGCCACCGCGCTCCTCATACCCACCATCGCGAACAAAATGGACTATTCCTCCTCCACCTGTCCAAGCGCGCGCCTCTCCTGCGCCAGTTCCTCGGCGTCCAGCCACACTGGAAGAGGTCAGCGCTCTCGCTTCCGTTGTACTGGATGAACAAGGATGGCGGCAAGGCGCATCTTTGGCTGGTGTCCAGGGCGTTTTGGGGCGGTGTGAGTCCGTGGGCGCAGTTGCATCCTGTTTGGTGGTGAAACTCGCTGGGTCAGGGCGTCTTTCTGGTGGTACGTTCCGTCAGTGTCTCTGTCTTCCCTCGCTCATGCGGTGATCTACAGGCGGGGAAGGGTGAAGGCCCGGGCGGATGAAACAAAGATGGGATGACATCAAGTCCTGATTGGAAGAGTTGATGACAGCGTCATGATATTAGGCCACGAGGAGGCGATGACTTACTCGTCCGGAGGAAGACAGGCGCCACAGGCAAAGCACATATTGTTCAGATATTCATTGTTCTTCCTGAGTACATCAAGTCTCAAGAAACTACATCGTCGATGGATGAATGACTAGGTCATTCGAGCTCGGAGTGGTACAAAGATCATCTATTGCTGCAATCCCTTCCAGTGAGTAAGCCCTGTAAGGATGGAGAAAAACGGGCACTCACAATGCCCGAATAGTGTAGTACCATGCGCTATTGCTGATCGTCATCATCGTCACCAAGTCTTCTGTCAATGCTTGCCGCCGCTGTTCTTCTCTCTGCGCGTATATTGACGATGTGTCCTTTCTCCTCCAGGACCTTTTGCCGGTCTTGCGACGGACTGGTTCGTCGACGCCTGTAATCACGCCAGGCGTCCACGGTGAATGTCAAGTCGTCGACCTACCCTTCGGTTAGCCAAAGGCCTCTGGTACTATTTGCTTCCCCTTACCCGCTAGACTTACTTTTCTCCTTTCGTTGGGTGTCTCTGAAGCAGCGTAAGTATTGTATCCAACAAGTATATAACATCCTATCTTTTGCCTATCAAAACATGTACCTAGTCATGGTCATTGAGACGAACGCAACAATTATGATTTATATGAACCGAGCCGGCTGCGGCAAGAAGCTGTTTCATTCCAAATGCTCCTCCCATTCTGATTCCGAATCCTTTTCCGTGCCCATCTCCGGAACGTCCTTCTCAGCTGCTGACTTCGGTTGCACGGGTCCACACCGGAGTCGCGGTGAGAGTCCGACGAATGCAAGGTATTTGGGCCATCCCTCAAGTCTGGGTCGTTTGGCAGTCCCTTCCGCCTTCCCGATGTCACTGAAATCTTCAGTCAAAGTGTAGGCATGAAGAGTGACAGTTTTGGGAAGGCGCGCCCACATCTTGTGCCGGCGAAATTTGATCTATGTATGTTGCGATATCGTCCTGAATTACATAGGGAGTCCGGCGATTTGTTTGTAGCGCAGAGGCCACGTAGATTCTCGGAGGCGAGCGGGAATAGTCGTGGTCTAAGTGCAAGTCTCAAATTAGGAACAGTAAGTGATGATCATCACTTGAACTTGGACCACGACCTCCGCGCAGTCGTTTTCGCTCTCTCAGCATTTTTCGACGTTTCTGGACTTCAACATGTTCGAATAAATGTTATCTTACGCTACTTGCACTGTGCTACTATGACGATGTAAGTCGAGTTCCCCAGGAAAATTGGAACGGAGAACGCGCTCCAAGTCCGCATTTCCGCGTTGTCTTGTTCTGGCGCGCTACCTGGACCCTGCGAATGGATGGGATCTGTATTATCGCCAGATATGAAGCGTTGTGGGCATCTTTGAATTTATCTCATCGCGGAGGCGGGACCGTCAATGACGCCAGCGCTGTTGGCGGTCTGCTCGCGCGCTGCTTTGGTTTTTGCGCATCCGCTTGCTTACAGACCACCTTCCGGCTCACCTTGAGCTACTGACTCTGTAGGTCTGCCTCACTCGTCGTCTTTGACCATCCCATGGACTCCACCGCGGCCGCTGTATGGGTATAGGTTCTCCAAATTTTCCCTCTGTCATTGAGCGCTGAGCCTTTCACAGCCTGCCTTCTTTTCAAGAATGTCTACCACAGCGCTGGTAGGTTCTTCGTGTTACTGACTCTCTTTCCTAGAATGAATCCCACTTAGTACGGACGCTGCACCAAAGTACGGAGACTATACACATCGCTACTCTCACTGTTGAAAGCCCTGCATCCCTGCCACGGTGGTATGGTATGCTGCCTTCGGCTTTTCAACCACCTTCTTTACTGATTTGGACACTTCAAGCAACAACGAGCACCGCAGGCCGGTCGACGGCGTCGTCCGCGACAATCAAGAGGCTCTCTCCGTTCAGTTCCAACCTGCCTCCGCCGCTATTCCACGGGAAGCTCGCTCATCGAGCGACGGAATCCCGGGACCCGGACCCACCTACGCCGATAGACTCGATATCATCGCAGGCTCTCACGTGCACAGCCTCAATGTCGGCCTTTGTTTTTGCTATGGTGTAGTACCACCAACTGGAGCCGATGGTGCGCAGGTCTTACTCTTTCCACTGACTTAGCTATGTTCTATACTGACCTGCCACCCACAGGTCACTTCAACCACAGATGCCCGGAACTCTGTTCGAGATGTGTTGCCGTGACACAGCACCAACGACACGGCCACTTCCACATCAGGTACGTCGCTATTGCTGCTTCTATCTTTCACTGTTAACTCAGATATTGCGCCACATGTAGCCGATGATTATGCGCTTGGTATTGATCGATGCTCTCTTATCCACTCCCAGAGACGACTGAAGCCATCTGCGGTACTCTCAGGTGTCCAGTATGTCCGTCCGTCGTGATCTATGCCTGTCGTTCTGCTTACCCGCCCAATTCATTCCAGTCGCTATCCACGTCGGACCCAATATTTTCAGCCGTCCCGCGGCGAACGCTTGACGTTGACATTGATTGTCATTGTGGACATGGCTGCCAACCACGAATTGTCTTGGGCGATGGCTCTCCGCTATACTCTCAGACTCGGACAGAGTTGTCTGTAACACTGATATTTACTTAGGTGGGACAGCGTACAGCGTTCCGTCCATCTGCGACAACGTTGTGGGCGCTGTGTGACTGCTGCAAGTCCTTGTCCTACGGCCCGTGTATGCTTACTGTTACCTACGGTGACTTTGATCTTGATATCCGAGTCCGGACGCTACAATGGACGTCTCGTGTTGAAACACATCTATTTGGGTTGATTGCACACTGTATGGTGCTCCGCGAGCATCCATGGACCTTGTAATGTCGGAAAGCCAGCGTTCCTTGCTGGATAGACCTGTTGGCTGGTTCTCACGAGTGAGTAGCTTGAGTGAGTTCATCACTCTCCACCCGTGTACTTGTCATTGACTTGTTCGTGGAAGCTTGTACCCGCACCCTCTCACGCTGCCCTCATTCCACGTTTGAAATCTTCATGTCTAGCCAGTCGGCGCGTACGAGTTGAAGACTGGCCGCGGAGATGGACGGCTTACACATCACCCACCTTGATCCAACTTTTAAACCCTAATCGCATTTAGTCTGTCTTCCTTTCAGCTTTCTGACCTGCTGTCTTCAACTTGCTGTCAGGACAACCGATCTCCGGCTCGAAAAAAAAGTCAATATTCACCGTCATCATCTATCGTGCAATCCTCGGTAGTCTGGAGCGCTTCATCGCTGTCACTACGGCGCATTTCGCTGGGAAGTGGCCGTTCTGGCTATCGCCTCGTCAAGTAGTTGTGATACCCGTCGCGGCTCCATATGTGCGTGCTCTGTTCGGTCCTCAAAAAAAGGTATTCTAACCATCATCGTCGTTGGCTCTGCAGAAAGACTACCCGAATCAGATAGTCAGGTGGCTTAGCTCGCTTAGTCTGTACGTGGATGTGGACAACAGTGACAACACCCTGCCAAAAAAGATCCGGAATGGGGAGATTGCACAGTACAACTTCATCCTCGGTGACTTTTTTGCACCTTTATTCTTTTGTTTCCATTGTGTTTCTTACTGTCCCACCCAGTCGTTGGACGAAACGAGCTCGGTACCCAGTCTAGGAGCGTACGAAATTGCGATGACGTTAGGACCAAGGCCAGGGAGGGTGCCGCTGGAGGACATCGTTGGCAAGTTTGTGAAACTGAAGAGCATTCGGCGGGTCGTTAATCAGTTTGCTTGATTTACTGATATCTGTACCTACGCGATTAAAGTATCTATAGCAAGCAGTAAAAAGCAAAGATCTATGCTATCATACCGTTTCGTTGGTGATGGTCAGGTGAAATAGAACCCGATGCAGGAGGGGCTCCTTCTTCAAATGAGCTTGGGTTAGGGTTGCGCCACAGTCAAAATTTTTTGTCCGATCTCGATGTATAGATGTACACACGAATGAGTATGGAAGGCATCTATGATTGATTACCATACACATGTTCACTGAATAAAGCCAAAAGCAAGAGCAGAATAGGTGACCACAGTTTCTATTTAAGAATCCGACATGCACCGAATTGCGCGCGCTGGAACAGATAAACTTCAGACATGAGCATAGGAAAGGAAGGATCGAGCCTTACAAGCTGTTGGATGGCGGAACGTTCTCCTTCAGGCATACTATTGATGTGTTCCGGCGCCAACCTCAAGACTTGCATCAGAGCGGCACGCTGCTCTACACTAACGCCAGGCATGTTGGGCAGTTGCATCTGAGGCATGACATTGGCGGGCGGAGTAGGCGGAACCGGTGTAGCCATATTTGGCGGTCCGGGAGGGTGGTGAAACGGCACTTGATTCGCTGGAGGTGTAGCATACGTCAATGGTGGCTGTAGCGGAGGCTGCATATGAGGCGGGTAACCAGCATACTGCATAGGCGGAGGCATGTACGTTGGGTTGGAGGCTGCAGGCGGGAGCATACGGGCAGGAGGGGGCTGAGCTGCTATACCGGAAGCAGCTTCCCTCATTTGGTGGAGTATAGAAGAATCAACGATGTCGCTTAAGACGAGCGCTTGGAATAAGGCGTATGCTAACTGTGGATGAGCCTGGAGCAGCTTGCGTGCATGGTCGGGGTGAGTAATCACAAAAGCCTGGCGTGGGTCAGTCATGTCGTCCAACTTAGGCGAGGGACGCATACCTTCATCTGCGCCAGAACTCCCGTCAGTCGGTCTGGATTCATCATACCCAGTGTATGGCTGATCGCGTCGCCCGGCGACACTCCAGGTGGGACTTTGGTTCCAGGCGGCAGCGATGCCAAAAAGGCATCCATTTCATTTTGTGGCTGCTGCCGTCCGTGTCCCCGTCGTCCGTATGGCCCCGCATCTCCACTATCCACAAGTTCTCCGCGGACAGTTGTTTTTCCCTCCAATAACGGGTCTGAGTCTGCAAGATCTACGCGTAGTGAGCGGCCACCGACGTCTGCATTGTTAAGGTTCCAAACAGCTGAAGCCGCAGTTTCGTGGTCTGTTTGCCAGTGTGAGCGTGAGCTAGACGAAGGAAAATGCGACGCACCTGCGAACTCACAAAAGCCATAACCTTTCGGTTTTCCTGTGTCCCGGTCAAAGACGAGTCTGGCGAACGAAGTAAGGACAAGGTGTTGTGCTAGGACAAGGATACGCACCTGAACCCAACAACTTGCCCAACTGACCTGAAGATGTCCGCCAATTGGTCCTATTGCAAATGTTATTGTACGGCAGTTAATGCAGCGATCTACTTGCCTCGCCCATATTGTAGGGCACATTGCCCACTACAGTCGAAAACTGTGAGGTTTTGATTCAAAGGTAAGATAGTCATAGTCTCTTACCAAAAACCAATTTACTCATCGCGTTGACACAAAAAGTAGCAAGTGAAAAGAAATTGCACGAAGAAGCGCGTCCTGGAGGAGGAGGGAGAGGATAAACGACGGGTATGGATAACCCAAATCCGTTCGTGTCGCACGTGGCCCATTCGCGCGCTCACAGGCTCGGGGACCGTCACCTTAGGCTTTTGTATCGTCCACTTCGGACCGACCTCTGCTGGGCGCTTCGCCAAAATGATAAGCGGCTCCACGCGAATGGCATGCTGCATCATTGTACACTGTACAGGCGGTTTATGGGGCCTCAGGGTTGCAATGCGACGGCAGACTTCGGCAAAGGAACTGTAGACTGTAGTCTCCCTACTCCCTGTCAGTGTTTCCACTTAAGGACACCGTCATCTGCCAGTGCGCGCAGACCCGGACTCGGATTGACGCTGGACCTTGATTTTGGATTGGCAATATCTTCGTCAAGGTGCATTCACTGGCTTGGTTTGGTCGGGTGTGTGGGGTGTTGACGAGGTGCGTTGACAATATGGTGTTCTAGGTGTGGTAGGGTGACGGAAATGAACCATGCAGGCACGACGTTAACGGAGACGAACGAAAAGGCAGGAGAGCAAAAGAACAAACAAATCTATAGAAAGACGCGCACAAGGATCAGGAGAGGAAGAGACAGGATGCCGACTGCGAGCCAGAGCCAGGTGCGTACCACCCCACTCCGCGACCCAAAACCCGTACGCGCTCGAACCTCTGCACCCTCGTCTTTCAGCCCCACCACATCCTTTTTCCATTTCCAAAGCGCTGACCTTCACCCAAAGTCTCAGCCCCTCTTGCACCAATCCGACGACTCGGCGGTGATGTTCAGCGTGATTGAGATACTGGCGGAAAGGCCTGGGGAGTATAAGCTGAAGTGGGCAGATATTGATCCTGGTGAGTCGTCGGTATTCAGTCCCACACGACAGTCGTCACCGACGAGTAGCTGTACGCGAGCGACTACGTGTTGTCACCAACAACCCCTCAGCCTTGTCCACGACGTGTTTTTGATCTTGATCTCGACAAGTTCCTAGGTCAGACCCGCTAACACAGTTCTTTTGCAGAGACTGACGCCTTGTACCTGCCGACATGGCAGCCAAAGAGCAACGTCACGCCAGATTTGGTGGAGGCGTGGAGGGAAAAGAATAAGGGCAAGGGCAGCCGGAAAAGTACAGGCAAGTGTCTGTCTTCTGCTATTTGTTCCTTATACACTCTACTTTGTCCGCTATGCTATTGCCATCCAGGGAATGCTGACAACAACCCACGCTTGCAGGCCGCAAATCATTGGCGTCGACGAAACGCTCCCTCACGATGGGCGGACAAGACGACGATTCTGACGATTACGAGGCCAGTACGAGTAAGCGCAGGAGAATAGCGCCCAGTAAACGCGGCATGTCCGCATCGACTAAACGGGCGACGCCAGCTTCGACTAAACGCGCGACATCAGCATCGATTAAAGACAAACTCGAGCAAGTCCGGCAGGAAGAAGAGGAGGAAGACCAAGAAGAGGAAGGCTACACTCCTCCTCCAAAGAAGAAGAAGAGAGCGCGGGGAAGAGAGGAGGAGACGGATAGGGCTGGGAAGAAGCTGAAGGCAGGGGAGGAGGAGGAGAGGAAGAGGAGAGAGATGCAGAGGGAGGAAGAGGAAGAGGACAGCCAGGAGGATTCGCGGGGGGAGAAGTTGATCTCGCCTTTCAAGATCGCACCCAACAGGACCGTACCGCAGAGAAGGCCTACGATCTCAGAAAAGAAGACGCTGCAGCCGCGGAGAGGGATGGGGAGAGTCCCGCTGCCCGAGGAGCCGCAAGGGATGACTGACGATGAACCTAAGGAGGACAAGGGCAAGGAGAATTGCAGAGAGGACAAGAAACAGGACGGGGAAGAGGACCTCGCAGGAAAAGATGAAGAGAACCTAGACCCTGTGCGCCTCCTGAAATCGGTGAAATCAGTGCGCGACCGGCTGAGACGGTTCGATAATGACCTGGTGGGAATTGAAGAGCGGGAGAGGGCGGGGGTGGGTGTTGTGGTCGAGAGTCTGACGCTTGGCGTTGAGGCGCACCCCAAGGCTACTATGGAGGCTCAGAAGCAGAGGACGGTGGATGGGGATGTTGGGGATGTGGATGCTGGCTTGGTGGAGAAGGGGGGGGAGAGAGAGAGAGAGAGGAAGGTCAAGGTGAAAGATGGGATGAAGGGGCAAAGTCCGAGTAAAGGCGGTACGTCTTTTTGCCTTTCCATTTTCTTTTTGTTTTTGTTTTTGTTCTTTCTGTTACTGATTTCAGTCTTTTTTGCAGGATCACTAGTCAACCTATTCCAGAACGGCGGTAATTCCTCGCCTACCGCGCCTGTGGCGAGGCTCTGCCCTGTGGCAGAGAGCTCTGCGGCGTCAAGCTCCAATCCCGAATCTGCGAGCACCAAACGCCTCATCGCCACGTCCAAAATCGGTCCCCGGTCCAAAATCGGTCCCCGGTCCAAAATCGGTCCCCGGTCCAAAACAATTCTGGTCCGGAATGGAAAAACAGCAGTGTTTGCTGCTTCCAAATCGAAATCAAACGATAATCCGCTCTTTGCTTCCACGTCTCTCAAGCTTAGCACCAGTCACGACAAGGCAGCCCCAACGGATGTAATCGACGTTGGAAAACTTCTCTTCCCAACCCCCGTCCTTGCACAGAGCGATTCCACACCCTACCTTGATAAGGACCATCCCCTTGAGCCATCAAGCTTGCCTGTCAAGCCAACGCCCAGTCCCAACTCACCTAGGGAACATGAAGAGCAAACTGCGACAAACGAGGAGAACGACACCCGTTCAAATTCTGAGAGGGAAGCAGGCTGCCATCGCTGGGGGAGGGCGGAGATTACTGACAAAATTCCGCGCCAAGGGCGGGGAGACGGAAAGAGGAAAAGGTTGGGGGATCTTGTCAGGGGTGAGGCAAGTGGGGGTGTGGAGGAGGGAGGGGGAGAGGGTCACGACGACAAAGAAGAAGAAGAAGCAGGAGACGCGGAAGAGGACGCCCGGCCATTCAGGGACCTTCCGGACTACGCGAGCACATCGAATGGGGGTGATCATCTGATGCAGTATCATTGGGACCCACGTGTTGAGGAGAACGGAGAGGTAGATTTGAAGGAACAGGGCAAAGAGCAGGAACAAGAGGGAGACAAAGAGCAGGTGGAAGATGAGGTGGAGGTAGAGCGGGGAATGGAAAATGGGGAATTTGTGCCAAAGTTGGGTACGCTCACCGTCCAGCCGTGTACGAACATCAATGAGTCGCAGACTGCTGATGTGAGAGGAGCAATAGGGACGGTGGGGATGGAAGATGACGAGAGTACGCAGGATATGGAGTTGGAGCCAGAGGCAAAAACGGGTTTGGAGGTGAAAAAGATGAAGGTACGTCTGGGACTGATCATATCAGCTCGCCGTTGTGTAAACTGACAATCTTGTAGGTGGGCAATATGTATGTGGGTCACCCTGAGGAGGAGGAGGAGGTGGGTTTTGATTTTCTTTGTATGTGATGTAAGTGCTGATGAGTCCGCTGATTAGGTCCCTTTACTAGCAGTACCCACACCCGATACTGCTCAGGCTGCACTGGCCAATGCACCGATATCCCAAGCTCATCAACCGACCGACTCTCCAGCCAAGGAAGTGGACACACCCACAACCCCCCAACAGCAATCAAACGACCAGGATGCCAACCCTGACTCTTTACCAGCCAAGGAGTCAAACACTGAATCTCAATCCGACAAGGAAGTGGATCCACCCACAGCCCATCCCGACCACGACCACGACAAGGACGAAATAACTTCCCAAATCACATCCCTCCGCGCTGAGCGCAACTTTTTCCACGCGCAGTACACGGCGCAGAGCACATACGTTACGATGCTGAGGTCGAGGAATGCGGACTTGGTGGGAAGGAATGAAGTTTTGGAGGGAAAGGTGAGTGGTACGGAATTGGGGGCCTCCCATCTGGGATGCTTATCATCCCTTAGATAACAGAGGGCGCGGAAGCGGTGCGACGGCCATATGAGAGACGCATCCAATGGCTCGAGGAGGATGTAGAGCGGTGGAGGGGAATTGCTTTGATGTTAAGTGAGGCCGAAGCTTGCAGGACGGAGAGGGACAAAGAATGCAGGGAGGTGCAGAGGGAGGCGGAACTGGAGAATGCAGATCTGATATACAGAGTCCGAGAGCTGGAGCAGCAGCTGGACGATGCGAGACAAGGAGTACCACCGCCGCCACCCACCACAACAACACCACCGCCGTGGCATGAAGAGGACTGGGGCGACGATGAGGATGATGACGAGTGGATGGATGACGATGGTTCTGAGGATCAGAGGTAAAAAAAAAAAAGGCCATGACCGCTGGCCACACTCAGAGTCACATTACCTCTCGTTGAGAAGACATGTAAACATTGTCATCATGTTACCCACCCGCGAGCTCCGCGCCTGTTACCTAGTCTTGAAATCGTTTCTTCTTTGTTCCCATCGTTATCTCTTCCACAAGATTCGAGTTTGTCAGCCTGTCAATGGCCTTGATCCCAGCAGGCCAGGCTTTTCCACCTCTGGTCCCTTCCACAGGCATGCGGCGCTTGGTGGCTCTGTGAAATCGCTCATACTCGCTGGGCGCACCCATGTCGCCAAACAGTATCCTAGCGATGGCTATTGTAGCATGGATCCGATGACTATGACTGGGCGAGGGAGGAGGCGGACGACGGTATGGGGTAAAGTGAACACCAATCCCGTTGTTCTAAGTCTTGCGCATAGCTTTTGGGATATGGATCCAGAGCTGGCGAGCGGCCCCCTCTATTCCTTGTCAGTCTTCCTGCAGCATACGGGCATATACACATTCCTTGAAGTTCAGCTCCTGGACAAGGTGAGCTTTTTTCGCGAACGTAAGCTGGACGGGACTTCCAAAGATACTACCAGCAAAAACGGAGCAAGTCCTTGTTCTCAAGCTGCTAGAATTCAGAATATACATGAAACAGCGTTGAAATGTCCGGTGTACAAGAAAATTGAGTATCTATGTCTATGGTACGTGCAATGATTAATAAGGGCGCCAGAGAAGGAACAAGATGTGTGTAAGGTAGACGGTAGTTTCTAGCAAAAGCAGTAAGGCAAGACGGGAAATCAGACAGTGCCGTCACCATATCAAGTTAAAAACAGTGGGCACGAGTAGTAAGCAGTAATCGAACTGCGACATCCTACTGCCTAGGTTCTGCACTCGACCTCCATTCACATCCTTGCCAGCCCCGTGGCCAGGACGTGCGACCCAGCCGATGCCATGATTCGCATAAAATTGGATCCGTTCCTCATGTTCATCTTCCTGCTGGAAGACCTGCAACCAGTCCGCTGTAGAAAGAAGCGAGTAGTTTTGCCTTACAGGCAGTCGCCGCACGTCTTGTCGGCATCTTTGACGACGCACCGGCGCCACCATCGAGACAACCTTGTTGCTATGTCGGTGCACATCGACAATCCATGTAACTGGGTTCAGACCCTGTGATTCAATGAAGAACAATCGTCTATCCTCGCAGTAATTGACATCCATATCCGTGGCTCGCCGACGCTTCCTAGTTGCCACGCCAATGCTCTCGTTCTCCTTATTGATATCTCTGTCTAATTCCGGACCCTCCAGAATATTCACCTCATCCGCTCGTTTACGCCGTTCCAAAATCGAGGGTTTGATGTCTTCGACCTTTTTTCTCTTTCTACGTGCCGGCCCGTTTTCGAGGATTATCCGGTGACCCATAGTCCTGGTCTTAACCCTACCACCACCTCCATTCTTCATTCTCACACTTTTGGCTTCACTGCCTTCATCAGCTTTTCCTTCGATCAAGCGCACTGCACAAAGATATTAAATGAGTACAGCCCTAGCGTGAACGAATTCTGATACTGCTTGACATCAGCCGTTACTTGAACAACCTTTTCCTATGATCATGCCTGAGCAGACGCGCGCCGTAGTCATAGAAGAGACTGACCATTATCGGCCACTCTGTCAGCCCGGAATCAAGCAACGGACGCGCTGTGAACGGGGTATATGTCAACAGCGTAGAACCTCCGTCGGTAGTCTTCCAAAAGATCTGCTAGACAGGTAGCCTAACGAAATTGCCTCGAAGGGATGGAACATTTTCAGGACGAGCGCTGGGCGCATAAGGTAGTGTATCATTGTGTTCTAGATTTTTGGTACAGCCAAACGTACACAGGAAGGGAAATCACTCACCCATAGTACTGCCTTCGGCGCAGATATAACGGTCGGGGTCAAGGTAGCCCAGCTTGACAGAGGACAACTACCAGCTACGCTCCGCCCGAAACTTCTGCCGACGACAGCATAGAACTTCTTGGAGATAGACGTTGTGCCCCAACTCGTTGAAGTAGAAAGGGTTCGTCCCGGATACATACGGTAATTTAGGGTTCGCGACGAAGATTCGTGTTCGCGCTGCATATTTATGCCATGATAGCTTCAACAAGACGTTGAAAGATGACGTCGTTGGCTCACAGGCAGGGGAGGCGGTGGAAAGGAGGACTAAGGTCAAGAAGTGGGCGTGGTTTGAGGATGGCTCCGATGAGGAATGGTGATCGTGGCAGTGAAAAGATGGTGGTGCGCTGGAGAGATGCTTATGCCGGGCGAGAGTCTCCTCGAAGAAAGTGTTGGCATCCTTGCTGATATCGAACGTCGTGTTCTGAAAGCGTGGATGGACTGCGATAAGACTGTAAGGCCCGCGCAAAGCTCAGCGCTGCACCTTCCGCTTCAGAAGCCATGCGAGATGGAAAACAAAGACAACACACCGGGTGAGGAAACTGACGCGCTATGCGCCCTAATGTCCCACCGATTTTCGCTCAGACTCCGAGCTGCCGCCAATAAAGTCGCACGCAAATAATAGAGCGACGAAAGTGCACCCTATTGCTCGGAGGCCTCCGTCTGTCATGAAGTGCAGACCCAGACTCAGAGGAAACGAAGAAGACGGTGAGAGGGAAGAAAGACGTATGTAGGCCGGTTGACAAATGCCGCCCAATCAGGCAGGGTCGAGATGCGCGCCGTCTCTTGACTCCTGCCAGACTCCTGCTGCCTCGACGCGCGTTCTGTTCAGCCGTGCTTCCGGGAGCGCTCATGTCTGGGTTAATATGCTTGTATCGGTCGGCCCCCTTTGACTGTCTCATTTACACCTCGCCCTCCGTGTCCGCGATTTCTACATTCAATTAGCGTTCTGGACGTTGTTACCCGGTCCGGAAGCGTAGTATCCTGGAATGGACCCTCCCCGCGTCTTCGATGGTATCAGACACAAGCCTACTACATACGAATTACAGATTTGCGTGCTCTTCTGCTCTCAGTCGCGTCGATGATACCTTCCTTGCGACGCAGAAAGCCATCGAAAAGATGGCATTAGGTCAAAATCTACAATTACTCTAGCCCGTCAATCCCCTTGAGCTTGAAGCAAGGCGCTCTCTAGTGTATGAGCTTCTGGAATACATTGGTCCTAGCCTTGTCAGTCGTCTGGGGATGTATGGCATTTCCGCCACCGAAGTATCGCGCGCCACTCTTCACGTTCCAAACACTTCAGGCTGTCGTTTTCGACATCAATATGAGTTCTATCATCTTATTCCCTCACGCGGCCGTCGGAGGGATTCCACGAGTATACGGCTTATATCAAGAGGTCCGGCAGAACGTTGGTATAATCATTGAAGCCTACCTCCGATCAGAACCGGTAAGAGTGGATTGGCGACGTCGGTCGCGTCGGGGCGGTGCAGCTGAATGATGAACCTGAGTGCACTAGTACATCGATGGAAATATTCGTGCCGACACTGACATTCGCGAACACGATTTCACTACTGATTAAGAAGAAGGGGACCCACTTTCAAGTTCCCCTCTTGAAGCCGAGCAGCCTGTGTCTGCTGGGACCTATTCATCAATCACCTGTCAGTCTGAACTTCTTGGTATGTGCCTTCGGAATCGTGCCTTGCCAACTGCTGCCGTCACGTCAAGAGTAAGAGCAATTGAGTTTTGTATGTACATGTAAAGCATCAGGAAAACGCTCCCGTGGTAATTTGTCGACAATACCGTCGAAATGCTGTGAACTATGGTAATCCGCCGACTTACCACTTTTCGCCACATTAGTGCAGTGAAAGCGGTCACTTGACACCCATTTTAGATTAGGGACACTTATGAAGACATTTCGTGCATGTTTCAGACATATTACCGCTTTCAATACCAAGCTCTTTTCTGTACATTCCTGGCAGTTATTACTCTTCATGCTCTAGTAGATAATACGAATGACATTTCAGATTGGTCTCGATGACGAGGCATGATACAGTTGGGACGCAAATGTATATAAGAAAAAGAATAATGATATGCACAAAGGGAAGAGGACGAGAGACGAGAGAACAGGAGAGAAGGTAGTCGAGTGGGGTACGAATTAGGTTGGTACAGGATTGAGAGCAAGAGAACAAAGGCAATGACACATACTCATACATATCTCAAAAGTTCAACTAGTCGATGGCGTCCCAATCGATGGCGTTCAGGATCTCGTCAGCCGAGAGACCGTGAGTTGCGTTAGGGATCGCTCCGCTATCAAAGTCGTCAAATAGAGAATTAGAGACGGCCAGAAACTCACCTGGCGCTGACATAGATTTGGTGCATAAGCCTGTGATAGTATGCGGGACGTTTCTCGCGCAGGCCGTTCAACATCACAAGATGCGTCTTGAACACGTTCTCGAGATTGGAACCGCAGAACTCCTCCTTCGCGTTGTGGGCGATCTCTGCGATCACAGCGCGTGCCTAGAGACAGGTCAGTCAAGGAACGTGCACAAGAGGTCAACATACGGCAGTCAATGTCATTGCAACCATCAAGGGAGTGACCTCCCGTTCCTTTGACTGAGGGCCCTCGGTGAAGATTGACGTCAGATTGTCGGCATGCTTAGAGAGAATGGACGAGTTATGGTCACCATATGCAGCGGTGACGAGCCTTGGAATCATCGGTGACCCGAGAGGCTTGCCGTGATCAGTTAGGCCCTAATAAGAGATGCATGTTAATAATTTTCTTCCTGGATGATGATGTACGCACTGCAGCAGTAGTGCCGTACGCGTAAGCAAACCCGTCGAGATACTCCTTGCACTTGCGGCGACCTCCATCCGTCTTCTCGAGATGGAGAAGAGTGGGAACAATGGCAGCGGCGACCTTCTTGACATCCGACCGTAGAAGGATAGCACGTTGCTGTATCTAGAGAGAGGGTAAGAAATCCGGATCGACGATTCCTGACAAGTACTCACATATGCCCGCATGGGCCGAATATACTTCTCATAGTCACCATTCAATAGGCGATCACGTATATCGCCAGATCCGTCGAATCCTAGGTCCGTAGCAGCAGTGAGAAGTGTGTCCAGGCAGAGTGTCTCGATGTGGTCTTGATTGAATGGTACGAAGTTAGGGTTCTCGGGATTGATACCCATAAGGCGGGCGACGATGCGAATAGCGCCCCGAAGAGTTTGCTCGATCTCGGAAGTTTGATCGCGTTTGGTCAGGTAGAATCGGCGCCCGTGTCGAACAACCGTGATCCTCGTATGGAAGAGAAAGACCTGATCATCCGAGTCGGGATGCTGACCGGTGAGTGAAAAATTTGGAGTGGGACCGTGACGGTCAAGAGAACAGATGGAGGGAGGAAGGGGAGCAGGGCGAGGTGGATTGCTCGCGGGGAACGAGGGAATCTGAAGAGTATTAGCAGCATGTATGACAGCTCAGCTGTTACACACCTCGTCTTGGGGGCGCCTTCCAGCACTCTGTGGATTCTTGCGACGGCGTCCTCGAGCAGGCACAGCAGGAGACTTGTCCAAGGCCGTGGCGTAAACGTGGTCAATTTCCTCCTGTTTGGAAGTTAGCTCAATTCAAAGGAAGAGTAAACCACGCACCAGAATCATAGCCCGTATTTCCGGATGTTCAACATCGACGCCTGCTCGCGCAAGTCGATCAGTAAGAACGTCTTTGGCTTTGCTAAGCCCTTCTGGAATGCGGGTCGTACCATTGTCGTCACCAGCGTCGTCCATGGTTCCGTCGTCATCTCCATTGGAGATGTGGCTGACTAGATGAGCGTTGTGCTCTTCGGCGTCGTCAGTGTCGCGGTCGCCTAAGATGATGGGAGAAGGTCAACATGTCAGCGTGGGAATAAGGCTCGATCGGCTCTTGGACTCACCGGTCATGTTCCTTCCGGCCTTGACTGCTCTGGGCACAATGCGCGCAGCCTGTACAGTCTTGTACAGTATCGGTCAGGTGAGTGCACACGTCTTGGATATCGGCCACCATCATTGACTTCATCTTCGAAGAGCTTCAGCGCGTCTTCATTGTCCTCGGCGCGTTCATCTTCGCTCTCCGCCGTGTCATCTTCAAGTTGATCGACTTGCCCATTTTCATCGTCGGAGTCGTCGGAATCGTCTACGCGGGCGTTTCTACTCAGGGACTGGGCGGATTTCTTGATTGTCCGTTGATCTGAGGTATCTTAAATTTCCCCACCGTTCAATCAGAAGAGTCTTCGACTTACTATCATGTGCATTGACGGCCGGATTAACCTCTTCCTCATCCGTCAGCATTGCGGGGGCTTGAAACTTTCCCTCTACAACACGATCCATCAGAGCTATCAACCCAAGACAATGCGGCAACAAGACATACCGTTGCTCTTACTCCGCGTCAACTGTTTCACAACATGACGAGGGAGCTCTTTGCCGGTACGTAGATCAAGACTCGGAATGGGTTCCTCTGAACAACAACTAATCAGTATCAATCCTGACGTCTACAACAGGTACTGACCGTGCTGGCTCGATGCAAAAGAGGAGATCTCGGCCCCTTTGCGCTTCAAGACAGCCGGTGCCGACTGGCTCCCAATGACGGTCGAGTTACTACTTGCCGCGGCGCCGTTACCAACCTTCTTAACGGTTTTGGTATTCTTGGTAGCGGCCTTCCTCGTAGATGCGAGTGCCGCCGCGGTTGCCTGCTTGAGGGCAGCAGCACGTTTGGCTATATCATCAAAGGTAAGTGCTTCTAGTTGAACTGGATATCAAACTCACGACGTGTTGTGTTCATATTGGACGTGTCTGACAGGGCCGCAGACGCCTTGCGATTTGCTTTGGGCGGCGGCATGTATCTTTGAGAGTATGCTGTGGGTAGTTAGGATTGAGAGTTGTGGGTTGTAGAATGGTGAGTTCCTTCGTTTCACGACGCGCTTTTATCGCTTTCTTACATTCCAGATCCAGTAATTTCTGTGTTTCAATAGATTCCGCGTCGGTTACTCTAGAATGTCTAGACACGCGCCGAATATCCGATCATTTTATCCTTATCTCACATCTTTCCTTTGCTTATTCAACTGATCTATGGCTGATTCAAGTCTTAAATGTGCTGCTTGCGAGCGCGAATTCGAACGCACTAGTGATCTTGTTCAGCACTTCACTCGTACCCAGAGCAAATCATGCCAGGCAGCCGGTGAAACGTACACGCGCAAGATCCGCCCAAGCGACGGTCTACCCCGACGAGATCCTGCGAGACGGCGTTCTCGTTCTCGTTCGCCATCTGGTGCTGCGACGGTCACGGATACCGCTCAGAGTTCGACCACGGTGCCCAATCGCGAGCCAAGTCCAGCCCCAGAGACGGATCCCGACTTGGATTTACCTCGTTTCCAAGGCGATGCCTTTGGGCCAGTTGATGACTATACTGCGGCCGATTTTCCTGGACTCGGCGGTCCTGGAACTAGCTCTGATGAAGAGGTACCCTCCGAACGAGATGATGAGGAGGAGGACTCGGATGAAGAAGGAGGCGAGGATCTACAGGGTCAATGGGAGCCAGTGCGTCCTAACGCGACACAGGACTCGGACGTTGCGATGGATGTTGATGAGGATGAGGTTACGGGCCCTGTCATTGCACCCAGCCGGAAGATTGCAGACACGGAACGCGAGGCAGAAGTTTTTGTCACTCACTTTGGAGGGTCTGCTGGTGCCTCAATTCCTGCACACAGCGTGTCGCGTAACAGCTTTGAAGCCTACGGGTCAGCTCTTCCTCACCTGGAAGGCGAGCGTCCGGAGCTGTACGCGCCATTCTCCTCTAAATTAGAGTGGGAGGTAGCGCAATGGGCTAAAATGGATGGTCCAAGTGCGTCGTCATTCACACGTCTTCTTGGCATTGACGAAGTAAGTACGCCATCTAACTTCCAGCGCATTCCTGACATTATATAAGGTTCGGGACCGCCTTGGCTTGAGCTTCAAAACAACGACTGAGCTCAATGCCATCATCGATAAACGGCTTCCCTCTGCTCGCCCAAAATTCTTCCTCGAGGAGGTTGTCATTGCCGATAGGTCCTTTGATTTGTACCGTCGCGATGTCATTGAGTGTATCCGCGCCCTTTATGGCGACCCTCAGCATATGGAGTATCTCTGCTTTGCCCCCGAACGACATTACACCGATGCGGACAAGACGATGCGTTTATTTCATGATTTCCATACAGGTCGGTGGTGGTGGGACACTCAGGTACCATTCCTCTGATAACTCCATCGTCAGTCTGCTCAGTGCAGTTGTTTTTTAGAAAGCTGTTGAGGCCAATACACCTGGTGCTACTATCATTCCGGTCATCCTCTCATCCGACAAGACTCAGGTGACGCTGTTTCGAAACAAGACAGCATATCCGGTGTACTTGACCATTGGGAACCTCCCGAAGGATATTCGCCGCAAACCATCGCGTAACGGCCAAGTTCTGCTCGCATACTTGCCATCATCGAAACTTGAGCATATCGAGAACAAGACCGCGCGTCGCCGCACACTTGCCAATCTTTTCCATGCATGTCTCAAGCGTATTCTCGAGGGATTGAAGGAAGCCGGCATTGCGGGGCTAGTCATGCAGAGTGGCGATGGAGTGGCCCGACGCTGTCACCCTATCTTTGCGTCGTATGTCGGGGATTATCCCGAGCAGGTACTTGTTACTTGCACGTACAATGGTGACTCGCCGGTGTGCGAGTGTCCCCACAACGAGCTTGGAGACTTTCCATGCGCCTATCGCTATCGAGTCTTTGATGATGCAGTTCATGCTGCCAACAGTGTCGGGACTCCAGACTGGGCTACGTTATGTGCAAACGAGAACATTAAGCCAGTGCCGCATCCATTCTGGGAAGACCTTCCCTACGTCGATATTTTCCGTTCCATCACACCAGACATCCTTCATCAGCTCCTACAAGGGGTCATCAAGCATCTCATTGCATGGCTCACTGACATTGTGGGTGAAGCCGAACTCGATGCTCGGGTTCGTCGCCTTCCTCCAAATCATGGCATGCGTGCCTTCCACAAAGGCATATCATCACTGTCGCGGGTCAGCAGAACGGAGCACAAGCAGATCTGCGCATTCCTTCTTGGTGTTGTGATCGATTTACCCCTTCCGGCAGCTTCATCAACTGCCATACTTTGTGCTACGCGTGGACTCCTCGATTTTCTCTATCTCTCCCGTTATCCTGTTCACAGTGAAGAGACCCTAAAGGAACTGGAATCAGCGCTGGCCGCCTTTCATACAAACAAAAAGGTTTTTGTGACTCACGGGGTTCGTGAGCACTTTAACATCCCAAAACTTCACTTCCTAAACCACTATACTCGCGCTATCCGGCTCTTCGGCACAGCAGACAACTACAATACTGAGACCACCGAGCGTCTACACATCGACTTTGCAAAGGATGCCTACCGCTCTACCAACCGTAAAGACGAGTATGCGCAGATGACAAGATGGTTGGAGCGACGGGAGAAGATCATGCACCATGCAAACTATATTCGTTGGCGGTCCAAAGAGCGTGCTTTTAATCCTTCAACAACCGGTGATGTTGCTGCGCGATCACATATCCGTATTTCTTTTGCTGATTTGCGGTGTTCATACACAGTGAAGATGACAAAGACACCCACTCTAAAATCGGTACAAATCTCCGTACTTGAGAACTTGGTCACAGGATATGGTGCATCAGTCTTTGTCCCAGCACTTTGTCGGTTCATTGCCCAGTTCAAAAGTCCACTCAGTACTCCTGCACAAATTGAAGAGGCTGCTCACGACATTGCCCTACCTTTTCGAGCACTACCTGTCTTCCATCGCATCAAGTTTGTCAATACAGACTTTTACGAAGGCGAGACTCTGGACTCCATTCATGTCCATCCTCGTGTAATGTCACCAAGTGGCAGAGTCACGCGGATGGCTCGCTTTGACACTGTTCTTGTGCATGTTCATGATGCTACAGCAGGTAGCCACAATGCTTTTGATGGTATACTTCCCCTGTCATTGACATGTTCCAGCTCTGATCAGTCAACAGGACTCCGCATTGGACGTGTTCGAGTTGTTTTTGCGCTTCCAACAAACAGCATTGGGACCTTGTTTCCTCCTAATATTGATATTACTCCACATCTTGCTTATGTTGAGTGGTTCACACGGTTCACGGCACAACCAGATGCACGCTCAAACCTTCACCTGGTACGGCGAGACAAGGCTCGGGATGGGTATCCTCTTGCCTCAGTCATACCTATTAGTCTTATTTGTGGAAGTGTAGCATTGTTCCCGAAGTGGGGTCATGTTGTCCCCGCGGAGTGGTCGTCTGAGAATGTGTTGGATCGGGCGGGTGCGTTCTTGGTCAATAATTACCGTGATCAGCGTACTTTCTACAAGTATCAGTAGTGTATTTCAGAGCTGTCTTATAATATCCACAACTTTAACAATAATGCTTGCAATGAAGTGCGAGTATCATGATTAGTAGAATTTGTCAACATTTCTGCAATATATGCTTCAAATTAGCCCGGGAGGGTTTTCCTGATGCAATGGTTCGTGGATTATGGGGGACATCAGGGGTGTCACGTATCCTGGTCGTGACGCCGTACGACGTGAGAGTTTAGAAAGTATGGTTCTTCGATTGTCAAACGGGGAATACGTACTTTCCATATCAGCAAATGAAATCGGACAACGAGTGTGTTATCTACTGCATATTGCCGACAGCCACTGGGTCGTCACAAAGAGAAAACGAGTAAGTAACCTCATACCCACCATTGCATCGCAATTGGTTCATTATTCTCGTTGTTGACCTCATGATACTGAGACTCATTCCAGTCTCGAGGCCGAGCAAACACGAATAATGACTAGCGTCAATCAGGCCTGTGACTGCTGTCACTATCCACCCACCTGATGGCTCGTTGAACAGATGAATTGTGCAGAAAATGTATTGGTAGTGCGTAATTTGTATGAAATATTCACCGCATCGCATAACGCATTGGGTATCACCCGCAACGTTGAAACATTGCTTGTCCACTTCGACTCCTCGCAAGCTGAATAGGCAAAGACGATGTTGAGCCCTCCTTGAACAAGTCCGCACCGGCATTGATGGGTCGGACGCAGATGTAGCGGGAGATTTCCGAAAGAAATGACGCAGTAGCTGCCACCGTCAGCCCACGTCAGGCTGGATCAGATGTAGTGTTGTGGTTAGAGAGGGGCGGGCGACGTAGGACATCTGGAAGAATATGAAAGCGTCAGGATGCGGATTGGGTGATAGACAAGAAGCGCGCCGCGTCTGAGCTCGACGTGCATATTGCAGACAAAGCTGTAAAACGGGTGCCCACTTCCAAACTGATCGTCGCCCTTGTCTGAGTTGTCGTCGTCGTAGGACGGCTCTCTTTGAAAACTAAGCAGCGGATAAGCACCCCCATCTGTTGCATGTTTTTTGGGCCAGGAGTCGGGGTAGACGTCGGAAAGCGTATGGAAATTGGGCAAGTGCCTCCATTCAGGGCGCAGATCGGAACCTACGGAAGAATCAAAATCGTAAACGCATGCGGGTGTATTCAAGTTAATAATAATTCAACCAGAAAGGAAAAACAGTGCGTCCCTTCTGACGCTCACCACGCTCACTGATTACTCACCACTGAACGAATCCATCAGCCGCTGCAATCATCAAAGGTGATTTTAAGTGTAGCAATTCTATACAGGCAATCGATATCCAAACCTAGTGACCTTTATGAGTACGCTCGGTGTTGGGCCGATGGTGCTGTCGATGTTGCTCTGATATGATCACAAGTCGCATACTGCCGATAACTGCTTAGTACTTGCCACTTTCTAATCCATGTTCAGAGACAAACTCGTGCGTGTCGCGCCGCCACACATAAAATGGTAATCCAATTGTGTGGCATTTTCGATGCCCGACTACTTCGAGTACCTGAGAAAGTGGAGTAGGTCCAAATGGCAAAATGAACCAGACAAACTCACAATGACATGAAATGGGGAAGGACCCGAGAGGGGACATGCAATATGGGAGGGAAAAGGTTACTGTGAGCGGAAGAAGGCCAATGAAAGCAGTAGATCACAAAGCATGGAGGGAATATCTAGAAGCAGCGGTGCAAAACGATAAAAGGGAAAAAAAGCACGTAACGGTATCTCTCTCTCGAACTTCTTGGCGTGCCACCAAGCAGCTTATAAGTGAAGAAGCTTGAGTAACGCGGGATGCATCCGAGGAATGGCGCCTGGTCAGATATACGGGAATCTACTATGCATCCTCAACTTCGGTGGAAGCGTCTATGACGTGCAATGAAGGGGCCGGGGCTTGATTAATTATTCGCGCGTCCGCCTCGTCGTATGCGCCGTGTCGCCGTCGAGCTCAGGATGAAAATGTTTGGCCGATATATCCTGTCATTGAATTTGGAAGGAGACATGGTGGATGATCGACAGTCGGAGAGTAACAGACTGAGATAGAAGTGTCCCCGCATACGCGCTGCACGTGCTCTCTTCAGATCTTCGGCGCTTGCCGCGATGCCTTAGCTCTGCCCACGACTTATCAAAGCAGGTTGTACTCTCCTCGCGCAGACAAGTTGTGTTCTTCGTCAGCCCTGCAGACGCGAAAGAAGCACGATCGAGCCAGCTACTCTGCAGTCAAAAGCAAAGTCGATCCGCTGGTGATGCTCAACGAAGCAAAACGCGTATGCGACACTCCTGTAAGCGTCTTCGCCATAACAAATTAAACCTTGCTCTCACAGCAGCCAATGACCCATACCAGATCGCAAATCACTCACGTTTGATAACGACGCCCCCTCCGCCCATGTATCCTGCGGTTCCCGCCTTATACCAGCCCTCCTCCGCCTCCACCTCCTTCAACCTCTGCTCCTCCGACCGTCATCAATCAGCCACAGTTTTCTGTGGTGCCAATGGGTCCGACTCAGTATCTCATGTATTCCCCATACCAGCCGGGTCCATATTATCATCAGTACCCTCCCTATCCGCCTCCTCCTCCTCCCGGAGCGTACTATAGTGCTTCACCAGCGCCAGCGTCAGCACCAGTACCGCCATCCACGACGGCACCGACGCCCCGCCCACAACCAACACCTACTTCAGCGCCTCCTCTCACGACGACCATTTCTGGTGTTGCTGGAAATCAGAGAGCATGGTCTGACACCGAGACCGACCGTCTCAAGAATCTCGTAGAGGAGATCAATTCTAGCCACACGTCCGGCGAACTCAATTGGGACTGGGTAGTGACTCAGTTCGGCAATGACAGAACCAGGTATAGCTCTTTACTTTGTCAATCTTGCCAACTTACGCCCTTTCTTTAGCCACCAAATCCTGATCAAGGCTACACAGCTGGGACTCAGGAGAGCCCGAATTGTTCTGCGCCGAGTCGAGGAGTCATGCGACGACGAGACGGAGATGGCACTGCCACTCCACCTTCTGTGCCCTCTACCGCGTCTCCGCCCATCTCCAATACAAACACCATCGCGACGCCCACGGAGAGCCAAGGTCCAGCGACGCCCGTTGCTGCGCCCAGCATCCAAAAGCCCGCCCACCCCGAGCCCGACTTACCGTGGCCCATGCCCACAGTCGCAGTGAACACCGCATCGCCAGTATTGACTGCCTGGACCAAAACAGCTACTACCGTCCGCGCCCCAGTGGGAGCGAGTCGTTGAAGCCGATCATGGGCCCCGCCCACCACCAGTCCATGTTGCACCCCAATTCCAACGGGGTTTCCACGAGCAAGTGACCCACCACGAGATTTTTTGGACGCTCTTTTTTGTTGACTGGGACTCTTTTTCTTGAAGCTATTGAAGTATGTACATATTAATCATGTTGTCCTTCGTACCCACTACTTGCACCTGATCCCTTACTGTATTCTTATCTCGCGCGAATAGAGTGTATTTGCCCTTGTGGCTTACTAACGTGGCTCGCTATGGTGAGCCAGCAGGACAATGCTCATGCATCGTGGGGCAACCATATTGGACGAGCGAATCAATGACTCGCAGGGTGAAGCGCGCGTTACTGACAGTGTACGAGCGAGTGTTAGGTTCGCGCAAACCCACTGTCATTCGGGCACTGTTGGCTGGTTAGCGAACGGAAAGAACAGACATGGCGATGACTTGATTACCTCTCGTCTACTACTACGCTACGCCATTGTAATCACTCGGAACGTATTATTGGTGATTCTATTTCACGGGTGTCCTAGTACCGACGACTATCCTCGCCCGAGTCAACTCTCAACGGAAGGTCAATGACAAGAAACGAGAGAAGAGAAACGGCCAACACGATAAACGAGCTGTGTTCATGTTCAGAAGGAGTGAGACGTCAAGGCTCAGTGGCGTCGTCTATGCGATACTGCACGTGTCGAAGTGAGGGAAGACAAATGCCATGCTAGCCGTGATAAGTTGCTTACTGTGAACGGGCTGAGTTGGTGCTCCTTCGGGCAATGTGTTCGAAGCGAAACAAGATTGTGAAAGGCTGCGATAGACAGTGGGTGGTAGAATTGAACGCACCACCGGTAATTGGCTCTGAAGTATGACTACTGAGATTGATCAGTGAGCGATGACATGCTTGCGTACCAACTTGGCGTCTAATCGTCGCATCTCTACTCCGTCCATCGCTGGAGACGGTTCTAAGCTAGAGGATACACGAGTGAGTGAGTGTGTCTCCCAACAACTGTGATATAAACTGACCGAGTCCAGGGATCAACCTCGCACAATTAGTGGTATCAGGGGTGGCTCGTTCAAAGCGCAACAGGCCCAGTATCGTCCACGAAAAACGCCATACCGACGAATTGGATCCACCATCCGCAATGAGTCTGGCAGTGGGTGGGCACATGAGTCGACCAATGCTTTATTGAAGGTAACAAACGTAGCGGGAGCGATAGACGAGCTCGGCAAGGTCGGGAGCGTTGACTCGAGGTGGAGGTCTTCAAGGTGTCTGCCTTGGTCCCAAGACATCGTCGTCGACTAGCTAGACCGCGGATCAAAAGAGTTAAAGAATGTCGCGAAGAGGATTGTTGACTTACAAGCCGTCAACAGAGCGTTGAGATTTGCATCGACGTTAGTCGGTACTGTATGGAAGAGGTAGTCAGTAGACGATACAGTGACCAAGCGAGTCAAAGAGTTCACGTATCCATAAGCCATCAAGTAGCTTTGTTTCTGTCTACGGCCAAGGCAACCGGAAGGAATTGGACGGGTCATATCCAGAGCAAAAGAGAGAATAAGAAGAAGCCTCTGACAATGAGATTCAGTACTGGTGACAGTAGAGCAAGAAGGTAAAGCGCGCTTACCATTTTATTCAGTGTTGAAGATATACATCTAATACAAAGGAGTCAAGATCAAGAGGTAGTTCAGCGCCAGGCCCCACTAAGTATGTCATAGCATACGGTAGACATATCCATATGTAGTCATTACTACTTAATGACAAGCGCGCTAGGACTTCAATGACAGAAACCTAATCCTCATTTCGACCATCATCTTGGCATTCTGGGCTACGACGACCAGCGGCGAGTGTGGTCATGACAGCAGCGTCCGTGGCCGCAACAAGGCGTATCTGGGGAGGGTGAGACCGATGTACATATCAGCAGTCCGCCTCCCGCCACATTTCGATCCAAAGACATAGACGGCCATGAGAAAACACCGTCTACATGGAACAAAATTTCCGAGAGCTACGAGAACCGAAGGGAATCAAGCGCCGCCAACAGAGCGACCTGTGAGTAAAAATTTAATCATGCAAATAAGACCCCACACGAAAAAGCTCACCCAGTCTTGTGTTCCGCCAAGTCGTTCCGAGTCCAGTCCAGTGCCAGACCACCCGAGAGTGTGGAGCAAAACATATACAAGTGTTGGGTCGATAACAATGTGAATCCCGACGTCCCGTCTACAGTCCCTTCTGCGCCACAGATGAACTCTTGCGGCGAGAAAAGCGATGGTGAATACCAGTCCAGATAGACGTGTGCGTTCAGAACCCACCGTAGGTGACGAGTGATTGGCCATCCCCCCCCCGATGATATAGGTCTAAGATAGAAATTTAGCAACTTGAAAATATCATAGAACAAGAAGAGCGTACCGTTCAACGCAGGGAGCGTGCTGCTTTCCCAGACTCGGTTGACAACACCAAAAGAGCTGATTTCGACTTTTGAGTCAGCGGAATAGCCTTCCTTCGGACAATGTCCCGCCGTCCCGCCCTTAGTTCCGTTTTGTATTCGGCTTCCTGAGAACTGCGGACGGCAATGGCAACCAGTCCCGACGGTGAAATACAGACGCGTGACAATATGGTCAATTATGAAGCTAACGGTCGGGCGCTGAAAGCACTAAGTTTCAGTTCTGATTGAAATCACAGAAATTGTGCGAAATGGCGGCATACCTTGAGCGCTGCGGTACAACGGCGAATCCACAAGTTTGAGAGCGCGGTCATATAGCACATCGTCACTTATAGGCACAGTCACATCGCACTTGCCGCCAAAATCCCGCCAACCCGCCCGTGGTCCCGCCCTCAGGCAAGATCGATGTCCAGCGCGCGCCGGACGTCAGAGAAAACTGTCCTGGGCAGTGTTTTATGCATGGCTAGTACTTCAAAGGATAAGTCCGTCGTAGCTGGGGCGCTGGCGCTCTCTGGGTATGGTCTTTTAGAATATCAAAAAATGATCAAAACTTGAAGGGCGTACCGCCAGCGTTGCGGTGCACCGTTGTATCCGGCCACCGTCCCATAGCATTTATAGTCGCCACAGTCACAGCCATCTCGCTGTAAAGCTCCAATGTCCCGCCGCCCTGACCCAGCTGCGCTCCCGACGTCAGCGGCCTCCAGCGGGCGCGGTGTGCGCAAAGAAGCCAAAGTGAACGGCGAGTCGTCCATGTGAGCATGTAATGCGGCCTGGATTAAAGTAGCGAAGGAAGCGAGGGAGGGGTTGCTGACACCTTGAGATTGGGATTCGATGTTGTTCCGGCATTGAACTTCAACTCGAGTTCCGCGATGGCGAGAGCGTCGGTAGCGATGTCGAGCCAAAAATGACAGTGACAAATCGTATATCAAGTTGATGCGCGTCGTTGAGCATGGTGACCGTCGCCAGAGATGTCGCCGATGAGTAAATATGGCCTGCGATGGTCGTGGTACTAAGAAGCCAAGTAGCGATCGCGGGAAAGACATCGAACATACCTTGCACGCTAAATCGGGCGGTCAGCGTATACCTGAATGGGAGTCTTGAGCGATTGATATCGTTGAACGCATTGGTAAGGAGCGTCGAGGCTGTCAAAGTGCTGATCATGAGGTCTCAGGTAAGGTTCAGTTACCACGGGTTCGGGAACATCAGGTTCCCGAGCCTTCTCCATTTCTTCGGCGTCAATGTCGCGTTGCTCACGCCGCTCTTTCAGGCGTGCAGATTCGCGACGAACGAGCATCCGTTCATGCTCGCTAAGTCGGCCGAGAGGTAAGTCTTCGCCTAACTTATCGAGTCGGACGTCCGCATTGACGAATTCAGAAGGATGATGTACATCCTCGGGCGTGTCTGTCTCGTAGTATCGAGACAGCGCGTCCGCTACTTTGTTTGTAGTTCCTTTGATGTACGTGATATCGCAATCAAAGCGCGATAGATATTCCATCCACCGCATCTGACGCGCTGAGAGCCGCTTTTGAGTTTTGAAGAACTCAAGAGCTTTGTGGTCGGTAACGACGTGAATTCGGTACCCAACTAACTTGTCTTCCCATTTCAGGAGCGCCTCGAGTATCGCAAGCGTCTCTGTTTCAAAGACACGGTAGTTTCGTTGTGTATCAGTGAACTTCTTTGACATGAAGCCCGCCGGTCTACATGAGTACCAATTCGGTCCTTGGCCATACATGGCGCCTACACCGGTGAGTGAAGCGTCACATATCACCCAGATTGGCTCATCCAAGTGTGGATTGATAGGTTTGAGGACTGGCGTCTTACACGCCAGATCCTTAATCGATTGGAAACAGACATCGTGAATCGCGCGCCAAAAGAATGGTTGCGCGTTCTTTGACATCTCCGAGAGAGGTGTTGTGTACGCTGTCACATCCGGTAAGAATGGTGCGACGTAGTTGACAACTCCTAGGAACTTCTGAATGTCAGAGTAATCACGAGGTGTACGCCACCCGCGGATCTTGTCCATCTTGTCGGAATCGGCGTGGATACCTAGGTCGTCAATGATGTGACTGAGACACTCGATGCGTTCAGCATAGAGCTGAACCTTCGACGATTTGAGGTACAGTTCATTCTCCCGAAGTTTGTCAAATACTAACTTCAGGTGTAACTCAGAGTCATGTTCATCAACAGTGTTACTATAGACGAAGATATCGTCCAAGTACACGTGCATGAAGCGTCCGATGAAGTCCTGGAATATGGTATTCATCAGCCGCTGGAAGGTCGAAGGTGCGTTACAGTCGCCTTGTTGCATAACATGGCTCTTGAACGTTCCGAAGATTGTAGCAAAAGATGTCTTCCAGACATCTTCTAGAAGGACTCGGACTTGCTCGTACGTGTTGGCCATATCAATCTTGGATCGATATTTCCCTCGCGCAACATCATAGCGAATCGTGTCTTGGTCCGGGAAGGGTGTAACATACTTCACGGTGTTCTCGTTCCGCTTTCAACAGTCAATAGTGCACCGAAGACTGTTGTCTTTCTTCGGGACACAGAGCATCGGCGCGGCTTGGGGAGTAACACAAGATTCCCACCATCCGGCGCGTCGATACTGAGCAATTCGGTCTGCGAGTTGAGTCTTCATTGACTCAGGACAACGAGGTAAGTAGTAGTGATACTGCTTATTGTCATCAATCAACGGGATCCGATGATTAACTTCTCGTAGTGGTGGCAGCTTCTCGGGAACGCCTTGCATGATATCTGCACAGCGTTTGAGCCATTCTGAACGCAGATGAGGTATGTCTGCATCCGTGTATTTAGAAGAGTTCACTTGTTTTTCACGTTTGAACTCTTCAGTGATAGCATTGAGGGTTTCGTGAAGCGAAATATCAGGCTGATTCGCAAGGTTGTACTCATGAATCAGTTCATTCACTTCGCTGATAATGGTCTGGTTAGCAGGATCCGCTCTATCGAGAGATCGAGCATTCTCGATGATCTCTTTGAGGTCATCTTCACTAACATAGTCATCCGGTCCTAGCAGAACCGGGAACCAAGGGTAGTCGCTCTAAGATTACCCATGGAGCAGATGCACATTTCAACTATCACTTCAGACAAGTAATTATTTTACCTAGGTAAAATTACATGCAAAACACTATGAAAAATGTTAGATTTTGCAATGTGTATGCCTAATGAAATATATATGTATTTACATTTGAAAACCTTATTGAAATAAATTATATTTTTCAAATAAGTTTACGCTGTTAATTGTTTCTGAAAAAGACTATTTTTTCCCTTTGTTATATTTAGTATTTATATACTGTAAAAGGCTATTTATTTCCGCAGCCAAATGGCTTGCCATATATAGTATTTTACAATATATTTTACCTAAGCAAAATATTGTCTTTTACACCTGTTTAATCCTTTGACAAAGGCCTTATTTTGCCATTGTAAATTATAATCTTTTACAAAGGCGGGCGCTGATCTGGCGCGGATGGGGCGCTGCCTGGATGATAAGCGGCCGATGAGTAGGCACGTAGAGGGCACTCATCAGGCTCTGAGAGGGCGTGTATGGGATAGAATCTACCCCTCCTGTTCCATCACACCTCACATTGAGCAGGGCTTACTGGCGCCGTTGAGCTCCCATGCATCTCTGCAGGGCCGGGTGCAGGCCACTCAATGATCTTTTTCGCCCCGTCGACCAGAAGCTCAAGTGGCAAGTTGGCGCGGTCAAAGACTGCGATAGGTGTACTCCTCAGGGATCCGAGTCCTTGTGAGCACTCGCAAGTGCTCTGTCCAATCAGATTTATACTCGAGGAATCCCCCCGCGTCATTGCTCGGGGGGTCTCAGCCGGGCATGAGCAGATGATGCAGAGGTGGGAAATTGAATGGGAGGTGATAGACATGTCAATAGTAACGGGAAGTCAACATATAAGTACATCACCAAAAATTTGCAACACTACATAACAAGAGATGCAAAATTGGCGTTATCCAGCTCCTCTTGTGTGACCACTCCCTCAAATATATTGTAAGGTGGATATGTACATACACGGCGCTTCGCGCCTTCCTCTCCCATATTCGGCGCTGTGCGCCTTCATTACCTAATCAGTCGTATAAAAGAGGACCGATCACAGAGATCGCTCCTCAGTCTTTACCTTATCGTTCACCGTGTTTAATCTAAACGATTCAAACTCACGCGTGAACCGTAAGGGTTTTACACTTTTTTGAGTTACATCCTAGATTATTCTACGGATTAACCATCGCAGTCGAAGTCCTCGAAGTCTTGCAGTCCCCTTGAAGTCCTTGCCCCCATCGAAGTCATGAGTTCCGAAAATCAACCCCAGCGTGCTCCCGGAGTCGTCGGCTCCGGAGACAACGATGAGGTCTACAGTCAATTTGGCAGAAAAAACCATGATGGTCCCAAGCCGCCTGTCACTGGCAGCAACCAGGCCATTGAGGGCACCTCGTCGAAGGCAGCGTCCGAGTCAGAAAATAAACCGGATCATAAAAATTTCCCCGAGAACAGCCGATCCGAGCCCGCTAAAAATAAGTCGGAACACGGTTTAGTTACCGAGATCACGGACGTCATCCCGCCACTTACGCTTGGCGAACAATTGCCCGAGGCCCAGAAAGCCACACTAAAACCCGCTGTATTCACTGCGCAGGGACCGATCAATGTAAAGAAAGACGATGCAAATGTCCCCAATGCGAAAAAAGAGACAGACTACGAGGAAGAGACACGCATGGTCAATGCACTGATGGATGACATCAGGGATATTCGCAGCAACCCGGTTGATGTCGGTGATCCAACCGAGATCGACTCCGTGAGTATAGGGACACAATTCCCGCTGTTCGTGTCGACGATTTATAAGTACTACCCGCGCGCTGCGTCGGACGTCAGGCGAACTGCTCATGAGTTTGCAAAAATGTTGATTCATTACAATGCCTACGCAGGTATGGGAATCAACCATCGAGTATTTGAAACAGCAGTCAACGGAATGATTCAAGTTGTCATGAACGAGATTACGAAGACGGAGGAAAATCGTGCCGTTGAACAGAGGCGTAAGGCAAAGGATCCAGTTGAAGACCGGCCAGCCCCGCCCATCGCGATGCAAGTTGTTCCGTTGCGTGTTCAAGAGATGAGACAGCGACTAGCTGAACACGCGGAAAACCACAAGTTGGAAGCTGATCAATCAAGTGGTATTTTTGTCAAAGATAGTATCATCTATGAACTAGTATACCCCGAGTGGCAGTACCTGTCTACTGAGTACGAGCTCATGCCGGGAAGTCAAACCTTGTTTCAGCTTCGCGAGGGATTCCATCACGGAGAGCCTCCACACGCGAGTGTATGGAAGTCTGAAACTGATCAACTGAATAACGTGGCGCGTACGGATCGCGTCGAGACGATTCAGGTCCCTCAGATGAAACAAGAACCTAGGTCTATCAGTGAAGGGTTCCAGCACAGGGAACAGGGTGAGTACGAGCATCGAGGCAATTTCGAGCGCAAATCTGAGCACAAGGTTGTCTTTGGGAGACAGAACTTTACCCCGCATCCCGATGGAGGTCCACCCGACGGCGACGACGATGACGACAACGATCGCCAACCGCCGAGAAGGAACGATACACCCAAGCGAGGCAGATCGAGGCCTCTACCCGATGATAGTGACACCGATTCGGACGATGAAGGACTTGGTAATAGGGATGGCATCCGTGAGCAGCAAGCTCATGATCAGAAGAGTAACGATACCGACATCCAGATGAAACGAATCCTGAGGAAACGACTGGCGAGCCAATATGGTGAGCACGTCGATGTCGATATTGAGCTCCCTAAAAATGCGCGCCCCCCACGGATGGATTCACCGTCAATCAAGTACGCAGGTGAAGAGGATTTTGCAGTACTCGAAAAATGGGTCCGCGAAATAGCACTATATTTCAAGGGCAATCATTTGTTAGGCGCACTTCGGGACTTTGAGCGAGCAGTACACTTACGTGGATTCCTTACAGGCGAAGCTTTAGAGTGGCACGAGCTCCACGTTATTGGATTCTCCAGATCGAAGAGGAACTGGACGTCCAAGGAGATAATACTAGGGCTCTTCAATCAGTTCGTGAACATCTCATTGATGCATCGAAACCATACGCTTTTCTTGGCGTATAGCTGGAAGCCAGACCAGAAAGTTCAGTCCTTCTACAATGGATTGATGAACCTCGTCGAAACATTAGCGATCATGCCCAGTGAGCGTGAAATTACGTCGCGCTTCCGAAGCAACCTGCCTGAGGATATTGTCAGTGAGATAATATCACAGCGATCTGTGAAACTGACCACTGACCCGCTGCGTTACATACGCCGTGCAGCTGTAGACGCGGAAGAGGCGTTGATTGAGGCCAGAGAAGAACGTTCACGACATCAAGTTGAGAAGGTAATCTCTGCGGTCAACAGACGTGTCATCTCGGGTGGCGGCGAGCGCTGGAACCGGGACCGTAGTCAACGGACCCCGAAACTAGATGGTCCACGGGTGGATGCACCAGTACGTGACGCTCGTCCAAAACGCGAAACAGGCCAGCGCAATGATTGGTCGGCTCAACAACTGCGTCAAGCGCAGGCTGCAGAGAGCCCACAGGTCAATGACAGGATGCCTGCTCGAAATGAAAGGAAATCCGCACCAAACCCGAGTTATGACCTCTGCTGGGATTGCGGCCAGAAGGGCAAGCGCTCCAACGATGGACACGACTGTAAGGACCCTGGGAGCCGTAAGTTCCGCCCTGTTCGCATACGGGCCATGGACGATGACGGCGCATCTGAGGATGAAAGCGATGATGAAGCCGTCTCTGTCGTTAGCCAGAAATCTCGCGTGGTATACAGCCTTGACGAAGAGGACGACGAGATCGAGTCGTTGGCGCGGGAAGTGTATGACATGGAGTTTGGCGGACCCGAGCGTCTCAACGCTATGCAGGTGGTGAACACTGGAGAAGGGTTCGATCCCGACTCGGATGATGGCAGCGGCAGCGAGTGGTTGGCCTTGCAGGATGAAGTGCATGCCATGACGGTGATAGCGAGTGATGAAGATATGCACGGAGTAAAAATGAAGGGCAAAGGACGGCGTAACGCCGTGTTTGACGTACCCAACGTAAAAATCCAGCGCCCATTCCTCCCTGCACGTAAAAAGATGTGTCTTGTCACCTTTACCGAGATTCAAGGTGTTGCCAACTGTAAGGCACTTACATTGTGGGATAGTGGCAGCACGACAAGTGCGATCAGCCCATCATATATTGAGGTGGCTAAAGTGCCGGCATTCGAACTTGAGGATGAGGTACCATTATTTCTCGGAACTGTGGGTAGCCGTTCGACGATTAAGTATGGGTCCAAGTTCCAGGTGGAGCTTCCCGGGGTATCGGACGACGATTACTTCGACGTGGTTAATCTTGACAGATATGACTTGCTGATTGGTACACCGTTCCTATTGCGCCACGGCGTGATCCTTGATTTCAAGGATCGCTGTGTACGTATGGATGGCGAGAGCATTCCGGGTGAGATTGTGTTCATCAATGAGTCTGCTGTCATGCGCGCTCGCATGGGAAAGAAACCTGCGAGGGCCGATGTTGAGGACAAGGTGTCCGAATGACTACAGTCGGACCCCCGGAAACATTGCGTGTCAGTGGAGGATGTCACAGAAGAAGCTGTTAGAGATGAGAAAATTTTACCCGATGAATTCCGATCAATCGTTATGCATGAAGCTGAATACCAGAGGGAAGTGTCAATGAATGAGAACGAGCAGAGACGATTCGAAGAGATCCGGGCGTCTGCATCGTTCCATGGCGCTGGAGTGAGTCCAGACTCGAAGTATGAATACACCCCGGAAGAGTTGCCGAAACAGAAGAACACGTCAGAACGTACGGCTCCCGAGCTAAGGTTCGTGTTCTGTGGCGAGCCGCACTATGATTTCCATCCGGAGGACGAGGTCAGGCCACCGGACAAAATTTGCAATCCAGACAAGCCACCAGACAGGATACATGTTCAAGAGGACCTTGCGTACTGTGAGCCAACTTCGTCGAAGGTAAAACTCGAGGATTTGGTCACCACAGCTGATGAGGTTAGAACGGAATGGAAGAGACTGGAGTCCGAATACGAGCAGACCGGTCAAGAGCCTATGACCCGCTTCAACTCCATCGTCCCCGAAATTCCGGGCGCTGAGCAGCTATTTGATCCTCGCTTGCCAGATGAGTGTATTGCTATGATGCGGGCAATGTTAGAACATCGCTTGCATCAGCACGATACCATGAGACAGTGCCCAGATGCTCCTGATAATGTGTGCGAGTCTGACGGATTTGGCAGAGGGTTTATACCTTCAGTCACTGGTCATCAGGAGTTTACGCGAAGTCGCTATACCTCCGAGCAGCGCGAAGGACTACGTAGTATGCGGGTGGGACCGGAAATCGTGCCAGAGGACGAAATGGATTCCATTCGTCGCATGGTAGTTGAAAATCAAGTACGAGTACATGGCACAAGGCGCGGTGACTACTCCGTTCCTAACCCTCGGAAAGGTAAACGTCCGAAGGAGAGTTACTCCGACAACGATATCCCCCAGTTACGCGAACACTGGTACGAAGAGTTCAGTGATATGATGGACGGAGTACCTGAACACTTACCCCCAAGTCGAGAAGTGGATCACGAAATCAACTTGATTGAGGAAAATAAACAGTACCTGTACCACCGGCCCTCCTGTCCAGAATCCTTACGTGAGGAACTTCGGGCAAAGACTGAACGGTATGTGCGTTCTGGTTGGTGGGTCCCTAGTGCGATTCAAATGGCGGCACCTGTCCTATGTCTTCGTAAGAAGGATGGCAGATTACGGACTGTTATGGACTTGCGTCAGCGAAATGATAATACTGTGAAGGATGTGACGCCTATGCCGGACCAGGACAGGATAAGAGACGATGTTGCACGCGCACCTTATCGTTCCAAGATAGACCTGTCAGACGCATATGAGCAGATACTAATCAGAGCGCAAGATCGTCACAAGACCGCATTCCGAACTGTGAATGGGACATACCTCAGCTATGTAATGCAGCAGGGCGACTGTAATGCGCCTGCAACGTTCCAAAGATTGATGAACTTTGTGTTCCAGGATGTGATTGGGTTGTATGTCCACGTTTACCTCGATGATATTTTTGTGTATTCCGACTCCATCGAGCAACACGAGGAGCACTTACGTGTGGTCCTCACGCGACTACGAGAGCAGCAGCTATACCTAAAGAAGTCAAAGTGTGAACTGTATGCTGACTCGTTAGACTGCCTCGGCTATATGATAGATGACGAAGGAATCCACGTTGATGAGGATAAGATTCAGAAGATCCTGGAATGGCGGATTCCACGTACCTATCACGACGTACAGAAGTTCGTCGGTCTGGTACAGTATATATCCGCGTTCCTGCCTGATATAACGGCGTATACCGGCCCTTTGATGAGCATGGTCCAGAATGGACATCCCTTTATGTGGCTACCACTGCATCAGCGTTGCTTCGAAATGATCAAAAGGATATGCGAACGTACCCCAGTACTCAAGCCTGTGGATCCCAGGAGCAAAGACCCTATATGGGTGATATGTGACGCGTCGCAGACAGGAATAGGCGCAATGTTGGGTCAGGGCCCGAGGTGGGACCAGTGTCGACCGGCTGCATTCTTGTCCAAGAAGTTTACGCCAGCCCAACGTAACTATCGTGTCTTTGAGCTGGAGACCCTGGCTATCCTCGAGGCCCTGATGAAGTGGGAGGACAAGTTAGTAGGTTACCGCATCCACGTAATAACAGATCACCGAGCTTTGGAGTTCTTCCAAACACAGAAGGAACTCTCTCCGAGGCAGCATCGATGGTCGGACTACCTAAGTCGTTTTGACTTCGACATCACCTATGTTCAGGGAGAAAGTAACCGTGTTGCGGATTGCCTATCACGATATTATGAGAGTGACCGAGATGGAGAGTTTCACGCACCTCAGGACTATGTCCGCGCGGACGCGAGAATTGATCCTGATGCTGAGTTTCTTCCTGCGGATAGGGCACGGGAAGTCCAGGCTCGGTACATCGAGATTCGTGCTATGACGGCTCAGGGCGTTCGTCGCTCTAAGCGACTGCGTGAACGAATGGAATTACGAGACGCGGAGGCAGCTGACCTTTCGAAAGGTGAAGGTTCCGTAACCAGCCCCGACTCGTCGAAGTCTGAATCCTCTGCAAACACATTTGCAACAGCCACTGATATGACTGTTGAAGACATGGTCAATGGCATAGGAGATGGCGCCATGATGGACTTACCAGGTGATGAATTGACGGATGCAATCCGACAAGCAGGGCTAGACGATGCTGTCTGTGCCAAAGTGCTGTTAAGTCCAGGTGCGTACCGGTCGTTCAGCGTGGACAATGGCATCGTCCTTCGCGAGCTGTCTGACGGACGTAGGGTTACAGTTGTACCTGCAGGAAATATCAACGATCAGAGTATTCGCGGCGCTATTCTAGAACAGGCTCACCGAACACTGGGCCATTACGGTGCTCAGAGGACAAGCGAGTATGTCCGCCGTTGGTATTGGTGGCGGTCGATGCAGAGCGATTGTGAGAAGTTCTGTATGTCCTGTGAGTTTTGTCAGCGTTCGAAGGGAAGTAACGAGAAACCTGCGGGGTTGTTACACTCGTTGCCGGTCCCAGAACGACCATGGGACTCTATAGGCATGGATTTTATCGGACCATTTCCAGAAGTTAAAGGGTTCAATTACCTGTGGGTTATCGTGTGCCGAATGACGGGCATGGTACACCTGATCCCTGTCAATACTAAGATGAAGGCATCAGAGTTGTCGTGGATATATAGACGTGAGATTGTGCGCTTACACGGCCTGCCGCGGTCGATCGTAAGTGACCGTGATTCGAAGTTCACTTCGAAGTGGTGGCGAGAGCTTCACCGCATCCTGGGAGCACGACTATTGATGTCCACATCGTTCCACCCGCAGACAGATGGGGTCACCGAGCGCATGAACCGTAATGTCGGCCAGATATTCCGTGCAGAACTATCCCCGAACCAGAAAGATTGGCTTGACAAGGTCGACTTAACCGAATTTGCTATCAACTCGAGTATCAGCGGGAGTTCACGCTACGCACCGTTTGAGGTGAATTACGGATATGTCCCAAGGATGATGGCCACTGTTCGGCCTACAGCGCCGGTGTCCCCTGGTATTCGCGCCTTTGCGCGTGCGGCTATGGAGAACATGGCAGCTGCTCATGATGGTGTGATTGCTAGCCGCGTCTTTCAAACGTACCATGCTAATAAGAAGCGTCAGAAAAGCCCTGAGATCAAAACTGGCGACAAAGTATACCTTGCTACTAAGGATTTGAACTTACCGAAGAGGCGAACGCGTAAGTTGCAGCCGCGATTCATTGGCCCGTATCTTGTTGCAAAGGCGATGGCTGAGAGCGATGCTTATGAGCTGGAGTTGCCGCCTTCGCTAGCTTCACGCGGAATTAACCCCGTCTTTCACATTACGCGTCTGAGACGGCATATTCCCAGCGATGAAGTCCTGTTTCCGAAACGGTTAGTACCCGGCCCTTACGACTTTGGTGCCCTAGATGACGAGGAGACTTACGTTGATAGCATCCTTACTCACCGTTGGACGGATGGCGAAGTCGAATTCCGGGTTAAGTGGACTGACGGCGACGTAACGTGGGAACCGCTGTCGAATGCCCGAGATCTGGTTGCACTGGACGACTACCTCGCCCTGCAAGATGTTCGACATCCAAGACAACTATCGAAGTCAATGGACGCGGGAAGCAAGTTGTAGCCCGCTTTAACGGCGATGTCCGGTCGTGCCTGTGAACTCGGCACTGCCGGCGGAGTCTCGTCAGTCGCTGACAGGGCGCGTAGAAAGGTTGCGCGTAGTTTTGATGATGGCTGTAATGCTCTAGTATAGGCTGGTAAAGGGTATAGAGGCTGTGCCGCCCGTTCGGATCTTGGAATTGCTGGGAGGCGTTGATCAGAGAGGATCGTGAGGTGATCTATATTTAAATTAACTGATCGGTCCGTGGTCAATATCTGTGCTCTCATTGGCTAGACACTCCTTGAAATTTTCCCGAAACGAGTCAGAAAGTCCATAGTCCTCCTTGCCTTCCTACTCCGACTACCCGCTCACAGACATGGGCAAGTTCATCGACAGGAAGAGGCGAGGTCAGTGTTGATCCATCATGATGGCCCTGTTCTTACCCATTGGGAATAAGACCGAGTACTGTTCCCGCAGGCGCGTGCTACGCGCACTGTCGACGATGTCGCCCCTACTCAAGGGGTGGCCATGCCGCTGAGCGAAATCCGGAAGGTAGTTGTACCCTGGCCTCAGCCCGACAGCTCCATCATCCCGGGAAAGACTCTCCGGAACGTCACCTTGTTCGATGTCCGCCTGTCCTTGGACTATGACCGAGCAAAGCTTGAGAAAGCACAGGCGATTGTGAAGTCTTACCGTGAAGCGATGGCGTCCGAAGTGCGTAACTGTGTGACATCACGAGTTTTACTGATTATGTTGTATAGGGTCTTGTCGCTACGAGCCAGACCACCACCGTCGAAGAGGACGACGATGACGATTCCAAATGGATGATCAGCGACGTCCAGGAATCACAGGACGTCCAGCTCCCCTCCGTGGCCGCTAATTTTCATCGCTTACCAGCGCGCCAGCCCATTCCTCCGATTTACATGTCGAAGTTGGCGAGTACCCCTCCAGTTCCACCAGCCAACATCGGTCAGGTTTCCATCAACGGACGACTTGAACGTCGTAACGACTTCAATGGTCTCTTATCTACGGAACGCGTTATTGTAACGACATCCACCAACGACTTGTTGGCAAACAAACCGGCCGTGGCGTATTTCCGCCGTCTTATGCAGGGTGATGCGGCCTGGAGCGCGAATACTAAGGAGAGTCGCGACCTCAGTTACTGGCCGCGTGGTCTGCCGATGACGGCGAAGGAGCTATGGGCGGGAATTCGTTACATCGAAGTCGATCCTTCCACCTCCGTGGCCTGCGAGAAAATCGTTGCTCTGTACTTGATGGCTCAGACCGTCGAGCGCTCTGCCCCGGATGCTTGCGACGATGTTGCTCTCCTCGCCTGGATGTGGGTTCGCGAGAATGACAACCTAGTGGTCAGTACGTGGTTACGAGAGACAAGTCCTCAGAGGGGTATCATGTTACCGGTGCGTGCTTGCGGGGAACTCACGATTATGCGCTCACATTGTCCTCCAGTTTCGCGCCAAGTTCAATTGGCGTCGTTACGCCCCTACGATGCCCGATTTCTACGGAGGCCCCTTTTCGCTTGTGGATGTGTCTGCCGCCCTGTTGGTTCACCATAGCCCGGGATCTGAACAGTACGACCCAGGTGTCATTGTCAACACGGCTTTGCACGTCTACGCGCCATCGGTGGTCGCCTTTATCATGCTCCACGTTCTTACCCCGTTAGTGAAGTCGGGCGACACTTACGTTGAGTTGTCCTTGGACCAGACGCTTCAGTTCCGTCTGTACTTACTTGTCTTTTTTGCGATACCGGAGTACATCCTGGAACTTGTCGACAGCCACAACAAGAATGTTGGTCACGAACAGCTCGTCGTCCGCGACGATTGGGTTCCACAGTTGCGCCGCCCCGTCATATCGCCGGATAGAGCCATCGATAATGCTCTAGTCCTCAGTATCCTAATCAAGTGCCAGGTCAACTCGAAAGCGCTCGCTCTCTGTCGCGCGTACGGATCGCACAGCCTCCGATATCACCTTTTGAATTCGAGGGACGAGGCTTTGTTGGCATGGGCAAAGAATATTGATCGACTACGCCGCCGGGTCATGACGATGATGGACGAGTTCTCCAGACCAACGGCTGCGTGGGATGGTTGGATCAAACCCACTCGTCGCTCTGAGGAGATATTTCGGTGCATGGTTGATGAAGAGTTGCGTGGTGATACACCGGGCAGGAACTTCGCCTTCGACAGGTTCGCGGATCGCGAGAAGTGGATGATGGCAGGCGAGCACCCTTTGTTCAAACACGCGACCGCCGAGACGTTCAAGGTCTACGGCCCGGAAATTTGTTACAGGCCCTCGGAAGAGCCGAATACCGCGTCCGGTGCCGACATCGAGGAGAAGTTGGAGGGCATGGCCATCGATGGAAAAGAAGATGGACCGACTGTTGGTCCCGAAGTCTAGGTGCGAAGTTTCTTCTCCTCTCTTTCCTTTTATTTTAGACTAATATAATTTAGATCCCCTACAGGTTATCTAGGTGGGGGTGTGTAAGGTGGATATGTACATACACGGCGCTTCGCGCCTTCCTCTCCCATATTCGGCGCTGTGCGCCTTCATTACCTAATCAGTCGTATAAAAGAGGACCGATCACAGAGATCGCTCCTCAGTCTTTACCTTATCGTTCACCGTGTTTAATCTAAACGATTCAAACTCACGCGTGAACCGTAAGGGTTTTACATATATCCATCCATTCATCAAACGTATATAATTCTGATCCCCCCAGGTCCGTGTATGCCTCTTCATCGACCCAAAAGTTTGAATTGAGGCCGTTGTGCTCTTTTGCCATGTTCGAAACAAGATAATATTGCATGCGCTTAGCATCTGCAGAAAATACGCCAACAGCTCCACTAGGATGCCTCTAGTAAGCCGGCGTCTATCCAAGCATGAATCCTTGCTTACTTATTGGCATTGATAGCGATTAGTTGATTGGCTAGTTTCTGGCCAGATGTGTGCCGGGCGCGAGAGCGCCGCGCCTGCTCCCAGGGAATCCAGTCAAGCGAGGGTGCTATGGTGGTGGATACGGATACGACCGCAGGACCAGCAACAACAGACCAGGATAGCTCTGGAAGTATCAAGGAGCAGATGGTATGCCGTGCATAGTAGTCGATGACGGATGCCTTCTTGAGTGCGATTTCCTCGACACTGAGAGGGGAGCAAGCGGGATTCATGAAGCTGTCATAGACGATCAACAAAGATCAAGGCAGTAAGCATCGCCCACCTTGCAGAGTCTCTTTCTGCTAGACGATCGTCCCATGCTGCCGTGAAATGGGCTGGAAGATGTGATAGTGTTGCAGAAAATGCTTTGATGGTCTGAGCGATAGCGGACCCGTCGAGCGCAAGCAATGCATTGAGGTGCGGTCTTCCTGGAATGCTATAAGCTCTGAATCCAGGCGGTGGGTGTCGTCGCCGCACAACAACGGCTGCTGAACCATTCATAGAGGTTATGGAGTGATGCAAAGAAGATAATAGGTTGATCGAACCAATCAATGGAGCAAACTTGGTCCTTGTTGATGACAGGCTTGCAAGCGCTCACGCGCACGAGCTACAGCTTGGCCTCTGCCTCTGAATGCGACTGCGACTCGACAACATATTCACGGACCTCTTGCTCTTTCACGCTTTTGCTATCCACCAGAGTGCCGCCCAATGCTCGCCCGCCCGTCGTCGTGCGATCGCCATTGCTGCCCAAGCCTCTGCAGTCGCAGCCGCTGCCGATCGCAGACTCCTTAGTTAGATACTCGCGGAAGAAAAAGTCGTCGGCTCCCGGGGCTTCTTTGCGCATTTGAGCCCAACGCGCAGTCATTCCCATCCATGTCTTATTACGGTGCGCAAAAGAAAGCGGCAGATCGCCTCAAGCCTGGTGTTTTCTACCAACAATGTCGTTGATGTTCTCTCGCAATTTCAGCTCTTTTTGACGAGAAAGGTAGGAACAAAGACGGCCGCAACAAGTTGGCCAAGATTGTTCGCCGCATCAGCGTCACATCGTCCAAGGACTTAAGCGGCAAGCTGGCGCGGTCAAAGACTGCGATGACGGCCCGCTACCAGCTCGGGCAACGGGGAGAGTAGCCAGAGTTCGGCGCGCCCAGGCATACACGAAGGTGATGCCTTGGACCGCGAGCTCATCGAGATCGGGATCCCTTCCCGACGGTCTTTCCTCCAACAAGATCCTTCTGCGCCTGCTGGACACCCTCAGCGGTGAAGGATACTACGCCTTGAGGATGTTGATCTTTAAGAATCCGCGAGAAATGAGATCAAACAGCTCCGTAACATAGTGCTGAGCTTCGGCGGGAGTCGTAGTGTAGCCGTTCATACTGTGGACGTCTGTTCAGATCCGCACTACGAATCATTCACCTCGAAGTAAATCACGTACTTGGGCCGTGCAAGCTTCACGTTCTTCCCATCAGCTTCAAAGGCGGGAACGGTGGCACAGCACCCGAAGCGTTTCCGATACTGACGATCGTTCCCTTCCGCCTGATCACCTTGAAGTCATCTTCGAACCTAATCGTATAGCACGTCAGAGACCAGAAAGCACTGGAGAAAAGACGCGCCAACTCACGTATCCTTCCCGACTCCATCAAATATACCATGCACGCCTTCACCCTTCGTGATCTCCAAAACCCGTTCTACAGTATTCTCCGACGTGTACAATATAACATGGTCGGCGCCGTGTGCTTTGGCGATTTCCGCCTTCTCCTTGGTGGACGTCGTGCCAATGACCGTCGCGCCGCGGTGTTTGGCGTATTGCGCCATAAGCAGGCCCAGGCCGCCTGCGACCGTGTGGATGAGCACAATGTCGCCCTGCTGGACGTTGTACGCCTCGGTCATGAACGTTATGCATGTCAAGCCCTGGATGGCACTCGCGACGGCCAGCTTCGTGCCCACTGCATCCGGTACCGGGGCTGTCCTCACCCAAGGAACCGATGCGTATGTGGAATGCAAGCCGAATCCAAGCTAATGGCTCGTCGTCAGCTGATAGTCGACGTGAGAGTCGCGCGTTATACTTACGCCTACTACTTTGCCGCCGATGGCATAGTTCCTAACTTTGAAGTCGGGGTCGTTTAGGATGCTTTCGTCTGTGGGGAGGGCGACGATGGTGCCGGAGACTTCGTTTCCGAGGACGGCTGGGAATTCTTTGATTGGGTACAAGCCTTTCCTGCAGTCCCAGTCAATACGGGCGTCGGATGGAGCACAGCGCCCATTCGTCCTACCGGAAGTAGGTATCGATAAAGTTGACACCAAAGTATTCGGCCTACATAAAGTCAATCACACAACATACTGCAACGCTATTGAATTTCGTCACCTTGATCACGATGTGATTTGGCTCAACCTTGGGGAAGGGAAGGGTGGTCTTTTCCAAGACTTCAAAGTCTACGTAGACGGGCGACTTTGAAGATATTACTGGGGTGTTTCGTCGCGACTGACCTTGGCGACGGCAGAAGCCTCCACTGCCTGAGTGGTTCTGAGTGTAGCGAGGTGGGAAATGGTGCGATAAGTGCGATACAGCGTAACGGTAAAGACTGACATTTATATCATCGATCGGGTCACTTTCGTAGACAGTTCGAGCTTACTCACGCTGGTCATTTGGCCATTGAGATTACGCGTAGTCTCTTTTTTCGGCGATGAAGTCGACCTGGAAGATGTTCATGATGGCGGATGGGACGTCGGCTGCGAACAGGGTGGGGACGAAGAGGGCCTGGAAGTTTTCCACGGACGCCAATTTTGCGATGGTGTTGATGTGCATCGAGGACGCAACCATGAACGAGGCGATGTATGCTCCCTGGATGGTGCGGAAGCCAGACGCGGAGTGGGTAGTGGGTGGCCGGGCGATCATGTGGGCCGTCTGGAACACAAACGCGAGCACGGGCGCGAGCTGGAATATGGCCGTGACGCCCGGGTCGGTCATGGTGAACAGTGCGAGGGCCGGGGTGACCCATCCGATGAACACCCCGAACAGCGTCGCCTCCGCGTGCGCCTGCGAGACTCGGCCGGTGTTGTGCCGCGCGAAGAGGACAAAGTAGAGAAAGTAGAGCGGGAGGATGACCGCGAGGGTGAGGACCTGGCTGAGCAGCCCGCTGACGAGCGCGGCGTAGCTGACGACGAACCGTCTGCCCTTCCTGCTCGACTCGACGTTGACAAACAGCGTCGCGGCGGGGATGCACGTCGCGAGAAAGTATTTCAGGAATAGCGCGCGTTCGGGTTCGAGGCCGACGTGGAAGAGGGAGACGAGCTCGCAGAGGAGGCGGTCGAATTGTGGGTTGCCGGTGACGGGGAGGTAGTTGGGAGCGCCGGGTTGGCATTGTTCGTGCAGGACCGCGCGCGCGGCGAGAAGGTTCGGGTTGATGAGCGTCCACGCCACGGACGACAGCGACGGGAAGACGACGAGCGCCAGTGCCTTGTCCATCTGGTCAATGGCTGACTTGCGCTTGCACCGCCACCGAACCCTGGCACTCAACTTCGAACACCCATGGACACGGTTTCCTTGCCTGTCAGCGACCTCGATACCGTGCTGAAGACTGAAATAAAGTGACTATCTCTACTGCTTGGCCCATTCGACGACCACCCAAGCTGAATACTCACTTTTTCAGGGAATGGCATTTTCGTAACTCAATTCTACCTGAAATTCTTCAATCTGGTGTTGACTGAGCACCTTCGGCAGACATATACTTTCGTCAAAACAACGCAAAGGAACAACATGATGCACGGGAACTGAGAGAGGCTGGCCTCAAACTTGTCCGTATGGGCGCGTTCGTGGCGGTCCCCTTGTTTCGATTCAACACGGAGCCCACAGGTCCACACCCAGTAGGTGAAGAACATTTCCTGATATTCCTCTGTTGTTATACTGACTTGTCCATCCAGGATCGTATGAGATCTGGGTACCGGCTGAGACGTTCTCGTCGGTGTTTTCTTATCTTGTTCTGAATCGCGGAACGCTAAGGTAAGGTCCGTGTATGTATGTAAAAACGACTCTCATAAGTTGATTATGACTATAGCGTTCTCATCCATCCATTGACACACGAGCCAGTAAGTGTAATCGCATCTGACAACTTGCTTGAAACTGATTGATGTACGTACAGCGACTGTAAGTTGAACTCACTACATATCTATCCACCTATGGGTCGATGAGCGTATTTCCGTCAGTGACCAAGACCACCGAAAGGCGTGGATTGGTGACCCATGGCCTCTGGACCTTAATGTGCTTCCTGACAGGACAGATCACATACCCTCCCAGTATCCTTCTCTTAGTATGTCCTCTCATCATTTGACTGACGTTCTTTCACTGACTATTCTGCATAGAATTGGGATACAACACAATAGCACCCATAATGACCGTAGAAGAGCGACGTAACGTCGGTGCACACGTCTCAAAGGTGCTCGGACGCGAGGAGCTTGCTGCCCGACCGACCTGGTAATTCGTGACCTTCTCTGCTGTGGCGTGAAAGATGAACTGGAGCGCCCCGGCTTTTACTTGCTATCAAAACTCTGTACATAAGTATTGGACATGTATCGATCGCGAAGTGACTTCTTTGATCTGGTCAACGATCGACTCTGACACCAACCGCCATGATGACACGACTGGCCGACGAGAGCGAGCGAGACGAGTATGAGGATTACAGGCGCAAACGCGTTCGACAGGAGCTCGAGTGTGTCTGTTCCACCTTTCCTCCCCCTTGTTTACTTGCTGATGGTCATGGTCAGACACCCGGCATCGGACGGTGCGGAGGCGCACACGCCCGTCATCCATCGCCAACGCGAATCCTCCGCGCCGCCGACTCCAATGTCGCCACTGCGCCCTATCCAGAACCGTCGCAGACCTCCTCACAAAGCTGCTTTCAAATCCAACTCGAACCGCCGCGTGCACAAGACCAAGACGCGTCCTCGCCCGCGCCCTGAATCCTCTTCCTCCTCGATGAGCGTTGATGAAGACAATGCGTACGCTACTACGCCCACTGAATTTGCTGTGGGAATCACTGAGACTGCCGTCGGACCTGGAGATATTCTGGCGACTTTTGAGGCTATGAGAATGGATTGACAGCGTGTACTTCTGAAGCTCTGAGACTGGATTGTATGCGCATGGTATCTTGCGCGACAACATGCCCGAGGCGATCAAGATACTGCAGCGAGCTTTAGAGAACATTGTCAAGCGACAAGACGGCAACATCGCCCAGCCTGCACCGATGCCCGCCGGGCCAGAGCACTCATTGGCGAAGGTAAAGCCAAGCACTCTATTTCTAGTCCAACGTCAACCTTAGCCGGTGTTTCTAGAGTATGAAAGAAAAGACGTACTTGTTTCGCTAAGATGGACTCAGATCGACCTTGCCTTGAGACCACCGCCGATCATTCGACCGTCTCCGCTCTCATCCTTTTCGTCCGTCTACCTACTCGCCCGCCCAACCAATCCACGCCCGTGGCAGTCTCAAGGCCGATGGAGTGACTCGCGGGACCGGCGCGCAACCGAGTGAGAATGGCTGCACTCACAATGCTCAGTTGACGACATGCGATGCAAGGCCGGCATGATCCACGCGCGCTGTGCTGCCTTCGCGACCACCGGCGCAAGGTCTCCAGCCACAGCTCTGGTGGTGACCCAATTGCATGTCAAGACTCCGATGCGCCCAAGACGCAGGACGACGCGGTTAACAGAGGTACGTCGTTATGAAAAACTCTGCTTGCTCTGTGACCCAACCGCTTCGTAGGGGCGCCTTGATCATGAAGTCGCCCGCCGTGACCAAGAATTCGAGGACGTCCGGGGTTAAATGCGAGATGAGCAAGTAGTTACATGCCAGGTTCCGGAGAGGGATGAGCGCGCAGATATACGCGCGCCTGGAAAAGGAGGGGCTGGAATTGTGCAAAGTGGTCGAACAAGTTCGTCGTCATGAGTGTGAGAATGATCCTGCGCATATTGAGACCCGCGTGCAGACCGTCTTTCCACGGCCGAGAGACTAGACGACCGTAAGATGCGCAAGGGAGAGTATCATGAAGCATGCGCGCTTCTTGTCGTGTGGGATATCCAGTTGAGCGCCTCATCGAGCGCGCAACGATGATCGCACCTCCAGTGCACTCGTGGCATCCTACAGCGTGAATCCGTCGGTCCAACCATCTCTCCAGGCTGCATCTCTGCGGGGCTATCGTACGCAGAGATATCCTTTCATAATCGCGTACCGGCCAAGGCGCTGGAGAAAAGGCCCCCGACATCAATGAAGACGCCACCGCCGGGTAGTTCCATGTCGAGGGGTCAAGGGCAGTCTATGCGCGCCGTGGACGTCGGAGCCGCCGTCGAGAGCGATGTGAGAAAAGGCCAATTTAAGGAGCGGGATGGCGGGACGATGATAACATGTTACGTGGCTGTGCTGTCACTCGGAGTAAACTCGTGTCAGCGCTCGTCTTTCTTTCCCGGACACCTTGATCGCTCGCACGGCAAAGGTGCTGCGCTCGTCACCACGTCAGCCAACCGCACCTCCTCACGTCAGCCGTAGATGCCAACGCCGCGCCGTCCCCTCGACCCGCCTCAAGTCCCTCGCTGGCTGCCGTCCCCCCAAGCCCCCCTACCGCTCAATCCCCCACATGTCCCCGGCCTCAATCTACGCATCGTGCACATCATTCAAATCATCGACTCTGACGGCGCGTAACATGCCCCAAAACCGCGCAGAAACACCAAAGTGAGGCAGAGCGGCGGGCAGTGGGCGATGAGGGGGGCGGGACGGACGCAGAGGAAGTGAGCGCACGCATCAACGCCGGCGCGCACCCACCCTACGACGAAAAGGGGGAGACGCAGGTTGCGAACGCATTGGAAGCACTGGGTGCGTCTTCGATCGCACCACTTACCATGCCCTAGCGTTGCCTCAACTTTCTCACAGCCGCCCACACCCGCGAAATCTAAACTACAATGCATGCAGTCTACGCTACGGCCATTCCTGATCTGTCAATCCAAGGTCACCAAAATCCGTTATCCTCGACTTGAAAACTTGCCGACCTCGCTGGCGAATTAATTGCTTCGCCAGTAACCGACTCGGAATCGCCAGCCGACGACTCGCAATCCGTCAAACTCAATACTGTAAACAATGAACAAGTATTTTACGACTCGTATCCCAACCAGGGCGCGTCAATTCCACTGGAGAACAAGGTGCGTCAAGAGTTGATTCCGTTTGAGTGGAAACTGACTCTTCCCGACTAGGCGCCGTATTCTCCATCTCTGCGCGCTGCTTGACGGTTAGTGTGACCGCCAACAAAATGGAATCGTGATCATGAGCCTACCATTCGGGCAGACGACTCGAACGAACCACCGCCTCGACTTCGGTCAGCGCAAGCGAACAACGGCAACTGCAAGAAATTGGTCAGTCAAGTCCAACAACGTTGACGCAAAATTTGGCTTACCATTGGACAGCGAACGCGAGTCGAAGGACCTCGGCAACATGCCCTCACCAACGGCGACTGCGAATTCGGTGAGCGTCAATTGACGTTGAGATTTATGTTGGACTTACCAAAGCCCACTCAAGGCCACACAATTGTCCGGCGAACGAACGAACGAGGCGAGAGGAGGAAAGAGATTGGGAACGTAGTCCCCAAACCCCAGCAGCCCATGTGGACTTAAAGTCCAACATGATGACAACCGCGGAGCACCCCAGGATAAGCTTTCGGGGGACAGTGGGAAAGGATACACGATCGGACTGTGCGGCATAATTGGGTGTGATTTGAGGGTACGGAGCTGAGCATGCCCCTGGGATGCAATGCTGGACTTGTCGGCGTCCCGGTTTCCCGTCTTGGCGTTGTCATTCTCATACTTAGGGCTCTTCTTCGTGAATCTAGTTTGGTTAATCGAGAAGGCCCCAAGTAATGCTCCCAGAAACTAATCTCCCCGCACGCTGACGTTCGTTGAACCTCCTCGTTGGCATGCGCCATTGAATGAAGTGAGGTGGGGCATTACTTGTATGCTCCTCCCAAAGCTAACGCGACATAACCTATGGCTAATTCTCAGATTGTCGCTCAGATCTTCACTCAAAGCGCCTGGCACAGGCGTATGACAACAATCAGGGTCTGTTCCCTGACTTGAGCATGTCGCGTTCCCTGCGGGTTTGTGCCAGATCGTCGACGGGCGCATACACCAACCTGCTGGTGGAATATGATGTTTAACAAACAAATCATATTGGCATAATTGAATAAAAGACAAAGTTAAGCTCTGCGAATATGAGCAGTTTGTTGGGTCCATTTGTGGGTCACAAAGTCAGTTGACTGAACACTATCCTGAGCCACATGAGCCAAATCGCGCAACGTTAGAGCTTGCACATCTTCCAACCTCCATTGCCCAAATAACAAATCTGCATATCGTTGCCAATCTTGATTCAGTTGAGCGCATGGAAGGGCCTTCTCCAACGCTTTGAAGCCTCCGGCATACAGGCGGTGATGCATGGGCATTAGGCCAATGTTCACTATATAGCGATTGACGGCGCTCTTATATAATAACATAATAAGATAAAGTAATTTGAATAAATTCAACACATTACGCACCATTACAACCAACGCCTTCTTATAGGCTGTCGATATTTCTGCCTGGAGGGATTGATAGAAAGACGGCGGCTCCATGACTGGAAGCAGAACGGCTTGGCAAAGTTGGTTCTGATCTTCATCGGAAAGAGCGATGAGAGGCGCCAGTCTCCATGCTAGATATTGATCTAGTATGCCACCAAAATCATAATCAGACATGGTGCTGACCGCCTCCATTGACGGAAGGTGTATTCGTCCTGATTGAATAAATTCGGGATAGGCTAGAATTTCGCCGTATAAGCGAAACTTAGCTTCAAAGGCCGCACGTTGCATCATTTCAGGCTCCATGATTTGTCGAAAGTCCACCCAACGTCCGTTGAAAAGCAACTATGTAAGTTATGGTTATTGAGGCTTTTAAAAAATGAAAAATATAAACTTTACCCAATGGTCCAGATTTCTCTCAAAGCGTACCAAATCAGAAAAATTAAGGATAGCAGTGTCACTGCTCCAGAATCGAGTCGGTCCATCCAAAAAATTGAACATGGTGTTTGGAAAAGAAATCCGAAAGGAAATCAGAAATTGCCGCAGGTACAATGCCGTCTTTTGCACAGAGGCGCTCCATTGAGTCCAGAATGCGGAATTGAAAGGATGAGGAGGGGACGACGACGTAGTTGGACAGAAAGCAGCCAACACATTCTAGAAAAATGTTAAATTGTAACATGATGGATGGCATTATCTTACCAAAATTCCTACAAGACGCTGAAAGAAGCCTTTGATGTTGCCATGAACTATAGGATCGCCTTGCCCGACTGGAAGTACAAGGTCATTCTGCTCCAAGTAGGCTTTGAGAGCAAAAACAGGATTAGGACCGGGTCTGATGAATCTGGCCACGGTCCATGTTACGACGGTAACAACCAAAGCCATGGGGTATCTCTGCTGTGCCCAGTGCTGAGGTTTGGGCCTACGCACCCAAATTGGCAGCAGCTGGGACTGCACGGAATCGGGCAGATCAATGAGCAAGTTCTCTGTCCGCTCGTCGATGGCATCGAGCTGGCGATAGGGGAGGGGCACAAGTACATCCAACCGCTGAGCGATGATGTGTCCTCGAAAAAGCGCGTCGACAGTCTTTGGTCTCATACCTGACGAGGACGTTGGTGGTGTGGCAAAAAGGCAAAGCGTGAGAGACAAAGACTGAGGACATTCCCACCTCATGTCCGCATGATCCTAGTCTCGAAACCAAATTCAATTGTGTGTGAAGATAATATGAAGTCGTTCACACGTTGATTGCCAACGGCCATTCTGCGCCCCTATGCTGCCAGAGCCCAAGATCCAGATCTTGTCCTAGACTTGGAATCTAACAGGCTGCCGTTTTGAACGCCGTCAAGACTTCCGGCATCTCATGCCGTTTCAGGTTGTGGCCATTCAAAACAGATCACTTGCGCATCTAAGGGGTCCCTTAGCAACATTTGGTGTTGTCCAGAGGTTGCCGCAGTCAGCCAAAGCAACGTATCCGTGCTCCAGTGTGCGCGTGTGACAGGATGAAACAGAGCCAGAAAGAACCAGATGGCAGCAGATGGGTCTATGATTGTCGCGGTCAAAGAGAGACTCGGCACAGCCAGATCAAACGCAACAGCGGCAAAAGCCGAAAGCCATTGCGCTCTCCAATTTCTCACCAATCCTGAAGCTTCTATGAATGAATCGGCGTTGGACTCTGCATCAGTCCAGTCTGGTACTTCACTAGACTGTACTTCTTCAGGTACATCGTTGACATTGGGTTCGAGCTCATCTGATGAGATGAGCTCTTCATCTTCAACTACGCGATACAGACGCTCGCCTTGCTTCACGTACATAGGCTTCTGGCCGTGACGTGGGCATATGGGGTTGCTGTATAAGTGGTCTGTGGCGCCACAGTTGTAGCAAGCCAGACGTCGCTTGACAGGCTTTCCAGACTGCCGCGGACTACCAGAGCGTTGAGGTCTCCGGCCATCTCGTGCAGCCTGAAGGCGTTCTCCTTCATTGGTAGGGTTTGGGCGCGTGCTGAAGCGAACTCCATTGACCTTCTTTAGGACTCGTGGAGCTGCAGGACGCGCCGCAGGTTGTGGTGTAGATGTTGAAGCAGTACCAGTAGTTCGTACTTGCTGTGAGTACTGCTTATTAGAAGGAAGACCCTTCTCAACTAAGAGGGCAGCCTTCCTTATCTCATCTACGCCAGAAGATTCAGCTGTGATTCCCTTCTGGCTGAGCAGATGTCGTTGTAGGTCAGGAATTGTGACCATCAACTTCCGTTTGAAGTGGTAGACATTGGGCGGACATGGCATCATGTTTGCCCAGCGGAGTAGATCAGCAAAAAGCTGACGAACTCCGCCGTTTTGTCGGTATTTAGTACCTTCAAATCGTTGTGTGATATCAAACAACGATCCTTCTTGAATGAATCGACGATATAGTCCGTTGATGACTTGTCCGAAAGTACGAATACTATCAGAGTCTTCATCCATCAATAGATTCCAGTTAATGTTTTCCACGTGGTTCTGATACCATTGCTTGGCATCACCGTCGAGAAAAACAGCAAGTGTGTTAGCTGGCTGCTCTTCAATAGCAGAGATTCATTCGACACCAAATTCATCGGTAGTGAAAGTTGGGCCACATAAGTTAGCCGCTTTAAACCACCGAACGAGGTCTAAGAACCATTCTTCAAATACAATGATACTTGAAGATCCGCTGTACTTAGATGGACGAGGGATACCCTGAAGTGTGGCTTTCTGCACTCCAGGATCTAGTCCAGGTCGCGATGGAAGAATGTGAACATCAATCACTTTCTCGAAGCGTGCAAACGAAGACGTCCGTCAGGCAAGAAGTTTGCAGCAAAAAATCTGTTTATTGCAAGCTTCGGAATACCCATAAATTTATTACCGCGCATCGTCTGACGATGCGCAGCTAATCTAAGCAGCTCCTCCTCGTAGCGTCGCACAAACTGATCGAATGTATTGAAATCCATTCGAGGAGTCGGCGTGGCAGCCGGTTGAGGTTGTTGCTGCGGCGGTGCTGGCGATGGTATCGAGAAAAGCGAGGACCGTTCTCCAGAAGAGTACGGACCAAGATCATAATAGATCGGGTGTGCAGGCGGCGGCATCAGGGGTGTCGTCGTCTGCACTGGATTCGGCACAGGCTGGGGCTGAACCGGAGTCGGCGGCGGAGGTGCAGTCGGCACTCGTGGTGGCGGAACTGTCGGCGGTCGTTGTGGGACTGTCGACGGTTTTGGTTGAGCAGAAGGTGGTCGTTGAGGTGGCAACGACACCGATGGTGGTCGAACGGGCGGCGGCTGAGGAGCAGTCGTCCGTTTAACCGAAGCAGAGGTCGACGGTGGTAGAGGAACCGTCGTCCATGCTGGTGGTACCGTCGATGGTCTCGGAACAATTGACGGCGGGCGAGGTGCTATCGACGGTGGACGCGGAGCGACCAAAGGCGGGCGAGGAGCGACTGACGGTGGTCGAGGAGTAATCGACGGCGTGCGAGGAGCTATCGATGGCGGGCGAGGAGCCGTCGATGGCGGACGTTGAGCCATCGAAGGTTGAACGGGAGTCGCTGTTGATGCGGGCATCCCAAGCGATGGCGAGGCGGGAGAAGCCTTCACTTGAGGTGAAGGATACTGCCGTGGTGGAACAGTTGGGTTGTGAGACGGTCCCGCGAGAGGAGGGACCGGTGCGGATATCGGTTCGGGTTTGACGGGGTCTGTGATGATGGCAGACACCGCTGCTGCCGTCCAAATCGAAGGGTCATCCTCCTGGAGACCCATCCTCCGTCGGTGTCGTCCTTGGATTTCGGTGAGGCGTTCAATGCGTGCATTGATCGCGTCGAAGGTCAAGTCGTCCGATGCCATTCTCGAGACTTGAGATGGCGGGCGTTCTGGCGGCTTGGGAATCGAAAATAACGGCCTGCGGGTCGGACGGTCGACCATCGGCGAAGCAGATGGTGAGAGCATGTTTCGTAACATGCGCGAGGCCGGCGTCAATGGTACAAGCGGGATCGGTGCACTAAGAGGCGCATGAATCATGAGTATGGGTTCATGAAACTTGTTCAATCTCCGAAACAAAAATCCGGACTTGATTTGGGAACAGTATTTCCATCTTATCAAAGCTCGCACAGGACACAAGTGAGCCATGTTAGGCGGAAAGGTCCTGATAACGAATGGCTTGATATCTAAGTGAATTCCTAAGGTATGTTCTTGAAGTTTGTAGTGTGCTTACCTCCGAACTGGTGCGTTTTCCGGACGTTCAGACGCAGAGTGAAATAGTAGACACCGTCCTCGTTCTGGTCCATGACGAGCTCGTGGCATTGAATGTTAAGCACCTCGTCGACACGCAACAGACAGCAAAAGGCTAAACAGTATACGGCCTGTAGAGCGACTCGCAACAAGGGCGCGCACCAGTTCTCCTGGGGTGTAGTCGTCACACAAGCGGCGTTGTACTGGAAGAGTTTCTGCCAAGTGGTCTGTAAACACGTCAGGGAGCGTCAGACTGAGGAAGGAATCAAGCTACCACGGTGACAGCCCGTGAACTGACAGACACCTCGCCGTATTGTTGGACCTGCAGGTGATAAATTGACGGAGGACTTATGTACCTCATTTGTTACTCACCTTTCGACGATACAACGCTCTACAGTGGCAAACGATCCACAAGGAAAGTGAAGGATTTCCCTCTCCGGTTTCAGAATTCCAGCGAGTGTCGCCTCGCTTGCCGATGATACCAAAACCCTGGGTCATGGCAGAGTGCATTTTGGAAACCTGAGACCACGATGCTGTCGTACCGGTGTGAGGGATGCCATGTACATCCTTATCGTCGCAGCTTGAAACAGGATCAGAGCACATACTCACAAGTGAAGAAAAAAAAAAAGAACACACTGTTTCATAATCCATCCAATAATCCAGAAGTCGACTTTGCTATCCAAGCGGGGCTTCGTAAAAATGTCGTCTCCAAGAGATATCAATCCTTGAAGATTATCCTTCCTCGACAAGGAATTTGGTAAAGGACCTCCTGAGACTGAGAAGTAGATCAGCATTCTTACAACCGCTCAATAAAGCAGCGCACACACCCTCTATAAGAGCTGTCAGTCCCATCCTTGAGAGACTTGAACGCTTCTGAGTAGATTCGATTGAGAGCCTGTTGTCCTAGTTGCTTGGTAGGTCGCTCTACCTCCCCGGTGGTATGGGAAATTTCAAATCTTCGCAGAGAGGGTTTTCGGAGAGACTGTTTCTGCTTCCTCCTCAAGATCATCCACCAGGTCATTGACCTGGAGCTGATCCACCACAGGTAAGACCAGCTCGTCGCAAATGTGATCAAACACCGTCGACATGGCAGAAGGAAAGGAGGGGAAAACTGTCTCTGCGAAGGAGCCGGTAAAAAGTAGTGGGGATTGCAAATTCATGGAATTCACACGCCACCAAGGGACAAGGATTGCCTCTGGAACGCCACATGCTTTTGAGCTTCGATAAAGAGCACTAGATTTAGTGAGCGGCGAGCGGCGGAGGTGGTACCAGTACTAGTTCTGCGCGTGCGAAAGTATCTACTTCCCATCACTGCCAGAACCCCTCATACCGGTAATCATACTAGGCGATTGGCTGTCCAATGCTACCGGTTACCGACAAGTCAGTGCAAAGCTTCGTGGAAGATCCCAATTCTATACCCGTCAGAACAGTGTGGCCACGAGTAGTCGCGAGAAAAGTCTGGGCTTTAATCGCCGCCCCTGTTCAGCGCTCAACGAATGAATTCGCAGAAATTTCAGTGACTTCGTGGCCACGTGGTGCCATCTCAGATCGCATCGACCAGACTGTGGCCACTATGGGGTAGCCACATTCATGTTGTTATATACCCTTGATCAATGCTATCTAATGCGACTTGTACATCATGGCTACGCGTGTCTACCGCCCCATCACCTCCATGTGTTTCCGGCGTCATTCCTTCGCGCGGCTGCGCGTCGCCCAACCCAGTTCTGGCCTCCTACCAGTTGAGAACGCGATTAGTTCTCAGCGTGGCTACGCGTCGCTCTTTGCAGCGTACTCTAGTTCAGTTCCTCCGGCAGCTACTCATTGTGTGGCTACGCGTAGCTACGTCAGTCTGTAATCTATTCATTGACGTGGCACGTCCGAAGGCCTTCCTGGAGCGGTACTGCATCACGTTCTCCTTCTGTGAGAATGCGTTTCTTCAATGAGCAATCCTCCAACTCTCGTGATGTACATAGATGGAACAACAAGATTGACGAACAAAGAGTGGAGACATCAACGAGATTATAACGAGAAAACACGAGGGTTTCGAGAGCAGAATATGTCTCTTTGGTAATACTGGGGTTGGCGGGTGTTTGGATACACCAGCTTTGGGAGAATAGCGTTGTCGACAAAGAGGCGGCCGATAGTCGCTTGATCGCCGAATAGAGGAGGACACTGGCCATGAGCGGACTGAGTAGTAGCCCCGTCAGGACACCATCGTCGTCAGAGACTCTGAAGGATCGTGAGTCGCAGAGAATGCTCAGCATACCGATGATAACAAACCTGTATTTTTTGGGTACAGACATTCAAAGGAAGGCAAACGATGACTGGTCCGGAGTGGCTGCACGTTTTGGTGGCGAGAGTCTGTGCGACCAGCAGGAGGCGCTGGTTTAGGTTGATCTGAACCAGACAACGATACCGTTATAGGGCTTGAGGACGAGGAGACTTGGGTTGATCCCGATGAATTGTGCTATGAGTCCAAATGATATACAGTAGCGAGCAGCTTAAAACTCTAGGAAGCACACGCTCATTAGGCGGGAGCATACGGGACCGAGAGGCGAGCAGTACCTGTGACGATCCAAAATATATACCTGTTGGAAGATCATTGTGAGTTGAGTGGAGTTTCCGCGACGAGAGTCGATGCAGCATAAAGGATGGCGCCAATTGAAAGAACCCTTCGCCCGCCTTTTTGCAGTCTATAGAGAATGAGCATGGAGAGGGACCGTGTTCGCGGCAATTGGGCGGCGTGGACGTGAAATGAGATATGGAAAGACGACCCTGTGGTACTGGTACTGGCAGCGAGAATACGGCCGGGGAAGCATTACACATACCAGGCTTTCCATTTTGCACTTGAGGTTGAAGACGGGCGAACGCGGACGCGTGAAGGGAACAGGAAGGGACTCGCCGGCCAGTCAAGAACGCGTGGGAAAGTATTCCGCTGCAGCGCCGGGAGCAGTGCTGGGCACGCGAGAGTTAGAGTATGCGCGACCGCGAAAGTGGAGGGGCTCCTCGTCTTCAATCTCCTCTTCGTCACCCTGGGGCCTGTGATTGGATTCGGAGCTAGACATTCGCAATCAGTCAAGCCGCCACAAATATCCGCGACGGCGACAGCGCACCTGGACGATCCCGCCTGGTAGACAGAGCTTCATTCCAATCTTCATTGTCCGTGTTCGGGGTTGGATATCAGTGAAGTTCCCGTTGACCTGGGCTGACACGGGCTGATACGAACTGACATGTCAGTGGATATCGGCTCATATCAGCCGCTATCTAGAATCTGGTGTTCCCGCTCGCGACTATTGTCAGATTCTGATTGTAGCCGATATGGATTGATATATATCACTCGATACCGGTGGGTGTCAATGAGTGTCAATGAATTAGTAGTCAAATTATTGCAGGCAATTACATCGTGTGAGCTACGCATGTCCATACGGTCGATGTCCATACTAGCGAGCCGCGCGTCTGGCAAAAGGATATGGTAAGCAAATGCCGCGAAAGAGAGAAGGCAGGCGCTGACCTTTCGGGCGGCGCGTTCGGCGCGACGGAGATCAGGCCTAAGGTGTGTTGTTGCCAGATTGCCTCGGTGCCAGGGGCGGAAGAAGATTCAACTAGCCAGTGATTAGACCAGGTCAAAGATAACAGCAACAAGCCTCACCAAATGTATGTGCCGGAATAGTTGCCAGGAAGGAACTGCAACATATGCGCATGGTGCAGACCGAAGACAGACAGCCACGTACTGTGCAGCAGCAGCCCAGGCGTGACAACGACGCGCGCCCGAGCGGCATCTCGTTGACATGTGCGCTCCGACTCAGAGTCATCGTCGCCGTCTTTCGCTCATCGCGAGCGGCACTGTCGGCAGGCGCGGAGACAACGAAGGCCTGCGTGTATACTGTGGTCAGTAAGATGCTGGAGGACAGTCTGCAGACACGCACCAAATTGACCATCCCAAGCTCATATTTCTCTGTCAGCTGCACGCAGCGTACATAAGGGTCGCGTCGTTGTCGTGGCGAGCGGCGCTGGTGGCGGGCGTGATAGCGCGACAATCACCGGAAAAGGCGGGTGCAAAACAGGGGGCGGCGAGGAGGCGCTCGTGTCAAGATGGGAGACCACATGATGGTAAGAGGGCAAGAGGCGAAGCGCGTCAATCCGTGTTTGGCATGGGGAAATCAGATCAGAATTGGCAAAGTCTTCCGAGACGTGTAATTATAAAGAATACGAATCTTGCTGGGTGACTAGATACAATTGCAACGACTAGAGGAAGCAAGTTCATAAATTGAAATTGATGGATGTCAGTGACAGTCAGCACGCATCGGTTTGGTCGGTCCGTATCATCCCAGGTCATCGGGAACTTCACGGGGGTTGGATGGTGAAATGCGTTGCCGATCGGCAGGCAATCTGTGACTTGATCAAATCAAACTCTCGTCATCAAGCTTGTATTGTTTCCTCATCCACCCCACGACGGCGCTCTTGACCATTCGGCGACGGCCCCCTTCCCGATGGTATTGGCGGATGAGGAATACTGTTTGTTCTCTATTCAAAGTGGCCGACGCGACTCAACCACAAAGGAGGGTGAGGGACGGGCTTCTGCAAGAGGGACTGCTGGTGCACAGACGTTGACGAGAGAGTCAGATAACTGCGCACGTGTCACTCTCGAGGTGTGTACTATAAAGTTACCTCTCATTCGTGTGCTAAAGTGTCAAGGTTGCAACCCTGTCTGGTCCGTCTGTATTTTTCACCGTCAAGCCCTGGAACACGTCGCAAAAGTTGAGGTGCCGGTACGCTAGCGAGATCGGGCAACAACGGGAGGATATCACGTAGGTTCTTGGGCTCTATGTTCGACCTGACTGAAGAATTCTCCTTTAGTCTTTTATACAATGGACGGCGCGTCGAGGATCACCGGACATTAGCGTCTTTAGGAATGAGGGGAAACGGCACCTACACTCTGCAATACCTGTCCACCGAGACTGCCTTCGACTCCTTTAAACGGCTTATGTTGGCGCCGAATCTCCCCCCGGAACTCTTTATCGAGGTCGTTCGAAACACGGTGGCGGCCATGCGGGATCCTCGGTTTGCACAAGACGGGACAGGGGGCACGAGGTTACGCACCCTACCAATGCTATCAGAAGATTCCGACTATATTGGGGCTGCTTTACTCCAGCCTGAATCAGTGCGCGTGAGCCATTCTGTTCTGACTTACCCTCATGAATTAACAGAATTCAGCTACTTCCGCTACCTCACGTTACTGGGACGGCAGACGCCTCGCGCCATTGGGCGTATGACACACAATCCATCACTGCTTTGGATTTAATGATGACTTCTGAGCATCTGTCTTCATCTGCCACAGGTCGCCTACTGTCGTGGTTTCGGCAAGGACGCCACTCACTGTGCATCTTGACCGTCCGTTTCCTTGATGACGGAGTGCGTGGCACGCTCTTAGAACTTCTCCACATCCTCCGAGATGCACCTCTACTTCGACATCTCCGACTCCTTCATATCAACGAATACCCAAAGGTAGCAGGTTTCCCATGTCTGTTATTCTCACATTCTCAATCGCCGGCCTAGGATGGGGGCATCCCCTCCTGGTTCTTCTACGGTCAGCATTTCTTGGATGCTCTGGCTGATTTGCGTACCCTTGACGAGCTGTCTTTGAGTCACCGCCATCCCCTCTGTCCACCAGCCTGCTTCTATGGGCCAGATGGCTACTGTCTGCCGATGATCAAAGACATGAGGAACCAGGTGGAAAGTGGTGACAGCGTTGCGCCTGATGATGGTGACCGAGGTCCGTTCTCTGGGTCGGAATGGGAGGACGACTCGAATTCCACCGACGACAGCGTTGAGCGGGATGATGACGGCCGACCTTCGTTCTCCGGGTCGGAAGACTCCAGTTCTGACGACGAGTACGACAACTTTGGTCCAGCGGACTACCCAGGTGTTCACGCAGGTGCGAAGTGGGTACATCTAGAGAAGAGATACGCCGAGTTCTTGAACCACCCAAACCTACAAGTGCTTCACCTGTGGCACGTGTGGTCTGATGAGTATGGAATGGACTCCGGAGCTGTTGGAATGGACGAGATGAATGGGAGAGAGGTCACACTGCTGTACTCGCGTTCTCAGAAGCGATGGCGAAGAGTCAGGACCACTGAAGGAGTACTTTTTGTGCCGCCTTTTGCTCCTGATATTTCCGACACCCCGGAATTTGATGCAAAGCTTGCCGATATCGTCCTTTTCGACGCTATCTAGCTGTGGTGGAGGGCAGTCTGCTTAAAGCTTAGAAAATTATATCTAATTGTTGTATTTCATGATCAGTAGTGAGGATATATTATCACTTTCTCGCCGCAGGCGTTCTCGAATAACGCGTTGTGGAAAACCTTTACTCACTCAATCAACGCGCCAATTTCGGGTTAGGGTTTCATTACTTCTAACCTCTACATCTACCCTGCCTGGTGCTCTTTCTTGCGCACGTCGATTAGCAATCAATTTGCCCATGCCGTCTCCATCTACACTAAAGTCTTGCAGGTGCTTGTCATTTGTGTATTTGTCCAGGCAGGAAGACCGACAAATTGTGTCCATCTCAATCAGCCCAAAGTAGCGCTACACAAATCTCGTAAAGTCTGAGGGCAGGATCGCCCTGCAATCTCCCGAGGAACGCGACTATTGGGGACGTGGCTGGAGCAAAGTTCAAACACTGATGAACTTACACAGCATTTTGTTCGTCTCGCTTGGAATTTCCCTATACAACAAGTCTTAACGCTTTCCCAGACCGACGGGCTTCTGCCGTCGAGATATATCTTCGGCAAGGACTCCACCTCAGGTTCTCGATGGCTTCGCCTCCCGACGTCTGAGGCCATCGTCCATCTGCCGCTGTGCCCGGTCTTACTCTGGTGAATAGAATTATGAATCAGGGATAGTTTTGACTGTACTCGTACACCGCGCCACCGGAGTCTCCGCCGTACTTCATCTCGGGAGACAATGGTGGGACGACATGGATGTGGAAATCCCTGTTGGGACGTGGCTATGGATCTTCAAGATTCGTGAAATTTTTGGTTCGCGTCATGAACCGCCGTAGGCAAGCACTAATCGTATCATAGTCTCGCCGTACATCAGACATTGTGCGTGGTGACCAAGTTGTTGCCGATAAGTAGATGGAGCCCACTGTCAGGCTGACAGTGGTGGTCATTGTGTTGATGTAGGGACTTGATTTTCACATTTATGGGTTATGTACTCCGCCTGTCCTGTTCAGGCCAGTCCAGCCAGTGAGTCATAAACGTACATGCTTCAAAGGTGAGGGACTCTCCCAACCCTTCTCGTACTGTATTGAAATGTTCTTTGATAGACTGATGAAGCTTCTACCCTTCCCGCGCATGGATTTGAAGGCCTCTGGGATCGTGTTTCTTTTATTCTCTACGGGAAGGAGATCAAGCTGAAACCATGCTTCCTTGTCAACAAATCTACACCTCCGCTCGTTTCCCGTGTGCGTCGTGGTAAGCGTCAATGCACAGCCAAAGTCGGAAACACATTTCAACCTCAACATTGTTCCCCAGCCGGTGGGGCTTTGTCAACTCAAGAAGATGGACAGGAGCGTTTACTCGAGTCAGTAGTTTTACCTCTTAATTGTTCCAGGTGTTACTACTCCGAGAACAGAAATTCATACTCTCACCGGTGCACCCTTTTCCAGCTGCACCTCTAATCGCAACAACGCACCACCAAAGCTGAGGCCATCTTACATCTATTTGGTCCGGGTGTCATATGCACCGGGGCGTACATCACGACGATTTGAGGACCCCATTCACAGAATCACAGAATTTATATCCCCCATTCCCCTTCAACTGTGCAAACAGGGTCAGAAAAGCGCTGTCGCTCCTTAGACATAGTGCGCTTTCGTGGGCTCTTGTGAGAGCCGTTGGGCGTCTCACACCTACCGTGTCGACCGACATCCATCTCCTATTCAGTATCTACTCCCCAGGCCTTCACTTCCGAACCAAACACCATTCTTCATACGGACACCGTCCACAGACTCTTTTCGAGCACAGTTTTGTCAGATTGCGTGGCAGTTCGATGTGTCATCCGTCGACAACTAGGATTCGTCTCATTCTTCATCAGGGCCAACTGCGTCTGGTCCGTCTTCCTGCTTGGTCTTCGCAGGCCGCACAAGGGATCTGCCTTGAAACGCGATTTGAAGCTCATGGCGCAGGCGGGAGACGATGTTGTCTATCCATCTCACAAATCGCGACTGTGGCTTCAGAGCGGTTGTATGACACCGAACTCGGTGTCGAAGACGTATTTATAGGATTCGACCTCTGGTGAAGGTATTTGGAGCCGCATGTACCTTGTCATTTTTACTGTCAAGGACCCTTTATTACACAGGCCAATCTACGTGCTTCAATAGATTTTTTTCGGTGAAAAGTGTGAAGACGAAACGGCGGCCTCGCAGAGGCTGACTGCAATGAGCCAGTAAATGAGTACGAGCTGCCAACACATCTCCGCGTACGATGGGGAAGCTGTTCTCTGTCTGCGGTGCACTCCAAGCTCCTCCAGTCCAGTCTCCCACAGCGAAGACAAAAGAGAAGTGGCTGAAATCATCACTGAAGTCGGCATGTAGTAGCTCACTACCGCCCTCTTTGACAGCAACACTGAAGGCCACAGGGCCCAGATCCAAGGCGGGACGCTCCTTGAGCAGCTCTTTGACATGCGGTGAGTGGACGACACGTGTATGAATTCTATGAGGGAGGATCAGCGAGAACGTGTGGAAAAGAATGATATACAGACTTGACAGCAAGGTCCCACATGTCAGGGAACTCCCTAGCAATGATGTTCTCCAGTCTCTGTAAGACGGGGCGCATCCAGTCTCTGTAAGACGGGGCGCAAGGCCAGAAGCAGAACGTCGGCCTTCTCATTGGAGATAGCCTTTAGGGCTTGGTTTAGAATAGGGTGTTTGTAAACCGGTTTATAAACAGACCCTTTATAAACGTTAGAAACAGGTTGGCGGCAGGACCCCATGTTTTCATTGTTTATATTACATAACCATATTAGGCGCTCTATGACATGATCACATGCATAAGAGAGGCAATGGGCCACATATGAGTGTAGAAGCTGTTTATTCATGCTCCAGAGATGAAAATGTAAGCCAAGATGTAGGTAGAAGGTGTTGAAAGCATCGGGAGCGTGGCGGACCAAAAATTTGGACAGTACATGCCGAGATTCCGGTAGACCGGCCGAGAAACCCGAGGGTTTATAAACCGGTTTATAAACCCTAAATCTGGCCGGAAAAGTTGCAAACCGTTTATAATCCTCAAAATATTTGAAAACCAAGCCCTAATAGCCTTTCGCTGGCGACTGTCAACGGTAACCTTGGGTCCCTCCGTCGACGTATGTTCCCAGATACCGAGATGGGATGCATTCGTCGCGCTTCGGTTGTCCATTTTCTTGTTGGCACAGGTGGGCTCGGTGGCGACAAAATTTAGAAATGCATTTTGAATATCAACTTGGTTGTGATGAGTGACCAGGTTACGAAAAATTTTGAGAAGGGTCGCGCCGGAACGCACAAGCCCTCGCTGATGATGGCTGGCGACCATTTCTGGCGTCATATTCAGTTGGTAGATTTGGCGAGGCGGAATAGGAACCACGGGGAGCTCTTGAGGTGCAGTACCAGGGAAGCGCTCCGCCATGAGAGTGCGGACCAGTTGACCGTCAGACTTGCGGCCAATAAGGTCGTCGGGATTACGCTGAATCACAGCAGTAACTGGGGAGCCGAAGGTTTAGAAGGCTTGAGACCAGGAGAAGAGGAGAACAGGACCCCGGCATGCCGCCTAAGAGGTCCAGATTTTTAGTCGTACATTTTTGACCAAATATCACCTTGATGTTCGGTTATTTACTCGTACATTTCTTGGCCAAAAGAGGTAGGGTTCGGATATTTAGTCGTACATTTTCGGGTCAGGCAGTGCGAGGTCCGATCAAGAACTCGGACATTTTGGGGTGATGTCCGCGGTTGGCACTTTGTCCCGAACCACGACGTGGACGGTGGTCGCCCCCGCTGTGGGGTCGCTGCTTGCTTGGATGTATCTCTTTCTTCGTATTTCTGTCTCTTTCTCTTTGTTCACAAGCTGTGCCGTCAAACCCGCTACCGGCGAGGGCATGTCTCTCATATGCGGTTAGACCGCCTCCGTCGCGTATATCGCACTACTCAACCGACAAATCCGTCATCCTACACCTCAAGGTTCGTCCTCTCGTTTTACTTCTAACAATGATGCTAAAACACTTTAGACGGACATTTCCTTTTACGCAGCATCCTGTCTATCGTCCTCTTCTGCGTACAGCCTCTAGGATCTGTCGTGACAGTCGGGTGCAATGTTCCCCATGCACTCGTGTCCGCCTTTATGGTGGCGGACAAGAGGACACCGCGTCTTCAACCTTCCGTTCTGAAGCTTGGATAGGCTGCGGGCACGAATGGAGTGATTCACTCCCAGTATATGTGAAGGAGGCAGCGGATCTGGCTCGAGTTGTCCCCCCTACCGTTCTCTCCTCGCTCTTGCCAGAGCCGGAGACTTCGGTTTCAATCTTTGTCTCTTCTGCCACCTTCCTTCAGCCCCAACCTCCCATCGTTACCGATGTCCCTCCGGTCTATGTCCGCGATGAATGTGATCCGACACCTTCGATACCTACGCTGTCCCGAGCTATCAACGATTCTGTTCCTTATAACAGCGTTGTTCGTACCACATTTGAACAAGGCTGGCTTGATGGCTCTCGTTCCGTGCGAGCTCCTTGCGGCACTCTGCTTCCGCTGTGGTTCGAACATCTACTGGGACAAGCCACCACCTATGTCCGACATCGTCGAATGTGGCTCAAAGCCGTGAATTGGCTTGACGATCTCGCCCTCTCACCATCTGCTTTTGCACCAGTGCACCTCATTGATATCATTGAACACTGCCGCGACCGCCTCGATCACGTTCCGTGGAATGAGCCTGTGCCCCTTCAGAACCGGTCATTCATGTTGACAACGCCCGATCTCGCTATTCTCCTGGGTGAGGGCAGCGAACACTGGCTGAACGACGAGATTATCAATGCAGGTGCTGACTACATCATGCGTCGGTCACCCATTGGCAGCCGTATTCGCATCATGAACTGTCTGTTTGTCGAATACCTCCGAAGTAGGAAATCTGACGGTGGTCCATATCACTCTTTGCGTCCAACGCCCCTCGAAAAACTCGTCATCAACGGGCTGCTCGACACCATTTTCATCCCCATCAACATCGACTATACTCATTGGGCCCTCATCCACATCGATCTTGTGAAGCAAACCATGTCGTATTCCGATTCCTTGGGCTCTCGGGCACCTTTTCCCGCCGAAGACTTTGAGCTATTCAAGTGGTGGCTAGAGAGTCTTGACAGCTCTCTGATAAATTTCCGCATCCGTCGACCATCCTTTGACATGCCCCGACAACGTGACAGTCATTCCTGCGGCGTTGTTGTTTTGAGTTCCCTTGCTTCGATCCTTCTCAATTTCAAGCCCTGGTCGCCCGCCACCAGTGCTTGTGAGCGGATGGAATGGTTCCTTCGTCTTTCCGAGCTTTTCGTCGAGTCAGAGGATGCAGATGACGATGGGCCAGAGGATGCTGATGGTGATGAGCCTACCATGCCCTATACTCACGACAGTCCCGCTATGGATGTCGACCTCGAACCTCCTTTCACAGCAGACCCGGACTCACGTCCTCAGAAACGACAACGTCAAAGCTCTATTCTTCCATCAGAGTCAGACTACACTCCTTCCTCTCCTCCATCTTGTGATGCTTCATCCCCTCCTCCTCTCTTTGGTTCTGGCGTAGAGGATGATGGACTTGAGCCTGACATCTCAACCGCCATTGACTGCGGCTTTGACGAGGATGACTACGAGCCTGAGATTCCCACTCAGCTTGGGAAGCGACCGCCTCGCTCTTCATGGACTTATGTTCGGAAGCAGCGTGATCAGGCGAAGCTGGGTAATGTTGATGTCAACAGCCGCAGGCTAGCTACCTTCCGCGCCGCTGTTCTGCGTGATGATCGCCATGCTACCTTCGATGATGCAGCTGTTCTTCGAGTGCGCTGCTCCGCTTGTGCAGTCTGGATTGTCATGCGCAGTGTCGGAGATCTGCTTCATTGGAACAATCACCGAGGGACAAAGAAGTGCATGCGTAACCAAGCTGGTGGGCTCACAAGTATGCCACTTGCGGCATTTGGTTTCATCGCTAAGCCTAAGCCTTCTACTCTGGCATCGGATCTTTCATCGTCGATCTGCCTTCCATGCCCAGGTCTTACCCGCGAGTCAGATAAACAAATCGATTGCTACCTCTCTCGTTCTGCCGCACCCGGCGGCGGAGCGCCTTCTCGCAAAAAGCTTGCGTATGAGCTGTTTCATCATATGGGACCATGGTCGGGCCTCACAGTCACGGAGCAACGGATGGTCCTCAACCGCGAAGAGAGGCTCTATCGCTGGCGTAACCTATTCAACCTTGGTGCCGTCATATCATCGACATGCCTCGCTCTCGTCAAAACTACGCCTGGTCTCGATCCTGCTCCTTGTGTTGAATGCAATAAGCTGTACACGGTCCAACTTTTCCAGAGGCGAATCAAGGTAGGGCTTCCAGACGAGGGTAATATGAGGTTTGTACCAAAGACGTGGCGATGTGCCGCACTTGGTGAATTATACCTGAAGCATAGAGGTCTCCGTCAGCTGGTTGAATTGGTGAGTTCGATCTTATTCCTAGCGACATGCTTCTTATTATATATTATTTACTGAAAGACGGACGATCACCATGGATCAAATTTGCCGAGGGCGCTGCAAGTGGACTCTTCAAGTCCCCAATAGTACTGGGCATGGTAGAAGCTCTCATTGCGAAAACAGAACGCCTTCGCAAAGGATCTACGCTCAAGGGCATGTCTTATTCGTCTGGGTTTGATGAATTCTGCGCCAATCTCGCTGCTTTGTCAACACGAGCATATCAAACGTTTCAGGCCCATTTTGGTGGACGTACCGTTCGCAGCCTTCGGTATGTATTCGATGATCCTTATTCAGTACTCTGCTGAATCTTGCTGTGTAGTCATCTTCGCTCGAAGGCACCGAAGTTCGAACCAGGAATAGTCGAAGCTAACATCCTTGCGGCCAAGGCAACACTTGCGAGTTACAACTACGAAGGTCCCGTTGCAATCTCCTGGGATGACACAGCGTTGGAAGAAGCAATCTCACTCTACCAAGTGTCAAAAGATGTTCATCTTGTTCTTGGCAGCAGCGCAGGCGTTCTACGCATCACTAGTGAGAATGATCTTGATACGGTGTTTGAGGAGGCAATGCAGAACAAAGCTGAAAAGGTATTTCCTCCGGATGCCTTCATCGTCATAAATGTACTCAAATCTTACAGTTGCGTGTCTGGATGTTGACAATTCCCCTCCCAAAAATTCCCCCGCTCGTACTCGCTGCTGTTGCACGTGGGGCGAAAGATGATGCGACGACACTCGCTCAGATGCATGCCAAAATCGAGTCGTTCCTTCATAAGCACGGGATATACGCAGTATCGCTTGCCTCAGATGGGACTGATGTCGAGCGTTCAACTCAGCAGTTGATCGCTGACTCTGTCGAAACCTTCTATCCATATACCATCCACAATCCCCAAGAGGGTTGCACCATATCCTTCCGTGTACCTCTTGTTGACGACAAATATCCCTTCGTCATTGTCCAAGACTCGAAACATGCTCTGAAAACTGCACGCAATCAGCTATTTACCGGCGCTCGCATCCTTGTCCTTGGTTTCTACGCGGCCTTCTATGCCCAGCTGCGGGCAATCGCCAATATTCCCGCCAGTCCATTATTCGTTCGTGATGTAGAGCGAGTTGACCGTCAAGATGACCGCGCGGCGGCGCGTCTCTTTACCGGAGAGACCTTGAAATTCCAGATGACCTCCGAGGACCACAAAGAGAATCCAGCACTCGCCGTCTACTTGTTTGTATTCGGAGAGCTTGTCGACGCTTGGCAGAACCGTTGCATTTCCCATCTTGAGCGTGCCCGTATGGTGATGCGAGCACGTTTCTTCCTGATGGCCTGGCGCACCCACATCAGCCTCCATCCCGATTATAGTGTCAACACTCAGTTCATCTCGCGCCAAAGCTACGATATCTTTATCACGTTGTGCGACAGTCTACTCGCACTCATAGTTGTGTACCGTCGCTTCTATCCGACTTATCCTCTGCTCCCATGGTTACACTCGACGGAGCCATGCGAGCATGTCTTTGGAGTCCTCCGTCAACTCAAGAAGGACTTCAACTACGTCGACTTCCTTCATCTTGTTCGAAAACTTCGAGTGCTCCTCCTTGGCGATTTCTCTCGTCTAACCGCGGACGAACGAGTTGAACAAACTGCAGCGGGATATCATCACACCTACTTCCACACCAACGATCTCCATACAAAGATGCTTATGCAGTATCCAGGTGATGTCGAGATCCGCGCGGCCTCTACCTGGGCTCTTGATGAGGCCAGACAGCTCCTTACAATCCTTGGCATTGACGGCGATTCCATGCTTCGGCAATATATACGACCACTACCTGTTTTGTCTATTCGCCCTTCTCCTCCTCGGCCATCTGGGCAGACACTGTTGGAGATTATGTGGCTTCACCGAGAAACTGCACCATCTCGTGAAGTTGCAGATACGTTCGAAGCTTGTGAGATGGCATTAGCAGCAGAGAGTGCCGATGCATCATTGAAGATGTACGTTCACCAATTCTGTCCACCATATACAGTATATGCTGACAGCTGTTTTCGACAGACAAGACCTTCCGGATTCACCAGAGACAGATACCGGCGAAGTGACGAAATCTGTACAGGATACTCTAGCACGGTCCAGAAATGAGACTGAGGTATGAATCAGACGCGACCAATAACCTCTTACATCTCATTCTTTTGCTAGGATTCATCTGTATCATCCAATTCTCCATCGCGTGCCGGGGCCTTGCAACTTGCGAACAAGGCCGGCCTTCTTGACGTCGATATCATGGTCAATGAGCGCATGCTCCATCAGACCAAAGCAGCGTCAAAGGCTGGGTCAACGAGCGCATGCTCCATCAGACCAAAGCAGCGTCAAAGGCTGTTCGGCAACACGGTCGATTATCATCAGCACTTTCCGCCGCCACAAGCCTGCCACGCCGGACGGAGCCATCAGCAGACCTCCGCGCCACCATTCTAAAGCGCATGGCGGCCTGTATCCAAACATCAGACGGCGCCCAAAGTACTACAGGTGCTGATCGTCGCATTCGTACCGCTGGTTCATTCAACTCCCCGGATATCGGGGATACTTCCGTTCGAGCACGAAACAAGGCCGTTGTTCAGAACGAGGCAGCTCAGGTATGAACACACATCTCTGCTCCTTGCCGCAACAATCTCACTGTGCATTTCTCAGGCTTTTGTACATGCACGAACAACGGCTTTTGCGCAACTTCAGAACATACATGAACACATGTACTGTGCCAGCATCATGTCGATGAAGCCTCTGAAACCGGGAAATATTGTTATTGCTGTCAAACCGACTACCAAGAAGTCAAAAGAGCAAGCCAAGCAGGTTATCGTCGGAGAGGGTACGTGCTCTGCAGTCCGCTGTCTTAGACTTGACATTGATCTTCCAAACACAGTCATCACGATGTATACTCAAGCAGGATATCGCGGTGCGCCACATGAGCACATCTCTTCCATCGAGAGTGTTGGTCTACCGTCATACATCTATGTTCGAACGTACAGACGTCTTACACCTGTGACGATGATTACAACAACTTGCGACGAACTGGCATGCTCCACTATCCTCCAAATTCCTCGGACGCACATCATCTTCTCCCTTGCGAGCTATTCGTCTTCGATGACCGTTGTCTCGATGAACAGTGGTCAACCATTCAACGCCGAACCTCTCAAACTGATCACCGACTGCGAATCTCGGAAAACGGACCTTTACGATGCAGTGGAAAGGCTCACGGAGCGCCCTGCAAATGCCGATTTAACCGCCGTTGAGGAAGAGGTGGAGGATATCACCGAGTCCGGTTAGACGTCAGTATCTGACGATAGCAAACTCTCTACGTTCTTTTGTCCGCATTGCTCTCCCGCACTCATTCCATACATTTCGCTACCCTCAGCCTGCTCATTCACATATAATCGACCTACTTTCATTATGTATATACACAATTAGTACCACATATCATTGAAGACACCTTAATCCTCCGAGTTCATACCCTTACTGGCCACAAGACAGCGTCTGAGTAGAGGTACGGTCAGGAACTCGTACATAAACAGGCAAGATTCCGGCGCGCATCCCACACCAGACAGCAGGGTAGGTTCGGTCGGGAACTCGGACATATTTGGTCTGCTGAAGCAAGCCCCGGTCAGAAACTCGTACATTTTTGGTCAATAGACCGTTGACAGAAATGCCCCAAAATGGCCTTTTCCAAACCGGACCTCTTAGGCGGCATGCCGGGGTCCTGAGGAGAACGCACCAGTGTTCTTTTTTACCTCTTCCATAGCACGGCTGAAACCGCCTTTCGCCACCCATTTCTCGGTGTGGGCGCGTCTCGCAGCCTCGCTGCGCTTTCGTCGCTTCACCGGGGCGATGAAGTCGTATTGCTTGGGTTTTTGGGCGCGCTTCTTTACTGCGGACGTCTGAGCAGTCTTTTTGGCGGCAATCATATGTAGGGTGCGAGCAGGGTGCGAGAGAAGGAGAACAAAGGGGGCCCTACCCTGCTGAGGACTTCCAGAATCCACACTAATCACACCTGTCCCTGACGCGTGAGTCCCCTGTCACTGAGTAACTCACACCGGCCCGGTGAGGCAGCCGCCACGAGAAAGGCAGTGACTCTCGCTTTCCAAATTCCTCAGGTAAATTGCTGACAGATAGCGGGGATCCCTTCGGTGAAGGACTCGCGTCCCTCACAATGAGAAGAGAGGAAAAGCAGAAATCACATGAATACAGAGACCCGAAGGCGGTCGCTGGCCAGTCCCTGGTGTCAGGTGATGGCGACCGTTACTCAAGTCACCAGCTGTGACACAGGTTTGACTTCACCTCCTCCCGTCGTGTTCCGGCACAAGGAGAGGCGGGAAGGACGGGGTGACGCAGCTGCCTTCGAGCTGGCTGTGTGTCGTGTCTGCCGTCACCTCGCTCGTTCTGCCGCATACCCTCGTTCGTACTTAGCGGTGCCTCTGAGCCGGCTATGCGTCGCATCCGCCAGACGAACGTGGGATGCCCATCTGGACCTGCGAGTTTGCTGGAGGGGCGCCTTTGAGCCGGCTTCTGCGTCGTGTCTCCTCCAGTGTTTCCGGTTCAAGGGCTGGGTCCGCTTCATTATCGTGATACTATCATATTCTCCTTCGACGTGGACGGACTGGACCTGGCTTGATTGGGGTACGAAATCTTCTGACCATCATCTTGGTGATACTGAGTACTCATACCTCGCAGATGTCGCCCGTCTAGGCCCGACTCATTGTAGCTCGACGTGCAGCTTGTGCGACAGGCAGACATACTCCCTCTGTAATCCGGTCTCATCCTCTGTCTCAAACGACCTCTTCTGTCCATCTACTACCCCCGTGGCTAGCGCGCACTCCCTCGCACGCCGTCTCCTGAAAAACGCGCCATCTTTGGGCCAAGCCGCTCCCATCTCTGCATCACTCGCCATCGCTACCCAGTATATGGTCGGTGCTTTTCGAAACACGTCTTCGCGTTGGATCTCATCGTTGCCTTCTAGTTTTTCTGCCCTATCGTGGCCCAATACCGGAACAATCCAAGAACGGAATTGCTTGCGAAAATCTACACCAGCCAAGGACGCCGCCCACTCTCTCGCGTCCTCTTCCCAAATCTCCCAAAAAAAATCCGGATTTCTATCCTCTGCGGATACCCCCCCTCTCCCAAGCGGAATCACGTTAACGCCGACCCGGCGCCCTCTCCAAACCCGACGCGCGCTCTGTCTCGAGCAGTCGCACAAGCTGCTCGCGACGCCGCTTACCCCATGTCCAGCATCCGGACGATAACGAGCCTTGACTCTGTCGGGACGAGCGGCTCTTCACAGTCACAAGATGCGAATCTCGCTGGCCGCAATTCCACCCAAAATAGCGACACTGACGCGAAGGCGGCACGGTTTCTTTTGGTTCGCGCTTTCCCACTCCTGCCGCATCATGTCTCGCTAACGATTGACTCAGGTCGGCCATGTGTCTCGCATTTTGAACACAAAGTCTCCGACCTACCATTTCACCACGCATTGGGTTTTTCGAGACCTATCATTTCACCACGCACATTGGGTCTTTCGAGACGTACACCTCGACCAAGCCGTCAGCAACCAGCAGCACCACGAAGTCGGACTTACCCATCAAGGGTGTCGTCCGCTATCTTGGCCTTCCACGACATTTGCTACGCTATGGCCGCCGAACAATCCCTTTCTGTTCGTCGATTCGATACCCTGGATATTTACTTGGCCACTCCTGAAACAGAGTGGTTTATTTGGAACTTCGTCTCCGATTTACGACGGGGCGTTGTCTCGCTTGAACCGTCGCCACGTTTCCGGAACCCGATCGCTCGCACTCGCTGCTGTGCGCCCCGACGCCGAATTCTCGGACCAGCCTGGAGACCCACCCCACAGAAAGTCGGCAGCGGCCAAATGCGATCGCGATCTAGGATGCCCCATCGCGTCCCGCTCAACTAAGCCTCTCCTCTCACCCAGCCCAGCCTCTCGGCACCGTGCAGACCGAGGCGCGTGCGCAATCGGAGAGGAAATGGGGAGGAAGGGAGGATATTGAGAGAAAGATGGAGATAGAGAGGAAATGGGAGCGAGGGAGGATATCAAGCTCATGTCGAGAGACCAACGTATGTGGTATCGTGTTTGGTTAGACATCCAGCGAGCGACACCCTGGCGAGTCGCGACACACATTTCTTAGTATTCTTACGCGCCGCTGTCATCCTATCCCTGCACGAACCAAACCGGAAACCCCTCAGCCCAGCTCAGTTGGTCAGCCAGACGCCGTGTCGCGGTCCACAGGACGGGAATGTATTTTCCTCGCCATCAAATGTCTTTTCGTGTTTCCTCTTGGGTTTCCTCCTCTGCGAAAAAGATACATGAAGGTGCGCCCCACCAAAAAAGACATTACCCAATTCTCACGATACGTTCCAACTCCTGCAGAAACGTATCCGCTCCGGCGTCCGCATACATAACTGTCCGCTTCGCCGCCATTGCCCTCTCCCTTGCTGTCACCTCCACTTGCCCTATGCGTGTCATTCTGCTCATCCGTTGCGCCACCTTCGCCCTTTCCTCACCGTCACCTCCACTCATGTCCACTCTCCCTACTCTATACATGCCCTTCTGCTCGGTCACCTTCGGTCACCTCCACTCGCCCGCCCACGTGCCCGCCCTGTGCATGTTCATTCGTCGGTATCCTGAAGACTCGGACTCGTGAGTACTGGCCTTCGCCAGGAGTCCCTGGCAGAGCCATGTGGCAGGATCAGTCCCTGAGCCGAAGCCGGCCATCGTTGTTCTCTTGATGTCGCACCGAGTTCTTGTAAAGTCTCCAGAACGATGCCTACTTCGTATATCCACTTGATTCTTGTACCATTCGAGAGCGACAGAGAATGTACATAAAGTCTCGGAAGCGAAATTACAATATCATGATTTACTCGAAGTCGTCACTGATAGAATGAGGCAAGTATTACATGCATAAAAATTCTGACTCCGAGACTTTGTAGAGACTAGGAGCATGCGGTGAATGCAAAAGGATTCATGTGAGTACATTGTGTCGTTAGATTACTGGAGAGGTTGCGAGATCGACGCGAAATGAGACGCGACGGGACTCTTTCCTTTTTTGGACTTCAAGCATCAACCTCCGTCTCGAGTGCCTGGGGCGCGTCCTTCCCGACTCCAGGATGGGGAAGGCAAGAGGAAAAAGAAGCCTGAGGATACTGAACATCACCTCTAGCCATCCTAACCGAGCCAGGCCAACCAGTCCCGCTGTGCTGACTGGGAATAAGGAGAACCACACATCTTCTTCTCCTTGTTCTAGTCCATCTCGGCGTCGACGCTCCTCCCCTGTTCCCGAATCCGATGCCATTCAGGCAGCGCATATCCGGAGGGAGCACTTCGATGCCAAGCTCCGAGCGGCAGAGCGCAGATGTACTCTTCTTGAAGACCGGCTCTCCCAACAGCAACAGGCACTCAGCGAGACTCGAGAGGCTCTTCGGGATGCTAGGGCTCGTAGCGCAACTTCCAGCTCCTTTATTGTAACGCTTCAGCGGCGCACTGAGGAGATGGAGCATCAAATGGCACACCTATGCGAGCAATTAGCTGCAGAGCGCCAGATGGGTGCAAATGCACTCTGTTGGCAGGCAGAGCAGCATAGCGCTCACTTGGCAATGATAGAAACGACTCACGCTCAGCATATCGATACCCTTTCGACGTCTCTTCGAGAAGCTGGGAAACGAGAGGTGCAACAAGCAGTTTTCCGGGCCAAACTCCAGACCAGTCGGGATGTCCTTGAGCAGAAGCGGGAGCACAGAGCCAAGGAAAGCGATCTAGAGCAGAGAGCAATGCAGCAGTCAAAGGATCTTGAACGTCTTCAGAAGGACAGAACACGTGTTATGCACCGAAATACGGAGCTTTCGCGTCGGCTGTATAATCTCCAGCGTCGAGCTCAAAGATTTGAAGGCCGGTTAGGGCAAGCAATAGCACGAGAGCAAAAGAGGACGGAAAAGGGTCGGATTCAGTCTCTCCATGAGAAGAATGCCTTTTCGGAGGAGCTTCGCATCTGTGTCCGGAATCTTGTTGATCTTGGGGTGCCAGTCACCAATGTGTGGCCGGGATCCTTGCTATCTCCGACATGTTCTCGTTGGGGATTGGTGCCGAACATCTGCCTAGTGACCGCACGAATCGGCGCATTGTCAAAGAGGGTGCCACATATTCAGACCTGCGGCTAATAGATCTAGTAAATCATGCTGAAGGTCAGTTGTGGTTTGCATCAGAGTCCATTTGGCATAGGCTTACCTTTCGACAGCGCGTACTGTGAGTGGGGATGCCACATCGTGGAAGAATGTCAACTACGAGGTCAGGCACGTCACCGTGTCGGACTATCTCCAGGACGGGAAGAAAGAGGTAAACTTCCGATGAGTGAGTGAGTGAGTGAGTGAGTGTGAAGGTTTCCGCAGAACGTTATTTGCGAACGCCCACGGTCCCACGCATGCGTGATTCCGGCTTCAATCACGCTCCGTAGGCCGGCAATTCAAGTCGCCGCCTCCGCTTGCTGAGTAGAGTGGGGCAGTTACAGTACAATCCACCTTCGGAGACTGCAACTGTGTTTAGAGCCCGCATACATGTTTACAGTGCAAATCCTTATGATTAGTAGCCTTTCATTTCTCCGCTAACGTCCCCCATCAACATTGCGAAACTTGAAAAGTAGCAACTTGAGTAGCAAGATAATAGGGAGTATCGAGCGCTCATCCAATCGGTTCCTGATCGACACACACGGGGCCGTTACTTCCCGATCGTCATCCGTAACAGTCCGCTCGACACAACCCTATCCTGAACGAACAATGGCTGTTGGTTACGGGGTCGAAATGCTCGCCCTTTCCACTTTAAAATCCAATAGCCACACCAACACCAATACCGCACAGACAATGACCCCTAAACAAGCCCGTCCCTCGAGAGTCGACGCCTGCCCTCCATTCCAAGAGATACAAGCCGTCGGACACAGGACGAACTGCTAGTGGTCGACAGGCTCTCCAGACATGCAAAAACCGAACATGACAACATTCCAATCAATCCGTGAGTCGCACACAGCAACCCCACCGCACCCCACCGACCTCTCAGAGCCCTAGGCCGTGAGTCGCCAGAGGAACGCACCAATTCTGGTCGTTCACATCTGCGCCTACGCCTGGACTACTGCAGGGCCGATGCAGAGAGGATGGCCAGTTGAGCCGTGGATACGACCTCGGATAGCCTGCTCGAATCATCAACCGTTGCTGAAGGAGTTATTGATGAGAATCTGATCGTGTACTGATTTGATCCGGAACGTAGACTATTCTTGTCGATCTCGAAGCGACAGCGCGTCACACATCTGAGGAGCAATTAACTGGCTGGAAAAACCTCATTGCACAGATGTACTTTCAGTTCAACCGTTCGCCACTAGGCGAAGACCTGGATCCCCGCGCATTCTTCACCAAGACTCGTGGCATTCTTTCCGATCATGCATCTGATCAACTCAAACTCGGAGTACTCTTCGAGGCAACCCGGAAGGAGTGCGATTTGCAGCTTCGGGGAGAGAAGTTGATCTCTGAAACGCCAGAGGAGACTATACTTGCCGAGATCAGCAGTCTCCAAGTCGATATGATTCAAAACCTGGGTGGACGCGATGTATGGGCTGAGCTTACAAGCGAAGAACACGAAATCCATTGCCAAGAAGCCTATAACCGTCTCATTACTCGATATGGGGAAAAGGCTCTCGATGGGCTAACGGATGAGGAACGGTCGAAGTCTTCACTCTTCTTTCGCGCTGGTTGTGGAATGCATAAAGAGGTTAATTCAACGAAAGGCACGTATATAACGGCTGTTATTACCCTCATATCTCCTGCTGATACACTTTTATCAGACGCGTTCGAGGCTCTCGGCCCTATGTGGAAAGCGAACGGTCATCGGGGCCCATTGATTCTTCCCAACAAGGCCAATCTTGCCATCCTACAGAGTACCGACACTAGTCTTCGCGACAAAGCGCAACAGTCCTCTGCGGGTGGTGGTGTTAAACTTGTTGAGCTGTTTTCTCTGCTTTTAAACCACCGAAACCGCTTGCTTGGCCAACAGGATGTTCATAGCCTGTACTTCCTTGCACATGAGCATATCGGACACATCACACGCTTCCCTACCATAGGTCGTTACGGGACTCTAGGACTCGGAGCTGCCGAGATTCTAGTCCATCGCGCAGTGTATAGTGACTTCATGGATCACATTCGCAAGCACAAGGCGTCCGGAGTTCATACAAATGTCGAAAAGAACATCACTGACGCTCTAAACGATGATCCCACTCTCACGGAACTCGCAGCCATGACGATGTACTCACAGGCCGTCAGCATCCCCTACATGCGCACTATTCGCGGGCAAATCAAGAACCACTTCGACCTGGATCCATTTTTAGAGAAGATTCTGGCGTTTATCGAGAAAGTACTCGCCTCTCCGGAGCTTGTATACGGTCCCGATGTCCTTCACAATCAGCCAACTGCTGACGGGGGCGCGTTTCAACGTCCGGAGTCTGTTGTCGCTGTCCTGACACTCTATCAGCAGGACAAGCTTCCGCTTCTCAAAGAGGCGATCCTGGCGTCGTTCGGAGCTGGATTGAGCGGGTGGAAACGCTTCATTGCATACGATTCGGATCCAGCCCGGCAAAGGCTGACGGCTGAAGAGAAAGATGCCTTCTTTATCCCATCGACAAACGACTGCAATGAGGGAGGGGCAGGGGCGATAAAGCGAGTGAAGCAGCGATCCGCTAATGTTTCGATGGGGTATATGAAAGGAGAGATCAAGTGGGGAAGGAACAAACCGGCAGATTGGGTACGAAAGAAGAATGCGTCGAATCCAAAGTTAGGGCAATTTGTGCGCACTTGGGTACGCCGAGAAGAGGTAGTTGGAGTCGAGAAAAAGAGGAAAGCGGCTCTCATGGAAGGTCGGACTGCGATTGCTAACGAACGAGAGGGAAAACGACAGAAGACACGGGATAGGAATGACCAAAGGGCTGCGAACATTGCGGAGTGTACACCCATCGAGGACGTCCAGCTGCTGGCGAAGGATGCCTCGGTAAAGGTACCAACAAAGGAGCTCGATCTCAACATTGATTGGCATCGTGCGCGCGAGAAGGAGTTGGCGATATTATGGAAGGAGGATATGAAGAAGTTCAAGCACTTGACTCCGAGTAAGTCAAGCATCAAGGGCGGGCAGCCGGGGAAAGCAGAGGTAGTGAAGGCCGCTATCGAGCGTCGCTTGGAGCTGGTCAGATCCGGGGAAGTTACATCGTTTATTACCAGAGCTGATGAGCCAAGTGTGCAGGTGCTGGATGTCGATGATGCAGAGTTTGGGGATGTTGAAGAGGAGGATGCACTAGGAATTAATGAGTAGATATTATACATTCACATAATCTTACTGTAGATACTGTATATATCGTACCGTCGTTACTCGAGCGAGCTCGCCTCGATCAATCGGACGATGAAAAAGAGGAAGATAGTGCCGACATGCCGTGAGCTCGGATCGACGTTTCCATCACCGAGACCTTCTCAACCAAACAAAACCACCGCGCCAGGGACTCTCGGAGAAGGCCAGTACTCACTAGCTTGACTCCTTGGTGCACCAGGCACCTGCACTTTGGACATCAAGCGGGCCTGGACACGTTGCAGTCGTTGGCATATGACTAATCATTTGCCTTTCTTCCTATACCACCAGCACAGCGAAGGCGGCGACAACGACCCGCGGGCCACAACAGCGGCAACGCGCCGTCGACCACAGCATGCGCTTTCTAGTAACGGACGTGCTCTTGTCCTCAGGAGTCTGTCGACGACACTGGGTGGCATGGCAGACAGTCCGGGCAATCGGTAAGTCGTCTTTGGTCTCTGAATGTCGTGTCTACCAATCACTCCTTCTCTTTATCTCTCCCCGGTGTCTCCGGCCCACTTTACGGCCATTCTTGAGTGTGGTCGACCGGTTTTCTCCTCGCCGACACGCTCTCGCACCACTAGTGCACCTGTCCACCGCCTCTCAACGCGTCGTCGGAGGCTATCGCACGTTGGAATGACATTTGCCTTGAGGTCAGATTAGAGCCCACTCGAGTATGAAACCGCGTCAAGTCGACTCGAGTTGGAATTGGAGTCGACTCAAGTCTGGAAGAGATTTGAGTCGAGTAGAGTTGAGATTGGAGTTGAGTTGCTCCGTTGGAGTTGAGTCCTAACTCGCTTAGGGGAATGTTTGGAGTTTGAGTTGAGTTGGAGCTGGAGTGGGAGTGGCTCGAGTACAAACTTGACTTGAGGGAGTTTGGGTCAAGACGAGCTAGAGTTGACTCGAGTTGAGCAGTAGTAAGTAGAGTGTTTGCTGTCTGAATGTTGTATACTAGTAAATATAATATTTTTTCACCAAAAACCTGCAGTACCTCTTTCTTGAGTTAGAGTCAGGACTCGACTCATTCTGGTCACGACCGGGAAAACTCAAGTTTGGAGTGTCATCTTTTTGTAGCTACGTGCCATTCCTTTGCGTGGCTGCGCGTCGCAAAACCCAGTTCTGACCGTCCTCCTACCATGTGGATAGAGCGCGAGTGGTTCTCAGCGTGGCTACGCGTCGCTCGTTCTAGGCGCAGTCAAGCTCCTCCCGCAGCTACTCATCGTGCGGCTACGCGTAGCTGAAGTCGGTGTTTGAATGTCAGTAGTCAGTAAATCATGCACGCAGCTACGCGTGTATCGCATCTCCGTCATGCACATGGACACGCGTAGCTGAAGTCAGTATTCTATGAGCAGATAGTAAGTAGATCCTCGGCGTGGCTACGCGTAGCCAAGGCTGACGGCCTGCCCTCTATAGAACACGGAATGACTAAATCCCTTTCTCGGTCTCATCATGCTAGACTCACACGTACGCGTATCAACGGAAACGTACCACTCTCTAATGTCTCCGGTGGGCCTTCGCCACTCACTGATGAACAGGTCAGTGCTCAGCCGTCGTGAAGCGTTGAGCAACTCACCGAGCCAAAATGGACATCCTCCTTCAATATATGTAGAAGGGCAAGGTGCATGGTGTTGAGCTGTGCTGGGTAGATTGAAAGCCTGGCATGGTGGTGGTGGTGGTAGTGAGGAAAGGAGAGCGTCGTGATTGAGAACAATGGGGTGGCGTATGGACCAGTCACTTACCTTGGTTAGACTTAAGAGCCCTTTGACTGGCTAACGTAAGTGCTTGGACGGTGCTCAGACCACCAGCTCAAACATAAGCCTTATGCGTAAGTCCTTGAGTTAACGGCCTGCCCAGAACCTATGTCTGAATTATCCGTCAGTGCGCCTGAGACGACATCCAGGTACTGCACGAGGTCGCCGAGCAGATCCTCCAGTTCCCGATTTGCGGGAGTCAACTTCACATCACTCATTCATTTACTCGAGTATGACGCGTAGAGAGCAAGCAGCACAGCGATACTAAGACGAGAAGGAATTGTCGATGGACTGCAACGTCGAGACTTGACCCTGTGTGGGGACAGAAGTCCACAGTGGCACCGGGGGTTTTCCAGCTGAAAGAATACGGGTTTGAAGTCAGAAAAATCCAGTACATCGTGGTCGTTGAACGCTCTGCGCAGAAAGCTAAGTGAGGTGATAGAAACACAAGCCGCGTAGAAACACAAGCCGCGTCTTCGGCGGGAGATACGCTGCTGCCAAATAAGTGCACAGCCACTTGGCACTCATTCATTCATTCATTCATTCATACTTGGCACGGACCAATTACTGATCGCCGGACGCTAGAGTACAGAAGGGCACGACTACTGTAATACCTCCAACTTAACCACTTTATCTCCCAAGCAAGCCGAGCTCGCAGTCAACGCGCAAACGCTGGTGCTGTAGAACTTTGCCCTGTGTCATAAATGGCGAGACGGCAAGCCATCCCGATTCAGTGCAACCAAAGCCAATCCACCATTGATTGGCTATCTTGCACGCTTGTGCTGGTTTGGGTTTTGTTTTGTAATGAGCTATCCAATGCTTGTAATTTTCTTTTCGCGTTGCGTCGAGGGACCGTCACCGTATGTTGTATCGCGACGATCAGCGCCGTGAGGCCGAAATGATGGCGGCTTACTTCGGCCTCGTCCGGCAGACTGATCGAAACCTTAAAAACTAATCGGACAGAGGTTCGAACGAAAAAAAGAAAAAGAAAAAAGGGCAGGTGCTGGGAAGGCATGATGCATGAGGTGTGGCCAATACACGTCCTGTACCAAGGAAAATGGGAGAAACAAAGAGGTCTATGGTCTCTTCCAGCTAAAACCCGGGACAAGAGCGCACACCAGGTGACCATGATGGCAGCTGTTTATGTAGAACATCACATGCAGTCACCAACGTCGGGACGTGAATCGACGATCACGACGTCGGGGCTGTCATCCGCAGTCTCGGCGCCTTACCGCTGTGTGTGGTTTTTGGGACTGGGAGACACTCTGTGCATTTGAATTCTGAGACGACCTGAGTCACCCTGGGGCTAACGGTGTGGAGGGCGCGGGGACGTGGAATCGACGAACAGCCTCCCAGGAGTGCACAATGCCCAACTGGGAGCTTTTCGCTGCGTGTTTTTGCGTGTCAGCGACGGTAATCGCGGTTTGGTTTAGATGGTCTTCTCGTTCTCCAAGGGCTTGAAGGGATGATGGTGGTGCGACCTCAAGTGGCCATCATTCATTTTGCTTTTGCCCATAATGACTACTTTTGCTTACGCGCACACAACGGGCTATGGGAGGCCCATGCCCTCTTTTCCACTGCCAGGAATGGAACGGCTATGTAGAAATCGGGACTGATGGGTTTTGCTGCACAGAACGCTTTGTGATACCACGAGAATCAGGTGCGTAACCATCTCTTCCAACCGCATTCCTGCTCCTCGTGTAGGCGGAGCGAACTTATTGTCTTATTCGACCGTGATTCGTTGCTTGTTTACTGATCTATCCCGGTAGATGCGTCGCTTGCGCTTCTCCGGCTTTGTTTCCCACACGGTGGTTTACCGAAACTTGCGCAAAATCTGGCTTCGCCTGAACACTTGTGTCCTATCCACTTCCACCCTTTTGCCATCGACGCCTACTTTCAACGTGACAACCAAAGCTGGGTTGATAAAAGATTTGTCCAAGATACAACGCACCTAGGCGTGTATACATTTCGGAAGAGCTAGATTGATCAAGACCGAGTTGGTGCGTATATGCCGCCTCTGCCTTTTTCCATCTTCGCGCCCACCCGTCACTCCGTCAGCACGCCTCCTCCCCGTCGACGTGTAATGCTGACCGTGGTTTGATCATAGGCATCTTTTCCCTCTCTACGATGACCCGTACGTCGCCCGCTCTCGCAGTTGATGTCTTCGCGAATGAGCTGCGGCGACGGTTCTCTCGCTCGTACCGCCACGAGCTCTTGAAGGCTGGATACACTATATTTCTTCCAGCGGACGCCGTTGCCGCTGTTGCCTGACGTCTCCACGGCTTCCAGCAGCCGTGGATGATGTTTCACTCCCAGCATTGACTCGGCGCACAGCGTCAACTCGACCACGCCGCGACATGTGGACGACCATGACAACCAATAGGCGACGGATTGTGGGACGGAGATGGGGATGCACAGATGTACGCATCTGCATCTGGACGCCGATATCCCAGCAGGACACTGCTGCCTATGATGGTATTTCGTCTGCTCATCATACACAGTTCCTTCATTGACTTCGGATTTAGAACAAGAATGGGATTCGGAATACAGACTTGTCGACAGTCCGACCGTCAGTGCGCCACCACCGGCGTCCTCGGCATCATCGTACTCGACGGCTACCGGACCATCGCGTCGCCGCACCAAGCGGGATGAAAGCCATGTCCCGCGTCCGCCGAATGCTTTCATGCTCTACCGTTCTCATTTCTGTAAGGAGATGAAGGATATGATTGCCGAGCGGGATCATCGAGAGATCAGCAAGATGTGTGGTGCTCAGTGGAAGGCGCTCTCCGTCGACGAGCAAGGTCATTTCAAGCATCTCGCGCAACAGGAGAAGAAGCGCCACGCGGAGAAGTACCCCGACTACAAGTACGCTCCCGCGAGTCGCGCCGGAATGGCACAGCGGAAGAAGACGAAGAAGGGCTTGGACGTGGAGTGGGATCGATGCCAGCTCCTTGCTGATATGATCATGCGCGGCGTTCATGGCGATGATCTCGAGGGAGCGGCGCGGGATATCGACGACCATGCTCAATCACCCTTGGCACGCTCGTTGCCGCCCCTCCGCTCGGAACTCACACGCGACACTCAGGGGCCGACGTTCTCCACAGAGTCTCCACACCGACATCCTACCATGAACCGCAGCTCGTCCACTCTTCCGAATCATCATTCATCCCAACCGAGCACATACCTGCTCTCGACTTGACTGAGTCCTTACCGGTCGAGGTTGGTTTTCTCCGCTGCTTCCATCCTCCACTTACTGACCCACCACTTCAGAACGCATTCATGTCAAATGCCACGATGATGACTACGGGCTTTGATCCACTGCTCTCGCAGATGTACTCTCCCCAGGAGACCATCGAGCAATCCTACTCGTGGTTCAGCTCGATTGGAGAGTATGCTCCAGAGGCTTCGACGGCCGGTCTGTCGTACTCTTATGAGCGCGAGTTGCACCAATATCACTCCCATGTGGCCTACGTCAGCCAGCCGTTTCTCGACGGTCATGTCGACGGTTACTTCTCCAGCGATGGTACTTACACCAACTACGGTAGCTGGCCATATGACGCTTCAGCCGGTCTGTCAGCGTACGAGTACAAACACCAGTGGACCCCGCCACCGCTCAGCCCATGTTTCCTTTTGCCTGCGTCGAAACTCCACCTGGTTTGAAGTGATGTAGTAGGCTTAGCTCACCCACACTCAGATCCCCTCCCCCACTGTTGTATTGTAGTCGTAGCACATCCATGTCATGTACTTCATGTACATTTCCTTTCTGTACTAGCATTTGTGGTCCTAGAGAATCGAATTGCTACTGCAGTCGGACGCCGCGGATGCGACTGCCCGCCCACAGAGGGGAGGATAGGGACCGGGTTGTCCTTCCTCGCCTGCAAACTCATTGGGTGGCTTGTGCTCCCGCTCATTGGGTTTATCCCTCTCTATCTGTGGACTAAAAACCTTGTTGGTGCGTGTCTTACCCATGCTAATTAGGACTCAATCCTCCATGTCACATGAAGATTGGATATGGGATGAGCTTACCTTCTACGAGTGAGTGTCACTGATGCACCCGGTATCGCACCCGCCGCAAAGTGAAGCGAAGTAGTGCTCACTCAGTACACACATGAATTTCTTGGTGACTGGAATAGTGTTCAACCGCTTTTCGGGCTTTTTATCTTAAAGCAATCGTCCGTTTGCCTCTTGAAGAATGGGTAGCTCTTTCTCGTGGTGTGGCGTCGTTTTCGGTAGTGTATGATATCTATCAATTTTTTTTGGAGAAACAAATAATGGGCTACTGTAACATTTTGTTTTGTTCAGGGTAAGATAATGCATTTGATATTACGAACAAAGACCTCCCATGTTCTGAGTGGCCATAGCCCCATTGTTCGTCGAGCCTCTGTCAGCTACCATCATCATCCAGCTGCACCCATGCTAGATCCCCTTCATCGGCGTACACTTCTTCGTTAACGATACACCGATATACCCCGTGCCTAGTAGACGTCGTTGACCATCGTATCGGACCTAGACACGTCCAGTGAGCAATCGGGGGGAGTGGCTCAAACTTTTCTTGGAACGTGCCTTGTACGCACGGCGGAAGAGATTCAACTGATAAACAGTCCTGGCCATTGCTTGATCAGGTTTAAACACATACAAACTCCAGCTAGGTACGTGTCTGATGGCAATGTCGGGCACGCATTTGCGGACTGCTGAAGCTCCCGTACCAAATTTCATGTAGCTACGCGTGACTGTGATAGGCGGACACGTTGGTTTGTCTACGCTTGGGTAGCGCGTGGCTACGCGGCCGCGGAAACTGCTTGAGCCTTTGAGTATGAGGAGCGCCTAGCCACACCATCGCGGCGCGTGGCTACGCGACCGCGGAGGTTGTTTGTGACACCTCCTTGCACTAGACCTCACACACTCCTTGCACGCGCGGCAGTGGTGGTGCTAACTTCAATTATGGATGCAAAAAGGTGTGGGTGAGACCGTGACGGGCAGGTCCACAGTAGCCTACCGATACTCACTAACATAGTACAAGCATTGTACAAATGACCTCTGAGAAAGCTAGAAATCGAAGATAAAGCCTAGAGTTAGTCGAGGTCATATACGCGGAGGTCACTCGCAGGTACGCGGGTGATCGGAATAAATGTGCACTTGATGACCCATACCCCACTGACACCCTGTAAACTTTAAAGATTGGTACGCGTAGCCACGCCTTGGGGAGCAATATCTATGTATAATAAAATGTGTATTTACGTGTATCTGAATACAGTGGATTTTGAGTTGCGTGGCTACGGAACGCGTCGCCACGCCAGTCGGAAAGTCATCTGAGATGGTCGTACGTGGCCACATAATCACTGCAATGTCAGACGGCTCTCTGTCGACGGGGCACCTCGAGACATGAGCTGTGAGCATTGACATATACATCAGCCCACCTTGCCACTCGGATTGACTCGGACTCGTATTCGTGAGTACGCTATGTGTATTCAATCCACATACGCCGTCGCAGCACGCGCACACGATCTCATGCATCTAGGTAGTTTCTGTGTTTGCGCGGCCGTTGATCGGTGCTCGAGTGGTTGCGCAAAATTCTACTACCCCACTCTTGGCATTGATCTCATCTGGGGTCGTTCCCTGGTCGTTCCTGTGTTTGCGCGGGTTGAGGGAAGGGGTGAAAACGGGCGCAACCCTGACAACCCTTGCACGTCCACCACCACCACATAGGACAATATGCCCGATCGACGGATGAGAGAGAACCGGCCACCCGAGCCCGACAACGACGCGAGCAGCGATGGTGACAGTGAAGAAGACGACTCTGGAGATCTGCGTATGGACAGTTCACTTTTTTCACCAAACTTCCACACACTGACTGATCCATAATCAAAGAGGGCGATCGGGACTCGCTCTTTGACGGGTCGCAATCTGAAGAATCTGATTTGGATAGCCCGAATGGTTTGTCCGTGAAGGGTATGTCGTTGGACTTGAGCCCAATGTTCACAATCTCATCTATAACTGGAGAGGGTGCTATTTCTCGGGAAGTTTCGGATTCATATGACCTGGACCCACTTTTTGACGGGCCGTTTTCCGACGAATCCGATTTTGATGGCCCAGATCATGTCTCCACGAAAGGTTTGCATTTGCAGTTTGACTTGAACCCAGTAATTGCACTTAGTCGTGATTGAAGGCGATGCTATTGCTCCTGAAGGACCGAATTCTGATATTGGCCCAAATGATGGAAATCCGAGTTTTCGTGCGTAGAAACGGTGCTCGAGTTTGTCCTCTAACCGATTTTCATCGATTTCAGCGAGTGCGCAGCCTGCTCAAAGCAATTTGGGAGCATTCCAGATGGTTTCTACGGTTGAACAAGAGCCCTCAATGAACTATGGCTCAATTTCAAGCGCTGAAATCATGGATGGTGGGCTCCGTAGCTTTAAGTTTTAGACTTTCGTAGTCACTCACGGACCGGCAGATGACGAACGCTGGCGCCCCGGCCCTCGCAGACCAAAACGACTGCATTGTGAGTTGATTGTCTCAGATCGGCGACAGAAAGGTTGACATTGTACTTCAGTGGCTCTCGACACTGACACCGATGAAGAGGAGAAAGCGGCTGAGGAATTGTCTAGGCCACGAAGAAGCCGTCGAAGAGGTGAGCGTACTACTGCTGCGTCTTTGTGTTGTCTCGCGAGTCCTCATCTATACATCAGCATCACCAGGGACCGAGATAGCGGGAACCGGCGCACATCTCAAAAGGCAACTGAGCGGGTCAGACGAGTCCGAGGTTGACGAGTCCGAGGTTGACGAGTCCGAGGTTGACGAGTCCGAGGTTGACGAGTCCGAGTCCGACGAGTCCGAGTCCGACGAGTCCGAGTCCGACGAGTCCGAGTCCGACGAGTCCACAAACGGCAGCGGGGACGAAGAAGATAACGAGGAGGGTCAAGAGGTACAATCCCCAGTGCTCCGTGAGTTGACCACTCAACAAATAGAGAGATGCTTACACAGTCGTACAGTCAGTGCTTCTCAGCTGGCAGCAGCGCTTCTGGGTGCTCCAGCTCGTGTGGAGGACAAACTGAAGAACCTCGGGAATGATAGCTTTCAGTACGGCGGCACGGTCTGTAACCACACTCCTGGCGAGACCGAGGAATGTGCCGTGCTCCGCGCACTCAACCTTCTATATAGCAAAGAGCTTTCATCGCTCGTCGACCCCGAGTTCCAAACGCTACTAATTGCCGGGTCGCGTCCTGAAGGCGCGAGTGAACGATCGCAATACCTGGATATGTTTTTCCGGTCACGAAGCGTACCTGCAGAAGATCACGATTCGGTTGCGTCGCATCTTCGACTGAAATATCAGTTAAACACGGCGCCGACCGTGGAAGACTTGTGGAACTCGTTGCGACATATAGTAGTCCCCTTTCCAGTCCCTGGCTTAGCCCCCCCTTCCGTTCGCTACATCTGCCCGTTCTGCCATAAAATGTACGCGCGACTTGCAAAACATGCGAGTGGTAGTAGGAAGCAGGGGTCCCAATGTGGAGATGCAGGCAAACGAAAGGTAAAGAAAACCCTGGGTGTCTGTCTTTTCGGAACGAACCGACAACTCTCCGGCCTGTCAATCGAAGTTCAGCAGTTGGATGATCCTTTTGCGACCGCCACCGCTGCCGCAAAGCCGCCGGTCCCCTCTGTGCATCCTACGGGTACCGCTATCCCGACGTATGCCAGCAAGGCTGGATGGATATCCTATCTTGCCTCTTGTGAGGACATGCTACCCCACCTCGACTATATTGTCTCTCTGGCCCGTCCCCCGCCATCCCACCAAGAAGTCAAACGCAAGCTCCAGTGGTCCACTGCGCGTCATCGCAGTGACATTCTCCTCTCGCTGTTAAGGTTAGCCGTCATAAAGTATTTTGACGAGGGAGAGACTCGTCTGCAGCTTGCAACTCCAGAGATTCGCATACTAGCAACTCATGGGTAGGTTGATCAATTCTTTCGGTAGCATGCTTTGACATTCCTGACAGAAGTAAGGGCGCTTTGCGAACGCTAGCCAAATCCACCTTGAGTGCCTATTCTTCAACCATCGTGCGCATCATCGGACTTTTTTTGCGTGTCACGCATGCTCCTCCTCCTTCCCCACTTTGCTTCCTTTGGCAGGAATCGCAAAAGGGAGTCATTGATAATCTTCTGATACTTCTCGATGAAGATCAACCGCCAACAGTCGAAGTGCTGCAGGGCTTCCTGCATCAGTTTTTGCTCGCCGCCTTCGCCAACCCTGTGGAGACAGGTCCTCGGGTTGCAACGGCTGTTGAGCAGGGCATCATGTTTCTTGCCGTCGATCCCTCGTGTGGGTGGGTCAGAGTGAGCGCCCTCCAGGCCCATGTCAAGCATCTGCTCTATACATGCCGTCTTGTCCGCGTGCATCTTGCATTTCTCGGCGGTCACACTACGCCGTATGACTCTCCGCAATGGCCTCTTGTGTCGACAGAATCTGGGTCTAACTCTACGGCCCGAAACGACGGAAAGCCGACCTTGGACGCTGAGGAAACAACATTATTCGATTTCTCTGGCATCAAGGACTTCGCGGAACCCGATGCACCTTCAGCCCAGTACCCCAACGTCGTGCGGTGCGTTATTTGAAGTTTTCATTCTCGTAGATGGTTCCTCAATATCTACGGCAATACAGTTTTCTCAAAGAGGATTCGGCTGCGTTTACATCTCGAGGCGTCGGACTCATGGCGAGAGTTAGTGCACTCTGGAGAGAGTGTACCAGATCGATCAAATCTGAGACACGCACATATGTTACTTGGTCGAAGGATGGCCGCTACATGTCGTTCACCTCTTCTTATGTTTGCATTCCTAGGATCGACTGCATCGCCTTGTGTGACCGCGCAAGTTTGATATGCTCGCAACTCACAGATAGCCTGCACTCCTTGGTGTCGCAATTCTGCAACGGCAATACCCACAGGTCTGGGCCCATCATTGCCATGATGGAGGCAATCAGCCTGAAGGACTTCGTCGACGATGTTGCACTTCCTACTCTGTTTGGGCAGCCCGGTAATGCGGCACTACTCAATTCTCCCCGGTCAGCACTCCTCTTGGCTTCGCGTGCCCTAGGAGAGGAAGATCGGTCTGTGGCGTTACGGGGCTCGAGCAGTTTCTGCGCTATGCTTGTTCAAGCTTTGTTCTCAACATGTGGCATCCCTCCCCGTGCGAAACAGACCTCCCTCCTCCAATTCCAATCTTTCGAGAACTTCAATCGAAACACTTTCATCGTCGAAAGCCAGGTGGTTCTTGGCCGCCCTCGAGCCAAGCAGTTCTTTCGTCGATACTACGACTCCTATTGGGGGCTACCCGAACCGCTTGGCTTAGCCGTGGTTCGGTATCTTGGGGTGGTGCGTCCGGCGGAGATAGAGACTGCACTACGCGGTTGTCGGTCCAAGGCTACTGGGAAAGGATTACAGTGCCACCCGAAGGTACCGGAAATGGAGAGCTACATCTTCGTTGATCCATTCTCCAAACGGACGTCTACAAACGTCTACAAAGGCAAGAAGATCAACCTGATTTTGCGCAGGGATTCGATCGTACCCGGCGAGGCCAGAGTTTATCGCCACGTCATGCAGGCCTTTGCGCACCGGCATGTGCCGGGGGCTGTCGCAGTTCGGGATGACAGTCGCATGCAGTCCCAACTGCTCGTAAGCCGGCAATTCCAAACTATCATTTTGCAAAGGCTCGACACCACATTCTGCGAGGCTTTATCCGATTGGGTTACGCCAACAGGATTCGCCTTGGCTCGCCAGGTCAGTCGCCTCGGTGTGCGCAAGATGAAACAAGAGGAACCCGCCGCAGTCGAACGAATGGTGAAGGAGATGGCGACATTCAGCGTCAACTCCTTGGAGCTGAACGGGGGACTGTTGCCAAGTACCATAGCGGCTCTGGTATTCTCCGGGCGTGCACCGGGTCCGTTTGACGTGCCGCCACTTCATGGCTACGATCTTAATGTGGTTGCCTTGGGACACACTCTCGTACGTTTTGTCGTCTCTGAGACGTCGACTCATTGACCGTCACTGTTTGTAGATTTTCTTGGCATTAGGCGAAGCCTTGAGCGATGGCGCAATGTCCATCAATGATTCCTGGCCTACCATTCAACAGGATCTAGAGGCTGATCGGTATGCCCTCCAGCATCGTCAATGCTTTTTCCAAGTAGTGTCAAAATGCTACAAAGAACACCGAGAAAAGTGGTTTGAAGGATCGCGTGCTATGTTCGAGGCTGGAAGGATATTTGAGGCTGGGAGGATTGGTTGAAACGTGTACAGCGAGGTAAACTATGCGTTAGATAGCAGTGCCTCTATACCAAGTTTGAACACTCAAAGTCTATAACCTTGCCCGCGTTTGAGACCATTCAAACACGTTCAAACATTGCTGAACCGGGCAAGGCGTTGTATGTTGACTACTGAAACATGAGAAAGTAGGGAGACTATAGCGCCAGGGTACGAATGGGAATCAGGTCCAAGGGCGTTTACACGAGGAACGCTGGCTTACCGACAATACAAGGTCCATGGATGCTCGCGGGGCACCATACAGTGTGCAATCAACCCGAATAGATGTGTTTCGACAGCAAGGACGAGACGTCCATTGTAGCGTCCGGACTCGGATATCAAGATCAAAGTCACCGTAGGTAGTAACAGTAAGCATACACGGGCCGTAGGAAGGGTCTTCTCAAGGACTTGCAGCAGTCACCCAGCGCCCACAACATTGTCGCAGATGGACGGAACGCTGTACGCTGGCCCACCTAAGTAAATATCAGTGTTACAGACAGCTCTGTCGGAGTCTGAGAGTATAACGGAGAGCCATCACACAAGACAATTCGTGGTTGGCGGCCATGTCCACAATGACGATCAATGTCAACGTCAAGCGTTCGCCGCGGGACGGCTGAGACTATTGGGTCCCCCGACGTGGATAGCGGCTGGAATGAATTGGGCGGGTAAGCAGAACGACAGGCATAGATCACGACAGGATCACGACGGACGGACGTACTGGCCCCTCTTTATCTCGTCCTTTCCTCCACGCTTGGCATCCGCTTCCCTGTCTCTATATCAAGTCTACCCAAGTCATTTTTCGCTGTCTTGTTCTCTTCACCTTCCCTGTCGTATCACCCATGTCGTTCTCGTCGTACTCTGCGCAAGCCGTAAGTTTTCTCCTTTTTTCATGAGAACTCATCGGCTAAGCGTACCCTCTTCCCTTGTTTTAACGGTAGGACCACTCCCCGGAAACTCTCAAGGGTCCCCAGACGTATTACTATGCTTATCCTCCCGAGACCAATCCTTCACCCTACACTTCCTCCACTCAGCCGCAGGACTACCATGCCTATGCATATGACTGGCGGTCGCCGACGCCGCCGACTCACTTGAGCTTTGAAGTCACTTCAGATGGCCCGGGATTGCCGTTGACCCAGAGGTTGGCGTACCGAGTATGGTTTGAAGACCGGACTCTCTGTGTTACACATTGGTGAAGGAATATCGACGCGCGTGGACCGCCATGCGCGGCGGGGGCGGAATGTGCATCTTGAACAACAATGTGGAATCGCGTAGTTTCCATTGGCGGGTTCTGATCTCGGGCGTACAAGGACGAGAGCTGAGCTTGACGATGATGGTAAACGTTCTTGGACTCGTTGTCCCGCCCTTTGGACCTTTAAGCACGTCTTATGGGATTCTCGAGGGATAAACAGATCCTCATCAGTCGTTTTTGTGTATGACCAGAAAATTACTAATTAAGTACTGTCCATCCGATACACCTATCTCACATCCCAATGCTACGTGCAACCCCGATTACCGAAAACTTGATGCGATCAACCAACCTAAATCGTCTGTAAGACAGAACCAGCAACGAATGGGGAGAGGCCTACCGGTGAACAGTATCGGAGAATTTCAAATCCTCCCATTCAATGGCGGGTTGCACATTTAAGTCTGCATAGGCCATCGGATCGTCCTTTGCGAGACCCCTCAGCCAATCTTCATCATACATGTTGCGGGGAAGTCCAGCCGGAGCGATGGCATGTATATTAACCGTGTCGGAATGAATGCGAATACCGGGCAATTGACCGGGCTTGCGATGTTGGCAGCCATTGGCACGAAAACGTCTAGAGACTGCTAAAACATCGGGAATTCTGAAGAAATCTTGAACAATGACATGCTTGCTCCGCCATACGGGATGTCGGGCGACGTAAACGCCTCGGGTAGTGCAATCGTCATTGCTATGCACAGTCGAATCCATGGATTGTAGTAGACCATAGTTCTTGGCAACAGATTCATCCGCTTCGTGGTAACACCATAGTCCTTTCTGTCGGCTAGCATGTCTCTTTGAGATGCTTGAGTAAAGTCGGAGGAAAGGAGAGAACGAATGTTTACTTTGGCGCGCCTATTAGCTCGGTTACTCTTCAGTTTTCGCTCCTCCACCTTCACGGGGTCTGGTTGGACATTGCGCAGCGCTTCCCGGAACTTGCTGCGACGATGCCGATAGTTTGTCTTCAAGGTATGGAGTAGATCCTCTGGCGTAAACACCAATTTGGAGATCTCATCATCCTTGTAGGCCAGATTGAGGGTAAGCTTGATGACTTGGCGATTCCAAAGGGACCCAATGTCACCAAGCAGGTCGTATTCAAGTTCGCCCTCGTAAGGACCGAGGGCCGGTATAGGATTCTCGTTATAATCTTTGACGAGAGTTGCGCTCCGAGTCGCCTCCGACTCAGGAACTGCAGCCAAGAAGACACGGACAGCTTCCTGGAAAACAAGCACAATCTTCAGTCCGAAAGACTAGGGCTGATCTCTTCTGATTCTTACCTTCAACTTCAAGAGCGGAGATTTGTCTTCGCGAGCGACCACACTCTGATGAGAGTCAGAGTCAGATCAATTGATGGTACAGATTTATACACACTAGGCGTTTCCCAGCATCAGCATTGCCGACACGAATTGATTTCCGTTTAGAGGCATGGATATCCTCTCTGGGCCGTACCGCTGCCGTGCCAGGAGGAGGAGGATTGGTAGCAAGAGGGCGAGTTTGTAGAGAGGCGGTCTGGACATGACTCTGCTGTTGAGGCGCAGGGCGAGTGTGGACAGAACGAGGAGGAGCGCGTGTGTGTGTTGGGGGGGGGGTATCAACTTCATTGGGTCTAAGACGACTCAGCACGTTAGGGGTGTTGGCTGCGGGTGCTGGCTGAGACGTGATCTGGGGACGAGGTTGGGGCGCAGGGCGAGTGTGGGCCGAGCGAGGAGGAGCGTGGGTGTGTGGGGGGAGATTGACTTCGTTTGGTTTGAGACGACTCGGCGCGTTAGGTGTGTTGGCTGCGGGTGCTGGCTGAGACGTGGGCTGGGGATGAGCTTGCTCTCGAGGTACAGTCTGAGGAACTGCCACAGAATGGATTTGAGCAGAGCGAAATGGACGAGGCCGGCTCTGCTGTCTGTGTGTAGGCTCGGGTACAGCAGCGGATGGCACTTGGGTGGAACGCGATGGAGCAGGAGGACTGACACCGGGCTGAGCGCGACTCTGATGTTTGTGAGATGCAGGCTGTGATACTACCGCTGGGTATACTTGCGTTGAACGAGCGTGAGAATTGACTCCGCCGATTTGCTGCGAGGCAGGCTCCGGGACTATTGCAGGGCGAGAGGGAGGATTGTGGTGATAGGCTCTATCGGCCTGTGTGCGACTCTGCTGCTGCCGAAATGCAGGCCTAGGTGGGCGAGAGGGAGGAGTGGGAGGGTCGGCTGTGCCGGTCTGGAGACGCTGTCGAGGCACACGCTGAGGCTGAGGCTGAGGTGCTGGAAAGCGAGACGGAGGAGCGTTCGGCCTGGACGATCGATTCGACTGTTGATGTTCAGAGGCTCTCGAACTCGGGCTATCGTTTGAGGCGAGGGCGGACGTAACGGACGTTGCTGGTTGACTGGACGGGCCTGTGGCTCATCGTCATCCGATGAATCGGACAAATCTACAGCGAAAGCGAGTTGTTGAGACAAAACGAAGTGGGGCGCTCTGATCGCACTCACCATGGTCGACATCCATCCCATGTAGCATTTCAGAGAAGTCTTCGTATTCCTCCTCTACGAGTGGCTTGAATTGTACGCGGCCATTGGTTTTATGCAGTCCTAGACGGTACTGGGATTCCCCCATCCCGTGGTTCCCAACTCCAGTGTTATAGCCCTCTTGCACTCTTTCCATGTTATCAGCATTCATATCTATGTCAATGCTGGAAACATCTGGACGACATGTGAGCAATTGGAATCGTTTCGGCCTGCTCTTGTCCAGCGTCAGCTTCGCTCTCAGCGCCAGCGCCAACGGCCATATCAATATCAACAACTCGCCCAATTTCGGGTACTCCGTCGCATTCTTCGTGTCCAGAGACGTCTAGGTCCCCACACAACATGTCTATATCAATTACTTGTCCAAATTCAGCTGAACCTGGAAAGTCACATCAGGTTTGAAGTCTAACAAAAACAGAGGCATTGTGCGGTGCCAGAACCCACCTGGACCTTGCTCCGCCCCGAATGAACCCTCTTGTTGAGGGCCTGTATCAACCATATCGTGGTCGTCAGACTTGTCCTGCCCAAGACGACTGTTTTCAGCCGAACAATCTATGGATCAACACGAGGTGAGATCACGGGTAAGGACTGAAACTCGACTTGAAAATGCATACCAGAATGCATCCCGTCATCGTAGGTCGGATTCCTGTGACGGCCGATGACTTGCTTCCCGATGACTTGCTTCAGATCCATCGATTCTACAATGGCATCTATATCGACGATTGCGCTGGTATCGTCTAGAAGGAAGCATCGCTGTGTGAGAGCTGGAATCTGAAGGACGGGTGTCAAATGCTCACCACAATACGGGTATCTGTATTGCGGATTGTTGTCGCGCCCATCGACTAAGGAGGCAGGTTGCCTCGAATCAATCGTTCCCGCGACAGTATCTATATCGACATTGGGGCTTGTATGATCTGTTAAATTTCCCAAACATTAGATGATGACGGCTGCGAGTAGTGGTGACAAGACTCACCTCCTACCATAGATGGTTCCAAGATTGGATCGTGGTTTTGTTCGTTTGGGACAGGCGGCAAAGGGCGGTCCCCGTCGTCACGGTCAGCCTCGTATTGGGAAGTTTCTGCGGGAATTTGGCATCGACTTAACAACGATACAATGATAGACATGCGGGCCACAGACCTGATGAAAGCGCTGCTACCGCTTCGTCGATGTCGATGGGAGGTCCAAGACAGGTCGAAGAGGAAGCTTGGCCAATTTCGAAGTCTGCTGTAGAGTTCCGTCGTCCGTCGAAAGCATCGTGAATGGGCTGCGTATCATCCCTTTCTTCATCACTGACTAAAACGTCTTGTTTCTCACCCACTTCATCAAAGTTTATCGCAGGGCCGAAACGACTGTCCTCCTCGTCGACATCCCTGACGCCCTGATGATCGTCCACTTCGTATCCCATCGCATTGACGGCTTCATCAATGTCTACTGCAGGGCCAACGTAACCTTCTGCAGATTGAATGAGAGAAAGTCAACGGGTCATCGATGAAGACGTACCAGAGTCATTGCCGATGGAAGCCTCTCTTTCTGGCTCTGGGCTCCAACTGGAACTGGCGACTTTCAGGTGATGTTGTTGATTATTCGCGCCGCTTATACATAAAGTGAGCGACGTACCAGAGGTGTGTGGTCCGTCATTCTCCCTGCCTAGCTCGCCTACTATGGCATCAATATCGACTGCTCCGGTCACGTCGTGAACCATGTGTGAGTGAGTGGGACTTTCCGCCTCGTCTGCAGCGTTCCACACTGATCAGTTTCCCAAATATCACTGCAAGAAGATATCAAACTTCGCGTACCAGAATCTTCATTTATTTCATCAGACATGATATCCACACGCATGTTTGAGGCATCTTCATCAGCTTCCACATCTGATACGCGTATCCGTGAGATGTTGACACAAACTGCGAGGGAGGCATGAAAGTACCGATCAGGGAATCTGCGCTCATCGAAGTATCACTGTCGTCTTCGACGACAGAATCTACAAGAGGAATTAACCAAAGCAAGATGTCAGAAGGGAAAGATCAACCAGATTTACGCCCGTCATCTGATACATCCATATTGCAATCATCTTCGATGCGAGCGTCCGAGTCGGCAGAAAGTGGCGGTCTACTGCGTTGGGTCAGAGGGTTGTCTACGCACAGGTGAGTCAAAGGGAAGGCGTGGGTGATATAATATCTTACGCGGCCGTCGTGCTGTTGTGTAGAGCTGAGGTGTTGATTTGGATGACCTTGACTTCTGAGTACGCGGATTGTCAAGGACATTTCTGTATTCGTTGGTGGCGGTTGAGGTCTTGAGACCCTCCTCTTCGTCTCTGGTACGAACTCGAGTAACATAGGGCCCCAGGGGGCTGCATCATGGGTCAAGCGCGATCTCAAGACAGAAAGTGACGAGCCACTGACCAGGTGCCGCCACTCGCCGACGCGCTGTCCTAATAGGGCCCGGTGGATGAGGAAGAGAAACTCCAGGGCGTGAGTTTTTGAGAACTCGATAACGTTGGCGCGCCGAGTCCAACCGCTTGTCGCGTTTGCGCTTCGTCGAGACGGTAGGTGCGTTCGCGGAGATGAAAGAAGGATGAAGATGGAGTACGCAGCCGAGACTCGTCAGGCCATTCGCTGACTTTCATCATGGCCGTGGACTCAAAGGTCGGAAAGTTCAAAGAAGCAAAAGAAACAAAGGCGACCAGTGACGATGACAGGTGACAGTAATGATCGGTCCGGGGATCACCCGGCCCACAGCTTGCATTTGAACCGCCACTCAACGCTTGCCTTGGAAACTTTTTGGTGACGAGAACGACAATACCATGGCTTCTCACAACGCCGAGTTATGTATATCTACAGATGCGTTCTGTGCGAGACCTTGGCATCGCACCCCTCATCCTGTACGTTGTGTCTAATCCTCTCATTTGCTGCCTCAGAGTAACAATTGTATGTTAGCGTACTTCGCGAAGCATTGTTCTTCCTCTAGCGACTCTCGTCATTGCTTGTATGACTCTATTGGTGCCCACCGACATACCGAATTTCCGAATGGTAAATGCCCACCCATACGATTACAATCCCCATGTTTATCAGTCATATATAGGGGACTGTTCCGCTTCAATTGCAATTTCCCATCAACTGTACTTCAAATCAATCGGAATCTCGGAGTATGCCACTCCACCACCAGAAAACGACGTCGACTACAACTTTGCCGAAGTTACCACATGTGCACATATTGTGCGTGCCCTCACCAGCCATTCTACGACGTACCGAGACCCCTCAGCACTACGGGCAAGAGTTGGTTTTCTTGTCCAGTCCGCGGTCGTTTGGCTGAACGACGCTGAGAGTGAGGGGTACGCTGGATGTTCAGGGTGTCTCGCCATGCTGAGATGACATCGACAACCTCATGGAGGTCCAGGTCAGAAGCTGTATCCCAACGAAGCACACGTCTGATGAGATTGACATCGACCTGACGAAACTTGACAAATCGGTGGCAGTTCTCGACAAACTTGTCGAGAACAGCAGGCGGCAACCCGACCTGACTAGAAAGAAAATCCCCTCCACCACGCCTTTGATGTCGCTGTTCTCGCCAGCTGATCATATCGGCACGGAAGGCCTCGCGAGCCTCTTTTGGTAAAGAGTAACGGCCACCGGGAGGTTTGAAGCCGGTCCCAGGAGAGGCGACCGATGTCTGAGAGATGTTGGAAAGTTGAGAGGATGGCCGGGTAGGCTCGGCCGGTGCGAGAGCAGAGACGGGAACGACAGGGAAAATGAAGTCGTCCGCAAAAGTGAAGAGTCGGGAATCATGACGATCTGACGCCTTAAATGGCACGCATAGATTGGGATTGCACAGATGACAGCAACGCGTCACAATGGCACGCCGGTCTGGTAAATCCAAGACGGTCCAAGTCATCTCCAGCTCGGATGCTTGAGCGCGCTTCCCTGAACGTGTACTGGCATTGTTAGTGAGGCTCGTCCGGATGGTCAATTCAGTGGATGGGCGGAATGTAGTTTGCAGGAACTCATGGCAGCAGTCTAGTAAAAGGCTAAGACAAAGTGAATTGAGAGTGAATGAAAATCACTTACCGTCATCAGAGAGATTGATGAACTGCTTCAGAGTCGGATCAAGCTTAGCACGCTTGACTACATTGTCTTTCGGCTCTTCTGTGGATTTGCCTTTGAGGCGGGCGAGGGCTGGGTTGGCCGGTGCGGACTTCGGCTCAAAGCACCAGGCTGGAACAAGGAGAAGACACACGCCAGGGACTGTACGATTGCGGCCGGCGCGACCCCATCGCTGAGCTACGACAGAGAAGGACTTTGGACAACCTAGAATGACAGAGAACTTGATGTTCGGGACGTTACATCCCATTCCGGCAGCGTCTGTGGCTATCAGAATACGAATCTTCCCTTCGCTGAAGCCGTCCCAGAACTGCTCCTTGGAAAGCTCCGAGTTGCTGGCAGAGAAGGGTTGGACGGCAGAACGGAGATGGGGAGGAAGGCATTTACGCAAGGCCTGACAGATTTCGCGACAGGAGGTCTCGGAGTCAATTTAGACGATCCCCTTGTCGATGTCCTCAAGCTTTGTATTAGCATCAAGGATGGGCGGCAGGAGGGTGAGGAGATCGAGGACAGGGTTGCTGGGATTCTCGAGGACACGGGCGATGAACAAGAGATTAGGGCGGTCAGCACCAACGTCGATGCCCCAGAACGGACGGTTGCCATAGCCGAGGGTATCCCATAAAACATCAAAAGTCGACGTCTGCGCGGTGGCAGTACATGCCACGAAGGGAATCTCATAGCCAGTATACCCGCGAAGCTGATCGAGCTCACGGTATTCAGGGCGAAAGTCGTCGCTGCCCCATTCATCAACACAATGAGCCTCGTCAATGATAACGGCAGTTAGCCGCTTGCGAAACGTCGAGTCAGTCCAGATTTTCTTGAAGGTATCTGAAAGCGCCATCTCGGGAGAGACATAGACGACCTGAGCGCGTGTCCGCACATTCGTCCTTAAGGCGGGGGTCTTTTTCGTGTTCTCGTTGACGGCGATGGCATTCAAGCCCTTCGCCCGTGCCTGCTTTTCCTGAATCTGAGGGTTAGCCACGTAAATTGAACTGGACACAGAAATTCCATACCTGGTCGCGTTCCAGTGCTTTCAAAGGACAAATGATGACAACACATTTGCCTTTGCCTCCAAGCGCGGCAAGGCCTTCAAAGATCAGGTTCTTGCCATACCCAGTGCCGGCGCATACGATAGAGTCGTACCCCTGGAGGATGCGCTGGATGGTCTGCGACTGCCAGGGATCGGGCTCGAACGTGATCTTGAGCTCCTTCCTGAGGCCCGCGACGATGTTGTCGATGGTGTACTTGGATGGAAGCTTGATTTTGATGCCTGGTGTCCGTCTGGCAGCTGTAGCTTTGTGGCGGCGCGGGGTTCCCGGAGATCTGGGCAGTAATGTTGGGGGTGAAGCAGGTAGGACACAAGGTGGCATTGGGCGCGTTATTCGCGTGATTCAAGATGAGTGGAGCGGCGGAAAGGCCTGAATATCATCGTTAGGACATTGTATGACATCTACAGAAAGTTTGGAGGGCGCACCTGTTCGTGAAGAGGAATTACTGGCCACCAGCAGAACGGGTTACCGCGATCGGAGCTTGTCTTTCTGCGCGTATTTTGAAAGGAAATAAATAGCTGTGAACAAATGCGAGTCGGTCACGCCATCTAAATGCTTCGAGGAAATAGATTCACGTTGAGCCGAAAGAAAAAGAACGTGTATTGAGGTGGGTATGAGCGGCTGCCACTTACTCGGTATACAAACGCGTTGGGCTCTCACTCCCTCCGATTCCCGAGATCACCAAGCTCGTCACTTCGGACACCATCGTCGCAACTCCATTCCAGCCCAAGACGTCCCGCAAGGCGGCTCAACCCGAGCACTTTGACACTGTGCTCGCCTGGAAGGAACTACCAGCCAAGGACGTCGATCTGAACCTGCTTGGACCTAAAGGTATGTTGCATGGTAGCTTCTGTGACGTGATTTATTGATTGGGACGTAGGCCTGCACGTCGGTCCAGTACGTGCTATATTTGAGCTGCCACGATCACTCTCCAGTGGTGAAAGCCCTCATCCTTTGGCCTATATTGAGTGGTTTACTCAGGTGTCTCGCCAAGATCCTGTGACCGGCATGTTCGTCGTCAAACGCGCTACTGTTGCCCGACAACACAATCACATCCGCCTTGCATCCATTGTCCCCATCACCCACATCGCTCGCAGCTGCCATCTAACCATCAAGAGGACGCAAAAGTCCGGCGATACTCTAACTTACTCGTCTCATACCGCCCTCGAGCAGCCTTCCGACACACAGTACTACCTGAATTCGAACTTTAAACACATTGATTTTGTTCATTTACGTTACCGGCCCAGACTCAAGCCACAGATACGCCTAATATACCTGATTCGCATTCATTTCCTCCTGAACCCTACCGTTACTCGCCAAAGAAGGTCTGTGTGCCTACCAAAGCGGAGTAGAAGGCTAGGAATGTCTATGGCGGCCGCAGTAGGACACACTCCTGTCTCTGTAGGACCCGTAGTAGTGTTGGCGCGGCCCTACGAACGATTTGAGTTTTTCCTGATGGGTCCCCGCACTCGAGATAGAGCACGTACCTGTACTACTGACAAAGGCACAATCATACAAGCGCCTGAACAGAGACCGGAAAGTGTTCTCATTGATGTTCACGATGAGCTCCGTGAACGCGATGATAGGCGGCGCCTTGAAGTCAAGCTTCAAATAAAAATTGGGAGACCGACTCGAAGAAAAGACGACGAAAACAACTCACCCCTCCGTCAACATCAACTACATCGAACGCCTCCAAGAACATGCTGAAAATAGCCCTCAAATTCTCTTGGACCACAGCCTTGCTAGACGTGCGCAGAGCCCTTCGGACCACCTCAAAGAACAAGTCGTATTTATCCTACAGGTTCAAACGTCATTGATCAGTCACCCAAGCGCTCATATCTCCCACCGAAGCAGCTGATGACTTGAGAAGTGCAGACCAAGTCTGCGCCAACGTCGGTATGACTACCTTTTCCGGTGCACGCTTGGTCATAGCCTTGAGGAGGGAGGTCAAGGAGGTATCCTTCGGCCGTTGGGTGAAGTAGAGCATGATCACTTGCGATATCTCCCCGGATGCCCAGAAGGTGGGGATCGAAGTCAAGAGCCCATGTAGGACGTTCGTCGCCTCGACAAACAAATCTAGTGAGGAGATTGGAATGGAACCTCATACGGAAGGGGTGTGAGAGGTGCTAGACATACCATCAAGACCCTCCTGAAGGATCGCAACACACTGCCCAACGATTTCGCGGAAGAATGGTATGATCCTCGGTCCCAATCTTGACCTACGAAAAAGGTCAGTACAAGCCTCCCTCCAAATCGCATCGAGACAACATACGCGAAAGGCGCTAACGCCGGGAGGGCATGTACAGCCATCTTTCGTCCAGCGACCGCAGTGAGCATGAGCGGGACGATTTCCCCAGCGGCGGATTCCTCTCCTGCGCAGAGTCCATCTCCGATTGTCTTCAGACCCCGGAAGGCAGAGACGGCAACGGCGCTGCCTGGATGCGCAGTGAGGAGGTCCTTGATGCGCTGGATGATCTTCACGAGGTTCTTCGTGGACGCTTGGCGGACGTGGTCCGATACCTGTGGGAGGCGTTCCGCGAGGAGGTCCAATGCGCCGATCTGGACCTATGGAGGTAGTGAGCGAACGATATTTGATACAAGAAGAGGAAGTGACAAACCATCAGCTCCGACGACTGAAGCATATTTGTCGTGGATTCCATGTAGTCCAGCGCGGACATTACTCTCAACGTCTTGTCCAGGGATGCACGGGCAACCTTATTGATATCAGCTACGCGGCCATCTGCTCCCTGGCCGCTCTTGAAGGTGGACATGACGACGAGCAGGGAGACGAGGGACGACTCCGACGAGGAAGAATTGACGCCTGATACGGCCTTGACTTGGATCCCATGAACGTGAAGACGGGCATGATGTTGTGCAAGACCGATTCGGGACTGAGACGCGCGAGGGTAGCCATTAACAACAAGGCCTGTTGGAAGGTCTGTGGGTTGTTGGCAGCTAGGTAATATCAAATCAGGATCGGAGCCCTAAACGAATGAGATGAAACTCACTCCAAATCAAGTCAACCAAAACCTCCAAACGGATCGCACCAGGCGACAAGTGGGGTACTTCCTGGTGGGATGTAAGCATCTCGTAGTTAGTCAGTGATGATAAGCAGCATACCGTGACCTTGTCCGCGGCGGTGGCAACAGCTGACATCAACGATTGCTCGATGAAGACGACGTCAACGACATCCGAGGTGGTCGAAGCCTGAATGACGTTGTTCATCCTTCACATGTAGTAATCTGTCCGCCTCTGCATCCTTTCCAGCCAGGTGAGCCGAGCTAAAGTATATCGACTGATCCAACACCCACGTCACAAGTACCGCATAGTCATTATCCTCTCCGGAATACTTGTTCTTCAGGACTTCAGCCTTAGGCGCACGGCTGCCAGGGCGTCCCGATAACCATTTTTGAGTGTGCGGAGCCCGCCCTCAGCGGGGCGCGGGACTTTGTCTTCGTCAAGCTGTGTGCGACGTGGATTGCTTTCTGTCATACAGCACAAGTTCTCAGAGGGATGGAGTCTCATACGCGCAGCTCCGTGAGAGAATTGTTATCCGCCAATATATTATACATCGGTGGGTAGATTCATATGCTTCAATAGGTTCTTCTCTGTGAACAAGGTGAAGACAAAGCGGCGGCCTTGCAGGGGTTGACTGCAATGGGCTAGTAAGTGGGTACGAGCCGCCAAAACATCTCCCCGTACAATAGGGTAGCTCTGCTTTGTTTGAGGAGCACTCCAAGCCCCGCCCGTCCAATCTCCCACTGCGAACACGTAGGAGAAGTGACTGAAGTCGTCGCTGAAGTCAGCATGCAGCAGTTCGCTGCTGCCCTCCTTCACAGCCACACTGAAAGCCACCGGTCCCAAATCCAAGGCAGGACGATCTCGCAGCAGTGCCTTGACGTGTTTAGAATTAATAACACGTTGGTGGGCACTACTCAAAACGGTGAGTGACGTTGAGCAGAGGCGGCCAGTTTCTTACCAGACGGCGCGCTCCCACATGTCGGGATGATCCCTTTGGATGATCAGTCCTATTTTGTGAAGAACGGGACGTAAAGCCAAAAGGAGTAGATCGGCCCTTTCATTGGAGATGCTTTTACGCTGTCGACTGTCGACAGTAACTTTGGGTCCCTCCGTGGAGGTATGTTCCCATATCCCAAGATGCCAAGCGTGTGTTTCACTCCGGTTGTCCTTCTTCTTGTTGGAGCAGGTGGGATTGGTGGCCAGAAAGTTCAGAAAGGCGTCTCTGAGGTCCACCTGTTGGTGAGGGGTAACAAGCTGTCCAAATAGGCGGATGAGAGCTGCGCCCGAGTGAACCAAGCCACGCTCGTGATGGCTGGAAACCATGTCGGGGGTCATATTTAGCTGATAGTTGTGGCGCGGAGGGAGTTGGATTGTGGGAAGCTCTCGAGGCGGAGTATCGGGGAAGTTCTCTGCCATAAGCGAGCGAACTAATTGGCCGTCGTTCTTGCGACCTACAAGGTCGTCCGGGTTGCGCTCAATGATTTCAGTTACTGTAAATAGGGGGCATGAGACACAGAAAGAGACACAGAAAAGCACCTACTAGTGCTGGTCCGGGCTTGCTCCAGTGCGCGGGCCGCACCCCCTCCTGCTACCCATTTCGCTGTGTGGGCGCGTCTCGCAGCCTCACTGCGCTTTCGTCGCTTGACTGGTTCCGTAAACTGGTATTCTTTGGCCTTGCGGGCGCGCTTTTTGGGTCCAGATTTCGGAGCCGGCTTACTGCCAGTGCCGCCCCGGGTCATGGTTCGAAAAGAGGCGGAGGTGTCACGCTCACGTGGAGCGTCACTGCTTTTTCACGGCCGGATCTTTTGTCTAACTCCACCCCTTCCCGTCGTGTACCACACAGGGAAAGGCGAGGTGACGGGGTGGGGCAGCTGCCTTTGAGCGGGCTTTGTGTCCAGTCTGCCACCGCCTCGCTCATTCCGCCGCACACCCCCGTTCGTATCCAGCGGTGCCTCTGAGCCGGCTTGCGTCGAATCCGCCCTGCGAACGCGGGATGCCCGCCGGGCGCTGTGAGTTGCTGGAGGAGCGCCTTCGAGCCGGCATTGCGTCGAGTCTCCTCCACAATTTTCGGCCCAAGGGCTGGGTCAAGATCTGGATCATACTATTATAATTATTACGGTCGCGACTGCGTCTCGACCGCCTTCTTAGCCTTCACCCTCGTCGACGAGCGTTTCCTCCGTCCGCTTCTTTCCCTGTGTCTGCTGTCCGTTTTCTCACATCCCGTCAGATGATCGACTCGCATTCTTCCTTGCGCAACGGCGACGTATCACCCAACGGCAAGGGGAGTGGCTCGACTCCTCGCTGTCGTCGTCGCAGTCAAGTTCCGTCATGGTCGTCATCTGCTTTTGGAAAACACTCCTGAGTGAGGCTCTGGCCTTTGTACTTTATTACCACGACCAGCTTGACGCAGGTCGTGCATCTCTCGTCCCCCTCGTCGACCCCGACGGTCTCTGGACGCGGCGCTTTTGGCTGCGCCCCGCCGCTGGGCTTGGCTAAGACGGTCCCCAAGTCCAACACGACGCGTCACCGACATGGACCGCACGCGGTCCGCAAGACTACGACGACTCGTACGACGGGCAGATGGAGTACGGCGCCGACGGAGAGCACAATCCCCCGCCGCGTGATGGATGAGAGTACGCTGGGTCCACCGGAACGAGCTGGGCGTGGCGCTTGGAGGCGGGCGCCTACGCAAGGTGAATCTTTTGTTTTGATTTTTCATTGGATATGTGAGTTGTGCATTGGTGTATACCTTTCTTTTTTGCTGATGCCTGTGTAGATTGAGATCTACGCGCGCAGGCACCCACGCATATCTCCTCGTCGTCGTCCCGACTTCCTGCCCCCCAAAAACCATGCACGAGATGAGGGTCTGTGGCACTGGGGACGTTCAAAGCAGGCAAGAGCATTTTCGGAGGTAGAAGATTTACGCTTGCCGAACTTTCGGCAGACAAGCCAATCGGTGTCGCCACCAAACATTTGCAGCTCTTCCAAGTACATTCACATCGAGCTCTTTTTTCTTAGAGAACAGAGCAATTTGGCACTAGTGAGTGGCAACAGGCTGTATCTTGAATCCACTTATAACACAATATGCAAAGACTGTTCGCGACATGGACGTCGCGCGCGCGCTCATTGAGCCTAGCACTCCGTCCTCATTCGACGTTCACGGTTGCCACCGCACCCACCGCGTCATAACGTCTCGCATTGTTCTGGCCCTCGGAACTGGCTTTGGAGCGCCGCTATGGAGGCTGCTGGACGCCGTCCACTCCCGACAGCGGATAGGAATGCACCAGTACATCCACGAGAACGGGCCATCCCACAGGCAGCTCAAGGCAGGTACGACGACGTGCATGCGCGGGATATCGCAGACATCGTTGATCTGCGCTCTGAGAATCCCACACCTCGTCGCATCGTAGACGCGCCACCGTGGTCGTGCTTTTCGTCGCCGCCTACAAATTGAGACGCCCCGACCATGCATCCGGACCGTTTCTCTACCTCACCGAGACTGGTCTCCCCATCGTTCTCCATGACTACTAGCCCGGTCTTCTCATTCTGACCTCCATCTCGCCCGGTTTACCCTCACCACACTTCTCCAATTCATCGACATTCAGCCCCTTTCCCTTGTCGCGACGCTGCCTCCAGCGCATTACGAATTGTACGACAATCTCCTTCTCAGGTCGCTGGCCGGCAATTGCGTCGAATGGAGTGACAATGGGCAGATGGTCATTTCCGTCTTGAAGTCCATGGATGCGCGCCAGGCCACGCTTCAAGATGTTGACCGACCGCCATGTCACCTCGGATCCCCCCATCTATCTTTCCGACCGCACCATCCGCGAAAGAGTCGTCTCCACCGCCTCCCATCTCGAGCACTGCCTCCGCATTTTCGCGTAAGGCGGCGCCATTGAGGACCAGATATGCTATCGGGAGGAGCTGAAAAGACACAAGGCTCAACCACCCCAAACATCGATTCATTCGACTTTCTTCCCCGCCTCACCAGTCCCTCCGAAAAGCACTCTCGACCGCAAGTTTTTGCCGCGAATGCTTTCACGCCGGGCATGACCAAACGGGAGTGGAATCGTGCCTTTTCAAGACTCGTCCAAAACCGAGCCAATTTTCCCGTTCATGCGATCAACGCTCATTTCACCAAGAGACACCGTGATAGGCCAATCTCCATCTACGCGCACACCACGCTCATTCGCGCCCTCGTCAAGCGCTGGAGCTACGACAAGGCCCGAACACACTAGCACACGATGATCTGCCAGGGCCTTATCCTCGATGCCCCAGCGATGGGCGCCGGGCTGGAGCTGTACCTCATTCAGACAACCAACACAAAGCGTTCAGCATTCTCGAACGATTCTGTGCGCGCGTCGACGTCGCCCTACCAGCCTCTTGCTGTATAGCCCAGCCCACCGACCTCACCACAGTTTCTGTGAACGGCTTCGCGATAGCGCTGCTCCGCGCCCGTCGTCCGGATGCTCCGTTTTTGCTATGGGACTGATTGACGGATCTCTATGCTCTGTTTACGAACGCGACGACGCTTGCGCTGCTCCTGCAGAGCATACGGTTGACGCTGAGGCTCAATGTGAGGTTGTCTTTTCGTAGACAGTGTTATATCCATTCTGATCTACATAGTGAAGAGCCCACGCCAGTCTCGTCTACGTACATGTCCTTACCTCAATCTACATCTACGGTGTGTTGTCGTTGCATGGCTCCGCTTGGACACGGTACAGTCCCGCATATTCACCGCTCAGCGCCATGAGCTGTCGATGAGTACCTGTCTCACATATTTCCCCGTCCCTTAGACATCTATGGACGCAGACGTTCAGTGCCTGTCCTTGCAAGTATGAGCCCGTTACTTACACAATGAGGTCAGCAACTTTCGTTAGATGTCCGAACTTATGGGTGACGAAGACCATGGTGCGGCCTTCGCGCTGCTCCAAGAAATTCTGGACTATCCTCTTCTCGCCTTCCGCATCCGTGGCGGAGATAGGCTCGTCGAGGACGAGAAAGTCAACCAGAGGTTGGCCTTCATTCGTCCGTGCGTTCATCCTCATGAACGCCCTCGCTCTATAAACCAATCATGATTAATTATTGTTCAACAGAGAAAGTGGAAAACGATTGCGCACAAAGTCAGCCTCTGACACTTTCCTCCAGATACACTCCGATCGCGATGTTGTAGATACAAATCGTTGATCTCACGTTCTCCAGCGCAGTGTCGTTTATCCGCGATGGCATTCCGATACCGATGCTTTCTGATACCGACAACGGCAGGATCCGGTGCTCTTGGCCAACGATGGACGTCCGGCTGCGTAGCTGAGTATGATTATGATATGCGAACGGGCGGGAGTCGATGTATATCTCCCCCGAAGTCGGCTCAAATCTCGTGGTGAGGATGTTCATCAACGTGGACTTGCCGCTGCCATTCTTTCCAACAACGACGACGAGCTGTCCTGGTTTGACGGTGAGATAAACGTTCTTGAGAGCAGGTTGAGGCCTTCCGGGATACGTGTACGATACATTCCTAGAGGCAGACGGCGTGTCAGACAATCAAACTGCGAAAATTGAAAATACCTCGTACACGAGTTTCATAGATCTGCCTTGGGGCGGGAACTGATAGTCCTCCTCAAAATTCACGTTGACGGCTTTTGTGCTTTCTTGGGATTCCACCAGATGGTATATGCTTTTCAACCTGTGAACTCGACACGAAGAGTTCAAACATATTGCCGAAGGATCTGATGGATGCGTCGAGTGATTGCGAGTACTGCTGTAGCAGAGTTATCGAGCTCAGAGAAAGCCGGGGAATCGACTCACTCCTTGCATCGAGTTATAAGTGGAAGATAGAAAGCGTACAAACATTCATAAATGATATGGTAACTACATCGTAAGGGACACAAGCGAGACAAGTTATTGTACAGAGCACAACCCAGTTTCATTGCATGTCAGACACACCATTGATATCTCCATCCTCTCCCTGCACAGGGCCTTGTTCAACGCCCGAAATATGATTTGCCATCCGGTCGACGTAGATCGCATCGAGAGCGGAGAGGATGGGTGTTTGAAGGGAAACATATCTGACCGGCATCTCGACGCGAACAGCATTGTCGCAGTGACGCGATCGTGTCAAGGTTTCGTTGAGGACAGCGGGAGACTGTACGGGAAGTTCAGGCGGGCCATCTGCCTCCCATGGGGTCAACCCCGGCATTTCTTCATCATCGGAGTCATCCCCCACCTCCATGTCGTCTGTAGGCATCCCCAGAACTCCTACAACAACCAAATTAATGAGACCTCACGGTAGAGACGTCCAGAATGACCGTACCGTCATGGGCAGGGAGGGACCCAGTCGGTCCGTCAATGCTGCCCATAGCAGACGTGAGCAACCGCCCAAACGCTACCTGGGACGCGTCTACGAGATCATCGCAAGTGACAATGGGCCAAGCGGCATCGAAATCAACCATAGCAGGCAAGGACGCGTCATGAACTGGGGACTGATCGGGAATATTGACGCCACAGTAGCGATAGATCCAAGAGCCAGTCACTTCATCCCAAGTACCCCAGGCAGTTTTGCCCTCAACAAAGGGTAGGAACATAGTACTCCGCGCGGCATTGCCGCCCGCGCCGGGCTCGGCGTCGCTGCACACCGCGTCAGAGCCAGGCGAGTCGATTTCGTGGTCAGTCATCTTGATGTAGACCAGCAGTCATCTGTAAACTTTATATCCGTCGATCATAGGCATATGACACCCATCATGCGAATGTAAATTGTCCAGTACAAGGTAGACAATGAGAGGAACAACAGCGAAGTGAGACTGAATATAGTACGATAATAGCATGCCAAGAGCAAGCCAGTCAAGTGAACAAGGCAATGTGAAATGAGGCCATTCGAAGAGTTGGAAAATGGTACACTAATAGCACGCCAAGAACATGCGAGTGAAAGTAGGAGAAGAGAGACATCGGTCCCTCAACTCTGGACTGGACACACCGATGCACATGATATCGCGCTGCGGCGTGAGCCAAGCGCCCTCCAGGGAGATATCCTCCACAGTAAATCCCTCCACCAGCGTCAACAAGATGCGCCCAACCGTTGGCGCGTCCAAATCTCCCAGCGGGGCACTGAAGATCATCGTGATAAGGTAGGCAGGAGCCGCTGTCATTGTATCGGAGGCGACAACAATGCTGGGCTTTGAGCGCGAGGAGGGTGTACGGTAGTGGCGGCCAGGATCTGAATTAGGAGCGGGAAGAGGGGGGTCAGATCGATAATGTCCCCGACGTGTGAAACTGGCCTTTACGGTAGGTGTGTGAGGAACAGAAGGAGCATCGTATGCAGGTGTAGGGATCGGCAAAGCCGAACATAGTGAGGGAGCGATCGAGCGCGTGAAGGGCATGGCATGCCTCCGCTCCTGCAGAAAGACAGACGCAGAAGCGATCTCATCTTCCGTATACGGAGGCTCCGGAAATGGGGGGCAATGTGGATTAGGCCATGGGGTAGATGCGAGGGTGACGCGCAGGGACGCGATATGAGCAGTAAACACAAGCCACTCCTCGTAAGATGGAGGAGGAGCTAAGCTCCAGTGTGAGGAAGCGTGGTCGGTGGTTGCTGATGGATCGGATCGTTAATTAGGCGATTGCTAAGTTGGCCCAGTTGGTGCCTAACAATGCCAAACTCGGCGCATACGTCTTCCTTTAGTACCACCCGGTCTCCTGCCCGCCGCTGGACCTCGCCGCTGCCCCTTTACGCTTGTGCTCGGATTTGTTCCAGCAAGCCGCATATTGTCGACTAAGGTTTGTCCTAGTCGCACATTTGCTGTACTCTGTTTTGCACAAGTACGCGGCATCCACGCCCTGTTGCCGCCGCGCGCACGCACAGCGTCCTTTCCACATACACAAATTCCACGAAAAGCGCACCCATAGGCACCTTCTCCACATCCCGAAACCGACATCTGAATCCGCCCACCCACACCACAAGGGCCTGCACATCCCAAATCCGAAGCGCGGTCTGCTCACGACCGAGCCTCCCCAACGCGCAATTTTGAGGTCTACATCAGACGCTTTCCTCCCACCAAAAATGCCTCAGAAAATGGTATTTGTGGGTGTTGTAGTTCCGCGTAGGAGGGCCCCCTCTGTGCGGCAGAGTGAAGTATCCGGTGAGACTAAAAGAAGCCCGTCTCATGATGCATCTTGACACATCACGTAGCTCGTATCTTTCCCGCAGACAAGGAAAGCGACATGGACGAAGGCAACGGCGATCTCGACTTTGCATTCCGGCCAACTATCGCGAAACGCAAACGTGAATGCTCTTCATTCGGGTACGCTGCCGTCGCTCATGTCATTCTACAGGTCGGACCTCGGACGACGGGGGTGGACCTGTTTCGAAGAAGACGTCCTGTAAGTACATTCCCATGTTGATTTGACACTCAGTCTGATGTTCACCAATATAGATGTTTCAAATGACTTGGGCATGAGAAAGGGAAAAGGACACGCAACAGAAAAAGAAAAAGAAATGTGTGAGCTCTGTTCCAACGTCATGTTTGTGGCGCACCCTTCTAAGTTCTCCTCCGCATAGTCACTGAGCGTGGCAGCGCACCCCAGGAATTAGAACCTCAAAAGCTCTTCAGCGCCGACGTAATCAAAAACTGGCGAAAACGTCCGGGGAATGGTGGACCCAGACTGAACCGCGATAGCGACGGGTCAACCTACTTCTACGAGGACGAGCATACGAGGACACACTACCGTTGTCAGCATGATCATGACGCTGTGCCGCGGGATGAGCTATTCACCACTGCATGTGCCGTATTGTCTTTCTTCAGGATGTACTACAGCCCAATACTCCAAGGCGTCCTTGGGCCTTCGTCTGTCGCCAGGACTGAGTCTTACTCACTCCTTACATCGGAACAGCTTTGGTCAAGACTGGACTCTCGTACAGACAAAAAGCGAAAATTCACCGTTCAGGATCTGTTTGACCACGTCCGGTCTCTGGGATTGTCTTCCGAAGGGCCGCCGGCGCTGTACTCGTCGCTCCACTCCGGAATCGTTCTTCCTTATCCCTTACCAGGAATGTCGCCACCGGTGATGAGCCACTTTTGCACCGCCTGCGAGTGTTGGGTTTCTTCACAAAGAAGCACTTGGGCGCAGCATCTCGAAAAATGCTTTTCGGAGCCATACCCAACAACAAAGTGGCGTACAGCCTTGACCGTACCTCTTTGGGGACATATCCAGGGAGACAATGGCCATGGGACAAAGATACGTTACGATCGCTTTCATGTTGTGGTCGAATGTGCGGCCCCACCGTCCGAAAAGACGACCACAGCCAGCCTTCCGTTGGCGCACTTGACTGGAGCAGACGGTGAGAGTCGGTTAGGCTCCATTGCCGTCGACCAGGATGAGGAGCTTGTTCTGCGGTCAGAATCGTACAAAGGCGTAATTCCTGGCTTGGAGGCTTTTGGATTTGAATCCACAGTTACAGCTGTTCTGGAGGACTTACCGCTCATACACTCGATGTGCGAACCCATCTCTCGATTCTCCAAACCGCCAAACGTCACCAATCTGGAGGAGCTCGTGGACGCCCTCACGTATCTGGTGCAGCAGTCCCTTGTCGTAATTATCGCGAGGAAAGGTCTGGAGGATGAAAGCCTGGTGACCAATCGAGCAATGAATGTCACTTCGACCTCGTATGAACTCTAAAATCTTGCAACAAATGTTTGCTTACAAATTCTTCTCAGAGGACACGCTAGCCAGCTTGTTGTTGCTCGTTATGCGGCCAAATGTCTTGCCTTTGCTTTACGGCGTTGCTCCAAGAACACCTCTTCAACCTTGGTTGCCCTGCCGCTGTCTACATCCTCCAAAAATCACTTGAAGGGTCTCCTTCAACTTGTGCAGACGTGGCATCGCTCTGGGGAGACTCGATCCCTTGCAGAGCTTTGGGCATTCCGATCAACGATCTGCTTCCACGTCTACGGGTTCTTCTCTTCCATGTTTACTGAACGAACACGGTTGTTAGACAACTCAAATCGGACGTTCCTGGAGCTCATGCTCATCGTCCTCTCCCTGCGGAGTGATGGACGGTGGACCTCCGCACGTCGCACGGAATTGATCTTAGGCTCTATGCGCCAGCTTGGGTTCGCTCTCCTGCTTCATGGAGCCCGCATCCTCCAGAGCGGATCTGATGGCCTGATATACTGGCGCAAGGTCTCAGCGAATGCTGTGCCATTGCCAGTGGCCGATATACCACTGTTTCCCTCAGAGGAGGTCGAGGAGCTTGTTGACGGCAAAGACGGCCAGACCTTGGACCAGCTTTCTGACCTGACGGATATCAAGCGGTACATGTCTCCTAGCTTTCCTACTCCCAAAGTTTGACTGGTTTTCAGATTCAACGAGGACAACTCATACGAAATGTACCATCTTCGTTCCATACGCCATGCCTTGGGTCCCATCCTTCGCGAAGAAAGGCGAGGCACTCTCACATCTGCAGACTGGAGAGCGGACGGCAGTGTTGTGGTCACCACGCAACATGGTAGTTCGACGGTGACGCCTCAGTGTCTTGATCGACTTGCCCACAATTCTGTCGTCGATCTTCTCCAGTATTTCCAGGAGACGCTGTTTCCAGCCGGCTTTGTTCGGAAGCATCTTGCGGCAATTAGCATTGCCGATCTAAAGCTCGACGACTCCTCTTCTGAGCATCTCTTCACTTTGGTAACAGGCTCTGTCATACATAACCTGCAGGTTGAGCTCGCTCACGCTGCTAAAGCAAAAGCATTATCAGAGACACTTGCGCACCAGGCGTTGGATCGAGGACAGACCTTTCTGCACAAGTTCTGTGCTGCTCTTTGTCGCACGTCACTTCTCCCCCCGAGTCCCTTCCAGGTGGTTGACTTCACCTACGCATCCACTCCCCTTAAGCCGAAAAACTTCATTCTGGTTAACGGTACGCAGGGCATGTTTGTCAAAGGGAGGAGAGGCTGCTCTGTGAAAACAGATGTGGCCGTCTGGCCTATTCCTTCCAGTTTGACGTGGATGTTATGCATTTACCTCTGTCTGTATCGCCCTGTTCTCGAAATGGCCTCGCTGGAAAAACTTCGTCGTGCTACCACCAAGAGCTTGGCAGATTTCCAGACGTTTATCTTTGTTAGGGCTGCGCATCTATCCCAGGTCAATCCTAACACTTGGTCTGTGGACACGTTTCGTGGGGCGGTGGAGGATAGTCTGGGGATGACCTGGTTTGTTTTTCGGGAGACGGTGCAGGTGGTCAATGAGCGCCGTTATGCCTCCGCGCTTGGTGTTGTCACACGTCCCCTTGCCCTCAACCGTCAGGGACAGCATTCTGAGCGCACAGCAGACACTCATTACGCTATCCAGGCCCTACAGCGTTCCTCTGGATCTCAATTCTCTGTTGTTGAAAATCAGGTCCTTCTTGCTCGATGCCTGCATGCGAACTGCCGTCTTGCTCCTCCACCTTTCCATCCCACAGAGAAACTGGATTCACGCCTATCCAACCCATCCAAACCCACGTTGGACGACACCCTGCTTGACAATTACCCATCCGTACTCGTCAGAGCACGGTTACTTCTTGAGGAGGTACCAACCATCCAGAGTTGTTCAACCTGTGAGACGGTGAAACGTCTGCAGACGGATGCGGCTCTCCAGCTTACAGAGATAATGTCTCTCCTCTCATCGGGGTACCCTGTGGGCCTTTCCAAGATGACTGTCAGTGATCAAGCCAATGTAGCGGTGGCTGGGGCAGCCATGGTCAGTTTCTCGGTAATGTTTTGCACGGAGCGTACACTCATACACTTTCTAGGCTGTCTCTATTCTTGCTAGAGTTTCCTTTCCCAATGACGTGTCCTCCTTACTGTGCTGGAGCGTTCACCGCCGGATGCTAGTTACTCTGAATGTTGACTGGGAAACGTTTGCTCTTGAAGTGATAGCCCAATCTGCCCCATCCCCCCGGGACACGACGACCGTCTCGGTTCGAAGTAATGCGCTCCTCGTGCTGGAGGCTGTTCTTCGAAGGCAGAAAAGCAACGTGTCTTGAGCCATAATTCCAATATACTATTTGTTTCTCGTACATAGAGTATAGATAGCATAGTCCACCCAGCCTGGTTAGAGGCTGGTTAGCCCCGTGGTTAGCTAACCAGTGAAATATGCGAATTATAGAGCAACATCCCCAAATTCCCCTATTGAGCATAGAAGCAATAATCGGGGTGATACTCCGTGATCCGCGGTAAGTCCTCCTCGATTTCCTCCCACCATGGTCACATCATCAAGTCCCCGCACGATCCACCAACATCCGCCATGGCATACGGTGACTCTTCTACTGCCCTCCGACGCCGTATGAAGCTGCTCAGCTCGTCAATTGACTGTTCATTATGGATAAATAGGTGCGTATTCTTTCCAACGATCACGATCGCCACAAACGCGTGAATAGTGGATGCAGAGTCCTCGATCGTTCTCGCTGCCCGCCATCCTTCCCGACGCCCGCCGTCTCCTTTCTCTGCAACTCCCATCAAGTCCCTGGCTCTCAGTGTAGTGCGGACACCCTTCTTTCCCTCATCCTCTTTCGAGCTCTTAATCGTGCGCTGCCCGCCTTGCGTCATCCTTTCCTTTATCTAACATCGCGTAGGCAATGAACCCTGTTAATGGCGAACCAGAGTGGTTTTTCAGCACTGCTCAGTTTCTACAAGAGTATCTCTCGCCAGACGACGATAACGCGCCAACTCAAGTTTCCGCCTTTGACGAATGTCTTCCACCCAGTGATAGTGGGCAACTACCGTCTCCCGCCTTTGACTCGTGGTTCTTGTCGCCGCCATCGCCCTTCTCGTTTTCATCCACCTCCGCGCCAGCAGCCTTCCTTCCCCGAGCGTCTGTCTCTCAACCAGCCACCACCTTAAGTCCACCGGCGTCTGCATTGGAACCAGCACCCACCTTCCCATCAGTGTCAACCTTTGCATCGTCGCAGAGCACCATCTCCTTTCTTGAGACACCTGTTTCAGACCTCTCAATCTCGTCTCTTCTGCCCTTTGATGACGAGGATAGTGACGAGGACGACCACCTCGATCCAAACAGCGAGGAGTATCGAGTGCTTCGGGCAGCAGCCGACAAGGACCTTTCCCTAGCAACACATCAGCGCCGGCTGGAAATCCTCGACGAGATGAGTGCCGAAAAAAACAGTCGCCCAAACTATCCGCGCTGCATTAGGGCCTACATCGCCTGGCTGAGCACAAAGAACGCCGCTGCCAAGGCCAAAAAGCGTCCTGGACAGCGCTTTGTCCCCATGGATCCCTTCCCAATCCGACCTGCACCTGTCGCAGAGTTTCTTGACTACGAATGTAAGCGAGAAAAGGTAGTTATGCATGTTCCTTGCTCGACCTTCTCAACTGAACCAATTGACAGATGACTGCGAGAGGTGTCCCCATACCTGGCACTCGTGTCGGTCACGCACATATTACCATGTGCATCAGTGCTCTTGAAAACTATGGCAAGAACCACGAGCATACTCAGCAGTATCAAGACTGCCCCGAGGCCCTTATCGGTCTCCGGGACGACACTCGTATCAAGACAATCGAAAGAGCCGCAAAGTACAATGAGACGGCCCGGAGGAAGAATGCAGATACTTTGAAGTCTGCCGGAAGCGTTGCGGGTACGGTCATTCCAAACTCACTGTTATGAGCTGCTCTGATGGTCGCGTAGATTCATACAACAACAAGAGCCTTGTCAGTCTAGGTGTCGAATATCCCTGCAAGAAGAATTCAAAGCGCCGGGACTCGTCCGCCCTTCGAGACCGTGCCCTTATTCTCTTTGCTACCGTCACTGCATTCCGAGGAATCAGCTCCCGAGCAACTCTCTTCTCTGACCTATCTGTCAGAGACATTCCGATGCCTCAAATTGCGCTAGGAGCAACAATCAAGGTATGATTCAATACTTCTGACTATCACACGAGTCTACTGACTGGTGCATTGTAGGCCGTATCTGTGCTTCAAGACGGAGGCAAGACTAATCATGAAAGTAGAAGGGAAGAGACAGGATTTATCAGAAACCGTGAGCCTGAGGTGTGCGGCGTTGGCGCACTTGCATTCCATCTGTTCTCTGTCTTTCACATCAACGGTCGGCAGTTCGACTTTGAGCCTCAGTATGACAGTCGACGCGGCGGAGAGTTTCGGTTTCGGGAGTGGCAGCAAGTGTTGCTTTTTCCAGGGAAGAAGGGTGAGGATCGAGCTATGACTTACGCGAGTATGTTCTGCTTCCCTTTGCTCTATGACCAACACTGATCCACTCCAAATAGATCATCGTCGACTCGTCAATCAGGCGCATGCGTCCCATGACATAGTATCTCGTAAATCAACACATATTGGTCGCTCGTCACTAGTTCAGACGGCTTTGGAGCATGGCGCAACTCGCGGCGATACAGAGAACCATGGCAAATGGAACGTCAAGACAGGCAGCTTCGACAGCTATAACCATGCCTTTCCGGTCTCTGCCCTTCTCGGTTCAGCCCAATTTGTTGGCTCTGACCCAGCCTCGTATAACATTCCTCGCGATGTTCCAGGTAAGCAAAACTCCCGTCTCAAAGATATCTCTGAACAATCACCTACAGAGCCTCCTGAATCCCTTATGAACCGCGTGTTCTCCTTTGCTGAAGAAGAGATAGACGGTATCAAGGACCGCGTTGACGAGCATGGGAAGAAGGCCGAGGATATTGCGGCGAGAGACTTCCTTCAATTGTTGATTTTCCTGCGCCGCGTTCTCTTTCAAGACCTTGCCGCACTTCGTGGGATGTACCCAGACCGCGACTTCATTCTCCTTCATCAGGCGCCATTCAACACCGCGGCGTTCACGGAATGGGCCGAGGAAGCATACAAGCGCATGAAGGATGCAGAGGTGGAGAGCAAGGCATATTTCCACGGACTACCGGACAGGATGCTTCCAACACTTCGTGGTGTCATCACGACGACTAATATGCAGCATGTTGAAGCCTTGTCTGAGCTCAAGGCGCTAGTTGCTGATACGAAGAAGACATCAAACACCAACGGGGAGTCGTCATCTCCGTTGCAATCCAGGCAAGTGACGTACATTCCGACAGATTCTGGTATGGTTCCTGTTCTATATGCGACGAGTCCTAATCAGAACCTCCAGTTGATATTGGATGTCACTATCAATCACCCCCTCCCGCGCTCGATGGCCAGTCTCCCGTCCAACGTCCAGCACGGAGATACTCTTGAGCGGTACAGTACGATAGGCGCATGAGACACACTTTGTGGCCAGTATGCGGGCAAGTATGACGGCTCACTTGCCGCATCGCAAAGGCTGGATGAGACGGTAGAACATTGCCGCAGCGGGTGTCGATCACTGCTATTCACGATCTTCGCTGTATATCCAGAATAACTCAACTAACGTCACAGCACTGCTTTGGCTCAACGAGAATACCTTCATCACTGGTTACCAAGACGGTACATTTGTCACTACGCGAATCTCGTTCTCCAAGGTTGGTCTCACTTGTGGTCTCCGATGTCGCTCTTCTGACGTCGATTCAGACGCAAGCTCTTGGTCATTCCTTTGGAACGCGCGCTTGCCTCGGAGAAATAAAGTCACTTCTCACCAATCCTCTTGGAAATGTCTTGATCATTGCATGCAAGGGAGCTATGCAAACATGGCGACGCACGAGGGCCCATACGTGGTGCTTTGACAAACAGCTTTCGATGCCTGTTCAGAATCCTGTTCGTGGATTATGCTGGCCCCACAAGCAATCTTCTCTGATTCTTGTTGCATACGATGATCGTATCGTGTAAGCACTTACATTTCGCCACTTGCAATGTCTTGCATAGCTTGTCACGACTCATGATGATATTTGCCAGGAACTGTTCGTTGAAACTCGGAAAGACAGCTGTTACTATTGCTCCAGGAAGGGCCGGACGTATGTAAGTTGAGATTTCTCATGGATTCGCAACTTCACTGTCACATATTCTTTGTAGCGCATGCCTGTCTGCAGATGGTGATCGGTATATCACGGCCACCCAACAGAACACGAACCTTGTGTTGACGTGCCACTATCGTCTCACTGGCGTTCAAACCCGATTCGTTCTACGGAGTGTGCAGGACGATCACCACGAGTTCTCTGCAGCCTTCATTCACGACAATCGCTTTGTGTTGATTGGCAGCCGCAATCAACTGACGTTATGAGATCCTTTGGTCAATGGACAGCTCATCCACCCTCACATGAACCACATTGCTGATGGACGTCAGTCTAATGGCGGTGCTTTGATGATGGTCATTGCGGTGAGCGCCACATTCTCGACTGATACAAGTCACCTCAGTCCTCACACTCATATCTTTAGGATCAGTCAAGTAACACGGAGAATAGACATTCCTTTATGTCTATCTTGCACCATACAGCCATTATCTGGGAGGCATCGTTGGACAGCCGCCTGAATAACCCTGCTGCGGCCGCTCAATTGTCATGGGAGTGGGTGGTCTCTTGCTGGTGCGTATTACATTTTGAGTGTTACCAATCTGATCTCAATATGTTACAGTGTTCTGGCCGTTATCCTTCTCCTTCGCTTACTTCAGATTGTATGAGTACATTGGAACATACTGTAGCATAGTGCAAACTATTGTTTATGGAAGTGCATTTCCCACTTATCTTTGCGATCTGCAGCCCACTTCCGGTCGACAACGTGAATAAAGAAGCGATCACCCTTTACAGCCCATGACACACTGTTTGGAGGATAGACCTCGGAAGTCATTCTCAGGATGCTGGTGTTGTTGTCGCTCTGCATTGAAATTCAGAAAGGAAACTGTGCGAGTTGAACAACGCGCACCAATCGCCTATTGTAGTCCCCGCTCCTCGAAACCCGAACCAGTCCTTCTGTGGTGACAATCTTTGCCCCGTCTTTCATGTCAGGTACAAGGGCCTTAATGGCCTCGTTGACTTCGCGACGAGCACATTGTCAGTTGATTGAGTATACTTATGAAAGGCGGCGTACGCACGAGTAGGAAGAAACACTTTATTGTTTATGAGAAAGCCATCCGCCTTCCTGATAAGTTCTCGCAAGCGCGCGCTCGAAAATATGTCCCCCTTCTCCAGCTCAATGGTTCCCACAGGTACGCCCCACATGACGCATCGCAGATTGAACTGTTCCACAAATACCGAAGCGATGGCTGCAGGGGCATCTTCTTTCTCAATGCCATAAGAGTGACAGCCAACACATAGGCTGACTTGAGCAACTACATTACCGACGCCAGAGCCAAGGTCGAGAAAAAGTGAGTCGGCCGTGAGCCCAAGCACGTCGATCATGCGGTCGATGAAGGAGGGCTGACATTCGCCGTAGACCCCACTGGTGCTGGCCCTGTATCCGCGAAGACGCCCAACATTTGGACTCACACAACGAACATAAGTCTCCTGGAGAATGACGTGCGCGTAGTTATCAGCGTGCGACACAAGCGAGACCGGTGTGGCATGAAGAAAAATGGCGTTGATACTCGCCAGAATCCGCGAACAGTCCTCGCTGCTGCGTCTCTGGAGTGCTGCATCGAATGAAGCCAAATGATCCTGAAACGAGTCCATGTGTGAGTCTCCCACTATTGAATGTAACACTTACCGCTCGACGTTGCGAAGAGATATAATCAAGGTCTAAAGCTAGCATATCATCAACTTTGTGATCCGAGGAATCCTGAAGAATTGACTCACAGAAATACAGGTGCCACACCAGGTTTTCAAAGTCGATGATCGGATTGTATTGATTCTCCTTTTTGGGAGTAAACAGTAGGAATCTACTCGCTCATCAGAACGTGTATGGTCACCCGATATAACAGAACCCACTCTTCGAAAGCAGCTGATCCAGGAAAATACACTCGAAAGGAGCGAGGCGTTGCTTCCGAGAAAACTAGGTTCATCAGTATCCTACATGAAAGAGACATGTTGTTGGCCGAGCACGTACACGGTATATAATCCTGTGAACAACTTTCGACATATTGGCGCGAAGTGAAGGGAACAGAAGGTAGTCCCTCCACGATATAGTTATATCGCCGCAGATCTTGGACATTGTTGAAGAAGTTGTTGGTTGTGGCGTGTTGAAATACAGGATCAGAGACGAGAACGGGTAAGGTGGGTGACCAGGAAACTATAGTTGGTTGCCATACACGGCGAGGTGTGCCTGCAGAAGCCGTGGGTCGGCCCCGTTTTTTCAAGAGTTTTCCAGACGCGATAATGAGTGCCTTCTTTTTTGCGCTGCAATTGGAACATGAGCTGTAGTTGTATCAATTAGTTCGGTGCAGCTGACCGTGTGCGAGCTTGGGCTTCACGATTCTTCCTTTTTTTCTCTTCATGCGACATGAGAAGCTAGAGGGGGTCAAGGTGAGTATTAATAGTAACTGGAAAGGCGAAGCGGAGGTGTTGATGATGGCCGAGAAGAAAAGGAGGGCCGGCGAATATACAAGGCAATTCAAACATGTCATGCGATGTTGTATTCATGACGCCATGGCGAGCCAGCACCATACCTCGTCGACGCCGACGTTGACCATTGTACGCCGAACTACGACGGGAACTGGATGCACACCTTGTTTAAATTTCTTCTTGTGCGCATCGGCACGCCCGTACAGGATCCGACTTTGGGTTCATTTGAAGAGGCTTAAAGTTACATATGCTGTACATTGACCCCAGCACTAGTGTGTCGACACCGGACCACGTCGGAGGCGCGCGTACCAACGTCTGGCCAGGGCACGGGAAAGTGTCGTAGATCCAGACTACGAGGAGGATTAGAGGAACGTCACCCCATCCCCTCAAAGGACAACGACTCACTCTTGTCATTAACAGGACGAATTTGATTTGGACCCGGGCGCGCCTTCTGCCCAGCTTCTGCCCATCTTCCCTCCGAATCATCAGTCAAGCCGCGGAGTCGCAAGTCTCGAAAGCGTAAGTAGAGCGTAAGATTTGTTCCTCCCCTCTATTCCACCCAGCGCACAGGCGCGCATTCACCTTCAAGCCACGTCAGATATTGCCGTATCCCTCCCCACGCAAGTTACTTCCGTTCACCCGGAGCTTGTGCGCTCAGCATCCTATACCGCTCCTCCTGGGCCACATTCTCATTTTCTCCTTCCCACGACGCGCCGACCACAATTGCCGTATCCCCACAGTTGTTGTATCCCCGCCTACGCAAGATACTTCCGCTTACTCGGAGCCTATGCGTACAGGAACCCGAAGGCTGACGGCGTCACGGACTTTCAGGTTTCTCAGCTGAACACGCGGGGCTTAGACGCTTCACGAACATTGAAGGAGGAGCCTTTTTGTCGGACAGCAATTTCCCTATGTATTGTAAACAGCCAACCTCTTTGAACTTGTAAGCGACAAGGACTACAACGATTACGATCCAATAGAAGATGTATGCGAGAATGGTTTCAATTGCGCAATGTTGTCAGAATCAAGACGCAAAACACAATCGGCAACCAACTCTCTAGAACCGTTGTTACTCCAAACACTTGAAACAGACAGCGCGTTGAAAAGACTCCACCCTTGATAGTCCAGATGATTCTCCGGGTCACAGCAGTCGAGATGCCGCACATTTCCCTGCACCCGAGAACTCCCCGGACCACTCCCTCCCGCGTCGTCCACATCCGCACCAAGCACGTAGTTAAATAAGTTCCTCTCAGACGCACCAACTGCGCTTCAAAACAACCCGGCACCGATGAGAAGGAGAAGGTTCGTCATGGCGATGAGGAAGATTGTGAGCGTCGAGCGAGAGGCGAATTCGTATACGCATCAACCGACGACCAGCCCACAGATGAGGCTGACGATCGCCGCGCGAGGGATGGCGGTGGCAGATTGGTCTAGGGGCGCCAACGAAGACGACTGCTTCCATTCCTGTTGTACGGCACAATGTTAAGGCGGATAGATGAGATGGAGTAATGATAGGACGAGTACCTTCTCGGAGCCTGGAGGACAGTAATTAAGGGAAGGACGAAGAACGTTCATTTCTCGGCTTCGGTCTTGTTGTCTGCATCTATACACATGAGAAACGTGAGATCGAGATCGAGATCGGGACACAGACCACGAACGGGCCGCAAAGGAAAGAAAAACGTACGCTTTCCGCTGAATGCGCGCTCAAGCTTGATGCGCCATTTGGCTTTGGCTGGAAGAAGAAGATGTGAGTGTTAGCGTCCCAAAAAACGCGACAAAATAGAGAGACAAGACACACCTCAGTCCGTCTCGATTCTTTGCCCATAATGAAGATCATGAGAGCAGCGATGATCTCGAATATGCCTATAGAGAGGTGTCAGGCTGAGGAAGACGGGAGAGGTCAGTGTGATTACCTTCCCAAAGTTCCCCGGACTTTTGCCAGAGGTCGGACGCTTGAGTGAATCAGACAGACGATGAAGCCGGACGAAGTCAGAGTAGGATTTACGTGATGAAGCGAATAGCGCCAATGATCAAGTTGAGGAAAGTGTCGCGGCGAGTGAGGAAAATCAAGCATTGAAGTCCATGAGTGTGGACAGAAGAAGATGGTCGTGGTCAAGTGATAAAACAGTCGAAGCAGTGATGATTGATGGGTGACATAATCACAACGACCGTCTACCGCATTCGGGCAACAGGCTTGGTGCTCTCCGCGCCACCACGCTTCACCCAACGCCACGCCAACCGAAATCGGTACGCAGCGGACATAGCTCCTACGACGCATCTACGCCAGAACCTCGCCCGCGCAGCACACGCCACTGCGAAAGACCACCGGCGAATTACGACGCGGAAACGTGAACAGCACAATGTCAGTGCTGACGGATCGTTTCTACGACGCCATGTCTACAATTTCAGGCTCTCAACCGCTAGCTAATGCAAGCCGCCAGGCTAGTAGGAATATCTCAAGTAGAGCTCCGCGCGCTTGTGATGTTTGCAGGAGAACCTTAATGGTGTGCACCACGTCGATGTAGACAGCGAGACGCACTGGATCAAGTCGATCATCACCGAGTACGCGACCACCCATTCCCTTCTAATCCCCTTCTCCACCTTTTTTAAGATACGACCTCCTCGCCACCAAAACAGGCTCGATCATCGTTCCCTCCCGCGCCATCGTGTCCCTCCCCGCGGACATTGTGATGTACCTGGGTCACAAGGCAATCCAATCTCTCGACCCCGACCAGCCCGCGCACATCTCAAAGTCGACTACGGCATCCAAATTCAGCATAGACGGCATGTCGGGAGGCTCCATTGCGACGCTTTATGCTGAGCTTGAGGGCGTACCGCCAGCATTTCTCGGGCTATCCAAGGAGAGCTTTTTGTTAAGCCCCAGTGCGTCTTGCCCTGTGTATCTATCTTCGTACTCATCACATCTGCAGTCTTCTCCGGTCTCCCCGTCGATCCCCTACAACTTGTTCAAAAGCTACACATCCCGGGAGGTGGGGCAAGGGGAGGAGGCCCCAGTGGCCGCCTGATCCTGACCCTGATCCCATCGCGATAAGTCGCCAATTCTATTGTAGAATCAGTCTTATGAAGCTCGTTGCAGCCACTAGTGGCGACTCTCAAGTGCGCGTTATCGCGACGAAGAATCTGCTCAGTACACTCGAGCAGAATGCTTTGTCTGGAGTTGACAGGGTAGGCTTGACTTTCGAACGTTCATGTTGACTTGCACTCACTTTGTCAGTCCTCGACGCGCTGTACGCCCAATCTGCAGTGATCGTACCCGTTCGACCACTCGGCAACGTTTTTGACGGAACTCTCGACTTTCATCCAAAACTTGAAGCCCAAACGGCCAGTGCTCAAGCACACCTGATTTTCCTCATGTTCCACTTCTGCACGAAGGCAGGCTTGAAGGACGTCTTCCACCTCATCCTGTTCCCGCTGACGCTCTATTCGAAACCGAACAACAAGAACAGCATAATCTTAATCGCAAAGCCAAGCGGCAGGAGAACCGGTAGCGCGGGCACACTCTAAACGTGGCATTGCTACTTGAAATAACCTCTAGCAGGCGGTTATCAAGTCCTTGACGGTGATAGCAGGGCGAGTCCGTGGTGACGGTATCGTGACCGCTCGATGATGAGAATGACATCTCCTTCGGGGTAGGCAGAGAGACAAAGGTGCCATTGAAGCTTACTGAAGGTCCCTAGTCCGTGTAACGGCCCTGATCATAAATATAACCTGATGTCCGCCACAGCGCATTCCAATTCGACAGAAGCGATACACACCATGCGCGCCCCTGACAATGGTAAGGGGAGAATTGCAAGAACGTCTTATCTATTTCCTCTATATTTCAGCATTGAATGAAAGATATAATCTTGAATGTTCTTAACAATTCTGTTGCACCCCTTGTAAGGTGTTTCAATGGCGGAGCAGATCGTTACTGACCAAGACAGGAGCCCGAAGAATCGCGGATACTACTCTGCACACAACAGAAAGGAGATCCAGATGTCGTCGAGCTTGCGAGGAAGTGTCTTGAAAACTTGAACAAGGTGCGTAAGCAAATACAAATTGAATCATCTTCCGTACTTAGTGCTCTCATTATACAGGCGACTCGCGCGCTCGAAGTTATCTCCGCAAAGCAGCAGGTAGATATGTACCGCTATCAGCGAATAGGGCGATGTTGCTCATGCGAAACTCAAATCCAGGATTGGGGTACCTCCGGAAAAGTTTGGTCGTAATCGGAACTGGAGGCAGAAGTTGAGGAGGCGCAAGTCTTGTATGAACTGCTCAAGAAGTGCAAGGAAAGGAGCGACAAACTCCAGGCGGCGCTCGGGCGCCATCAATGACACAATTGAATATGCCTTTTATACACGAACAATCAATATTATTTAATAATGATCTGTTTGGGCAGGAGCAGCGCACACGACCGTTGTCGCCCGAATTTGACCCCAAATCCGACCACCACCGTCCGGACTTACACACATGGTCCTAACATTGTCCCACCCATCGCAGTCACACCCACCCGACCAGGTTCCTCTCCCGCTCCGACCACCTATTGCCCTCACACTCAGTCATCGAACGCTCTCCCTACTCAGACACCGACCACCGGTGCATTGGCCTCCACAATAGAAGTCACCGGCACCTGTTTCATCTCAGCACAAAAAGCAAGCCCACACCAACACACGGGATTCCTACCGTTCCTCGCATGATTGGCATAACATGTCGGACGTCAGTTCCAATTTGAGGTTGTTTGACCGTCGTAATTGCGCAATGAGAGAGTTCGGACAGGTTGTAGATTGATGTGAGCACGGTGTTGTAGACCAGGCGCCCACCGATGTAAGGGGAAATCCGAAAGATGTCCAGCAATACGTCCGATGGCGACAACTCCTTGAAGCATTCGACCAGGGCGAATATCTCCTTCTTTCGTTGCCCATCCACAGAATGAGTGTAGATGAAAAGCTCCCTGATGATTCCAGTACGCCCATCATTACCCACCACACATTCATACGGGTCAACCTTCTTCGGCACTGGCGATTTCGTTCTGACTGAATACCTTGTACTTCCAACAAGAACTTCCTGCGCATATTGGCCAGTGGGAACCTCTGGAAGTGCGGTAGATGGATGATGACGGCCCATCCATTCTGAAAGACCAGCGCAAGCTCGACCGGACAGTGGGCCTGCCGCGCCAGTAAAGGTGACCGTCGTAGATTCCTCAAGACCATTGACATCTCCTACCCAGGTACCCCGTGAATCAAAGTGGAAGTATCGCTTGAAGATATCGGAGAGCGTGCGAAGAGCCTCTGGAAGCATCATTGGGGAGTAGAACGCCGTCAAATTTTGTCGCCGAGTGAACGTCTTGGTCATAGTTGCTTCCATCTCCCCTGTTCAATCGGAGCAGAGTGAATAATAGATACTACTGGCTCAAAGCGACGCTCACCGAACTTATTGTTGGTCTGAATCCGCTGGATGACGCCGTTGCACCGCTCAAAGGCAAAGCATCGCCAAGTATGTGTCGGGCCCCACCGCTTCAGTAGATCACCAAAGTGCACTGCCAGATGCTGATATGGTTGGATCTGTGTACCTGGATACAATTCCAATAATCCTCGAAGGTATGCCAATATCTCTGTGTCATACTGTTCGATAGTTGCGGCAGTTATCGTTCTCCGAGTAGCTAAGAGGACGGCACTGACTAAGTGTCAGAAGTTGACAAGCATGTCGTACTTGTGGCGATTTGTGGGATTCGTGCTATTTCGAAAAGGTCCCCAGAGGCGAGTGAGAGTGAAGGGAAGATGAATTGTGCAGAATACTTTCCACTGATCCGCAGTGAATTTCCCCCACTCCGCCTGTCCGGGATGGGCGGGTGCACGTCCCACATATGCAGGCATCGGTCGTCAATTCATGTCCTTTCGAACCTCCTCGAGAACGGATGCTCCAAGAAGAACAGTCGGCTTTTTTGAAGTTGTTCCCGGTTTTGCTACCCTTTTCTTCAAATGGCCGCGCGCATCAAGGAATCCCAGAGCCTTACGCTAGGAGCGAATCAGAGAACATTTTGGGAGCAGAGGTCAGGCCAACCTCATCATGGAGCAAATCAACCATCTTGTTGATTCCACGAGCCTTATACATCTCCGTAGACTCTTTTCCTAGTACTTCGACGCATATCCGAGAAAGGAACTCGGGAGAGTATCCTAGAAGGGCAGTTTTTGTGTCTGTCTCAAAGGCCACGCGCTCCTTTGACGGCTCGTTGCCAGTCGGTATTCTCCCGCGATTATCAGGTGCGGGAATACCATTTTCGGTGTACTGTATGCGTGGTATCAGCTATCTTTGGCTGCTGTGGAACACTGTTGGGTACTTACATAGGTCACCAGCCGAGCAAAAAGCTTCCTTTTAGAGCCACTGAACCTGAGCTCACTTTGGCGGCAAAGAGAGATCAAGACACGCTCGTCTAAGCCCTTGTGGGTCCCACCAGAGCGTAACCTATCCAAGACGACTTCAATCTCATCGTTAGTTGGCTCGTAGGAGTTCCTCTGAGAAGAAAGATTGACTCCCTCCTCAAGCTTGACGTCCATGCCCCAGATGATACGAATGTGGCGTTGAAACAAGGAAAGATAGAACCCGTGCATGGAATCGATGGTGACAAATTTTGTAGGGTCCCAATACGGAGGACGTGTCAGCTAGGAGTACCGAACATTTGTTTGCTTGTAGACCGTCTTTCTGCCTTCGGGATGATCTGCTGAAACCCAAAGGTAGACCTCTTGCCGATGGCTCTCCCAATCGCGTGGTATCCAAGAGTCCTTGTCCAAGTTATCGCGCTCCTGGATAGATAGACGATATTCCGAGCACCAGCGGTGGCTACTACCATGAGAGCCGAAACCCGACAGCTGTCGAGCCGCTGGGAGATCAGCAATGAGAGGAACTATGGCGCAACGAATGAGTCGTCCGAGTGAATGCTTTGGTGGCTTTGCCCCGAGCAGCCTCGACGCTCACACTTAGCTCCAGTTCTCGTGGCGGCTTCGCCGCCCTCTCCGCGCCCCCAGCAAATCACGGCACAACCCAGAGCTCCGTGTCCACCTCGCAACGGACTCCGACCGAGTCCGATGTCGCATATTCGAACAAACTCCCGATCCCGATCTGGCGGTTTTCGGTTAGCCGGAAATTCAGGTCGAGGTACGTTGCTCACCTCCACCTCATTCCTGTCCTCCTGAGCTAACAGCACGCAAATTCAGACGGTTTGAATTCGCCGCAGTTGGGGTGATTTGGAGGCGCTCGGACGTACAAGAGACCGTGGACCGTCAAAGCAAGCGGTGCGATCTTGCAGCTGAGGTCAGCTCCAGTCTCAATCTGACAATATTGAGACGCCCACCTTAGTTTCTGACAGTGTATCTCCGCGCGAGAAAAGCGCCGGCGAACCCCAACACCTCCCTGAACGAATCCGCGGATCAGTTCTCCGTCGCGCCACATATGCCGAGAACAGTACGTACCCTTCGCGACTTCTGATTCTTCGCGAGCCTGAAATCCTGCTCAGAGACCGTTCAGTCGCACGCCGAACAATTTACGCTTCCCAGTGCGCGGACGAGAGCTCAGATCTCAGAGCCGAAAGTTGGAATGGAGTTGGTACACCTGGGAGGAAGTTCAAGCCAGGCGGCGCGGTAGGCGCCTTAAAAGCAGCAGGATACGCAGTAGACAATAGATACGCAATAGATAGAGACCGTGTCGAATCGGTAATACAAACTGCAATACAACGAAGTTTTGTCAATTCAAGTTCTCGTGAAAGTGCACATGAAATTACTGACCATGGACGTGTAAACAAGCATCTCGAGCACTCAAGCTAGCGGGATCTACGACGGCAAGCACGACATGACCCTAGACTGTCGCCAAGGGAGTTAGTACATACCATACAAACATCTTAGTGAACCCGAATGCCGGCGATAGATCCGAGCTCACCAGCACGAGGATCTCGTGTTACGGAAATAGGAGCCTCCCAGACATACCAAGCGGAAAAAATCTTCCAGCTGTCAACAGGGTTCCTTCAATTTGTTCTGCAATTGAAAGTTCGGACCCTTACCTTTACGTTCGAGGTATTTCCAGACCGCTAGTCGCCGTTCGAGCCGGAATATTGTCCAGAACTTCCTGGGGAGTATGTCGGCTCGTGTGTATCTCAGAGGATGCGTAGACGCTCGGAGACAGGCGGGAATGGTGGTGGTTGATGGCTAAGTCCCATAACGGGACTTGCCGGCCATCAACGTAACTCTCATCTGTACCATGACCTCCGCGCGGTCGTTTTCGCTCTCTCGGCTTCATTCGACGCTCCTGAACGTCTCGTGCATTGAATAGATTCTAGTATACCTGGAACACACTGTGGGTGATATGTAAGTTGAATTCCAACAAAATTTGGACGGAGAATGCGTTCCAAGTCTGTGTTTTCGCGTCCTTTGTTTCTGGCGCGGTGACTGGACCCTGCGAACGGTCAGATCTGGATTACGGCCAGATATGACGCGCTGTGGGCGTCCTTAATCTTATCTCATCGCGGATACGGGCCTGTCAATGACGCCAGCGCCGCAGGCGCTCTTTCACCTTCGTCTCGCACTGATTGCGAGCTCTTGCTTGGCGCATTCGAATTACCTATCATTGCTTACAGGTCGTTATCGCGTCGAATTTTGAGGGCCCACTTTGCGACCAGCTTCACTCATTGCATCAGACGACCGCGGTCTCTTATCCCGTTCAACTTATCTCTCACACTTGCTATCTTCACAGTATGTATCTGCTGTTTTTATCGGTCGGCTCAGTGCCTCACTAGTGCATGGTTCAACCTCTCAGCCAATAGCTGCTTGCGCTCTGTTGCACGGCCCGCGCCCCGGACTCTTGGAATACGCGCCCCGGATGCAATGCGCTATTTGCATGTCCATGGGGACTTTGTTGACTGCTTCTCCTTACCGCCACCCTTTCGCATCAGACGGTCAGGGTCTCAGCTGACAGACCACCCTGAAACTCTGCCAGCAGCTTGGGTCTTGGAAGATTCGTTCGAGAGAGGTACTCAGCGCCTACGAGCAATTTATAATACATGGTGAGTTGGGGTGGTATCTTACTCATGGTATCTTCAGGCTGACATTGAAACCCAGATTTCATCACTCAGTTTCATACAGCTCGGCCTCTGACTCGCTCAGGGCGCTCGATATTACGCGTAGCAACGCCGGCTAAGTGGCGTATATTTGCATTTGCCCGAACGTAACTTCCTCGCTTCAAATTGCGTATTCTTCTCTACCCTGACCACTCCCTGACCTTACTAAACACTTTGCTCTAGACTCTGCGGAGCTCTAATTTGATTTCCGGGCAATATAACTTGGGTATCAGAGGTCGGGGAGAGGGCAAGGCGGTCAACCCGCCTCTCTCTTCACTTTCTTTCTTCCTTTCTCGCTCTTCCTCTGCCACTTTCTCTTTCTGTCATTACCTACTCGCTTTTCCCTTTCCGTTTCTGGGAGGTACACATTTCGGAGCGGCGGGAGGCGCGACTTGTATATAAGTCACGCGAATTTGGCTGTTGATCACTCATGCTTTCTTCCCTTCCTTCCACCACCACTCATCTGCTCGCTCACCTCCTTCGCTCATATTCCCTCGCCCCCTTGTTCTCAACATTGTGCGTGTCCTTCCCCGCCGTTCCCCGACTCGTCAAGACTGTCATCTCATCACTCAATACCACGGACAGTCGACTAGTACCAGAGCTCAAGCTCTGCTGAAGCCGACCGAATTGGTGGACTCCATTGCTGTCAAGCTTCCAACAAATGACCTGGTGCATTCTTCTTGCTTTGTTTTCAGGCAACAACGCGCTCAACTGTTTACAGAGCTTCGGTTCTCCAACTACGCACATCTATGACTTACTACTAAAACGGGGCAGGCGACTCCTCAAGCTGGAAGAATCTGGGCAAGGTATAGTCTTGTTGTCTGCGTCGTTAAACACTCTGACTGTTTTGCTCTAGACCGACTCTTCCCGTCACCCACAGCCTCACGGACGTTCGAAACGACTACAACCCTTATTAGACGGTAGTATACGCTACCCACTGTCCCCAGTCTCACCACGCCGTATGTTGCCGCTACCTTTTTTACAGCATCCATATTGACCCGTACATTTGCCGTGGTCCAGACGACAACGAACACCTCAAGCTCGTTGCCAGCCTGAGCCACGTCCGCGGATGCTACAAGATCCGATCCGTCATGGGACTATGTTGCCACGACCGCCAGACGTTTGTCGTCACGCACGCAAGAACCTAACCGTGTCCGTACCTTCTTGATCAAGACCACATACGCCGGTGGACCCAATATTTCCGCCCACCCTTTTGCGTGGACACGGCGTCGATGCCGACGGTCCCTTTCGCTCTGGTGTATTACCACCAACTGCTGCCAATGGTGAGTAATCTACTTTACATTCAATCTTGCTTACATTGATGGTAGCTATAGGTAGACCAGCCTTTGGTCCGAATAGCTGAGTGTAGGACCTGTCTAAAATGTGTTGCACTGCTCAGTGAGCTCGGTGATCTCGCCCGGTACGTCCCCACCGCCGTTTCCTTCGTGTCCATACTGACTTCGGCATGTGGCACCTATCAGACCACGACGACCACCTTGAGCTCCTCGACAGCCACACCCACAGAGGCTACTGGGACCGCCCCGCCATGCTATTATGCCGCCATGTACGCCCGATGTTTGCTTGTGGCTATAGAGCACAAGCCCTGCCGACACCCTCTCGACTCCAGGTAGGACGGTGGACCCAATATTTTTGCCAACCCTCTCGCATGGGCACAGCGGCGATATTGACCGTCCTTTTTGCTGTGGTGAATTAGCACCAACTGTTTCCAATGGTGAGTAACTCAATATCTTATCTATCCTGCTAACATTGATTGTATCTACAGCTATGGGCTGGACAAGCCCTTCCTCCGACTATCTGGGCGCTGCCTATGCCGGAGTACATGGCTTTGCGTTTGAAACGCCGTTGAGAACGACCTTGGTGCACTAAAAGTTTCAGTGGATAGGGCTAGAAGTAGTGGTATACATTGTGAGTCTGTCTCGGCCATTCAAGCGCTGTTTTTCGACTCTTGCACAATCTAGTTCAGTCCGGCGCTCGTTGCTGGCGTACTTGGCAACTTCGGGAGATGATGAGCCGCCGTCGCCGCGTATGTCCTTTGATTTCCGCCGCCGTTGTAATTACCTACGTACTTTGGTTTTCTAGCTTCCTTCTCGTGTTATAGATGGCTGTTTTCGCTCGGCAATAGCGTCACCTTGACTGTCATGATAAACTCACGACTGTTACATTGGTGGTAATATTTTGTCAATAGCAGACCCTTGCAGTCTTGGGTCCCGCAAGGTGAGCTTGCCGTCACTCAAGTATCATGTTGTACACTAGTGCTTTGACTGATACCGGACTAGTCACCACCTCTGGCGCTCTCCTACCCATCTCGTTACCTTCGGGAACGTCTAGGATATGATCTGAGTAAGTATATAACTGTCCTCGTCCTCTGTTTATTCACTGGCATGCTCCTTTTGTTAGCACCCATCCGTATGATGTACTAGAAGGTCTGCATTGTTGCGCCTTCTTGCGGAACGGCGACATTATGGTCCCAGGTGTCTTATTTGGTATTCCGGTTGTCTTTACCGCCTCCGTGTAAATTGCGACCGCCCGCCTTCGCACTCGCTGTTGGGGTCGACCCATCATGGACCCATCCATTCAAGCAGAAGTTTCGGACGTTCTTCTCTACTGATGCGCACGGTTCGTGTGGTCTGTTGATGGCTCTCTTTGCCTGGTCTGACCTCTTCAATTCCAACAGATCTTGTCTCGAGATTTATCTCGAGACTCAGTACCCTGGCGCTGCCTTCGGGAACGCCGAAACTATGACCTTGCTATGGACATCCGCCGACGCTGTTTGGAATATCTTACAAACTACTGTAGCCTTTCGGATGGTGTTTTACTTACGGCGTAGATAGGATAGTTGAAGTAATACATGTGCAATGTGCATCCTTGTAATCGTAGTGCTAGTAATGTATTTCTTTGGTTCATCTTTGTGAACAGTGAGAGGCAGTTGAGAACAGTTCAGCGTTGACAGACACGGCGTGGCGAGGTCTTACTGATCAGACTTAGATAGTGTGTCACTGCAGTGTGTGAGTGCCCACAAGACATCGCGACTGACTGTCGAATAAGCAGCACTCAGACATAGCAATTACCGTCGACTTCACTGTCTTCGGTGACTTACCGTCCAATTTGTACCGGATCTGAACGTCGTTCATGGGGCGCGTTCTTTTTAAACTATCTCGCTCGTGTTGCGCGGATGATACGGTGAAGGTCAGATTGATTTCGTTCATTCTACTATTCGAGCGCGCGTTAATTGCACTCGAATGACGAGACGGCGGCCGTCCGTCGCCACACCCTCAACAGCCATAGCCCGTATCGACGCGAAGAGGTGGTGGTAAGAAGTCAAGCCGATGAACCCCCCGGCCTACCACAAAATACTTCGGCTAACAAGTACTCGAGTGGGGGATTTACGGCTATTTCCTTAGCGTATACTTTCAGTCAATTCACAAATACATGGGTCGAAGACACGGATTACTAAAAAATTGATACAAACTAATCAAAAACCAACCCGTCCGCCGGGCGCGCCCTCCATGGCGAGCTCTATATTCTGGCTCTGCCTTCTCTGTCTGTGTCTGAACATCAAACAAGGGCTCATCGACCATTTACGGTCGTTGCTTAGATGCAGACAGGTGATTGAGTATTGAAATCACCCCGGACGGCTCGAGGACGACCTTGCTCCCGTCGCACCGCGCCTTGCTCGAAAACTCGGAGCAGAGCTCGTTGATGTCGCAGTCCTAAGTAAAATATAAGCATTTGGTTGATGGTCAAGTGATGCTACGAGCCTTGAAATTGGGGTTCGACGTGATACTTCGCCACGCGCTCAGCACCTCGTTGTTCTGGTCGTTCTTGTTGGTCCGAGGGAAGCTCGACGTGCCCTGACAGGCAACGACGCCAAACGGACTCATCGAGCTCAACTCCTTCCTCGTCGTCGGCGGCTCTGTGACGAACGAGGACATGCCCTCACTCTCCATATGCCGCGCGCAATCGCCCTTGTTGCCCTTCGGGCACACCTTCTCGCTGGAGCTCTCCGACTCTGACATTGACGACGACGAGGGCGTCCCAAACATCCCGTCAGACGACGGCGAGCTAGACGACGTCGAGTTAGACGGGGAGTGCGCCGCGCTCATGTTCAGCGGCGTCTGGTGGTGCACTATCGGGCTGATGACGGACGGCGACATGTCCATCCCCGGTGTGGGGTTCAGATAACCAAACAGATCGTCAAGCGTACCCGTGCTATCTGTCGGTGGCCACGTCGACAGGTTCTGGAGGTCAAATGCAAAGTTGGGTGAGGCGGCGGTGTTCGGAACAGGAGGAGAGGATGTGGGTGTGGGGTCAAACATCGACGCCAGCGAAAAGTACGCTGGATTGCTGGCAATGGTGGTGAAATGCGACGTGAGGAAGCCACCCTCGCGGTTGAAGCCAAAGTCCATGTTGCCTGCGCCGCTGGTTGCTGTCGGCTCGGATGATCAAGCATGTTGGGGTTGAAGGCGGTGAGTGAGGAGAGGTCAAGCGGGTTGGTGTACTTTTCCAAAGACGGCTTGGGTGAATTTCTGGCCAAGTTGGGTGATAGTGTGCTGGACTTGGGTGGTGAGGTCGAAGAGGAGGCTGCATTCTTGGGGACAGAGAAAGTAAACGATCCCCGTTTCAGCGCCATGTTTTCCGACTGCAGTCGACTGAAGAGATCGCGCAAATTTTGGTTTTCCGATGTGGCCTCCTCGTTTCGTGCCTCCAGGGAAGCCACCTTGTCTTCGAGCTAGCAAATCATCAGTTTAATATCCGCAAAGTTCGGAGGCGCGACGTACATCCTTGACGTGCTTGCGCGCTGAGCCGCTCGGTTCTGCTCCTTGCGCTGAACGCGGGCGAGGAAGCCAACGAATTGCGACAAAGTTTCCTAGATAATTGAAGTAGTGAGCCCAACTCAACAGATGCTCTCTTCATTTGCTTACCAGAGCTTGGCCGAGCGGCCATCTTGTTCTACGCGGGCGGTAGTGGCGGTGTCGAAGCTCTGCCCGAGTCTTGTCCTTGTTGGCGAGGTCAACGTAAGGCTGTGAGAAACACGTTAGAACAAGTTTTGATTATCGCATTAGTTCTGACCTTCTTTCCTCCTCGTCAAGCTCCTTCCACTTGGCACCAAGGAGTCTTCATCCGCAAGTTGGAAAAAGACCGTCGCGATGCCACGGCGGAGTAAACGAGCTGCGTTGCTGGTGGCGGGAGAGCGCGAGGTGAGAGAATGAGGCGTTGAATGAGCGCCGGTCACCACCGCCTTCGCATCGAAGGTCGTCGCCTGCAACAGATCCCACGGCGGAGTAAACTGAGATCATTGCCTGGTATATTGGGTGGAAAAAGAAAGCGCAAAGTGAAGGCAAGAGGCAGAGGAAACAGGTGAATGGAAGCCGAATGCCACCGCCTTCGCTGGGCTAAACGGCGTCGAGGATGGGTGACTGGAATGGATTACTCAGCGCAGATCCAAAGCCGGTGCTGGACCGCTTGTCCGCCGGTGTTTGGCTGTGACAACTCCCGCGACGCGTGGAACGGCATCTGAGGCGTCCTCACGTCGTTGCTGGGGTGCGGGTGGGTGATGGATGGCGATGGTGGGTGGCGGCGCGTTGGGGTGAGTGGTGGGGGTCCTGGGTGTGGGCGGGTGGGTTGCTGGGTGCTGGGGGTGTGGCCAGGCGAGTCATGTTGGCAGGGACTCTAAACACGTGGGAGGGAGGGTGTGATTATTACTTGGTGCGCGCGAGACGAGAAACAGCGGGCGGAGAGAACACGGAAGTAGAAGGGCAAGATAGATAATTGCCGCCTCACGTCATATACTCCACGTAATCAGGGACGCTACACTCTATTCGCTCTTTATTCCGGGTGCGATCGACAACAACAACGACGACTCTTCCTACGACGGTATGTTGCCCGAACTGCTGCAGGTCCCGAAGGACAGCAACGATTTTGCTAAGAAAATCGTCGCTCCTCTGGAATATGCCTTCAAATTGCTAGTGGACGTTTTGGAAGGCGATGAATTGGGTTCGGAGAGCCAAACATCAATTGCCGATACCAAAGGGCGACCTTCGGAGAATGGCTGGGCAAGGAAAGACAACAAAACAGCTCTTCAGAAGAGAAGTGATCACTGGGAGCCGTCCATGGACTCCAAGTCGCGCTATTCACCGCCTCGCACCACCCGCTCGCCGACCCCGCCGTATCGTGGTCGTTCGTCTCGCAGTAGCAGGGAGCCGTCGTCGCGCCGAGATTGCAGCCGGGAGCGGGGTAGGAGGCCATCCAGAGGTGAAGATCGGTATGAGCAGTATGATGACCAGCCTCCAGACGAACGTCTTACTGATAGACCTCCCTACGAGTCACGACCTCATGCTCCCATCGGAGGTCATGTTCCACCTTCTCTTATTTTACCGAAACCGCCACCGCAAAAACAACCACCACCACCTAAACTCCAGGCCCGTAGAAACCCTCCCTCCTGCCGACCGCGAAAGGCAGAGGAACTGGCGTACAATCGCATCTTTGTTGGATGCGGATTGCTGTCCGATTACGATGTCACTACCAAGCTTGGTGAAGGTACCTATGGGTAAGTTTTTTCATTTAATCCTTGGGCCACTATTTACCGTCTCTCAGAGAAGTTCACAAGGCCATTCACAAATTCACTGGCAAAATGGTCGCGCTCAAGCGTATATTGATGCGCAATAAGAAGGAAGGCATACCAGTGACCGCTCTTCGAGAAATCAAGATTCTCAAGGTCCTGAACCACCCTTGTATCATCAACATCGTAGACATGATAGTACTTCAAAGTATGGAAACTTCTTTTCGCACGCTGATACTACTGACGACTTGCCAGGCAATGCCAAGGATCCATTGACTGTCATAATTGTACTTCCCTACGTGGATCACGATCTTGCCGGTTTGTTGTACAACGACCGAGTCAAGTTGCAACCCAGCCATATCAAACTCTACATGAAGCAGCTGCTGGAGGGTACAGAGTATATGCATCGTGTATGTCGCTCATTTCATTGCATGTTCTCTTTTTTGAGTCTCGCAGAGTGGAATCCTGCATCGTGATATGAAGGCTGCCAACTTGCTCATATCAAATGACGGGAGTCTGAAGATTGCTGATTTCGGGTTGGCGCGTGCATTCGACGCTCGAGTTGACTACAAGGGCCGAGAACGCAAGTACACCAATTGTGTTGTGACAACGTGGTACCGACCGCCTGAGCTGCTCATGGGCGCGCGTCACTATGGTGGGGAGGTAGACATGTGGGGTATTGGGTGTGTTCTGGGCGAAATGTTCACGCGCAGACCTATCCTTCCTGGTCAGTCCGACATTGACCAGCTCAAACGCATCTGGGCCCTCTGCGGTACGCCAACTCAGCACTCTTGGCCAAATCATGAACGACTACCCGGCTGTGAGGGCATGCCCAAGTTCTTCCAGGATTCTCTTCCTCGTAGGATCAAACACATGTTCCAGAGGTTGGTCCGCTACAGCGAAATGACATTTCGATTGCTCATCTTGGTAGCCTGGAGCCAGAAACAATCGACCTGCTGGAAAGATTGTTGACTCTAGATCCCCAGCAGCGCATCACTTCGGCACAAGCGTTGGACCATGACTACTTTTGGACCGACCCTCTGCCCGCTGATCCTAAGACGTATGCTCACTCTTCCTCGCAACTGTCCTTTTGCTAATGACTCTTAGTTTACCAAAGTACGAACCCTCGCACGAGCTTGATGAACGCGGCCGGCGTCCGTAAAATTAGCGCCCGACAAGGAACGCTCAGCAGCAACCAGTCCCGCCACCGCAGAACACCAGGAGATCTGCGCGATAAGAAACTACTCCTCAGGAACAGCAACGGAGGACACCTCAGCGTGGGGGCGATGTTGTAACAAGCCGTCATCGAGCACCTTGCCGAGTTTGTGTATTGTCCGCGATGACGAGGTACATATGTCTGTTGCATTCCTGGCTACCAGTTTAAAGTCTGTCACAGGATCTCAACACTGCTGTCCTGCTTATTTTCTTGTCCGACGCGGCTCCAAGCCGTTCGTCAATCATCTTGCTCTACAAAGACTGTATGCATATTTGCTTTCGAATTGTCTACGTACCTGCATTCTACATGCCTTTCCTCACGAAGCAACACATATTTCCTCTTCAGAAAAAGATAATATTGCGTACATAGTCCCAGCTTTTGTTACTTGAGATGACCTTGTTAATAATAATATTGTCCACCCGCCCATCCGCCCCCTGGCCGCTCTTGAAGGTGGACATCACGACAAGCAGCGAGACAAGGGACAATACCGATGACGAGGACCGGACACCTGCGTCGTATCAGTGAGGTACGAGCTGATCAAGTCTGCCTAGGGGAGACTAAGGTGTACCAGGGCTATCGCTTCGTTCCTGGCTACAATGTCTAGCATATTCCTGCCTCCGTTCTCGAGAGGTTGCGTGAGAGTGGGCGTGTTCACTGTTGGGGTGGACTCCGAGTACCATACAAAGGTATGCGCTAGACTGATTCTGTCGGTAGCTCCTGGTGCGAGTCTATTTTTGGGGTGCCAAGCCCAGGGACTCGACAATTTATTCGTGGTTCAGGAATTATTTATCGGAGCAGTTGAACTTCACGAGTGAAAACGTTTTCCGAAAACGCTGTAAGTGAGCCGGTAGCGTCGAATTTGGCGTAGGAGGAGAAGGCATGAAATTCTCGTTCCCAATATGGTATAATAGGACGCGGACCGACTGATTCCCGCTACCGGATGGTAGTGGGTCTTAACCCTTGATGAGTGCTTCGCGTTTTCAGTGCAAATCGCACTTTTCTCTGCCAGTCTGTGAATCCGAAAGCATCGGTCGGCCCGGATAGGAAATTTTATATTACAATCTAGGAACTGTTGTCGCTGTATCTCGCGACTGGTCACCACACCGTGAATATGAACTACTTCGAGACTTGTTGTTAGTATCGGCATTCAATACTATGAATTGTCGGGGCGGCGCCGTACCCAATACCGTACTGTCGGTGCTGTTTTCGTAATGATTGATGTCATTTTGTCCGCGTGTCCTACCTTCGTCTCCTCTCCCTACACACGAGATCGTGACTCGTGTCTGCTTGCAACATACTAGAATCGATCATAGCCGCGGTCAGCTGGTGTACTGCGGATAACCGTGCATTCGTCTCTATTGTCTGTGAATCAAGCGTGTGGTTTACAAGCTCACGCGCCCTCTGCAGACAGCGAAAGGACGGAGGGATCTATGGTAAATCGCAATCTGGTGTTCCGCGGGCGACCTCTCTTATTCGGGACGCCAGAGTTACTTACTAGTCGCAAACCTCTTTCCTGTTCGATGTCGGTGTGTATTCGGTCAGCCATGGGTTACTTTCTGTACTGAAACTGGTTTCTCGCAGATCATGTCTTGTAGCGGTTTTACCGCTAGTTGGTTCACAGGCACTTTGACGCTCCCTTCTCCGCCTACCGTCAACGAATTGCGTCGAAGCGACGATCTGCTCGCTGATACTCTCCAGGATATCGCCATGCTCGACGCGGTTATCGCCCAGCTTGACGATCAGCGGGACACTTTACTTCAGTCGATTGTGGAGTATCGCGCACCGATATTGCGTCTCCCTGTGGAATTAACTGCAATTATTCTGTCATATGCCGCTGTACATTGGCTCGTTGCGGAGGATCTTGGCCCTTGGTCTTTCCTATGCGTATGCAGACAGTGGTATTCAGTCGCTATCAGTTGTCCTGCAATTTGGTCAGGACCGTTCACGCTTGATCCCATCGAGCAGATTCTCGACATCCGCCTTCCCCTTGTCCTATCCCGCTCCCATCCTCTACCAATATCTTTCACGGTCACCCGTACCAGTAACGGTTTTCGCTGCGTTTAGGATGACCGTGGTCGTCGCCTTAGGATTCTATGGGACAACGTCCATCGTTGGGACATTGTAAAGCTTGCGTCGTGCAATCCCTTCCCACCAGGTGGTTTGCCCGTCGACAGACCCGGTGCTAGCCGTCGGTCGTTTGACGTTCTGCGCAGGATGGTTGTCTCGAATGTTTCGAGGCCACAACGAGGCGATCCTTTCGATTTCGCTGTCCGCGCACCTCTCTTAGAGTCGGTGTCCGTTGAGTGCTGCGATTTCGACCTTGGCTTGTGCCGCTTTGCACGCCGTGTGTGGTTCGACGGGGTTCCATCTCAATCTGAGATTAACATGGTAACCTCAGACCGTATCGACGGACGGTTGCCCGCCGCTCGCACGTTGGTTTCCCTTTTTTTACTGGAAATCCCCGTAGCGGCAGTTTTCCACCAACAGACGATTACTTCTGTCGTACTAGGTGGTCGCTCTTTCGCTCTATTGGAGGGCATGCATTTTCCTGCTCTCACTGAAGTACGTGTCACCATAGGCGGAATGACGCGTGAACACGTCCGTGTTCTTCACATGGCGATTGACCGCTCCGTCGTCAGTGTCAGAGGTCTTTACATGATGTTGGACACATGCCCACTGGAAGCGACTGCCATTGGGGAACTGGTGTTAGTCGTGGCGCAAACACGCTCTCTGTATACGGTCGACTTCCGGTGTGGTAGCTCATCTCTGTGGTCTGACACCTATCCTGCGCTGTGGACCATTCACCTGTCGCAATCGTTGTGCGAAGAATTCGTCTCTGGTCTGCAACTTCATTCTTGTAGCGTTGTTGATCTACGTTTTGGGTATCAGGTACAAATGTGCCATGTCCCGCGACCATGGAATGCCTCTCTATCATCGCTCTTTCCCTCTCGGCTTATGGCCCTCTCGCGTGTCAACACTATGTCGGAGCTGGCATCAGTGACATTTACGGCAGTCTTAATCGTTAGCAGTTCCGAAGACGAAGATCTCATAGAGAGAACGGCGTCTGCACATGGAACGGCAAAATACGATTTGCCGCGCTCGTGGGCCTATGATGCCCTGACAGTGTCTTCTGTTGTGAAGGTGTGTTGCGTTATACGAATTGGTAGCTGTATACTGATATGTATTTCAGGCGGACACTTTGCATCGGAATATCCCGATCTTTGATCTTATATTGCCCGACGACATGCTGTCTTGGTATTTGCCGGTCATATAGATGTCACAATGCGTTCTACGCAGTCCACGTAGCCGGCACGCTTCTAAGTTTCTTTGTCTTGTTCAGTGAATGTGATACATTTCTCGATGACAATATGCGCAATTTCATATCAAACCTGGTTTGAATTAACTGTCACTTTGTGTCCCCTGCGTTCGACTAGTTTTGGACATTCGTGCCAGCTGATTGCGCCACAGTCACTTGATATTTGTCGCTGTTCGTCTGACGTGGGTGCGTATATAGTCGTTGGCGGATGGCCTTCATGCCTGCGATGGTGTGTGGTGGCTTTCATGGCTGTGAGTTACTCTTTCAGTATTGAATCTTCGCTGACGACTTGTAGGTTCGATCGTCTAGTTCCAGGCGTGCCAGCCTTTACACGGCTCAACTGATCCCGCCGCGTGTTCATGATCTCTCCCAACTCCGCGAAAGCGATGATCTTGTCTTGGAGGGCGTCGCGTATATATCCGCGCTGGATGCTGTCCGTAATGCACTCGAGTCGCACAGGGCCGTTCTCCTGGGCGCTGTAGTTCAGGCTAGGTCTCCCATTCATCGTATCCCGATTGAACTTCTATTGCGCGTCATGTCCTTTGCCGCCACGGATTGGGATGTGTCAGGGAACGGTCCACCGTGGTGTTTCATGTTGGTGTGCAAGGCTTGGATGGAAGTGGAACTGCGTAGTTCTGAGATGTGGCGCGGTCCATTTGTGATAGACCCTCTCAGCGACCGTCTGTCTAGGCGACTACCCCTCGTCATCCGGCGTTCTGCCAAACACTCGTTATCCTTTACCATTGATGGAACGATACAACCTTCACCGGACGACCTCTCGTATCGACCATACCATCTACAACCATTATGGGACTGTGTAGACCGGTGGGGCGATGTCACATTCCTCTACCACTTCTCTTGTCCAGCCGTGCTGCCTTATCCGGAGCTTCCCGCCCGTGGGACCTTCGCGTTCACATCTTTGCGCCACATCACTCTCATTGGTGTTAAAGCAAACCTCCTTCATAAGTTTGATAACTTTGCAAGGTCTGCTCCGTGCCTTTCGACGGCGCGGGTCATTGACTCTGATTGCGATTATGGTTTGGCTAGACTGGCGCATAGCGTTTGGATAGGCGGCGTATCCTTTGAGCAGCATGCCCGTATGCTGGCAACGCGTCGTGATGGATTTACACCTCGTACACGAACTGTCCATCTTCTCGCCACACCCGTTCGCTGTGACTCCGTATCATTCCCCCAGCATTCCATCACTAATCTTCACTTGGACTACGATTCATTTGCCTTCATCAGTAAGGCGCGCCTTTATTCGCTGCGTTGCCTGCATGTTGCCATATCACGGCTTACCGCGGACCATTTGGCTTCGTTGAAGTCCTTTACCTCGAACTCGGCACCAGGACTCGAAGATATACAAATCACATTGGTTAACAATCCTCTTCGTGCAAATTTTGGATCGCGCGTCGCGGAGTATCTTCTTTCTTATCCGAAATTGATATGCGGAGGTGTTCATTGCTCGGTACGGGGTATCCGAACTTACCCGTGGACTCTAGCAGCGGCGAAGAAGTTCATGGACGAACTGCTTGCACGCCTCTTTCAAGGAGGTCACGCCGCTCGCGGGCTGCCATTCATCCGATTCGGTATCCACGTTCCGCTACATTGCGGACACAGGTCATCCGATATATCGCTTCTTGACGTGGTTCCGCCCGTTCTCGTTGCTTGTTTAGACGATGTCGGATTCCGACCGGGGGTCGCTCGTATGGTTTTTGAACCGATCTTTGTGCTCATGAGACCCGTGTCTTCATTTGTACAGGATGCCATCATATTGCGCCAGGACATCGCGTCCAAGGAATTGCGTCTACGATGGAGCAGGACGAATTTTGATTGGTCGTGTACCGTGAAGGTTAGTATATTGATCGACCTGTCGTCAGATAACGCTGACAGACACAGATTGCCATGTTTCATACATATGTATAATGAGAACAGTAACCGTTATCTCAGATTGCGTTGCGACGGTCGCGTAGTCCAACATGTATACACGTACTGTACTGTCGTCCATGATAAAGGGATGTGGCTGTATGACGATCAGAAATATGATAAGTGGCTGTTCATCAGGCACATGTTGCGTCAGCGAGATTATCAGACGATCGGAACCACTTGTCAAAGGTATTTCCAGTACTATCACTTGCTGATCACTTGTGACCCGCGTTGCCATTGCATTGGGTCCCCAATGATGAAATGCTGCCACTTTTGGTGACACAAAACCGTCGATGGCAGCGTTCTCTCTACTCATGATGTCTTTCTTTCGTTCCGCCACCTGTTTCGCAGGAAAAACAGCCGTTACCGTCGTTCTCGATTTCTCTCTGGCCCGGTCTCGATGCTCGGCTCGATGAAAGGAGACCGACATTTCTTAAGAATTGTCGGTGGACACCGGGATAAGATAAGACGGCGACTAATCTTATGTTTTTACCTACGAATGTGCCCGTACACAACTGGTCATGCTCAGCTCAAGTTTGAACTCAAGTCCCAACTCAAGATTCTCTCATCTTTAAAAAGATGACAGGCAAAACTTGAGTTTTTCCGGTCGTGACCGGGGTGAGTTGAGTTTCAACTTGAACTCGAAAACTTGAACTTGGTATTCTAGGTTTGTAGTGCAAAATCAATATATTGATGACTCTACGGCAGCCACTCTACTACTGTGCAATTGAGTCGGCTAAAAGGCCAAGGCAAACTCGCAAAATCCAAATCCCCAAACGCCCTTCGAGTCGCAAGGGTGAATTCGAGCCATGGCAGCATCGATCGAGACCGCGTGCGGTAGTCTCCGACAACGAGTTGGGAGGCGGTGGACAGGTGGTGCGAGAGTGTGACGGCGGGGAGAAGTTGGTTCGCCACACTCAAGAATGGCCGAAGCTGTAGAGGAGCGTCATTGGTAGCCAGAACATCCAAGGACCAAAGACGACTCACCGACGCCCACGCTAGCTGCCATGCCAATTGGCGTCATTGCCGCGTCGAGTGTTGAGGACAAGAGCATGTACGTTGCTGAGAAGCACCTGTTGTGGTCGATGGTCCGTCACCACAGTCATTGCGCAGAGAGTGTTTGTTGTCGGCGTCGTTGTGGGTCATCATTTCCGGCTGTGCTCGTCGTCCTCGAGAGTTGCGTTGTTGATCAAGAGTACGCGTCTGTCGCCGAAGAGCGCGTTGCCACCGTCGTTGTCGTCGTCGCTTTGCTGGTGGTGGTTGAGGGAAAAGAGGCAAACGATTAGTCATATGGCAACGACGGCAAAGTGTCGAGGCCCGCTTGATGTCCAAAGTGCATCGGCAACCGACGATCCGGCGGCCCGGACATTTTGTGCCTTATGCACTTTGGACATCAGACGGGCCTGGACACGTTGCCGTGATTGATGGTTGACAAAGGATTTGCACTTTTCTTTCAACCACCACGACGGCGACGACGAGCTCTCCGACGACACCTCCCACGACGACGGGCCTGCAATCCAGTAGCGACAACCGCATCGACGACGAGCTCGCTGTTCTCTCGCTGACATGGCTTCGCGAACCACCATGGTGACGACGACCACCACCACGATGCCTACCACGACAGCAGGCTTGCAGTCTGGGAGCGACGACTCTATCAATGACGACCTCGGTTGTACTTTCGCCGACGCCGCGTCGCAAGCCAAATTTTGGGATAGAGGATTGGGGTGTCGAGACCACGACAAAGGACGGCTGGCACGACGTCGAGCAGGATTGGTTGGGTGCGTCGTTATTTTTCCCTCTTTTCATGTCGCGCTGCCTACTCGCCCGCCGTAACTGGTCGGCCAAATGTTGTGATCACGACGAGCGTCAAAACAGGCGAGTTTCGGGGGTTTTTTTTTTGTTGATTCCATCTCATCTGTTATGGGTGCCGCTCGTCAACTGCTGTCCCCATCGCGCCTTACCAGCCCTATCCCATGCCGAGCAGATGACAGGTCTGGACCGTCTTGCCGGAGTTGCGCGCACGGTCAGTCCGGCTTTCAGATCCTCATGACTGTGTTTGCCCCCCAACTTGAGCTCGAGAACTTTGCCTCAACTCAAGTTCTGCTCAAGTGCTGCTCAAGTAAGTCTTATCTTAAGTCTCACTTGAGTGTCTTGAGGTGCTAACAATTTTGACAGAGTCACGTCCGAAGAACTCGAGCTGAACTCAAGTTGAGCTTGAGTCGGGCTTCAGCTGGTGAGCTTTAGTCAAGATTCAGATCAACTTTAGTAGTGAGTGTAGTAGATACAGTGAGATATATATTGCTTTTCCAGTTTTCCGGTCCCGCAAGCCAGATTCCAGCAGAGCAAAAACATAAGATAAGCCAACAGCTTATCTTATCCCGGTGTTCACCGACTTTTCTTAAGAAAAGTCTGTCATCTTTTTGCGGCTCGCCTACTCTCCTCCGATGGTCGTCTACATATTTCCTGCACTCTGGATGGAGTATGTCTCGCGTTTGATCTTGAAGTCGATGTTGCCGAGGATTTGGTTGGTGATGATCCAGTCCTGCTGGCGATAGACTGGTACGAGATCTTCGGTCGAAAATACCCCGAAGTTGGTTCGTTCAACATCGCCTGTTCATAAAGAGGTTCACTGATCATTAGCAGCGAGTGCCACATTCCCAGCACTACACGAATTATCAACCTTGCTAATTCCGAGCTTCGCCGATGATACTCGGTCTCTTATTCATCTCAACCCGGACGACGTTGTGGTCGAAATGGCGTCTCATGGGTTGCTTCAGCGCGTGCCTTGCGGCGCTTGGAACCTGGGGCTGGTTCTTCTCCTGGAGCACATCGTATTGGGTTTATGTGAGGCTAAGAACGGATATTCGTGCAGGTATGTGGCGTACATCCATCCTATAACATTCAGTAATACATGATACGTGTAGACGAGTTACCCGCGAATGCTATGCGGCCTCCGCGACGCCGTCACAATGTCTGTTAGGCATAGTGCGTTCGGCGGGAACATCCTTGTCGATGGACTATGTATCCTTGTTGGGTACAGTGTTCCGTCTGGATGTCGATTCGCCGAACTTGCGGCGTACATTAATCGCTTCGGTAGAGGATCGATTCCGCCGGCTGGGATATGCGCCTTTCAAGGGTGAAGAGCCGTACTGGGTGGCGCGATTCGGGCCATCGTTCTTCAAGTCACCCATGCCAACCATTGTCGCGTATGCTCACGCGCACGGTCTTGCCAGTAAGGGCATTCGACGTTCTCGACTCATTGACGACATACTTGATCACGTCTTCTCAGCCGAATGTAGGCAGCACTCGACTAAAGCACCTGTATTCGCGCCAGTTGGCTGCCACGAGTACCTTATAGAGCGTGTGTATTAGCGTCCAAATTGAATTTTCTTGTGGTGACGGTCACTGTCGTTTCATGGCGTCCGGAATTTCTGAATATCTCGTGAGTTTTTTACTGTCGCGCGTCGCTGAGCAGCCTCCTCGTGTTCAATGTGACTGACTCGTGACTATAGACAGCTGACTTATAATTGTGGATCTTTATGTGCACCTGCCATTCTCCTATGTGGAATAGACCTCGTGAGCACGATCGTATGTAGCAATCTGATTTTGGTCTTAACATTCATAAGGTGGGTGTCGATGCTCGAATTCGGAAAGCACATCTTATGCTCCTAGCGCTGTCCATCAACACTTTTCCCGTTGGCCTATCAACGTCCAGTTCTGAACCGACGACGTTCGTATCCCGTCACTGGCTTCGCAGTAATAACGTCACACCCGATCCATTGGATATCATCAATGGGTTGCGATCTGCGGAGGATGAATGGTATACCCTTCGCATCCAGTGTATGGGCAACCGCGGCGACGCTGTTCTCGACTTACCCTGTCTGCCGTCCGACATGTCTGGTTCAGACGTTTGTTTCGGGACGTTTGCTCAAGAAAGGTATGATTGGGTGATTGACGGTTAGTTGCGACATCCTCTCTTCGTCCTTTAGATGAATTCATTCGTTGGTAGAGTTGCTCCGACGTCGCCAATGTACTCGTTATTACAGTCCACCGTGTACTCTCAACGTGCATACCCATACCTCCTCACATACACCGCTTATGGCGCCACATACGTGTGTATCCAATTGTCGTTGTCTTTTGTGTGCTTATATCATGTGCAGGCTTTCTTCACACTCTGACACCCTTTTCGTCAGGTCTACTGCTCGCGGTGACCCATTGTCGTAAGTATATATGGAGATTTATAGACATACGATACTTATTCTGGCTGCGGCAGGTCGAATGTCATTGCGTCTCTGGGCGCCAGTCGGTCTTCGGGGTCGACTGAGCCCAGTGCACCCGCGGCTTCGGGCCCTACACCGTTGAATGATAACGATGCTGTACCAATTGTTGCAAAAGTGTCTGAAAAAGAACATCACAGTTCTAATATAAGTTTGCGTCTGACGTCGCTTCCCAAGCAACGCTTGAAATCTATACCGAGCAGTGCCAAGCAAGGCCCTGGCACAAGTGGTCCTTCCGGTATGACTGAAAACTTCGCAGTATCACTGATAGGTGGATGGTTGTTCGGCCGCTCGCGCGAAGGATCTCGGGCATCACTGTACGGACGCGTAGATCGGTTCGTGTACGTTGAATTATTCAGACAGCATGGTCTTGAATGGGTTGATGGACAATCCGTTTCTGAACGTCGCGACGTACTGTTGGCCCATTTGTTGCAGGGCCAGTGTTTCGTTGCTTATGCTACGTCCAAAATACACGGAGGTGGCGATGTCTCGACTTGTAATAACGTGGCGTATCAATATGCAGGCGCAGAGCATCTTCGCAGAGATCTGTTGATGAAAATACTTAGCTATTCCGGGCATGAAGCGCACTTGGGAAATAGTAAATTAAAAGACATCTTGCGCGCGTTGGGACATCATCAAGAAGGACCCTCCAGACGTGACGCCATGGTGCGAACTTTGGAAGATATAGCTGAGCAGTGGCAAAGCGAATCATTTGCGAAAGAACTTGTACCGGACCTTCCTTTGCACGTTCTTAGAAGCATTGCTTGTCTGCATAAAGTGGAGTGTTCATCATCAAAAGCAAAGTATCCGTGTTGCGTTGGACTCACATTTCGTGCAGAGTACGTGTCGTTGGCCGTCTGGTGAATGCGGTCCCGAAATGCAACCTTCTCGACTTGTTGCCGAATCGAACTATCATTCTGATGCTTTTCTCGAAGATGCTGCACGAAGTGATCGTGCATTCGAGGATTTGATTAGGGTTGCCAAGGCATGTACCAAGCGTTTATCGGTTCGTTGTCTCGATAAGATGTTACACATGCACGGTATAGACCTGATAGGAGATGAATCGAGTACGGGAAAGCGTCCCACTGTCCGTGAGCGGCGAAAGGCGTTGGATACGCATTTCAAATCCCTAGAGAAGGGGAAACGATATGACTTATACCGTACCGGTGCTGCTGAGCGCAGAACTCGCCGCGCAGGTCGCCAAAAGCTCAGGAAGCAGATTGCAAGTGAATGGCCAAAGGTACTGCCACAGACAGCGAAAGACAAGCTGGTGTATGATTTTCTCCGGGAGACTAACAGCTTTGAACTACAAATGCATGTATGTGCGTCCTGCGCCGCAGGTTATAAGGCGAAGTCGATCAGAAAACTACCACTTGATTCCGTCGATCTCAGGTGCCTACTTGGAGATAGTGCTATGTTTTGGACGGGTACCGCACACAGTACACCTTACACCGACGGTCCTCTTGCCGGCATTCAAGTGGACCCTAAAGGCATAAGCTCCGATGAAGATGGCCGGGATATGATAACGCTGTGCGTACCCTGTCTGAACTCAATACGACGACAGAAGGTCCCACGTCTGTCACTCGCCAACGGGCTTTACATGGGTCCTATTCCCGAGGAATTGCGAGAATTAACAATAGTAGAGGAGTCCATGATATCACTTTGTCAGCGAAGAGTTGGATTGTTCAAATGCGAGAGGAAAGTACGTCTAGAGATGATTTGGGGGTATGTCCTGCTTCAGCTAGCGCGGCAATGTCTCAGAAGGGGATCAGAGGCCATGTGATTGTGTACCCACAAGAGCCCAGCAAAATAGCTGAGGTTCTGCCGCCGTCCGTCGAAGAGATCGTAACACCAATATGCGTGTTATTCATCGGTGCTCATAAGCCGACTGCGCAGTGGCTCCAAGACAGGGCGAGGCCGTTGGCTGTTGATGCTGGTAGAGTGAGGCGGGCACTGAGGTGGTTGAAAATCAACAATCCATTGTATCATCACATCGAAATAAATGAGACTTGCTTAGAAAGTCTGACGCGTAATCCCGTACTTCCTTACTCTGTTCAGTACATCGCTCCAACCCTGGCCAGTGAAACACTTACCAGTCGATACGAGGCTCCGGTTGACGAGAATCCGATACATGGCGATATCCCCTTTGAGAACATTGTGATTACAGACCTTAACGGAGGTGAGAGCTCTACAAAGTTGAGAGCTGGTGCTCTTCGACACGTGAAGAAAGGTAACGGGTATCTGGAGATTTCGCATGAACCAAAACCCGCCCGTGAGTTTTATGAGCCAGATTTATTTCCGAAAATGTACCCGACCTTGTTTCCGTATGGTATTGGCGGCTTGGAGGATCGTGGACGTGTAACGGCGATTGGTTTGAAAAGTCACATTAAACATCTCTTCAACCTAGACGATAAACGATTTCAGGAGCATCCCTCATTCCTTTTTACTGCATTCAACATGATGCAGCGACGCAAGATGCTTCTGAACACATACCTGAAAACCAAGCGAAGTACTTTTCATCGTGTCGCGAAGTCATTTGCTGATGTGACTCCGGCCGTCCTTCACAGAGTCACAGAGCGCATGGCAGCCGGGGATTATGGTACATTCGATTCGGAGGAAGAGCGTCAGGCGGCTGCTGAGAGAGGTGAAGACGATTACAGCTAACGTGGAGGGATCCTCATCTGGTAAGCTGATGATGAGAAACGAAATTAGGGCTCTCATGATGGATAAAGGGTTACCTAGTTTTTATCTTACGATCAATCCAGCAGACGTGTATAACCCTGTTGTCAAGTTTCTTGGTGGTGCCGATATTGATGTTGACAATCTTCTTCCCGACGATGTTCCTAATTATCGGGATCAGAGTTTCCTGATTGCGAAGAACCCGTCTGTACCGGCACGCTTCTTCAACGTGTATATGACAGCATTTATCAAGACGTTGCTGGCGTATGATGGCCGGTCAGAGTACAACGAAGGTGTACTCGGAGTTGTGCGCGCGTACTACGGATGTGTCGAGGCGCAAGGACGTGGTACCTTACACTGCCACATGATGGTCTGGCTGGAAGGTGCCTTGAACCCGGATGAGATCAAAAAACGGATCAAAGATGATAACGACGAGGGCTTTCGCGATCGTTTGTTGGCTTTCCTAGACGATTGTATATCCAATGAGGTTCCGGTGGCGACAGATCGTGACCCACCCGGTGCAGCGGATAGTTTCCACCCTTGCGCGGTGCGTGGACCTCAATTACCTTCGGCAATGCCCACTGCCATGCGCGAGCTAGCCCAGAGGCGTGATGTACATCATCTAGCGAAGCGATGCCAGTACCATGGACACTCTAAGACGTGTTTTAAGTACTGTAAACCGGGTGAGCCCAAAGTTTGTAGATTTGATATGGATGCCGACAACTGGAACGTTCTAGTTTTGATTACTCAACTGGAGAGTTGTGCTTGCGGTGTCTCGACGGCCTAGTAAACAATTTTAATGAAACTATATTGAGGGCAATGCGATGTAACATGGACATTAAGTTCATCGGCTCGGGTGTGTCTGCAAAAGCTGTTCTTTATTATATCACTGATTATATCACGAAGGCCCAGTTGACTACTCATGTTGCGCATGCTGCGTTAGAAGAGACGGTGAAGCGTATGGGCGACTTCTTGGAAAGTGAAAGCGATGCTTCAGTGAGAGGAAAACGTCTTCTGCAACGTTGTGCTTATGCTATGCTGTCACATCAGGAACTTTCCTCGCAACAGGTGGTGTCGTATTTGATGGATTTCGAGGACCACTTTACAAGTGATACATTCCAAACTCTATTTTGGCGTAATTTTGAGACGCACGTTGACCGTGAGGATCCTTCTCCGGAATGTGGTGCGTCTATGAACAGCAATCAAGTTGACAAAGTTGTATTGGCAGGCGACATTTCAGAAAATGACATGTCAGGGAGACTGACGCCTTACGACAACGATTTCGATATCAATGTTGATGATATATATTCTGCAAATCGCAGTACTTTAGATTTAGCTGTAGATGACACTGATGTTCACATACCGGAAGACCGGGATGTTTTGTCTGAAAATGTAGACGTCAATAATCCGGATGAGGGTGTTGAAGATGGCGACACATACGTCGGTATCTATGTTGATGAATGCGGCGTGATGAAGCAGAAGCCGTCTCTCGTGCAAGATTACATCTGCCGAGGGCCGGAGTTGTTTGAACTCAATGTATGGGAGTACACTGCTAGGGTCAGAAAGGTCAACAAAAAGGCCGCCGTACAAAGATATTTCGGGTTTGGCGACGTATCCGCGGAAACAGAAGTGGAACTCGCCGATGATCACACCGAACTTCCCAAAGCGGAGTGGTCTGACGATGATTGCGAGGAGGACGTCGTTGAACCTGTGAAGGGAAGTGTGCACGATATATTAGAGGATACGGCACGAAAGCGCCCTTCTTTCAAATTTGTCAACGGACACGGTTTGGCATCCACACATCGGCAAACGATTGTACAGCCCTCTGACCGACGCGTACCGGTTCCTGTAGGTCCTGCTATCCCAAGGCGGGATGTCCCTGATGTGTATCCGAGATATTGCCGGCTCATGCTGATCCTTTTCAAACCGTGGACAAAAGTTAGAGATCTGCGTAACATGGGTGAGTCGTGGGTAGACGCGTTTTTGCGGTTCAGGGAAATTCGCTGACCGTGCTAGTTTGATTGTGATGGATAATATGCAGATACTACACGAATGTAGAGACAGTAGAGATGACCATTTCGCTAACCGTCGGTCCAGGTTCAAACGGCAGCGCGATGGCGGTTCAAGGCACTCAGGAATGTTTGACGATGACTTCGACGGAGATATGAACACCGAATCAGCTATTCTGGCACATTTGATTGACATGGATCGCGCAACGTCAAGTAGAATACTATACGACCGCTCGTTAGCCGATGCCTGCGTCAGTCATGCCGATAGGGCAGGAATGTTCGATGTTGAATCCCCCGCATCTGCTGATGTATCCGTTACTGGTAACAGTGAAGTCTGCGTGGATGGTCCGGAGCCGACGTTCGAAGGAAAATGGGAAAAAGAATACGAGCGCCGACGCGATGTTAGAAAGAAGGGTAACCTGGAAACGAGTATCGGCCCTAGCAATAATACAGACGCAGACACTGTTCAGCACACCACGAACTCCGTTAGACTCAACGATGGCTCATCTTTCAGAGAATTACTCAAATTGGCTGCGCCGGTATCGACATCCGTACGACAAGATGTGCCTGTTCGCAACGTAGATCAGCATGTGGATATAAACGCCGTCATCGCGCATTGGAGTCTGAACGCAGAACAGGAGAGGGGTTTTCGCATAGTAGCTGAGCATAGCTTGGACAGGACTGCACCTCAACTTCGCATGTTTTTGAACGGACCTGGAGGTACAGGTAAGTCGCGAGTCATCAGTGCGTTGAAGGACTTCTTTGATCGACGTGGACAAGAGCGGCGGTTCAGATTGACCTCATACACCGGCATAGCCGCGAAAAACATATCGGGCATGACTCTTCATTCGGCGCTCATGCTTGACCAATTTGGGGCTGGCAGTCAAAGTCGGTCGAATCAAAGCAAAACAACGACCGACCTGATCAATATGTGGTCGGGAGTAGACTATCTGTTCATTGACGAAGTATCCATGATTGGGACTGGATTCCTCTTGAAGATATCGAACGTTCTAATGCTGGCGAAGGAAAATCCCGTAGCATTTGGCGGAGTGAATATTGTATTCGCCGGTGACTTTGCACAGCTACCACCTGTATTAGATAGGAAACTATTCACTCGGTTGAAGCCAAACCTAACTGCTGAAGCCACGCAGCGGATACTTATGGGTAAGCTGTTGTGGTACAGTGTTGATGTGGTAGTACTACTCACCCAGAACAAACGGCAAGAATTAGATCGTAACACCGGTTTCCAAGACTTACTGCAGCGACTACGCCAGGGTGTTTGTAATCAGGACGACTTTGAACTTCTCAAATCGAGAATCCTCACCAACGTGAGACCAGATTGGTCCGACCCTAAGTGGCTCAAAGCTCCAATCATCGTGACCAATAACGCGTCAAAGGACGCTCTAAACGATCGGTTAGCTCACCGGTTTGCAGAAGAAACGCGGCGGCCCTTACATTATTATTACGCAGAAGACGTACACCGGAAGTCCTTGGTGACTGGTGAGATTCGCGAGCGCCTCGAGCAACAAACCACCGGCAAAACGTCACAGCGCATGGGCGCATTGCCGCTAGTAATAGGAATGCCTGTAATGGTGACGTCTAACTTCGATGTTGGCGGCGGAATCGTCAACGGAACCACTGGTATTCTGAAATCGATACGGTACAGACTTGATTCCGAGGGCAGGCGCGTCGCAATATCTGCTGTCGTTACTTCAGAAGTCATCACCGGTGAGAAAATGCCTCACCTCGATGACAGAGAAGGCGTCGTTCTACGCGACACTAAGGACATTACATACCGGCATCCTTTCACTAATCAAAAACTTCACATCAAGCGTTCGCAAATACCTTTAATGCCCGCGTTCGCTATCACGGTGCACAAAGCGCAAGGCCAATCTCTGGATAACGGAATCGTAGATCTGGCGTCTTGTAAGGGTACGGAATCGCCGTATGTGATGATTTCTAGAATGAAGAGTTTAGACGGACTATACATATTGCGTGATTTTGACATGGGCCGAATAAATTGTAGACCGTCCGAGGATTACCGTAAGGAAGCAGCGCGTCTTCGAATACTTGCACTTCAAACAACTGTCAGATTCGGTACCCCGGAAGAAATTCGTGATGCGACGAACGTACTCAAGTCGTTTCGCATTGTGGCTTCAGATATGCCGCTTGTCTCACCTGTTGATAGTCTGGATGACGCTCGTCTGTTCGGAAGAATACAAAGAGCACTTGATAGGATAGGCGTGATAGCGGATGGGGACGACACAAGCATACCAGCTATTTCAATTGGTGGAAAGCGTCCCGCCCACGAGTCAAACGGTGACGATGACCCAAAGCCTACCAAGAAACGACGGGTAAGTGCGAGCACGCGCAAGAGGAAAGCAAGTACCCTGGTGGGACGGCCGACGAAGAGGACGCGTGTGACTTAATTTTAGCGCGGTGTAAAGATGAAAGTTGCTAAAACAGGACCCCCGAAAATGCTACAAAATGTCTGATACTGGCCCAAAATCTTATCCGGATCCCAAAAAGGAAACCGTATCCGCACCTTGCATCAGACGTCCACGGAGGTCGATTTTTATCCGCACTTTGCCACAGAGATGGGCGCCTCGGCATCCCGGCATTGTTCAAAAAGGGAAAAATCGGCGCGCCGCGCGCTCTGGTCCGCTTCAAGTCAGGCTCAGATTACGGATTTTTATCCGCACCCACTGCCACCAGCACCAAACATCCGCGTGAGACCTAGTTTTTATCCGCACCAGGACCCAAAGTACACGACCAAAAACCCAAAATTTTATCCGGAAAGGCATCAAACATCTGTGCCAAAAGTCCAAATTTTATCCGCACCGCGATCAGACAATTTGTAGCATTTTCGGGGGTCCTGCTAAAACGAACCAATTTTAATTACATCATGGGGTCTTCAGGGGGTTCGGAGTGAGATAACCCGGTCCGTATCCCCCTGTTCGGTAATCTAATGAAATTTCACGCCGGCGGCCGTGCTCGTGGCCCTACTTATAGTTGAACCATGCTGATACGCATGCAGATTTTGTTTCTTGCCTTCCCGTTGGTATGTTATCATTTTACTCACTACGTTGCTGAATACGCATAGACTATGTTTGCGTCGTGTGCGAGTTTCGCGTCCTTACCTCTTGAATTGATCATCAAGATCTTGGAACTCGCATCGACAAACTGGGTCGTATCGTCGGATTGGGAGCCATGGACCTTCCTTCTCGTTTGTCGGGCATGGAATCTGTTAGCGCTCCAGTCCCTCCGTATGGTCTGGCCCGTTTCTGTGCGATCCTTCTGAGGACAATCTTTCCACGCGCCTTCCACTTTTACTAGCTCGTTCGCAGCCTCGTTCGCTCTCATTCACCATTTCCCTTCACCATAGTACAAGGCGTCGGTCATCCGATGGCGGCAGGCGACTTTCCGTTCTCTGGGATCATGCATCGCGATGGTGCGATATTGCTCTATATAACTGCAACACATTTTTTCCGTCGAGCGTAGTTCCGTCTTCGGAACATGTCAGACATCTGTGCTTTGACAACTTGCGTCGCATGGTGATTGTCAACTTACAGTATCCCGTTGTGGATAGTCCGCCTCTCATCGTTCGGCGCCCCCCCGTACTGGCGTCCCTGGCCGTGGACGGCTCTAATTTCGACATTGGACTCACCAACTTTTCTCGGCGCGTATGGTTCAACAACGTGCCCTATACCCGCCAGTGCGAGATGCTCGCACATGACACCATGGACGACCAATCGTCCAGATTGGCGACGTTGGTTTCAATACACACCATTCCATTTGACCACGGCACAACGATCACACACCATTATATCACGCGGATAGTCATAGGCAGTGGCTCAATTGGTCTTCTCCGTTCTGTATCGCTTCCATCCTTACGATATGCTCGCCTTGTCATGCAGCTTGGTCAACGCTGGCATCTTGACATTTGCGAAGGTCTGATCGCTTCTTCTACGGCCGGCGTTATATCCTTCTCTGTCGTGTTAGATGGTCCACCCGTCGAACCTCGTTTCGCCCGGGATGTGGGGAATATCATGGCACGCTGTTTGACTATGGAGTCGGCCGAACTAAGCTGCGGTGGTTCCGGTCCAACGTCCAGGTGGACGTTGCCTGTATGTCACAGCATGTGTGGTGACTTCCTGTCCTCTTGGCTCAATTGCAGGCGGGGGCGCTGCAAAATCACGTTTGGCTTCATTTTCAATCTTTGTCGCGTACCCCGGCCGTGGAACGCAGCCCTTTCCGATTTCTTACCGCGTGCTGATACACGCCGACTTTTAGAGGATATGGATTCGGTGTTTGGCCTACGTCTCGAAATGGCTTTCTGCTCAGAAAGTTATAGCGACAATGCACTCGTCGGCCGCATAATTGATCAGCTGCGGGTAGAGCGCGACCTCATATTAAGTTCCGAGAAGACGCCATCCGCATACGTTGTTGTTATTGACGTGAGTATTGTCTTCAACTAGTAACTGTTCTGACATCGGATGACAAGCGTAGGCGGCACGTCGTAGTGTCGCTAGTGGGAATTTCACCTGCTACCGCCAGGATCTCCCTGACGATGTTCTTTGGGCGCCGTTCTCGGAGCAATTCGAGTAAGAGAAGTATTTTGATGATTGTATCAATATGGTACATAATTCACGAGACGGTCCTCATCGACTTCTTACCGATCACGCCATTTCTAGACGTTCGGTGTTTCCCAAGCATAACGACGCCTTTTTGCGGTACAGTCTGATGTTATCAACAAGCGGTTCATCGCCTTCGACTGCATAACGAGTCAGTGTTGGAAGATTAGCGGTATAGTGGTACGGTGTTTACCTTGATGAAAATTTCCCATATACAGTCGCGTTTTCCGTATATCATTATATCGTCCCGTATCTGGCTCCTCGTCTCATTCACCATGTTTTGCACAAGTTGTTCGTCGCTAGCCTCTTCAAATACGAAGCATACTTCGAGCGACACCGTCCGAAGGAGAGGGAGGTAGTTCAAATCACTCGCCACGGCATAGAAGCGACCAGGAACTATACTCCGAAAATTCACATTCCACGGTCTGGGTATTTTTGAAAGGTATGCTGTATACCCACACCTCAATTCAGTGAGGCAGGGAAATGACGAGCTGAAAGATGCCACCGTATGAAAGACATCGGAGGTGAGTTTGCGCGCCGCTTCGACGTCCCACAAAGGTGAAGCATTCACGCTGTAACCGCCGCAATGGAAAGCGAAGGATGTCAATGTTTGGGTACCATCTAGGATCCTGAACAACTCGAAGGCAAACAGCGTGTCGGTAGACTCGCTCTCCACAGTTACGTGTAAGTGGGTCAGACCTGGTCCGGAAGCGCGTATAATGGCGCTCAAGTGGGGGATGTACCTCGTGTTGTTGGACGTGAGAGACACATTGGCTCTCTTCAAAGACGAAAGCTTGGCTGTGGCGAGAAGTCTCACCGCGTCACATCCCAGGGTGACTTCCTCGATGGTGGAATTAAGGAAGGGAACATTGGGGGAGTATCCGCTGCCGCCGAGTGCAGTGAAAGTGGTTGGCCCGTGGGATGGACCGCCGAGGTCCAGTAAAACAATTTGTTGTTTCAGTGGAATATTGTCAAATAGGACTCTGGATGCGAATCGTACGAGTCCTAAATCGTAAGTGGAATTGTGGATAATGACGCTCTGGAGCATCGGCGCGTGTGTAGCAAATATGTACGCATCTCCTGTGAGTGGTAGAGGTGCACTATGCAAACGAAGATTTTCCAAAACGTCGAATGAAGTGCATATTTTGTCGTGGCGGTCAAGTAGTCCAGTAGGGGGATACGGATTCGCCTCAATTACCGAGACGTTCCTCCAGCGATGGGTTTCATTCCAGAGCCATTGTAGGATAGGGTGACCGGTTGTGGAGGGAGTGGTGTACGCGGTGCTGGAGGTGATTGTGAAAGATATGGGAAGCTGTGCGGATCGGCGGAGAACGAGTGGGAGTCTAATGGGAAAATTGAAGTGCGCTGTGTCCACCCTGAACGGTCCAGTCCAAAGTGTGGCGCAGCGCAATGTCACTTTTCTCCACAATTTGCAAACTAATAAGCCCGTCCAAGGAAACTCGTTCCCACATAGCTCCCACTCGTCCGTTGCCATGAGTAGAATGCGGTTTGTGAGTTCGAATGGAAATCGGAGTATGGACGCGCGATGAAGTGAGAGTGGTTCCATCAGAGTCGCGCGCTCTGTCTTCAGTCGGTTGGCCATGTCGTCAATCAACTGTAGGCGGTGTAAGAGCTCCTCTTCGGCAACGTCACTGGACCGAAGGTCTTCCAGCGATGGCGCTGGAGGAAACACAAGGTCACCCTTCAAGAATGTGGAGGGTGATTGGAACGATATCATCTGCGGGATATATCATGTCGTGCTCTTGTTTGATGTAATAGGCTCTCTTACAGTTTGCAGCAATGTCACGACGAGCTGAGTCCGTGGTGTCGAGGACGACGACAGAAGAACGATGTCTCTGATCGGACGCGCATGGCTCTATGTGGACAGGGGCTCATTGACTTATCCCCGAAAACCACATCTGGACACGGACACTTCTCCCTTCCTGCCATGCGAGGATGCCCAGTATGTAGTGATAGCTGGTGATTGTTCTAACTTACTGCTGCTCTAAATTGCTGGCCATAACGATGTCTGCTTCTCGCCCAGTGACGCGACCTTGCTTTTCACCATCAACTCACGGCGCGCTCACTGACATCAATCAGAGCATCTCGTTGTATCATATACGATACGTCGATCTTGGCGGAGAAATGTGGAGAAGCGTCCTGATTTCTGCTCACTGCTTTACCTCCCGCCCCCCGGATTGTCTGCCCAGAGCCGAGAGCGCGTCCAAAATTCATCAATCACGGTACCATCAGATTGTATTCGATACTGTTACGTCCCCCATATGCTGCTATATCTGGCGTCGTCCCTGTTCCGTGTCCCGACCTTGACTCGCGAGGACCAGGCGAGGACAACCTGTTCCGCCATCTGCGGCGTGTGTCAGATTAGCATCCCCCACAACACTCGCAATCCCGTTCACAGCCACCGTAAATCGGGGTGGATACATGTCTAGTATCGGGAGGTGGCGGCGCTGGCATTGCCATCGTGGCCGACCTTAATAGTCATTTCCTCGGGCGCAGAATCTGTACCCGAAGCGAACAGGTTTGATCTTCACAATAGAGACTCTCCATGGAAAACATGTATGATGGACCAAGTACATGAAGGCCGACCTAAATCACGGAGTTTCTTGACACCCGCGATGTCATTGTAAGTTCCAGACCACATACCCTTCTGGCAAAGAAGTGACCTCCCGCGTATCATTGCACCCCCATCTCAGTCCGTCGCTTCACGCTCTGTCACGAGAAAATGTTGCACGTATGTCTTGAAGCGCATGTCCGAAGTGAGTAACACATCAATATCATGACCATTGAAACTTAAGCACGTTGCGCCACACCTGAATTCCGAAACTCGGCGCACAACATATTGGATTCAACTATAGACGGCCGTGCCTTGTAATACCAACTATTGATACAGGCATTCAAGCCAGCTGTCCGCACACAATTCATGTATCGGGAATCATGATTGAAGTGTATGGTGTTACAATGCAGTGGTAGCGACCGAGATGAAGATGCGGGGGTGTGGGGGGAGGTAGCAAATAGCAATATAAGAGCTCATAGCAAAATACTAGGCGTGAATAAGATATAGCAGACTGTACTTTTGCAGGGCGTCGTCTAAAGCCCGTAAACGAGTGAAGGTGAACGGAGAGCAGAGGGAGAAGGCGATTAGTCCTTCTCTGGGGCTCCTCTGAGAGAGAGAAAGGACGATGGTACGAACCAAGCGACATAGGAGTAACATCGAGGAGCAGGACGTCGGTAACATTGCCAGTCATGACACCACCCTGTATAGCAGCACCCTTGGCGACAGCCTCATCGGGGTTGACACCCTTGCTGGGTTCACGACCGAATATCGACTTGACAGTCTCAGCAACACGGGGCATACGAGTAATACCACCGACGAGGATAACATCGTTGATTTCGCTTGCTTTAAGACCAGCGTCAGAGAGTGCCTTGCGGCAGGGATCGACAGTGCGCTGAACGAGGGGAGCGACCAAAGACTCGAACTGCGAGCGAAGAAGCTTCTGGTTGATGTGCTTGGGTCCTGAAGCGTCGGCAGTGATGAAGGGCAAGTTGATTTCGGTCTGGGTGGTCGAGGATAGTTCGATCTTGGCTTTCTCAGCGGCTTCACGAATACGCTGGATAGCCATGCGGTCACCAGTGAGATCAATGCCGGACTCGTCCTTGAGACCCTTGAGGATGTGGTTAACGAGAACGATGTCACCCACCCAAGTGAGTGTCATCGTTGGTGGACTTGACCTCGAAGAGACCGTTCTGGAGCTCGAGGATGGAAATATCGAAAGTACCACCACCCAAATCGTAGACAGCAATGACAGCAGATTCCGACCGATCGAGACCATATGCGAGGGCAACCGCGGTGGGCTCGTTGATGACACGGAGAACTTCGAGACCGGCAATCTGACCAGCGTCCTTGGTGGCCTGACGCTGGGCGTCGTTGAAGTACGCCCAAATACGACCATCTGCCGTGCTATATCACACACATTATTATTACCATCGCTGCCACTCGCTGCATGCTATACGGCGTCTCAAAAGCGCTTTTTTACTACTGATGAATATAACGCAATGTTCGAGTTGCCTACAGTGGAAACAGTATTGTATAAACTGACCTTTGACGACCGCGACGACATATTGTCCAACGCGTGTCAATGTTGACTCGAAATTCCCATAAGAACCAGCTAGCTTGTTACCCTAATGTACATGTACATGATCTTCTCTTGATTCATAGAGTGCGAGTATGTCAAAGCAGCACTTTTCGTTTCGACGGTCCTCGCACGGATGGTTTCGACGCACGTTTGATTACCTGCAGATGCTAAAGGTAGGCTGTCAGTAACGCGTCAACGGCAGATACGTCGTGTAGACCTACCTGACCACCTGAATGGTCTACCAACGTGATGGCGTCCAGGTGGATCTGGAAGAATTTGCCATAAATTGCCCGAAAGGATATGGCCACATCGACCACGTCTCCGGGCATGAATGTCGTTGGGCTTATCTCCCTCAAGTGACTAGAGCGGTGTCAGTACGGTAATGTATCCAAAAATGTCGAACTTACAATTCGCCTTCGTTGAAAAATCTCTCGTTGATGTCTACTTTGTTATCTTCAGTGTATCCATGTGTACCACCGCGGTTAACAGCGCGAATAAGTTGTTCGCCGTCCATGTACTCCGGAGGTTCCATTATGTCGCTGGTCGCCTCCGTCACGAGCGTGAATAGACGATTTTGAGCGCGAATTGCTTGACAATCGCCTACGAAAAACTTTGGTAGTGGACCTAAGTTGGGCACGGCACTCTTTAAGATGTTGTGTATATTTCCAATCCCTTTCAAGGCGTTCGCGAACGTCGTGTCCTCCGCGTGACTGATAATCTTGATGGTCTGATATACGCTGTTCAGCTTCGAGAACCTAAGATTACTGTCAAATACCGTAGTCAAAATCGAGGCGACGCACTCACCCAGATTTCCCGCGACGTTGCATCACCGGGAGGAGGACTGATTCCGCGAGGATGCCTTGGACGTTAAGGGTTACCTCCTCCGTCGTGTTCGGCCACAGCATGTAGGTGATAGATGGCGAGTTCATATGTGATACGCAGATAGAGTTGCCACAAGCCTCGTTGTCCGAGAATATGGCGAGTTGGTGCTGCATGTTCTCGACTGTACTCATCCTGTATTGCACGGCATTATTGATGACTGGCTATGTCAGAATCTTGAGCACCATACAGAAGCAGCCACGTACTGTCTGGATGTTGATTGGCGGTGGTAAGAATCTCGTCGGCGTCCGCATGGAGGTAAGTTAAAGACATGGAGAGTAAGTCGCCCAGTTCGAATCAAGTTGTCGGGTACTGTATTATACGTCGGATGATATATTGTTGAGCGGATGCCCATCTTCGTGCTGGATAAGATGTGATCGGCAGATGGAGGCAGGTGGTGACGTTTCGAAAGTCACATTCGCGATCGGGGTCACACTTCCTTGGCCCCTTTCCACCGTACCATCGTGACACTGCTTTCGTCGCCCCAAATCTTCCAAAAAGGAGCAGAACTGTGATCGGCGAACCGGCGAACCGGCGAACACAGCAAACTGGTTTCCCAATTTAGACTACCCGATCTTTTTTGTAGACCGTCGGGCTCCCGCCGTCGTTCCGACAAAGGCAGCACAAAGACAGACTTTGCCGCGAGACTCTAAGCTCTACAACGCCTAGCACCGAGGGTGATGATCAAGCTCAGTTATCACAGTCAATCACGATGTCCTTGGGATAGGCAATGTTTGTCAATTCAAGTTGTTGCTGAAGTTGGCCCGGGGGGAGAGTTGTAGCGAGCTGGATTCTGGCGGCCATAGATACGAGATGGACTGATGGAGTGGATCACGAAGATTCCGATGATGCCGCCGCCGATGAGCTGGAATTGTCGGAACCGTACTGAAGACCGTGCTGAAGGGGCCGGCTACGCGTATCGTCAGCTTGAGTCTGTCTCGGCCGTCTGAGCTCCCCAGTAAGCGCTAGCTCTCATACATTCAGGGTGGCGATAATAAGCTATTCGACTATATGTGGGAACACCTTTGATCTTGCCAGACTTCCAAGTCAGTGGGGTGTGTGCTGCTAGGTGTGCTTCAGCGGCACGTCTCAGCTCAAGAGCCATATGCACATATTTTTTCATATGTATTTAATTATGCTGCGTTACGCGACTGCACACACGACTCAAGTAAGTACGACTGTATGTATGAGTGCAATAGGGGCCGGATTCACCGGCCCGATCAGAGTTCGCCAGTTCGCCGGTTCGCCAGTTCGCCAGTCACAGTTCTGCCCTGCCCTCAAATCTTCCTGTAGCTCGACACAACTGCGCAACATGCGCGTCATTTCGAGACCGCTGATCGACATCGTGACGGCGGCTGTGCTCAACTTGTCTCCTCGTGCTCACTTTACCAGTGCCTCGTCTACGACACCGTTTCTTTGTATTAGGTGCTCGATGTACTCGTGACGGTACGACAGAACCAGACTTACGGATCCCTCTCTCTGAATATGCTATATATTTAGGTTCACATTCTCACTTATATGCAGACTAGGTCTTCTGATATCGGATTCGTGCTAATTCGGATACAGTCCTGTATTCAGGCCACCCAAAGTCGATCTTCTGGTCCGTCATAAAGAGATGGGCCTCTGTTGGGCGGACGGCAACGTCCCTCGACCGACGCCTTTTTTTACGCTCGAACGTCATCTCCGGAATAATTCTACTGTGGCCAGGTATATACTATTCGTGTTGTTGCTTAGTCGACTCAAACTCTTCGTCAGGCGGCTCTTGAACACCACTGTGTTCAGCAAAGGTCAAAACATGACTTCCCTGTACATGGCGTCGCCTCGGGAATTCTTATACACGTTTACGAACTCGATGACCAAAGCTCGCCGCGTGGTCAACGCGAAGACCAAGGACGACGCCACATTTTTCTTGGTAGGACGCGTCGTATCTTCTACTTTATTTGACTCTGGAGACGAGCCGCCTTGTCGGCAACTGTGCTTTCAACCGATTGGTCGATTTTGGCCTCGCTGTGTCGCGGTCATTGGGAATATCCTTCAGTTCGGTAGGCCCATGTTCAATATCGAAAATGACGGAATTGTTGTTTCCACATTTCGTAAACCTAAAGGTGAGAATTTCTTTCATGCCCTGTCAACGCGGCGGCGGGTAGTTCATTTGATTAGAGTTGTCGCAGGGAATTGGTCGTCGCAGCTAGACCAAATTAAAGATTGAAGGAGGTCGGTCATGTAGTGGTTTGCCTGAGTGGAGGTGATGGGTTGCCAGCTCGAAGGAACCAGGGCGATATGTTCGTTAATACGGTGGATTTATGGGAAGAGAAAGTTTCGTTAGCAGTGTCAACATCTGGAAGCAAAAAGGGACGCGCCTGGCAGCTCTGCTCGCTCCACAACCTCCAGAAACAATAATGTTTCGTATACGAGTCCAGTGTCTAGAAGGTGTCGCATAGCTTCGAAGGCCGGGTGATAGTGTCAAGGCCGTGTGCAAAATCGCTTTGTTGGTGACAATGAGGCGGAGGTAGCATAAGGTAACCCAAAGAAAGAGAAAATAAATAAGCGAGCTGTAGGCCGGCCGTCGTGTACTAGTCGGAGATGGAGACAACGACGGGCGCAGACACGACGAAGAGGTCGTCGTGGTCCGAGGCAGAGAGCAGAGTGATCGCACCACGTGTTCGGTCCGAAGACATCACTCTGCCGGATCCTCGTACCTCGCACCCTCCAGAGCAACAACTTTTTCCGCCTCCCTATCGAAAGCAATTTCATATTCTGTTCGCTACTTTACCCTCACACGCGCCGTTTACCACCAACGAAACCGCCGCGACACTACTATCAAACGGCCGAGGTGTGGACCGCACGCGCGTGAGCCGTATGGCGGCAGACTCACTACGGCTCTGCAACTGACGATTAGCCACGGCGCGATCGTCACATCTCTCATTATATCGCCACGCTCGTCTTCCTGATTTTGCTTTGATAGCGCGCCTTGGATCGGCTGGACTCTATATATTACTTGCTTTCTCTTCCTCTCTCTTCCCATGGCCTTTGTTCTCCAGCCCTTGCCGCCTTTCTCCTCGATGCTCACCAGAGTCAGACGCAAACCGGTCCCAAGTATCGATGGCGTCGGGTCTGTCCTCGCCATGGACCTCGTCGCTTGCTACTCTGCACCCGACCTCGCCGATCCGTTCGCGCCGCACTCCGTATTGAGGACCCGTTCGAGCACTCTCTAAGGGCGGGCAGAAATGCCAGTGTTTCCTATTCAGCCCCATCTCTCGCGTCGTCATCCTCGTCCGAGGACGTCTTGGAACCCCTCAAACTGCCCTTTTAGCTTAGCATTTCACAGAAGGAGAGCCGTTATCAAAGACGCTCTCAGTCAATCCCCATCTTTCCTCTTACTCCGGCACCTTCTCCCGTCGTCATCCGTAGCTCATTGTCTGGCCTTGTCTCGGAAAGCACCGGCGACGACACGGACATCGATTCTGGCAGCCTGTCACCTTCTAGCTTGGCTTTTCGCCGCCGAACCGAAATGGCCAACATTCTCTCTTTCCCGGGCAAATTTGATGGACTTCAACTCGCTGTACCCCAGTATCATTCAGGAGTACGACCTCAACTTCACGACGGCGGACTCGATTGACAACGATACTCCGGTGTGTAATTGTCCATCGCCTTCATACCTCGCAATCTTCTGAGTTGTTGCTTTTCAGATCGACGAGGAGACTTAGCCAGAGCCTTCCGGCTCCGATGTCCCTCAAGGAGTCCTCCCGCGTATCATTGCTACCCTCGGGAATACGACATCAAGCAGCAGGTGTTAAAGTTTACTGCCAACAGTTTGTACGGCTGTCTCAGGTTCGAACACTCCAGGTTCTACGCGAAGACTTTGGCCGCCTTGACCGCGTTCAAAGGACGTGAGATTCTCATGCACACCGGGGAGCTTGCTGAGAGTCTCAATCTTGACGTGCGTGTCTTCGCCTTGGTCACGACTTCTTGTTTGACGGACTCATTAGGTCGTATATGGTGACACAGACTCTGTGTTCGTCCACTCCAACGTTACAGAGTTGTCAGAGGCTCTGAAGATCGCCGCCGAGTTCAAGAAAGCCGTTGAGAAATGCTACAAGCCGGTCGCCTAGGCAGAATACGCGAAATGCGAGGATAAAATGAAGGCGGCGGTCTACTAATAGTAACACGCAAACGGCTACCTCGAATCGGATATACTCCATAATGCATCATTATCTATTGTAAATTACGCAACTCGGACAACGACGATGCACGATGCACGATGCATGAGTGTAAATGTATCGTGTAAACCCGTATTTCATTTGTACGGCAATCAATCGACAATTGGCATGGACTTGGACCATCGCTCGTGCTGGACGGGTCTGGCTCGTGTCGGAGGACAGAGGCACTTTACTGCACTGTATATCTCGGTCCTACCTTACCCGGCTGTGCGCGACATCAAATAGCTCATTAGTCCGCGTCCACCTAACTGTTCGAACCTATTCTGCCTCGAGCAGGTGCAGGGTTTTGGACCTTTGCTAATAAAGAAGAGTCTATGAATTTACGGACGGACAGCAAGGCTCCGAGAAGTAGCCAGTACATGAGAGAATGGACAAGGCACGAAGAGCATATTCAAGAAGCACCTGGGCATTGAAGGTCCCTGATGATGGTGTCAAAGGAAATACAGGTTAACGAATGAAAGAACCCACGGTAGCTCTCCGGCAATGTTATGTTCAACCATATATGCCCCCATTGCTCTGCGAGTTCCCTTCAAAGCGTTTGCAAGATGCTCCTTCATGGCCTGCCAGGAATCGTGTGGGAGTGCTTTGATCTCGTAAGCAGCGATGGTTGCGAAAATTGTTGTAAAGAATGCCAATTTTGTCGCATGAATGTCGATGGATTCGTCTGCCCACATCACTAAAAGAGAGTGCAAGAGGCTGATGTCCCCCAGTGTGCTGAATATGGTTAGTACGTTCCCATTATCCAAAGACAGAGAAGCAATACCTACCAGGCTGCGTTGCAGTGAGTCAAGCGCTGGTCCGCGACCTTCAGGTACGTCCTAAAGCCCTCCTGGATGACCACCGAAGAAAGCTTGCTGACACCGCTTTCGTCCAAGAAAGAGATTCCTTCGTGTTTCATGCTTAAAGTCGTTGCTGGCCGAACTCTGGTGCTGAGCGTATGCGTGTCAAGATCTGTTGAAGTGTTGGTAGGCATGCTGTCTGATTGCGCGGGCACTTACGGTTCAGCGGCGCTGCATACCGGCGGTAGAGATTGTCGGAGCAGACACATCTGCTTTCGAGAACGATGTTGGTGGTGAAGGAGACTTTCTCCGATGGATGATTGTCGACAGGAATGGCATTGATGGATGGACGAGGAGGCGGTGGAGGGTCAGGTTGAGATGGCTGGCTTCCAAAGATGGTGTGAAACAGCTGGGAACTGGGTCAGTTTTTTATGGAACAGACTTGCAGATTGTACTCGCCATGATGACGGGGAACTCTGATGAGCGACTCCAGGAGGCCTGGTGGATGAGTGCAAGGGTCTAAATAGAAGGACTGTGATCTCGGCACGCCACCTGTCCCTCTAAGGCCGCATAAGCTCTGCCTCGGAGAACGACCGCAAAACCTCAATTTGCGCCGGAGACAGGCGTTAACAACGTGTCTTATGCAAACATCTGACCGCCGAAGGTAATTGGAGACAATGCTTGAGGTTCTCTTGAAGTGCGTTTCGACAAGAGTCCTCATGGAAGTGCAGTGGCGGAAGAAAATCAAACTCGATTACAAGTATTTGCGCACATCAAAGTCATTTGTACCCTGGAACCCAGACGCTCGCTTGCTCGTGTATGCATGAGCATGTTCAATTGTGATAGGACTTCAGTGCCCTCCGCAGTATGGCACACCTTTCCATGCAGTCCTGCATCAGCTCAGACAAGACTCGAGCTTCTTCGATCTCCTCCGCTAATTCCGACGCCGACCAGATGTTGCCAGAAGTACCCCAATCCTGGAATAAGATTACGACGTGAGCAATCCTTCTTCAAGCCAATCAGCGCCACATACCTTCTGCACAGCGCAAATAAGTTGGAGCGTGCGATTTGCCTGTGTAATGTGCAGCTCAGTATCCGAGTCAAATGAGTCTACAATGATGAGCACATGTACCTTGTCCAAACTACTTCGACACACCCTCGCGAGCTTGACAGCGTCTGATCTTTTTGTGCAAATCAATACCCAGGACCCATCATCCCCGAGCTCCTGGTAGTACTTCTGGAACCACAACTCTCCGGACTCTACCGCGTCGGGCTCTGATGACAAAGAGTCCATCGCCGGCGACGTCTTCGGGTTGAAGGTGAGGTGTGGCCCTCATATATCTGCCGTCCGCCATCCTCGTCAGCGACTCCCGCCCCTTCGAGCATTACTGCAATGTACCTGTATATATTCTCCACCCCTTCTCCCAATGCCATACCCTGATCGTCATATCATCGCTTTCGGTGAGGACGACGCTTGCCGTCGGGTGCACCGTCAGACACCGGATGTAGTCGGGGTGCGCCTCGAAGGCAGTGACCTTTTCGTGGGTGTTGTAGTTGTACACGCGCAGCTAGAAGTCGTCCGAGTCGCCCGACGAACTTGACGCAGTGCACGGGCACCTCAGCACCTCAAATGTCTTGACCGTGGCGCCAGTCTCGTGGTTGTAGATGATGACAGTGACGTTGTACAGGCCAGTGAGTACCCATGGCTTGGTTGGGTGGAAGTCAATGCCCTTGACCCGCTCCGACCGATGTGATTGTTCCTCTGGATCACATCGTGAATTATATGCGCAGTTGTGGGGAGGGTGAAACCCATACATTCACCTCGAATAGCATGGCCAAAAACTGCTGTCAAAAAAGACGCACTGAAGAGAGATCTGAAAACACCTCTGGCATCCCTGTAGTCCGAGATAATTATAAGTTTGGAACGAATCAGAATTCATGATAACAAGACACACCTTGCAGTGCCGACCAAACAGAAGGAAAGTGAATTCTGTTGAGATACGAGTCAGTTACGAGTAGCTCAGTCAACCCGATGTGGGAAAAGACTTTATATTAGCTACCTGTTGAGATACGAGTCAGTTACGAGTAGCTACGGGTCCGTGTGAGTAAATGTACGAGCAGGGGAAAGTAAGGTAAGCTCACCTCAGTCAACCCGATGTGGGAAAAGACTGAGGTGGCTCTGTCTACGAGGCGAGGTATATATGAGTGATCGAGAAGTGAAATTGAAATAAACGTCGGCCGCGTATCGCGCTGAATCACTCATTCCAACACTCCCCCGGATTCACGCGATACCAACCCTAACCTCTCTACAATCCCAAGATGTGTCGACCTCGGCAGCGGTTTGGTGAACACATCGGCCAAGTTGTCGACACCCGCCACAGGCTGGACTACAAGCTCCCCCGACTTCACATGATCCCGGATGTAGTGATGTCGGATATCAATGTGCTTGACCAGTGAAAGCTTTTTCGTGTTCTCGGTGAGGCTGACTGAGCCGAGGTTGTCGCCTCGAAGGGTGATAGGACGAGTGAGAGGCAGCCTGACCTCGGATAAGAACGACTTCATCCACATGGCTTGCTGTGCCGAGCGTGCGAGTGAGATGTACTCTGCCTCTGTTGTTGACAGCGCTACAACCTGCTGTAGCTTCGAAGACCAGGAGACCGGGGCGCCAGCCATCATGAACACGTACCCGGACGTCGATTTACGGCTGTCCAAGCAGCCAGCATGATCCGCGTCAACATAACCGTATGGTTCAAGGCCCATGCCTAGACCGTCTGCATCCCCCTCACGCGGCGCCTTGTAGGTGATTGAGTATGTGAGGGTTCCGCGGATGTACTGACCGACGCCAACAAGGGCCTTCCAGTGTTCAGGGCCAGGATTGTTCTGAAAGCGAGCGAGGACGCTGATTGCGAACGAAAGGTCGGGTCGTGTGCCAGCCTGAGCCCACATGAACGAACCCAGGAGGCGTCGATAAGGTTTGTCGCGCATGAAGACAGCGTCGTCGTGTGGCATGGGATCTTCGCACTGCTTGAACGTGATGTTGGGAGCAAGTGGGGTAGACTTCGGGGGAAGATCCCAGAGATTGAAAGAGCGTAGAACACGTTCCAGATAGTGGTGCTGGCTGATAGTGATGTCGCCAATGTCCGCGTAGTCCGTTGTGACACCTAGAAAAGATCTGCTATCCTCAACGTCTCTGATCTCCCATCTGTCTCCCATCTCCCGCTTTGCCCTCATTGCCCCCTCTTTCGTCGAAGAACCACCTTGAACATCGTCCGTATACGTATTGGTAAGCGTGTACTCGCCGTCGACCTCTCGAACGCGTACGCAAGGATCTGCCTTGGATTGATGATAGCCCATCTCGTCGTAGCTATTAGAGAGGGTGTTGTACCAGATGTTGCCAGCTTGCATGGCGCCGTAGAGCGGTTTGTCAAGAATGCAGACTAGATGCTCCTTCCCCGGCTTGACAAACCCTTTTGGCTGTCGCATGTACACAACCTTATCCATTTTGCCATTCAAGTAGGCCCCCGTGAAGTCGATCTGGAACGGCGTGAGCCGCTTACGAGCTGCAATCGCAAGCGACATCCTCCAGGATTCGAATCGCACTACGCCACCCCAGGTTTTATCGTATTCAAGGCCCTCGATTTGATCGTATCCGCGGAGTACGAAGCGTCCTTTTCGTTTCGTGATATGTCCAGCACCGTCGTACTTGTTCGCGTATACCCACTTTCCATCCATGACATGGGCACCCTCTGGCGGTTCCACAAGGCGCCAGACCTCTCGACCCTCCAGCATCGCAATCTCTGCATCCATCGCCGGCTTCCATAACTCCGGATCCTTCATCGCCTCCTCGTATGTCTGCGGGACGCGATGTGATTCGGGGTCAAAGTCCGCGAGGAATGCCCAGGGTCCGACTTCGGCAGTGTTGGCAATGGGTACATCTGTAGCCCAGTCTGCTCCCTCAGCAGCCGCCTCGGCCTCAAGCTGCTCAAACATGTCTGCGCGCCTGGCAATAGCCGATGGTTTGGCATGGCGAGCAGACCGACGCAGAGCAGGCGGCGCAGGTGGTGCCGGATCCGGTGCAGGTGGGGGTCCAGGAGGTGGTGCAGGGTCTAGGTCGCGTTCAACGTCGCGTTCTCGAGGAAGAGGCGGTCCGGGATCTTTTGCAGGCTTCGCGGAGTCGATGGTGTCCGGAGAAGGGTCCGAGGTGATGGGATCAGGCTGGGGTTGATCGGCGGAGTCAATGAGCGGATCGGAGTCATACTCGGCCTCAATGCCCAACGTTCTGTTGGCGACGCCTTCCTCAAACAGTACGTCGCGTGCGTCGATGATCTTCTGCTCATCCGGCAACCATACCCGATACCCACGACGTCCCATGTACCCAATCAGCATGCCTTCTCTCGATTGACGACCGAGTTTCCCGTCACCGCCGTGCAAGATCTTCGCATAGGCTTTGCAACCAAAGGGCCGCAAGTGAGAGACGTCCTGCCGTTTGCCTGTCCACTTCTCCGCAGGGACGATGTTGGGATGTCGAGAGGAAGGAATGAAGTTACGGACATAGATGTGCGTGTTGCTAGCCTCGCCCCAGAAGGAATGTGGTAGACCTGACTCATCTAGCATAGTCCGAGTCCCTTCGATAATTGTGCGATTGGAACGCTCAGCGACACCATTCGCCGACGAGGAGTATGGGGTGATGCGCTCGATGAGGATGCCGTGCTCAAGGCAATAGGCGGTCATCAGGCCGTTGTCAAACTCGCCACCACCGTCGATCCTCACCACCTTCAACTTCTTCCCTGTCTGACGTTCTGCCATAACGTGGTAGTGTTTGAAGGCTTCCAATAACTCTCCCTTTGTCTTTCCACTGAGATAGTAGGGTACCCGATACGAGCACGCGCCATCTGTGCAGGTCATCAGATAGTAGGCCCCGCCGCGACTTCGTGTCCTAGCTTTACCCCAAAGGTCTAGGTGCACGCGAGCAAGGACCTCCTCTTCTGGAATCACCACTTCATCGAATGGGCGCCGTGTATGCTTTCCGTAGATGCAATTCACGCACTTCCCCGACAGAGTTCGATTGGTGATCTTGATACCGTCGACCAGGTTTTTCGACATCATTCGCAGGATTTGCTGAGTGTCGGCGTGGCCAAGACGTCGGTGCATCGTCTCGAGATCAGTTGGCTTCTCATGAGAACGAGCAGTTGCTGCCATTACGTGACCAGGCTCATCGGGGAGAACATCAATGCGGTACATCTTCCGCAACGCTGTCCCCGGAACCATCACGCCTTCAAATATAGGTGTGTTGCCCCCTTTGGATTGGATGACAAGTTTGCCATCGCCAAACACCCCATGATACCCCAGTAGATCGAGAGTCGTGATGGAGATGAGGTTGTGCGCCAACGCTGGTGTGTACACCGCATCTTTAAGAACGATGTTCCGCGGCTTGCCACTGATGTGCGTACGGAATTGAACTGTTCCGCGACCAAGCACCTTTTGATAGCAGTCGAGCCATTAGCCTCGTCCGCGTCCGCAAACTCGATAAACCTTGAGCGATCAGGTATGCAATGCTCTGAGGCGCCTGAGTCCATGAACATGTGGAAATGAGATGAAGGTCGAGTGATATTGGCGATGACTGGGGAACAGTAGACAGTGTGAAGATCTATGTAGTCATCCTTCTTCTCACTCGCTGTAACTCCCCCGCTCAAAACAGAATCAGACTTCCGTCGACATCTGGTAGAGGAGGAGTCAGCACTTAGAAGTGAGCTCGAAGAAGGACGTCCACCTTCAGGACTGACAGTGGCAGCAAGAACGTAGGTAGGACCAGCGGCGACGAAGGAGGCCGTGACGGGAGTAGACTCGGAGGTGGTAGCGCTGTTGGCAGTGATGGCTCTCTTCTTGCCAAACCACTTAGGCGCCTTCCCCTCGCTCCCGCCACCCTTGGCCCAACATCTCTCGACTGTGTGACCCTTCTTCCCACAGTTACTGCACATCATGGCAGTGCCAGCGGTGAGCGCCTCGATGCGAGCCTCGACTTGAGCCTGCACAGACAGGGCCTGGGCTGCGAGTGCCTGAGCCGTCTCCTCCTCTGCTTCCTGCTGCTTGATCCGGCCCGCGTAGGCCTTGAGACGATTCAGGGCTGTGGTGAACGCAACTCCGTCAAGAGAGGATATGATGACGTTGAATGAGGAGGGGAGTGCCATGAAGAGGATGACACGAAACTCGTCGTCGTCGATCACCGCACCCGCATTGTGAGCGAGCATGCGGAGACGACGCATCTCCTTGATGAAGTCCTCGAACGCGGTACCGGGGAGCAGGCGGTGAGCACGTAATGTGCTCTCGGCAATGATGCGGTCCGTTTCCGTTGCGCTGTCAAACTCATCGATCAGGGCCTGCCAGATAGCGTTTGCCTTCTTGGCAGTGTCAACTCCGCAGCCAATAGGGTCCACGATGTTCTGGACGATAAGGGTAGCGAGGTGTCGCTCACGGATGTGCCACTCGAGCTGCGAGGGCTGAGGGTTGTTCCAGGAAGTGGGCGCTGGCTGAGGATCGCCGGGTGCGACTGGCGAGGGCTCGGGAATGACACCATTCTTGTAGCCGTTGAGTCCGAGTGACGAGCAGGTCATCTCCAGCTGGCTCCTGTAAGCAACCCAGTTGTCCGAACCCATGAGTCGCTTGTCCTCGGTGAAAAACTGGACAGCTTGCGGGCGGCTAGACGACATGTCGACAAAATTGGAGTGGGGATGGGCAAGATGGGGATAGTGAGTCTTCGTTTGGGTGTGTAGTGACTTCTTGAGCTAATCAAAGCACCAGTCTCATAATCTGTTGAGATACGAGTCAGTTACGAGTAGCTCAGTCAACCCGATGTGGGAAAAGACTTTATATTAGCTACCTGTTGAGATACGAGTCAGTTACGAGTAGCTACGGGTCCGTGTGAGTAAATGTACGAGCAGGGGAAAGTAAGGTAAGCTCACCTCAGTCAACCCGATGTGGGAAAAGACTGAGGTGGCTCTGTCTACGAGGCGAGGTATATATGAGTGATCGAGAAGTGAAATTGAAATAAACGTCGGCCGCGTATCGCGCTGAATCACTCATTCCAACAAATTCCCTCGCGTTCAAGCCGGGAAGACAAGACGGAATGTCTGAGCGAGGAAGATCCAGATGGCGCTCGTAGTCCGGGACAGATTGGGGAGATCGGGAGCGGGGAGGTAGCTGAATACGAGGATGGGCTTACCTCAACAACAATATCCAGAGGTAGTCTCCAGAAGCAGGCCGTCCTGCGGACTCCTTCGTACTCGTTTGCGCCGTGTAGAACGTCGTGGAGACGGGCAAGCAGGATCATAGACATCGTGTGTTGGGCTGTAGTCGTCGTCATCGTCAGATCGTTTGCGCTTGGTGGGCGCCATTGTGCCGAATCAGCGCTGGGACTCCAACCTTTATGTATTGCAGAATATTGGGTGACGCACAAATTGAACCATTTCTCTGACGCAAACGTTTACTTTTGGAAAGGTGGCAGCGACAAACTCCTTCCTTATGGAGAAACTGCTTCTTTGATGTCCTGCGCTTTGGAACGCGTCACCGACGCCTCGAAACGAGCAAGGCGGACGGACTTGTCATTTCTAAGATAATTTGCGGGACACAGAAAGGATGCAGTACCAAGGATGCAGTGCCATAGATTAGTGAGTACATGCAGAACAGCATTGAATCTCTTATAGCTACAATGTACACTTTGCACCCGACTTCCTGTCCCCATAGTTGGGAGCCAACTCCACTAAGTAGTCTCTCACCAAGGCAAGAGGAGGGGGAAAGATCAAGGCAGCCATGCAGGAGCAGCGCCACAAACAATATTTAGCGAATCGGAGTCAAGACCCCGAAGTAAAGTATGCTTTGGGTCTTTGACATCACTCGCGCAAGTAAGGCGGCGGCCCAATTGCAACAGTCACTATGCCGCGCGCAATAGTGTTCAACCTTTCTCTGCCTCTGGATGGCTGTGTGTACCTGTACATATTCTGACTGTAGACGCAAGAAATGTATAGTATGGTCAGTCCAATTGAACTGAAAATGACAAGTCCGTCCGCCTTGCTCGCTTCAAGGCGTCGGTGACGCGTTCCGAAGCGCAAGACATCAAAGAAGCAGATTCTCCTTAAGGAAGGAGTTTGTCGCTGCCACCTTTCCCGTTTACTTGTGAAATCTTGAGAACCGTCCATAGCAACGGTCATAGAGTAGAGTTGGGAGCAATGAAGAAAGGGCCGTCCCAGAGAGAAAAAGCTGTTTGTCCGAGACCTATTGCAAGCTCATGGGGTCCTTCGCTGCCAGAACAAAAGCGCGGAAGCAAAGCCCTATGTTGTGATCGATCATTTACGTACAAGCGTCCATGTGCACCAAATCGCGTCAAAGGCCCTTCCCTTGAACATCGAGCACGATATAAACCACTCGCGGGCTACTTCCATACTTATATCTCTATCACTTCAATTTTGACACATGTCTGAGCAAGTAATGCCGCTTCTGATTTTCACCGCTCTAATCTCAGTCTGACCAAAAATTTAGACCACCACATGTTCCACGAAGGACGCTTGTGAGATCTTCGAAGGGCATGGTTCTACCATCGTACGTCAAGGTTCTCCTCAGCGATAATTGCTCATATTTTATCAAGATTCTGCTGCCTATTCTGTGACTCCATCCGGATTCGACGATACCATGGAGAGTCGCGTGGCGGCGCGTGTCTTGGAGGAGCCTCGGATGCACATCGCACTTGGTCAAGAACTTCATCATTCGCAAATTGGTCTGGAGCTGCTCGAGGACATGCAATACACAACTGAAGGTCGAGTGGAGGACGTGGAGGGCCAGGTTGAAGACAGGACGGCCACAGTGGATGACCTTGAGGTTTACGTTGACACAACCACGAAACAAGTCGATTCCTTGTTTACCCGTGTGACGGCCTTAGAGAACCAAATCAGGTATCTGTCGAGGACTTGGAGAATAGTGGTAATGTTCTGTTCAGCTCCAATATCAAGTACCTCCAGGACTCATCAGCCATTCCAGCAAATAATGATGTTCCTCGAATTGGCAGCAATGCTCATAGCAAACCTTCGAAAGTAGTAGTTACGCTTACGATGCATTTACTATCGAATACAATTATGGGGCGGTTATAATCGCCCTCCTGCGACAGCCCTGCTTGAACTGTCGACGAACATCCAGCGGCCGGATGCGTCGTCCTGATAGAAGGTTGCAATGACGAGCGAAACAGGCTGTTCGCTCCAAGAGGACAACCTCGGGAGGTGGTGCATATAGATTCGGGCGAGTGTACGAGAAGTGGAGTAGAGATCAATCATATGGGCCGCATCGTACCTGTCGAGGGTCGTTCGGGGCATAGTCACGGTGAAGGTGTGGTCAAGATGCTGCAAAGGAAACGGCGCGTCGTGCTCACGCTTGGAGGACGTTGTCGTCCTCGAAGAGGTCTTCGTCTTTGCCGTCGTCGTCAACGTCGTCATTGAAGACATCTGGCACGTCGCTTTCGATCTCCTCACCGTCCGAAGGAAGTATCACGGGAGAAGATGGCGGTAAAGTCGTGTTCTGCGAAAGTTGGCGCTGCTGGCGACGACACCTGGTCGGGCGACGCGCTGCGTCTTAGCTTGTTAACGCGTGGGGCAGGCTACAGCGTGTCAGCAGATTTGCCTGGGGAAGAGAAATGTTGGCCGTTTTGCTCCGGCGGCGAAAAGCCCAGCTAGAAGCTGACAGGCTGCCCGAGTCGATGTCCGTGTCGTTTCCGGTGCTTTCCGACACAAGGAAAGATGGGGGTTGACTGGGAGCGTCTTCAAAAATGGCTCTCCTTCTGTGGAATGCTAAACTTAACAGGCGGTTTGAGGGGTTCCAAGACCTAAATCGGTAAGACATGCGGCGGTTCTGAGAATGCGTACGCGGATTGTGCCTGCTAACAGATGATACTGCTGAGCCGTGCCCCGCTGCTACTGCTGCTAGGTGTCGACAAGCCCTGCGCGCCTTATCAAACCGACCGCGGCGACGACGAAAACACTCACCACGCGTTTGCTGGGTGTGTTGCTGCACAAGCAGATACGAGTTCATCTGCGACGCGGTGTACGCAATGCTGTACCCTAAATTCTCACCCATGAGTGGTGTAGTAATCGAGATACGGCGGGGTGTCGTTTATGGCGTGGTCCATAGGTGCTCTTCAGTTGTCGGCTCGCTCGCTGGGGGACGTATATCCTGGGGTTGATCTTCCCGATACGGTTCTTTGAGTCAGCCGTAATGATCTCGAGGCCGTCGTCGTCAATGCGGCGTGTCGTAGAGTGCCAGAAGGAGTGCTTGATCGTGCGAGACAGCCGGTCGACGGGATTCTCGGTTGAGCGGGCCTACTCAACGACGATCTTGCAGCAGGTTAGATTGCGCGTAAGTGCCCTGGCAAGAGATACAGTTGAGGACAGTCATATATGGACAAGTGAAGGGAACTTCGCACACGTACTATATCAAACGTCTTGAACCCGTTGCTGGTCGCAGTGCCCAGCGCCATCATCTTGGGCCCAGCGTCGGTGCACTGATTTGAACCTCGACGTCGATGGGAACGCGCCACAGCCCAGTGACGCTTTTCTCGTCGTGCGACATCCGCCGTGGTCGCCGATGCCAGTCTTCTTGGAAGGCAGGGCTTTCTTGGGCTTGTACCCGTGAATGTGAAACTAAAAGGCGCCGTCAGTGAGCCGAATAGGCGCCAGAGTAGGCGACGTCTTACATGACTATAAATGCGAGACCTGGTGAACGACTCGCCGCCGCCGTAGTGGACCGCCGCATCGGTGTGGTGTTCGCGGTCGTCGAATGAGATGTTCGGCTCTGTTTCGGGCGGGTAGTCAAGTTCGGCGTGCGCTCTAGGGGACATGGTGCACGGCGTCAGAAAGTCGTCGTCAGTCGTACGAGCCGTGAACAAGGCAAGAAAGGGAACGGGGCGCCGGGAGCAACGTGATTTGAAGGGAAGAAGGAGAGCGCCAAAGACGTGGGTAGAAGTTGCAAGACAGATATGTCGTTGCTTGCGTATTGGAGTAATTGACTACGCGAACGAACATGTGTATCAGCCCTTCGTTAAAGCAAGAAACTCCATCGGTCGAGGGCTGGAAGGGAACCGCGACGCGCTGTCGACAGTCAACACGACTTCTTTCTTCATGTCGACAAATTTGCACTAGCAACGCACTTTTTAGATCTTTTGCGCCGTTTATACGTCAGGTATATAATCTCTTGCCTATTTTTCCCTCGTTTCGTGCGAGCCGAATATATTGTGAGAGGGCGGAAGGGCCGCAACACCAAGTCCGCGCGCACTCGAATAGCAGCAGGATTCACAGGTTCGGTCCAAGCCCCTCTGCTCTCATTGGCTGCCTTTGTTTGGTGTTCTTTGGCAGACGGCAGCCTCGCAGAGGGGCTTGCTTCATCATGTAGAATACAACGACCCTCTTCTTGCGCCATCACTAAATTTGGGAAATTCTGACATGGCCTTATAATGCCCCGTCGGTGGTATACTGTCGCATAGTTGGTACAATGTGACATAATTATGGCAGTAGACATTGTAATGACAATCTACCAACACCCGCCTAGCATATCATCGATTTCATGAAAGGTCAAGACGTATCATCACGCCATGGAACAATAATGGTATATCCCCTCGGACCATAATTAAGTCGAATGTTCATTACAACGTCGAAAGACAAGGCCAAGCTCGTACAGCCATGGTTACTCGCAACGAGAAATACTGGTCATTACTATGGGCCAGGGAAATCTCATATCGGGATTCAAGCAATTATAGTGACAAAAGAATCAAATAATATAGGCTTCAATTTAGCTAGCAGTCGAGGTAGTAGTAGTCGTAGTAGTAGTAGTAGAATCAGGTGTAGTAGTGGTAGATTCAGATGTAGCAGTGGTGATGGTAGTGGCAGTACTAGTGGTAGGAGTAGGAGTAGTAGTGGCGGAAGCAGTCGTACCGGAACTCGGGACAGATGCGGCAAGCAGAGCTGCCCGCTGCGCCGCCAAGCGCGACACCGAGGTCTTCGCAGCACTCGTTGCTTCCGACACTTGATTGGGGAAGATTTTCCTAACCTGATATCAACGACTAGAACATGGGCAAAGAGGGCAGACGTACTTGTTCCACCACGCAAGCTTGGCATCTGCAATGTTGCGCTCTGGGCTGCCCGGCTTACCACCAATGAAATATCCAACAATGAAGTCGTACAACTCGCCGTAGTCGAAGCCGTTGCAGTTCTCGGCCCACTGGCTAGCGTCCGTGGAGTTAAAGTGAAGCTAAGATGACCATTAGTGTGGTATCACACAGAGGAAGTGGGACGTACCATAACAGCCGTATACGCGATAGACTGCGGGGTGACACGCTTATTCATTCCAGCTATGTCTGAGATCGACTGCTTTGTTGCCTTCCTGGACTTCTTAGCGGCAGGTGGCGCCTGATTCTCCGAGTCGTCCGTGATCTTGTCAGCCGACGATGGGGAAGTGAATATACAAGCGTATGTCTGCGAAAATATCAGCACAGGAAGATCTGAGAAACAAAAACATACCTTAAGTAGAAAAATACTCTCCCACAGACCATCATCGAGGTTGTCGGGATTACCAGTGCAATTACGATAGAAAAGGTTGACCAAGAAGGAGGATCCCATCTCAAAACCTGGAGCGTTGGCGCGAACCTTAGCGCGAACCCTACATGATGCAGTGAGTCACACGACGATGGAAAAGGGATGGCAGATTTACTCAGGATCCTGCCAGTTGACGGTGACATCTACAAGCATGCGGCCGATGATGTCGCACTGAATTCCGCGGCCCAGACGATGCTCGACATCGAGGTGAAGCTTGTAGGCTCGGTTGAACCAAATGCCGACTTTCTCTTTGATTGCATTGTTGTCGTCACCGCGGGCACCGTTCGCGGCGCCCTGGGCCTGTCGAATAGAATGAACAGGATTCAGACGTTGAAAGAAGGGACTCACCAATCCCAAGTATTCGTCCATGGCCTTGGCATCCCCCTTCTCGTAAAGATCATTGAATGACTTTCCACACGTCGTCAATAAGGCCTTGAAACTGTCAAAAAGAATGTCCTGTCTACAGGTCATGTCCGCGTCAGCATATCGAATGCAAACTGCAACCACGAGCTTACTTCAACGTGGACGGCGCAGTAGTATCATCACTGCGTCGGTCCGCCTCCTCGACAAGGGCCTGCAGGTTCTCAAACAAAGTAACGACCTTGGTGGCGTAGACTTTGATTTCGATGTCTCGATGGATCCACCTGATTCGGGTCCCGAGCCCGAAATTGAGCCGCCTCTTCCCCGCCTTCGGATACGCATACCTGCTCGTATCCGGGACGTGTATCCCGAGCCTTCTATGCCAGCTGCTACTTATGCGCCCCCTGCTGGCCTTCCCCATGTTTTCCTTGTCGTCCGTGACCGCTTGACCACTCTTGCCAACAAGTTTGGCCTCATCCGTCGATATCTCCATCGCCCATCCTATGACCCCGATGTCTTTGTCGAGAAAAAAGACCTCGCCACTCCACGCCAGACTGGCATCACAATTCCCACACCTTCTGAAGTCTCCTCAGCATCAGCGTCGACTTCCACCTCAGGGTCTCAGGCTCCGTGGCCATTTGCGAACATGACCGTTTACCACCTCATGGGGTGGATGAACAACGGCAATATCCAGAAAACAGCAGGCGAGCTTGACAGTCTGGTACACGACGTCCTGCAAGCTCCCGATTTCACAGTCAAGGATCTTCCTGACAACTTCCACGCCGAGACAGAGAACCGACGAATGGACAGAGCAATTGACACGTCGACTGATCCGTTTGTTCAGTCCTTCAAACAGGCCACGGTCTCCATCGACGTTCCATCTGGGACGAAAGGAGAGCCGCCACGCTCCTATGAAAGGAGACCGACATTTCTTAAGAAATGTCGGTGAACACCGGGATAAGATAAGACGGCGACTAATCTTATGTTTTTACCTCCCGTATACAACTGGTCCCACTCAGCTCAAATTTGTACCTAAGTCCTAACTTAAGATTCTCTCATCTTCAAGAAGATGACAGACAAAACTTTAGTTTTCCTGGTCGTGACCGGGGTGATTTGGGTTTCGGAATTTCGACTCGAACCTGAAAACTCAGTATTCTAGGTTTGTAGTGCAAAATTGATATATTGATGACTATTCAGCAAACACTCTACAACTGTGTACTTGAGTCAGCTAAACTCAACTCAAAGGCCAAGGCAAACTTGCAAAATCGAGTCCAACCGAGTGACTTGACTCCATCCCAATTCACCTTGACTCAAATCTGACCCCAACTCGGGTCGACTCCAATCCCAAGTCGAGTCGGTAGATACTAACTTGGCCTCAACTCAAACGCCCTTCGATTCGCAGGGGTGAATTCGAGCGATGGCAGCATCGGTCGAGACCGCGTGCGGTAGTCTCCGACAACGAGTTGGGAGGCGGTAAACAGGTGGTGCGAGAGGGTGACGGGCGGGGAGAAAGTTAGTTGAACGCACTCAAGAATGGTCGGAGCCAGGTCGGAGCTGTAGAGAACCAAAGAGCGTCGTGGGTAACCACAACATCCAAAGAGCAAAGACGACTCACCGAGCGCCCAAGCTGTCTGCCATGCCAACCGGCGTCATCGCCACGTCGCGTGTTGAGGTCAAGAGCATATACGTTGCTGAGTAGTGCCTGTCGTGGTCGATGGCCCGTCGCCGCAGTCATTGCGCGGTGGGCGTTTGTTGTCGGTGTCGCTGTGGGTCATCATTGCCGGCTGTGCTCATCGATTGTTGATCAAGAGAACGTGTCCGTGGCCGAAGAACGCGTTACCACCGTCGTTGTCGTCGTTGTTGTCGCTGTGCTGGTGGTTAAGAGAAAGAGGCAAACGATCAGTCATAAGGCAACGACCGCAACGTGTCGAGGCCCGCTTGATGTGCAAAGTGCATAGGGGACCGACGATCCGGCGGCCCGGACATCTGGTGCCTATGCACTTTGCACATCAAACAGGCCTGGACACGTTACCACTGTTGACGGATGACTCAGCATTTGCTCTTCTCTTCCGACCACCACTATCGTGACGACGACGACCTCGCCCACCTTCCCCACCGACACTTCACCCACAGCGACGACTATAGACGACTACAATGGCGACTACGGCAACTGGCCAGGAGGAGAAGTAGCCGGGCGCGACACCAGCAGGGCGCGAGCGCGACACCAGCCGGGCGCTACACCAGCCGGGCGCTACACCAGCCGACGGTTTCGAGCAGCCCAACTGTCGCGTTGCCTGGCGGCTGGGACAAGGTGTCGCGGCCTAGTGAGTTCGTTTTTCTCTTTCCGTGGCGTGGTCGGTTCCGGTTTCTTTTTTTTCGTCCCCTTCATCTTCCCCCGTCGACGACATCTGCTCTGTTTCTGGGAAGTTATTTCAGATTTTTTTTTCACGAATTGACATTTGTAGGAACGCCCTTCCGGGTGGACGCACGGACAGGTCTCCCTGAGACGACATTTACGACTAGCCGAACTTGAGCTTTGGCAGCTTGAGTTCGGTCGCTTGAGATTGACTCAAGTTTTCAGCTGACTCAAGATCAGCTTGAGCTGCCTGCCCACTCAAGTGCGACTTAAGTTTTGGCCGACTACGCTTGAGATTGTCTCAAGTGGGAGCTTAAGTTGGCCGCTCAAGCTCTTCTTATGTTTCCGCTTAAGTTCAGCTGCAGTCGGACTCTTTCTTAGCTTATGTAGCGTACTTGAGATTAGCTTAATCCGTGTAGTACACATTCAATGCATTCTCTTTATACATAAACAAGCCTGATGGATGAGACCAGAAACATAAGATAAGCATCTTATCCCGGTGTCGACCGACATTTCTTAAGAAAAGTCTGTCATCTTTTTGCGCTCCTACCAGGTTCCCGGTCTCTACTACCGTCGCATCGTTGACGTTATACGTGCGACGTTCATGGGTCCTCTCGGCTCGAAGATTCACTTTTCGCCATACACGGCCCTCCATCGCTCATCTTCTGGCAAAGAGACTCGTGCTCACGGAGAGTTCTATACATCGGATGCCTTCATATCGGAACACGACCACGTCCAAACCCACGCTCCTGCAGATCCGACTGACCCATCCTGCAAGCGCGAAAAGGTTGTCGCTGCAGTAATGGTCCTCTCAGATGCCACGCATCTCGCCAACTTTGGTATCGCCAAAGCGTGGCCCATCTATGAGATGCTCGGCAACATCAGCAAGTATATTCGGTCGCAACTCAATTCTGGTGCCATTGAGCATCTTGCGTATATTCCTACGGTCGGTGTTCTCATTGTGACACATTGTAATCCTTGCTTACTTTACTGTAAGCTTCCTGATTCGTTCGGTGACTGGGTGAAGGAATTTCATCCCAAGTGGAAGACACAAAAGGCCGACATTTTGACGCACTGCCGCCGCGAACTCATGCAGGCTGTGTGGACTTTCCTGCTGTCAGATGCCGAATTCCTACATGCTTATACTTATGGTATCGTCATCATGTGCGCAGATGGTATCGAACGACGCGTATTTCCGCGTATATTCACCTACTCAGCTGATTATCCCGAAAAGTGATTAGTCTCGCAACTTGATTGTGTCTCAATCTGAATTTTACTTGCAGAGTCCTTCTTGCCACAATTCGGGATAAGGGCCTGAGTCCGTGTCCGCGATGTTTTGTTTCGAAGGCCAAACTCGATCTCATGGGACAGAAACTCGACGAAAGAACACGAATCCAACGTGTTCGGACTTTTATGCGATCTCGTGTGGATACCGCTAGGCGAATGATTTATAGTCTTGGACGGGCCATTGGCGGTCTCGATCTTCTCAAGGATACATCGAGTGTACCAACAAAGGTAAGTACATTACTGTTCACGTTCCTCAACAAGGCGTTCAATCATTTCTTCTCAGAACGCATTCATTGAGCAGCTCGGCGCTACATTTGACCCGTATCGCATGCTGGTCGTTGACCTACTTCACGAGTTTGAATTGGGCGTTTGGAAGGCCACGTTCACACATCTCATTCGAATGTTATACGCTCATGTTCGAAACGGGGACCTTGTTGACCAACTGGATCAGCGGTGAATATCTTTCCCACTGTCTCTCTGTTAGTGGCTAAAACTGCACACAGATTTCGCAAGGTACCCACGTTTGGAAGTACCATCAGACGGTTCGCGACGAATGCTTCTCAAATGAAGAAATTGGCCGCACGAGATTTCGAGGATATTCTACAGGTATTATGTCTATTCTCTACGTGATTTGACACTAACACTTTCAATGTCTAGTGCGCAATCCCTGTTTTTGAGGATCTGCTTCCAGAACCGTTCAATGGCGCTGTTCTCACCCTTTTGTATCGTTTAGCAGAATGGCACGCACTCGCCAAGCTACGGATGCATACAGACGACACCTTGACCATTATGGAAGCATCGACCGTTCAGCTTGGACGACTTTTTCGCCAGTTCCGCGATAACATCTGTTCGCAATTCAGAACGGTAGAGCTGCCACGGGAGGCCGAAGCGCGACGGCGACGTCAGGCAGAAGCTGCTACAGCTGCTAGAGAGGCAGGTCGGCCACCACCTGCTGCAAATTCCTCCTCATCGGGTCCGAAACCTCGAACCTTGAACCTTTTCACGCCCAAGTTCCACGCTCTCGGTGACTATGTACGCTCTATTCGACTCTTTGGAACGACAGATTCATATTCAACACAACTGGTATGGTTTTATCCTCAACCCATATGCCGGTAAGCTGATACTGCCACAGGGCGAACTTGCACATCGCATTGTGAAGAAGCTCTATGGCATGACAAACAAGAAGGATGCAATGAAGCAAATCGCGAAGCGACATGGGCGACGTAACTTATTCAGACGTACGGCCGAGTCAAAAGAAGTCAAGACGGCCTCACTCGAAGACCACCACTTCATATCCAAATCCCGTAACAGGCCGGTCAACTTGTACGACTTCACAGCTACTCCAAAAGACGCAGAACTCGATCCCGCCAAAAAGGTAAGCAGCTGGATATTCCGGGTGCATAGCTGACAATATGACATCTAGAACTTTATACCCAAGCTTCAGGACCACCTTCTTGGTCGTATCCTTGGTCGAGAATTTGACGGAGACACTCACGAGACTTTTACTCACGATGACCGCAACACTGTACGGATTGTCAACAACCGGATCTTTCGACAGCAACTTGTTCGTATCAACTTCACAACATACGATGTTCGACGCGAGTACGACACAATTAGCCCCCGCATCCGCCCATTCGTTATGGTCCGAAATCCAGATGCAGCTGAAGACGAGAAGGCACATCCATACTGGTATGCCCAGGTGCTCGGCATCTTTCATGCACAGGTTCAGCATGCGCCGCCGATGGGAAATTTTAGCGGCATCAAGGATATGGAGTTCCTCTGGGTGCGATGGTTAGGCGATGAGCCAGGCTACCGGTCGGGTCGGTCTAGAGCACGGCTACCCAAAATTGGCTATGTTCCTACCTCGGACGACTATGCTTTTGGTTTTCTGAATCCGGCGCTCGTTATTCGTGGTGCTCACCTCATCCCAGCCTTTAGTAACGATGTCACCTCCGACTTGATGCCGTTCAGTGGCAATACCGAAGCCCGTCAGTGGCGAGATTCTCCAGCAGACGCGGATTGGGAGAACTTCTATGTCAATATGTCAGTAACTCCCTCCTGTCCTCGATGCGTCGCTTACCTATGAGCAGATTCCTGGACCGGGACATGTTCATGCGATATCTCGGTGGCGGTGTTGGCCATCTTGATAATGCACCAGCCATGGATTCTTCTACGGACAACAATACAGGCGAGGACGAGACAGAGGCTGAAGACGAGCTAGAAGCTGCGCCATCAGATGCTGTGGGGAACGCAGACCTCCCTGAGGCTGATGCGGGCAGAGCGGAGGCTGAGGCTGAGGATGGGAACAACGTTGATAGCAATGCGGAGAATGACATCGATGAGGATGAGGACGAAGCAGAGCTGAGTGGGGCCGAGGACTCAGATGACGAGGAGGGGGAGGAGGCCGAGGCGGTCATGCCGGAAACGATTGACGACGAAGAGCAGGGAAGCGACGAAGAGGACAGTGGATATGCTGACATGTAGCCTCCACAACAACTGTACATGTAGAGTGGGAGATGGTCGATGGATTGAATTGACCGTGACATTAGCAACGTAACTGGTACTGACGACGTACGTGCAAAGAGTCACCGTAATGTGGCCCATTGGATTCCGATCACCTTATAAGGTTAACAGAAATCGCTGACCTTATAAGGTTAACGGACATCGTTGACCTTATTTGTAGGTCGAGACCTGACTTGGACAGTCCCTGGACAATCTCGTGACCATTGTCGCTGCTCTAGCCTCTGTCCAAGGGGACCCGGTCACCTAGGGTGGCGAAGTAAACCTTAGGTATTGATACCACTTAGGTTTGTGACAGTTTGTTACCAGTAACTTACCGGTAAGATACCTCGGCGCCTGAGGGGGAGGTAACTTACCTCCACGTGATGCTTTCACGTGACTGATTCACGTGAGAGGCGCGCGGCGCGGCGGGAAGTGGCGGGACGGTGTGGGGAGGTGTGGCTGGGCTCCAAGCATGCATAGGAGGTAGTCACAAGAGCTAGCACCTAGTACTTATATTTTAAGCTCAAATGTGTTGATTTTGAGGCGCAGAAACAAAATTCTCATGCCATTTTAGCCTGGGGCGGAAAATGCGCCACAAGCATCACGTGAACCAGTCACGTGAGTATTGAACGGTAAGTTACAGTATTGATACCTGGGGGTTCCGGAGGGGTAGGTAAAATACTGGTAAGATACCAAGGGGGAGGTTTACTTCGCCACCCTACGGTCACCCTAACCAGAGAGTCCTGCATTTCATTTTGAGGTTCAGCAAAATGGAAACAGCAGTGTTCGATCCCAAGCTCACAAGGGACATTGACGACACTTCATACGGCTCTGACTCCTCAGCTATGGACATCTGTGAACGTTGCAGGTCTGGCCGGTATGGCCTGTGGTGTGACGCCGCCTCTGCTGCTCCCCCACCTGCCATCCATCCCAGCGCCCGCCCTTGGTACTTATCCCGGGAAGTTTGCCCCGTGTCGCGAAACCAGCGTCGTACGGCTTCGCGCAGAATGTAGTCTACAGCTGTTGGTACCCGTGGAAACGGTCCAGGATGCATGAGAGAGACGTAATGACAACGACTGGGCAACGGCGGAGGAATAAGATGACACCGAAGGGTAAGGAAATAGTGAAGAGGACAGTGGCTACGCTGACATGTAAGCCCCGTATCGGCTCGGCAGTTGGAATGCAGTGCACAACAAACATTACTGCTTGCAGTCAATTGGATACCATGACAGTATCATCTCGATATGATAGGTATAAGTCGTGGTCGTGATTGGTGCTGTACTTAATTGACATTTAATGATGTATCATACTTACAGCAACCATAACATCCACACTCGGCACGATGGTACGATGTTATTGACCATATAATGTATTGCAATCGACGATCGGACCGATTGCAAACGGAATTTGCTGTCAGGTGAAATCACTTTTTCCCGAATTTAGTGATGGCAATGGGATTGTTCCAATAGTCGTCCTTGATCCAATTCCGAGCTGTGAGAAATTTGGCGAGAGCCATTGTGAAATCAACACAGCGGTATACGTCCGTAAGAGTTTTGAACTCGACTCGTTTGAACGGCGCAGATTCGCCGTGACACTGAGAGCGAGGGACAGCGGGCAGGGTGTCATCTGATGCAGATACCCTGGCCTGCCTCTCTTTCTCCGCAACCTCCATGGTCACCGGCGACTCTTCCTCCTCGTCGTCAACATCCGCGTCAATATCCTCATCCTCGTCTCCATTCTCTTCATCTCTTCCCGCGCCATCCAGAGCCCAGTCCAAGAATGCACCAAATCGGAAGATGTTTTCCTGCCGCGTCAACCACCGACACATCTGTTTGATATAGCCCTTCTTGTTGGACGCGCGATATCCGACTTTCGCAAAATCGATGTGCAAGCGCTCAGTCGCCTCCGTGTTGAAACCCGCTGGAACGCCATGTGAGCGAGTCATGGCCGTATAATGGAGCATAGAGTGGATTTTCGGGATATTGAAGTGTTCGCGAACATCGAGGTCGAGGAATACACGCTTGTGGGAATGCCAGGTGCGTAATGCGTCCTCCTGCGCCTTGAGCGAAGACTCCGTGTGGTACTCAAAGTGCCAGTAGTGGATGAAGTCCAGAACCGCCGGCGCACAAATCGTCACGTCGTCGTCCGCCGTCCCCGCTATAACCGATAAGAAGACCTTCTCCATCTCCTTATACTCCCGCCCTGTCCACTGCTGAACAAACGAGATCCCCTTCTTGAAGTGTCGGAGGGTGGCGTGCGTCGGCAGGGCCTGGAAGCGCTTGTCGATCTCGGTCTTGCTCAAGTCAGATGCCTCCGTCGACCAGCTGACAAGGTGATCCTTGAAAACTCCCTTATGCAGCTGATGCAGGATGTCGGGGGTAAAGCAGGCGAAGATGTTGCAGTGAGGTAAGTCCTTCCAGAAGGGATTGACTGCGCGCATGCCTAACTCCTCGAATTCGGTAGGTTTGAACCCGGAGCCGACCGCTTTCAGGACATCGAGTGTACTCTTCAAGTCACGAAGATCTGGAACACCAGGCCCGTCGCCGAGAGACCGCGATTTGACCTTGCACTTTGGGCATCGGTTTTCCATGCAGCATGCAACGAGGCACTGCTCGGGGTAGTCGGCGACATAAGCGGTGAGCAACGGAAATACGAGCCGCGTCATTCCATCAGCGCAGAGCATCTCGACGCCTTCCTTCCCTGCCTTGACGAGAGGCTTAAAGATGCTTTCCATGCACTTGTGGAAGAGCTGATACCCTGCAAGGCGCGTTCCTTTTTCTTGAAGATATCTAGCTTGATGACTGGTATGTAACCGATCAGAATTTGCGCATGCTCTGACGGCTTTCTTCGTAGATCAAAGTCGATGTTTCCGATGGTGAGATAGACCGGCCACGCCGATTTGTCGCCAGAGAAACGCGATAGTTGGGTTTTATCGGAGGAAACGATACATGCGGCTATAGTGGCACCTGCACGTAAGAGTTTCTGCTTCTCTCAGTAATCGTAGACTGACTGGGAAGTTAGGGACGTACTTGGATCTTCCACCACCAGTCTCCAGTTGACATCTCATCCCACGCCTGCTCGGGCTCTCCATTCCCGTCCTTTTGCCACTTCCTCTCCGGCGCATAGCGCAAATGCTCACGGAATCGAGGGTTACCGATGAGCTCCTTGATGCATTCCACCCGATCGCGACGCCACAGTTCGGTCTCAATCGTGAGCGGCTTTCCGTTTTTGTCATTTTCTGTTCCTATGATCTCAAGCTCCTCGCAGATCCATTTCGGTCCCGTTGGGAGACTATTCAGAGACGGAGAACCAGCCTCCAGCCAAGCGTCTCAGAGTCCCAACCGGGAAGGCGAGCAACGCTCGTAAGTGTGCCTCATTTTTACAGGGCATCACCAACCCCCTCTTCTAGAGCAAGAAGCCCTCGAGCGTCAGAACAGGGACCTTGAGAAACGACTCGCTGCCCTCACTAAAGTGAATGCCCAAACCCAGTTTGCTCTGGATAGGACCAATCGTAAGCATACTCTCCATTTTTTCTTTTTGGTGTGTTAATCTTCATGCAGAAAAGCGACAGGAGCACGTAGCCGCCAGACAGAACCGCTCCAATGCCAGAGTCGAGGAGAATTTTGCGCGCACCGGCCGCTTGATTGAGTCCTATAGCGAGAGCGGGGATGACCGGTACGAGAAGGAGGTAGGGAGTGACGGCTATGAGGAAGAGCAGCCTCGCTGGGACGCGTTTTCTACTGCGGTACAGTTCTAGCAGTTATCTCTGTCCTGTTCTCATTTGTTCCAGATTAGAACAACCGACATTTACGTTCCATCGCCGCCCAAAACGAAGAAGCGCAAGCGCAATACCCTGCCACCCATGTCCACTATGAGTGTCGACTTGTCCACGCCCTGTCCCCCACGGTCTACTTCTCATGCCGCTTCCTCCACTCCGTTGCCATCTTCTTTGCTTATGCCACAGCACACCTAGACCGTCTCCATGAAAGCCGACCAACTAGACAATAACGCGGCCCCTATTGCAGAGGGCGACAAGGTTCTACCGAGGCTCCAATTGGTGTTCAAGCCTCTGCACCTCCGCTTCCACCGAGGCTGCCGCTACTCAAGGCCGGTGCTACCGGCAAGAATCTTCACGACTATGACGGTATCACACGCACCTTTGTTGGCAATGCTATTAACATATACGAGGCCCGTCTACTCACAAGCAATCCCTATCCTTCGGACGCGGAGCAGTCAAGGTGGACTCAAGAGATCTGGGCCGACTGCACTGTAGCTGCAAGGGAGCGGCAAGAGTTCACCAAATCCATCAAGGCTCTGGTGAGTTCTCTCTCGGGCTGCTTGCCAGTACTCATTGTTCGATAGATGACATATCGCGGGTCCCGCGTCCGCAGCTACGCCCTTGGCATCATTCGTTCCCGCGTCGTTTCTATCTACGGCTTCTCCTCAGCGACTACCGGAGTCTCCAAGACTAATCCCCGACAGAAATCTAAGGCGGCTCTAGCCGCCATCAAGAAGAACAAAGTTATCGCGGAGGAGTTGCGTTGCGACAACGCGTTCCGGTTCAAGGTAGTACTCCTACTTGCCAGTACACGTCAGACTCACGCCTACTAGAAACCACAAGAACGCAAAGGTATCTATGATAATCCTATCTTTTACGGGAGTATCGAGACCATCGCGTTCTCCAACAAAGACTCTATTGGTGCGAAGGATACAATGATTGACTTATTCAAGCCCATTCCGGCACCGTTCATGGCGCTTGTATCAACACTGGTATTTCGTTCACTCTTGCTTCCTTTCTGTCATCTGACTATATTGTAGATTGAACATTGCATCCTTGAATGGTCAACTGGAGAGTTTTCACGCGGCGACCTCAAGGAGTCAACACAGAACGCGCCGTATCATGACAGGCATCTACCTCAGGTCCAGGAATGGCTCGAGGACCACCCGGAGATTGCGGGTAAGAAAATGCTCCGCTGGTATACTCGTGCCAGGTATGTCTCGTTATCCTTGAGCGCCACCGCCACTAATCTTATTGTGTTCAGGAAACATGCCGGCGCGAAGGATGTTGATCAAGTTACGCCGGCATCAGGAATGAGCGCCGAGGATAAGGCTCAGGTTGCTCTCGAGTACGCAGGTCGAACGGGTGACACTGATACTGAGGGTGAAGATGATTCCGATGCTGACGAGGAAGACTTTGAGGCTGCACCTGATAACACACCACAAGGCGCCCCTGCAGGGAATGAGGCGGAGGAGGAGGAGGAGGAGGCGGAGGAGTAGTGGTTCCTTATTTCTATCAATTCTCAATATATCTTTTTGTGCCTCTTTTTTGATTCGAATAAGTCTTTACAATCGTCTATCATGCCTCTACAGATGGGCTACAGCACGCCAGCATGCACTCTACGGTAGCCTACTGTAGGTCTACTGTTGGGTTGGGTGCAGACCTACTGCAACCTACCATGGGGGGTGACCGACCTATCAGGCCTATAGCCCCATTCTACGCAAATCACAGACCAACGTGCTCGAGCGAGGAGCAATTCGTATTCGTGGAATCCCGAGCGACCGAACGGATCAAGATCTACGTGATATATTACCTGCATATGCCAAGATTGGTCTCTTCATTGTCAAGGTTTTATACCGAGAGATGGAGAGTGCTGCTAAAGACGGCCATACTATTGCGGCTTGCAGTCAGTATGCGAGCAGTACTGCTGCTATTGCGGCTATCAAGTGTCAGTTTGAGGCGTACATTCGACAACATGCGCCCTTTACAGCGCGTTCACCTGACTGGTCACCAATTGAGTATTGGAGACAGATGTCTCGTAGTCCACACGCTGACGTCCTCGCGGTAAGTGCTTGCTGCATATATGCGAGGTTCTAGCTTACCCAAATGTCCTAGTTTGTCGGGATCAAGCTTTATTCTATGCTCCCGAACTCGATGCCCGAGGAACGTACAGTGTCAACGTTCACGCGTGTAAACACCCGGGATCGTGCGTCACAGAAGGCAGAGAGTGTTGTTGGCATGACAAAAGTCCGCCAACATTACCGACGTGAAATGAATCCTATCAAAGGGACGGTAAGTTTCTTCAGTCTCAAACTCTTGCTTTTGTCTTACGTGCCTTTGACAGACAGTCAAGGTCCCGACTTTGAACTGGCGAAGTGTTGGGTCGCTCTTTGCGTTGCGTCGAAGAAGAGTACCAAGACCTCTTCTGATGCGCGTCCGACAACGGCAGACATCCCCGATCAACCAACAGCCGAAACCTCATCAGCACAAGACGGCACGGCCCCGGAGCTCTCAAACGGTGCTCAAGCCGGCCTGGATCTCCTTACCGAAGATGAAGAGAACGACGATGATGATGTGTGCGCGGTTCAGAGTGAGAACACGACCGGCTTTGAGGTTGATGGTGATGTTGGGGACAAGTTTCAAGACGGTTACTTCCGTGACCTTCTCAGTGAGACACCAGTGGGCAGAGGTAGCACTTCAGCAAAGGATGCAGCATCGGGAGGCAAAGCGGGAAGTAAGCGGAAGGTCCTGGAACTTGTCGGGCACATACAGGACCTCGAATTTTAGAGCAAGTGTTGTCACTCGGCCATCTCGGCGAAACGTTTATAAACAGGGTTAGAAACACATGTAGCGACCGAAGAAATTTACAAACCGTTTATAACCATCGAAGTATTTGGAAACTTGGCGCTAACACGTGTCAGAATGGACGTTGGGAACCTAGAGGCTGCGAGCAGCAGGGCGTGTATGCCCTGCCTTTGCTCTAAGCGTCTGCATGTACGCTTTTGTTGCAGCTTATAGCCTCAGGGCATACATGGAACGCCCAGTACCAGGTGGAACAAAAGCGTTCTAAATGTTTGTTAGCAATCTTCAGAGTACTCTCAGGCAAAGACTTACTCAAATCGAGCGTCCAGATTGGTGAGATTTACCGTATCAGTTCCGCGACTGTCAAATCCGCAGCAAAACACCAAGCGCAGTTGGTGGTCAATGGGTCGGACCAGACATGTGCTAGAGTGGTGTCAATCACCTCGTAGGACCGTGCGTCGTAATACTGGACGCACCAGTCTCGAGCACCAAGATAGTGGCAGGTCCGGAACGCTGCAATACGAGGTTCTTAAAGGAGACTGTGAGCACAAGCGAGCAATTGCTTACCGTCATCATGGTCCAGTGAAGGTAAGTCTGGAAGGAAGGAAGTAAGAAATAGCGAGGACGGGTCCGAGGCATGAATGCCGCGTGAAGTCTACGGAATCGTTAGCGCGATGCAAGACTGAGATTGAAATCACTTACCTCATGAAAGGTAACAATGAACGAAGGGACAGACCTATGTTATATCGTCAGCTGCTAAGAGTGTCTTTTGAATGGAATAGGGCAACCCACTATGAAAACGGGGAGTATGTTTGACGAGTCTGACATATTAGAATGCGGGATTGAAAACGGCGGATAAGTACGGACGTGAGATACAGCGCCGTATTCTCAACATATATCTGAGAGAACATACTTTTCGACTGAGAGAACATACTTCTCGATCGTCGCCATTATCAGAGAGGCCGTCATGTGTAACGCGAGAGTGTAAGTGCGCGCCCGAGCACACCGTCAGTCCAGGTTGGCTAAACCCATGACAAGCAAAAGAGACTGAGCACTTGGCAGCTTCGAGGGGCAAACGGCCGATTTCCATGCAACATAAGGTCGTATTAGTACGGCGGAAGCCTACTTTCAATGACCAAAATGCGGGGACACTGGTATCCGTCAGGGTTCAAGTTAACTTCAAATTTTATTGTGCATGTTCGCGGCCGAGGGCACCGAGTAAACAGAATACCCCGAAGTTCAATCATTTCCATTCACTATCTATTAACTGCCGAATGAGAATAATAATGACAATCGTACAAGTAAGGCTACCCATACCACCGAAAGCATTGAGAGATATGAACAAGTAATTCTACAGCTAAAAACACAGATGAATACCAATTACACTAAGAGCGTCAAAATGTGTGTTGTGTCCAACCCCAAATGAGAGACATTATTGCGGGTGATAATCCGCCGCCCAGCTCTTGTTCCGCATCAGGTTAACCCGACGAATCTCATTGCGGGCCTCGTTCCGCTCCTGCTCGATGGCGCTGCCATCAGAAGCGGAGGACTCCTGCTTCTCCGTGAGCCTAACCACACTGGGAATCTGCGATATCATACTCTTGTTCCGCCGAGGCATGAGCTGCTTGTCCTGCTGGCGCTGCCACAAGAGGCTCGTCCGGACGCTTTCCGACATCTCCGTCTGTAGCATCCACCGGCGCGTAGTGCGCGGAGACACGGGGATGGCGGCGACAGGAAGATTGTAGGGGAACAAAGGTACCGTTATCGGGTCGGTCGTCGTTCGTTCCAGCACTACAGCCGGAGGTCGCTGATCTTCCGCCGTCGTATGCGTATGCAACCGATGAGGCAGTCGCCGCTCCCAGGTTTGCTGCTGCTGATCCTGCGGTCGTATGGGAGCGATCTTGTTCGCGTTCGCGTTTCCACCCCCGCCTCGCAAGTTCACAAGGATAGCCTTCAACTTCTCCTGCGCGACTGATTTGGTCAGCGGTAAAGAGTTGTCGTTGTCCTCGCCCTCGCTCTCGTCTTCCATCTCATGCTCTTCTGGGCGCCTTCGTTCCCGCTCAATGGTCCGGATCGTACCCCCTTCCCTCACGCTGCCGACAGACACCTGAGCCGCTACCGGAAGCACTGCCACACTCTGGCTGGGATACAGACCAGGAGGGCCCGTTCTCGGAGTCGGTCGCTCCCTGAGATCGGAGCTCGGATAGCCTCGTCGGTAAAGCTCCGGTAAAGCCTTAGGATCTGGATGCATGAGTTGAGTCAAGAGACCATAGTTGGTGCGGGAGAGATTGGAGTAACATCGCTTGGGCAGCTTGTCGAAAGTGAAAGTCTCTTGTTGCCGCTCGGCCTCCTCGAATGCCTGATGTAGCTCGTCCATATGCAGGTGTTTTTCCATGTCCGCTGGCATTGTCCGACGATTCCTCGCAGTGCGATGGTTCACCTGAGTGACCGGTGCTGGCGGTGGCAAATGTGAGACTGCTTTGAGACGAGGCTATGAGGTAGAAGTGAGCATCGAGATGTAGAGATCAAAACAATAAGAATATACCTGCACTTGTGGCTCCTCCTCTTCTTCATCTTCGTCGGCGGATGTCCAGTCCTCATCTGACTCGTTGTCGTCATCCGACACCAGCATGATCTGGCGATTGCCGTTGGTCACAGCACCAGCCTTCTCCTTCCCTTTGACACTCGGTGGCGTCGCTGGTTTAGAGGCCGACTTGAGAGCCTGCGCCTGCATCGCAGCCTTGGTTAATCCGTTCGTCGCCTGTCTCGGCTGCGGACTAGGCGAAGGCCGACTATGACGACTTGATAAGGTCTTGGAATACTCGCTCATTGTCGGGCTGCCTTGCATCATCGGGGTGAAGGCGCCTCTCAAATTGCTCTGGACCCGAGCCGCCGCCTTTTCCTTGACGAGGGTATGCAGACTGAGATTGCCGCCAGAAGTAAGGAGAGTCTCGCAGCCCTTGCCCTTATTCGACGGCCGGATGGCGGAAGAAGGCTTGGGTGGACTGAGAGCGCGACTGAGGCCAAAGACGATGCGATTGCACTCGGGATGGGAAGCACCGGAGGGCTGAAGACTGTACGGCACGGTAAAGTCAAAGATCGCGGAATCCTGGGTGGGGAGATGGCTAGTCGACGCGGTGGGTTTCAAGTGATTGCCCTGCACCTTTGCCCGCTGCTTCTTCCACTCCCTCTCCCGCTCCTGATCGATGCGCTGCAGTTCTTTCACATTGTGCTCCCTCAACTTTTCGTCACGTTGCAACTCCTGCTCCCATCGTTTGTGGCGAATGTCAAGTTCCCTAGACATGAGGCGCTCCTTGTCGTGCTGCTCCTGTTGCCTGCTCGCATCCCGCTCTAATTCCAAGCGGTGCGCCTCTGCGGGAGCGCGATCCTCGGTCTCCATGGGCTCACGGTCCTTGGCCGATGACGTCCGTGCCTGTCGTGTAGACTTGCCTATGGCAGAATGTTGACGCGGCCCTATCGAGGAGAGAGAGCGGATCTTTTCTATTTGATTCATGCCAGCAGGGAGGGTCTCGGTGCGAGATAGGGACGGAGGAATGTCGGTGCAAGTGGAGGACTGGGTAGATATGCGCTCTTCATCGTGGAGGGCTGAGCTAGAGGAATTCGAGCCCGACAACAACGGCGATGAAGCGGACGATGGCGAACTGGTGTAGAACTTGGGCTCTGTAGGTTTGAGTGTGGCTGCGGGCATGGGGGCGGGCGGCTGAGGTGACTGGCGAGGTGCGGAGGAAGTTCGTGGCGGTGGAAGCTGGGAAGAGAGCTGTTTGACTAATGGGATGGACGAGGGAGAAGCGAGACGGCGTACTGGGGTGGCAGGAGGTGTCGGATGGACGACATGTGGAAAGGCAAATTTCTGTCCGCTGAGGTCGTGAACCACGCGCTGAATCTGCATCCGGGACGTCGAGCTGACCGCTGTGTCTGCGCCGTTAGCATTGTCGCCAGCGTACACGTGTTCGTCAGACTTACCATGCGGGTGTGGGCTAGTGAAGAAAGAGGGCGCCTTTACTTCCGCTGGCGAGTCTGGTGTCAGCGGGTGATACGAGTGCGAGTCGCTGAGCTCGCGGTGCCACAAGCGCCAGGAGATGTTCTCGAGGCGCTGACCGTCGTGCAGGCCGCCCTTGCATTTGCTGAACACTGTATGACATGCACTGGTCAGCGGGCGTGTCCCACTGAACAGACAGAGACCACGCACGAAACCACAGGCTGGAGAGGGCGTCGTCGCCGTCAATGTCGCGGAGGGCGTCGTGTGTGACGGCAAGGACGGGGGTTGGGAGTGGTTGCAGCATGGTCGCGGGCGATGGGGGCGTGGGTGCCCTGGAGGTTGTTGGCGGTCAACATGACCAGTCGTAATGAAGTCTTAGTCTAAGTTAGGCCTTTTCCTTTCTTGTTAGGCTAAGGACGGGCCGGATGTGGGATCAAATGCATCCGATCACGTGCTTCGGCCAAAGCCTAGGTATGCGGGGAAGACGGATCCACGGACTATCAATCAATCAATCAATAAATACACGGCACGGACCCAAAGGATCGCCGGACGCAGCGTAGAGTACAGATAAGTGCAGTATCGTTAATCTACCTGCTCATCTTTCCACGGCTGGTACGCTTCAGCCGTAACCTGGGGAAACGATGCGGGGTAGACGCCACGCCAAATGCTTATTTCCGTCCCCCATCATGCCCAGCGGACGATCCTCCGTGAAATTCGGGATGCGTCGTGTTCGCGAAACTTGAGGCAATTTTAACCCTGTCTCGACTAGAACGCGTGAAATTTTGTCTCTAGCGTGTGTTCTTTCTTTACCTCTTCTTTCGTTCCTTCTCCTCCAATATTCTGCTCATTGCACTCATCTACGATGGTGGGTGCTCTGAGGACATCGACGCAGTCTGACGCGTGCCGAGCTCGGACATCGCGAATGACTGCGTCGATTTTAGCTCTAAGACTCTCTTACAACTCTACGACGGGTGCTTTGAGGGTGTCGATGCATTCTGACGCGTGCCGAGCTCTGTGTCAGCTGTGAATTTCACATCTTCTCTCTTTTTACATTTTATCTCTTTGCATTCTCCTAACTTAATGCCTGTAGGTCATGCCGCCGCCACCACGGGAGCCTATACGCGTTCATCAGCGAGTTACTACATCTCGTTATGGTCAAGGCACAAGTAGTTGTAGGTTTGAGCGTCAAGTCAGGCTGTAGCCAGGATAATGGGTTGTCTCAGATCCTGGACGTAGCCAGGGGGGTGGCTATAGCCAGAACATGAGAATATTGTACCTGCTTACATAATCAGCCCTGTGCATTAGTCAGAAAGGCTTAGGTTGCGATGAGCAACCTAAGTCTGCATTAAGCATTGTGTTTTATATGACGGGTTAGGGTTAGAAAGGTTAGGGTGAGGTTAGGGAGGTGTCTCGGGGTTTGAAAACGTCTATTTGAGCTGGAAGAAAAATTCAAGCCTTTCCCTTTATGGTAATTTGTCCCACTCTGTGGATGCTTCAAAATACAAAAGTACTAACTATGTCATTGAATTAGATACATAATTATTATAAGCTTATGTGATTGTATTATCTTGTAATGTGATATTATATGATAACTTATATTGTGAAATATATTTTATTATATGTTACCCTTACTGCTTACATCATCTAACAAAAAACTCGCAGTAGTGGCTGTGCTCTGGCTAGCTCCAGGATCTGAGGCAACTCATTAACCTGGCTACAGCCTGAGACTTGATGCTCAAATCTACAGCTAGGACTCGTCAAGGAGTCTCCGACGAGACGCCTCCGCCATCTGACAACGATGCCGACTCGGGCGATGAAGACACGCCACCCCCGCCGAATGTTAAACTCTCCCTTTCCGTGCCGGCTTCCTCTTGGCGTATAACTCGATCTCAGTGGGCCCAGACACATCAGCCGGAGTCCCAGCCCCACAGCCTCCCATCCCCACATCGCATCAGAGACCATCGGCTCAAGCCAACCGACATCGGACAGCCTGAGCTTGCGCTCAACCTGAGGGAACCTACGCAAACGCGTCGTACGACACGCGCCTCTTCCTCAGTGTCGACCGCTCCTCGCCAACAACAGCGCTCTCCAAGAAGCAAACGCGTCAGTCGGTATCCTGCCTATTCCAGCTGGTGTTAAGATGTCAAGCGACATCACTGATTGGCAGGGAGATTTGAATACGGACGGCGCATTACAGGAGTTTGTTGCCGCTCATGCAAGACGAGTGTAGAAACGCACAGCTGCGTAGACTTGAATATGTCGTACGGCGACTGACGTTTCATATAGTGTCACAGGATGGGCGGTGGGTTGACGCGGGCTAGTACCTTTTACCGTGACAGTGAAACTGCTACCAGGACCCCCGCCAATACGGTTCGAGGTGCGGTCCCAAAACCGCCGAATTTGAGGGAAATTTTTTGGGTATGTTCGATGCAAACCGCCGAATTTGGCACCTTCGAATCGAAAACTACAGTCCCAATGACCGCCGAATACGACCAAACTTTGACTATGTGCAAGGCGATGACCGCCGAATTGACCACCAATTTGGGGTCAACTTCTTCGGCCAGAGGAAAAATCTTTCCCTCTGCTAAGTAGTGCCCGGAGACAGCGTACCTAATACGGAAAATGACGCCGCCGATGTAGAGGCACCCGAGAAACGGCAGAAGGTCAAATGGGGTGTTTTTGAACAATTTGGAGAAAAATACGAGAAAATGGACCAATTTTCGACGTCTCATGCTTGGAACCGCCGAAAAAGCCCTTTCAAAAGATGGGTCCAATGAAAACCGCCGAAAATGGCCAGATTCTGGAAATTCTGGACCGCCGAAAATGGCCCTTCTACAACAGATAAGCTTACATCTAACCTTCGGAAGAGCCTGTCAGAAGAAAGTAAACAGAGGATGGGGAAAAGACTCACGATAGAACAGGTAGCACACGCGCTACGCACATCGAAAAACCAAAGTGCAGCAGGAATCGATGGCCTCCCATACGAACTCTGGAAGAGACTGCAGAGACGTTTCGAGGAAAAGACACGCCAAGGAAACCGTGGATTAGATATAGCAGCACTCCTTACTGCGATCTACAACGACATAGAAGCTCACGGAGTCACCGAGGGAACAAGATTCGCCGAAGGGTGGATGTGCCCCATATACAAAAAGAAGGACGTACGAGTAATAGCGAATTACCGTCCCATCACTCTCCTGAACACGGATTACAAGATATTTACGAAGGCCCTATCCGTCAAACTAGCAGCTGAGGCGCCAGGAATAATTCACGAGGACCAGACAGGTTTCCTGAAAGGGAGAAGTATCCTCGACCCGATTAAACTAACCAATCTCATCCCGACGTACGCAGAAGCGGCGGAGATCAACGGGATCATAGTGGCACTAGACCAAGAGAAGGCTTACGATAAAATATCCCATGACTACCTGTGGAAGGTTCTTGAAAGTTTCAACTTCCCGGATACGTTCGTCCAGACGGTAAAAGAGCTGTACAAAGACGCGCACACGTCAGTGGTTATAAACGGCGAAATAAGCCAGCCCTTCCAAGTAACAAGAGGAGTGAGGCAAGGCGACCCACTTTCATGCTTACTGTTTGACCTTGCGATCGAACCACTAGCAGAAGAAATTAGACAATCAGACCTACACGGATACAAGGTTCCGTTTCTTAACAGAACCCTGAAACTTACCTTGTTCGCCGACGACACAACAGTCTATCTGTCTGAACACGACAGCTTTGAAACTCTTATGAGAATCCTAGACAACTGGTGCGTAGCGTCAGGTGCGAAGTTCAACATTGAAAAGACAATTGTGATTCCGATAGGCACCGAGGAATATCGCCAACGAGTAATATCCACGAGGAAAGTAAACGCGACCCAAGAGGCAATCCCGGTTGGAACCGAAATCGCAACCGATGGGAAGACAGCCAGAACGTTGGGAAGTCAGATGGGGAATCACTTCGATGAAGAGTCGATATGGTCAACGAACCTAGAGAAAGTTCAGAAAAGACTAGCACAATGGAATAAAAGCCACCCAACGATGGATGGGCGGGCAATCATCAGCAGAATGTTCCCAGCGGGAATAACACAATTCCTCACATCGGCACAGGGCATGCCCAAGGAGGTGAGGAAGTCCCTCGAAAAGATGATACGTCAGTTCATGTGGGATAACACCGGAACACCGCCAGTGAACCTCATGACGCTAACGCTCCCTCTGGACGAAGGTGGGAAAGGCGTAATCGATCTGGAGGCGAGAAACGATGCGATAACACTGATGCAGTTAAAGTCGTACCTACGCCCCAACGAAAGCCGTCCAATCTGGGCGTTCTTCGCAGACTGGATCCTGCAAGACGCAATCACCGAGGACAACAAAAAGAAAGTGTCACCAGACGCTCGGGTAAACATGTACCTACAGACCTGGTCCCCAGGAGTCTACAAGACAAAACTACCACTCGACCTGTCAGAAATGATGAGGGTGGGCAGGAAATACAACATCAGACCTGAAGCATTGTTCCCGACGGAGAGGGTGAAACGGGAGATGCCGATTTGGCACCACTTCGCTTTCACTGGCAAGAGAAAGAGCAACAACACCACAAATAGTAGATGCCTACGAGAATGCCATCTTGTAAAGACGACCGGCGATGCGGAAGAAATAGTACGCGAACGCCTAAATGACGACCACGGACACCATGATCATCCCAAGTGTTCCTGCCGCAAATGCAAGGAGGACCGGGAATGGTTCGGGTGCAAGCATCCGAACAGATGCGTCAACCAAGCAAGAAAGATGCTGAACGAACTAAGCCCCGAATGGAACCCGCTAATCTCGAGGGGAGAAAATCAAGGAGCAACACAGGAAAAGGACGGCGAGTACCTCTTCACGGGTCACTACCCAGCCGAATCAACGGACGATGTATTCAGACTGTTTGGAAAGGGAAAGGGAGCCAGACGTGGCAATCCTGGAAAAAAATTAGCGGTCTCTAGACTGAGGAGACGGAAAAGAAAGGTTTATATAGCAGGGACATGCGATCGCGAACATGACGACGAAGTCATGACAGGGGGCGGGTCTTACTGCGACTCAGACGCCAACATCGCACTCTCCATCCCCATGCCAGATGAATACCAATCGGCGGAAGCCGGTGAAGCATATACAATGCTGGAAGTGGCGAGAAGAGCGAGACCCACGGACGACCTAGCATTCGTCCTGAGAAGCTCATCGCTGCGAATAAAACTAGTAGACGACCTGAAAAAGAACGAGGACGTCAACTGGCTCCGGGAAACAAACCGAGATATCATAAAATGTCTTGTAGCAAAACTGAGATCCAGACAAGGGAAGTCGTACTTTGCGAACTACTCACCTAGAACGGAGAAAGAGAACATGGCGAGAGCAATAGAAAACGCCAACAAGGGGGCGATAGAAGAAAGTAGAGAGGAGATAAACATCGAAATCCCCAGCGACCTCGACCAGGATGGGGTCTTGCTCAGTACCCTGACCCAAAGCTCAGCGTACGAAATCATCAAAACAGAAAAGAAGGTACCACTGAGAAGAGCGGCACTGTGCAACCTGGATGTCGCGAGGTGGGCTGTCAAAGAGAACGCAGGCTTCCTGCCGACAGACAAACAGCTCTGGACAGCGATGAGACACCCAAACCTGAGTAAGAAAGTTAAAAACTTCTACTGGAATATCGCACAGGAAGCATACAAATTGGGCACATACTGGCAAAGAATACCGAACTATGAACAACGTGGAACCTGCCCGCATTGCCAGGTCACCGAGACCATGGAACACATACTCCTGGACTGCCAAATTCCGGGAAGAGAGACTATATGGGCACTTGCGAGACGCATCATGGAAGCGAAGAAGATAGCCTGGCCGAGACGAATGAACATCGGTACGATCCTAGGCTGTGCGCTACTATCGAACTCGGCGGAGGACGGAAAGAAACGTCCAGGGGCCGATCAGCTATTAACGACGGTAATCTCCGAGTCGGCTAGACTAATATGGCTGATCAGATGTGACCGGCGAATCGAGCGGGGCGACGATCCGGAGAAATGGCTAACGGCCAAAGCAATACACAATAAGTGGGTGGCGAAGATGAACTCCATCCTGACAATGGACTACGTCACGGCAAAGAGGTTCAGAAACAAACGCATCACGCCACAAACCGTGATGGAAAAATGGAGTGGAACACTCCTTCATGAAAGCTCACTCCACGAGGAGTGGATTGATTTCTCCCGCGCCAAACAGTCCGAGATTTTAGTGAGTATAGAAAGAATTACGTCCCCTAGGACGGCAAGGTAACACAACCCCTTGATTTTCTGAGTCTCACACTACCCGGCAACGGGTGTACATAATGGTATTTTTCTCGGTGGCGGATTTACAGGTAGTGGGGGCGATAGTCTCCAGACAAGCGGATAAGGGGCTTAGCGTAGTCTACAGCGCCCGATGTCTATCTACACGCTAAACAAAAAAAAAAAAAAAAAAAAAAAAAAAAAAAAAAAAAAGAAAATGGCCCTTCTGAGGATCGGACCTCAAACCGTATTGGCGGGGGTCCTCTGCTACCGTGATTACCGTGACCGTGCTACCGTGGCCGTGGCAGTGAGGGTCGTAGATTACCGTGAGGGACTACCCTGGTCTCGTGAGATATACGCGACATCCTGATCCTAGACTAGGGTCATGATCAGTGTCGTCGTATTTGAAGGACGGACACGATGTCAAGAGTCCATCCGTGCGAGTGTTGCCGGGTGCGTAGAAGCGGGAGGGGAAGCTGCGAGTCAAGTAAGAAATGAGAGATCATGGTATAGTAAGTAGAGCTCAATGAAAATCTGTTTCCTCCTGACTCCGTGCTCTGATCGTCAGTGGACAAAATTCCCAGTGAGTATGACATTGATTTCGAGACTGCTGGTCTGAAGGTAAGGTGGGATATGATCCGTAGTCGCGTCAGATGCCGAGTACGTACAACATCTATAAATCGACGCGCACCTTGATTCAGATCCATCAATACATCGACCGTCTTGCAATGAAGGAAATCTCCGCTCAGCTCTCGGAACAGCCTGGCAAGTTGTTTTTGTCGATTGCTGTATCTGTAGCACGTCTGTTTGATTTCACGGCGTTCTGCATGTTCTGAGCTCACATGGAATTCCAATCTATAAAGGGCCTGCAGTACATGCCCCGGACCATTTGTACGCCGCATAAAGCGCTCACCAGCTGCTGTCTTGTAGGATCATGGCAGGGACAACTCTCAACCCTCTTCTCCGCGCTTCTGCTGTCTTCGAGAGGGCACCTTCGTTTTCATTGAATTATTACTCAACTCTACTAGTAGCGTCAAGCGACGCCGTTAAGCGTCGAGCTCTATGTGTTCAGATGACGAGAACCGGCTTCCTCTCAAGAGATCTAATTTGAGGTCTTCTATCCCTCGAGTCCGTTTGGAGCTGTAGTTTCTGTACCCGAAGACGATATCCGCGTTGAGTGCTGGAAGGACCGCCAAACTTTGGTCGTCCAACTTGAATGAGATCAAGTCATATTTAGGTACCGCGTGTCTCTTACCGTGATACCGTGAGGCAACCGTGGCAGTGAGTACTTTACCGTGCGGCAGTGAGCAGTGGGCAGTGAGGCCGTGACGGCCGTGAGACTGCTACCGTGAGTACCATGGCCGCAGCCGTGAGCTACCGTGATCACGGCACCGGCCGTTGGACCCTGATGACCCACCGCTCGGTTTGATCACTCTGTTCCGTTCACCTCAGCATGCTCATGGTCCATATTCCTCTACAGCCACAACGTGCCGCATCGAAACAACCTAGGGCATCGCCCTTAGTCTGATCTTATCAATGTGAGTCAATGCCGTGCATGCGTCACGGCTGATCGACAAGGACTCTACGTATGGGACCGTCAATAACTTGAGTTCCGACTTCTTGGACACGAGATTCTTTGTTTACTTACCCAGACTAGCAATATGTATCATTTCTGTACTCATCCCACTTCAAACACAAAGCCCCATGCCTTACAGATACTTCTTTCTTGTCATCAAGTACTACTTGTTTCTCGCAACCCGGGAGTATATTTCAAGACACACGGCGCTCTCGACGCTCGTTAACGACGTCGTACTGCTCCGGTCTAGGACTGCTACTCAACGTCGTGAGCTCTTGCTCCCTCCTCAAGGCCGTGATTATCTACCGTGCTACCGTGGCACTTTACCGTGACCGTGAATTCACGGTCACGGTAAAATCTACTGGCCCGCTTACAGAGCTCAGTGAACCTGTTCGCTGCGTGACCTCGATGTCCCAGGCCTCGCTAACGATTCGTGCATTCTTCAAGTCGTGAACCCACTGCCAAGCAAAGAGTGCGACGGTGTCGGCGGCGTCAGCCGTAGAGCGTTCGACGGTGCGGCTCATTAGTATGAGCATGACGATCTTCTGCCGTGCAGATGGGTGATACGGGTTTCCTTCAATCTTCCGTATACCTGGTTCCGTCAGTAATACATCGGACAATTTGTTCAACCACAGCACCCTCCCATAAATCATTGACAGTCATCGCGAAACCTTTCCACCAGAATCCAGACGTTTTGTTCTCCCGTCCGGTGAGAGTCCAGGAAGACTGGTTCTGCATAACACGATTGAAGTATGCGTTCGCGGGACTGTTCGCAACGACGAGGTTGGCCTCAATGACGTGAATGACTCGTTCGGCAGAGAGAAGACACTCCATCCTAATGAATTATATGAGAAAAGGTCACAGTTACGCACGTTGGTGTCCATCGTATCCCTTGAGTTCCTAATCCACTGAACGACCTTTTCCTTGCGCCCGTTGTCCAAATCAAGCTCGAGTCGACTGTCGAGGGGCGTGCTCTCGACTTCATTGCACAACATCCAGTCGGCATTGGGGCGGACCCACAGTACCGGTATCTTCCGGAGTGCCTTTAGTGTCTTCGAGGTCGTCGGTGGTGTGTCTTGTAGTGTGCGCGTTGCACGGTCTGATAGGCATTGAAACGGACTTGATTCCAGGTCAGTGTACGGTGTCACGGTCATTGCTTGGGAACCCACCCCCACTAAATCCGTGCAAAGGCTTACTTGTGTCCTTCGCCATGTTGACGCCAATGAAGAGGAGCGACAGAAGAGAAGCAGGGATGAGCTTGCATTAAGTACGGTACTAAGTATGAAATCAAGGGCCCGGCCGTTCGTCGCGTCAGGTCGCGTCATTGATCACGATTGAGGCCGAATTTTAAAGTCAGATCGTGTCAGGTCAATTTCCAACCACGATCGTCTATCGTGATTGCTCGACGCGTCCTCCGCCTACGACGGCCTTCCGTAGCTGGCGCGGGTGTTTGACGTCCTGGAGAGCCAAGTATTCGTCTAGAGCAACTAAATCTCTGGCATTGCTCAGCGGCTCCCAGGTGATGTCGCCATCGGTCCATTTCACACGGAATTCGACTTCGCCCTCCACCCATCTATGGGTCAATATCGAATCGACAAAGGTTTCATCGGTATCCAACGCCCCAAAATCATAGGGGCCGGGGGACATTCTATTCGGAAACAAGACCTCATCACTTGGTACGTGTTTACGCAGACGCGTAATATGGAAAACTTCACGAAAACTTGATTGATCCCCCGCGAAGCCAAAGATGGCGGTAGTTCAAGCTCGTACGCATCGTTCTCGGGCACCGCGTTCGCTACTTGGTATGGCCCGTTGAATTTGGGCTGGAGCTTACGCGTTCGACGTTTCGGTAAGTTCAATTCCTTTGTAGACAAATACACACGGTATCCATTCTTTATCTCGGGACTGCTCTGCCGACGCTTGTTTGCGTGATAGGTCTGAAATACTCGGCTTGCAATTATTCAGTCGTGCGCCGCGGCCAAATTTTCAAGCGCATTACGGGCAAAGGTGCGAATCCCTGGTGACACTGGTGATGTCGGCCGAACAACGTTCAACATCCTGGGTACGTACCCATAGTTCACCTCAAATGGCGCAAACCGTGAACTTGCACTGATACTTAAATTGATAGCAAACTCAGTCAAGTCAATCTTCTCAATCCAGTCCTTCTGGTCAGGTCGGTCCCTACAGTTGTGGACAATCAAAGTTCGCAAGTTTGATTCCGGCTGAACGCGAATTTTTGAGTTAAATCTGAGCCCAGATTCGGATTCACAGACCTCGAAAACGTCCAAAAAACGACCTCCGAAGTTTTTCCCACGAGGTTTTCGCGAATTGTGTGTACCCCTTTTGGGGTCGCCAAGGTACAACTCCGACCACATGGACCGACGACTAGTTCAGGACCGCCTCTATCGACATCATCGCCCGCGCAGACACGGCACGATGCTGTTTCTGCCGCTTTACTGCCCACTCCGCCGCCTCTCCCGTCAATCCCATCCGATAAGCACTCATAAACCGCGCCGAATGGTCTCCACCGGACACGCATCGAGGTACTGCAATGCAAGTGCCTTTGAATCCTCAAAGGTCTTCTTGGGGATCTGGCGATAGCGGTATTTGCATCAGCCCCAGTACTGTTGGATGATGAGAAGGGATACATGGGCTGTTATGGTGCGTCTACTTACCATCTCGATGGGATTCAGCTCACAGTGAAATTTTGGCAGAAACATGCATTCGTGTCCCGCGTCCCGGATTTTCCGTTCCAGCATGGACTCCTGGTTCTGGAAGTCCTCCTGGTGGCTCAACAGGCGCGCCATGCAGCAGTCCGTGTTTTCGATGGGACAGACCGGCGAACATTTCGCGCGCATCTTGGAGACATCAAACCCGCGTTCGGTCAAGACGGCTTTCATCCCCTTCACCTGACCCGTCGCCGTCCTCATCTTCTGGACCTTGCCCCGATGGCGTGGATCCGGAGTCGACTGTGGGATGATCGTATCCTTCCGAGGCTTCTGTTTTCCGCCGTCGGTCATGTTCATGTCCCAGGCTCGGAGCGCGTCTGGTGGAAGTGAGGCATGAGCAGAGGACTGATCAAAAATAAATAGAGCAGTGGCATTGGGATGTACGGCGTTGTGAATTTTGATTGCACGATCCATTTGTACCATGCGTTGGAATCCAATCCACATCCCTTTCTGCCTGCTTCTCCTCTTCCAACTCGATAACTTGAGCCAGCATCGCCTCTTGAAACTGCGCTGATGCAATCTCATTCCACACCTCGTCTTCATCTGCATCTGGACTGTAATCTGAGTCAATCTCCAGATAAGCCACAGCATCGAGTCCATCCTTCTCGGAATCGTAGTCGCTGTCTGCTTCGTCTTCAGAGTCACTGGGTGTAGGATCAGTGGGCGCAGCGGGGATGGGATCATTGGTGACAGAAGCGGCGGCACTGGTTTCCGCGTGTGGTTGGTTGGATGATGCAGATTCCCGATTGCCTTGATTACGGAGGCCGGAGATGTTACGGGCGCGCTTAGGCGGTCGACCGCATGCCATGATGAGGGAAAATGTTGGGGTTGATAGCTCGATGACGGCTCGATAGAATATATTGATTTCTCGTGCATCAGATGCAGATTATCGAAAGCTTTCATTTGCGCCATCTCCGAAGTTTTTCCCACGAGTTTCAAGGCGTGGCCAATGTTTTCAGGGTCTTTTCATTCAAAAGTCTTTCAGGGAGAAATTGGCTCGTGCAAAACCCTTCATTAGGTCTGTCGCTATCTATTCCAATGAGAAAAAGTCGGGCCGCCAACCCTCAGCTCCTTCCATAAATGGATGAGTGAACTTGCGGGCTTTGTTTGTCCACAACTGTACAAGGGGCGCGCGATCAAAACAAGACTAACTTTCTGCGGAACCACGAACATCAAACGACCATTTCCATCGATGTCAGCCCAAGACGACAGTGACACGTCCGTAGTGTATCCCTCACGCTCACCGTCACCGCAGCTTTCCGACGAAAGCCAGGTCGACAGCGACTGTGAAGCTGTCATAGCAAGTGAGGAGGTTGGGTATGGAGGAAAGATCCGGCATGAGGTGCGTTGCATAAAACAATTTTTTTTCTTCCATATAACAACCAACAGGTCAAGTATAAGAACTGGAAATTTGCAAAGGACGGTGCCAACAATAGGGTTTAAAAGTCCGGTCCGGTCCGGTCTTTTGACCTCTGAGGTCATGGACTGGGGACTGGACCGGTCCAGAAAATTTCCAAATCTGGCTGGACCTAGGACTGGACTGGTTAGGACCGCAAAAACCGGTCCTAATCAGTCCGGTCTGCAGTCCTAAACCGGTCCAGGACCGGTCCAAAGGATCACGAGCCTAAATTTATATTTCTGCACATTTTCGAGTAAGTTTACCATCATATAAGTTTACCAGATATATCATATAGTCAATGACAGTGAAATGAATGATTAGTGAAGCTTGTATAATATGTTTGAGCCACAACAAGATGACATTTCCAAATGTAAGAGAGTATGTGCAGCTAAATGTACCATATGAGTATATAAGTCATGGAAAGTTTACCATAGGAACACCTCAATGAGGGTAAGTTTATCATTGGACCGGTTAAGTCAAGGTAAGTTTACCATGAATTCATATATAACGACCCTTTTGAGGAACATTTGACTGGTCCTAACTGAACCCTGAATAGACCGGTCCAAACCGGTCCTAGACCAGTCTTTACCAGTTCTAATACATCTGGGTTGAGCTCTGGACCTAGGACCGGGACTGGTAGGACTGGTAGGACCGGTCCATGTTGGACTGGTCATGTGACCGGTCCAGTCCGGTCCAGTTCACCGGTCTTACCGGTCCACATGGACTGGACTTTAAAACCCTAGCCAACAACACCTGGCAGGAGAAGCAGATCCCGAAGCCCATTATCGCCAAGTATGACAGGGCCCAAGCACAACGACGGGCAGAGATGGCCAACTCCTCGGCTGACATAGCACTCTGGGGATCTCGAGACATAGTTAACGACCGAACACACTTGCGCGCCCAGGCGTATACAGAAAAATTGAAGAAGCACACACTCGACCAGCGATTAAATAGAAAGCTCAAGAAGTTGGACATGCCCGACGCCTCATCTGTATCTGAGTCTGATGTCTCAGTATCAGACCAAGAGAGGTATGAAACATTGCCACAACACTTGCCACTAAACTCAGCTGCATCTAGCACGACTCTGTCCCCTGGCAGCACCAGCACTTCTGCTGGCCCAAGCTCTCATCCACGACAGCTATGGACCACCAGCTCGTCAAAGAGGAAGGGCACCCCCTCACCCGACCTTCCTCCTGAATCCCAACTTTCCACCCACACACACTCCACCAAATCCTCCACAGGCTCGCAGCGCGTTGGTCATATGACGGCCACTGGCAAACACTTGACCAAAAGGCGCAGAACAGTGCCCGCAAGCAATGTCGAAGAAACAGAGGAGGAGAAGATGGACAAGGAGCCCGAAGAGGAGAAGGAGTAGAACCAGTTTGAAGGAACCATAGGAACTTGGGCGTATTCGTTTGTTATTTACCATTTTTGTAACGGCCTTCATGTTGCAATCCTGATACTGTTGGCCTGTCAGTGCTGGACCATGCCATCAACAGCAGGACTCCCTGGCCACGCAGGTTTTGATGTCGACAACCCTCGTCAACGACATGGCAATCCTTCATAAACCTGCGTCACTGTCTGCATAGGTCTCCCGCCTCAGCTGCTTAGGACACGTCATCACTACGGACGGACCACTTGCAACTAGGACTAGAACTCCAATCACGAACAACAACCCCGCCAGCACGGACAAAGAGACACAAAAAGAGGCCAGTAACGCTTTGAGAAAGAGCCAGAATGGATTTGCAATAGGTGCCGCCCCCACCGCCCAATAGTCACAGGGGAGTTGACGCAGATATTGAGCAGTTGAGGCTTGGGAATAACGAGGATTGGAGAGAGGGTGAGTGTCTGTTGATCTGCTCTTCTGAGTTGGTTAGAGGATGGATCTGGGCGGGGAGGGTTTGGGTAAACTGGTCGCGGGAAAGCGTAGGCTCGTGCTGGCTGGGTGGCACAAGAGTGTGGCGGCAAGATGGGGTGGGATGGCACAATGGCACAGCAATTATTGCTTTCCCAGGTCTTTTAACCACGATTCTTTTTGTTTGGTGTCTGACAAGCAGCACATTCTAGGGTGGAACCTTTAGTCAACGAACGGCTGGTCCTCGCGCTAGCCCAGTTTGCGATCGGTGTGGATACAGAGGTTGTGAGTCGTGTTTAATATTGCTTCTGGCAGCGGTTCCCTTTGCTCTTCTCTGCGTAGCCGCAACTTTTGAATCCGTGTAGACTTGCTATTGTGAGGAGCAGTCGCGCTAATATCTAAACCCCAGACGCATTCTTTCTCCCTTCAATAGCTGCCCGGTTCCGCTACTTTCTTCGCATCTCCGAGCCTGCCGTTCCTTCCTCTACATGTCACTCGCACTCTCAACCACCTTGCATGGGTTTGCCTCCTGGATCTCCTGATTCCATCCTACTCGGTCGGGATCATAATGTCCCCGATGCTGTACTTGAGGATTCCCTCCAGAACCCGCTTCAAAAAGAGCGTCTTCGACTTCGTGATCTCTTGAACAGTGACTCAATGACGTCGGAAGTTGAATCACTGCCAGTTGATGCAACCTCTGGAAGTTCTGATTGCGCGAGTTCCGATGCGGCTGCGTCAATGGTCTCCCAGAGTGACGGATACTCTGTTGAAGAGGGACATCTTGCCGATGATGTAGCTTCAACAACCACATTCCTCAGTGAGTCGATATGGAGTGTACCAAACTGACCTTCTGTTTGCGAGGACAACAAACTGCAACAGCTCGAAACTCACAATCCACCACCACCCTCTTCCCCTATCGATGCTAGCATCACTACACTGCCTTCATTGTCACCTCCACGCCACCTTCATCTCTACCCGATATTGACATGCAGAATGGCCAAAAGTCTGACTCATTGGCGAGGAAGTCAATTGAATCCTGGCGAAATGTGGGGCGGCGCCTGACGAAACGCATCAAATCACTGTCAAATCGACATTGGACATACCTCAACAACAGTCCAAACGCCCCAAGATTGACATTACTGGGAGAACGGATCCAGAACTGTTGTTGATGCCAGCTGTTCCTGCACCGGAAAAGGGCAATCGCTCCGTCACCTCTGTGAAGAAGGCATTCATGTCGCTCTTCCGTAGACCAGAAAAGAAGAAGTTGTTGTTATCATTGAGCGAGTTGGAATCGGGTCTCCCTCAGGCTTGCAAGCGTCCCAAAGTCAAGGCTGGCGACGGAACAAGCAAAGCTGCTGGTTACAAGCGGGAGCAGCGCGAGAAGCCAGAGAAGCTGGCAAAGGGTCAATTTTGGGTGAAGAAGACCAAGCTTGAGGAATGGATGTTAGAGAAGAGGATCCCGATGTCAAGTTTGATGAGGGCAATATCCGTCGTTTCCATTGCTCCCGTTGTGGCAATTGGAGGACTGTCAGACGTCCCTACGATCTGGGTCAATTTAGGGAACAGAAGGCATTGACACTCTTCTCCATGGGATTCAAGGAGACGGCCAAGACAATTGTCGCAAAGAAAATCACGGTCGGAGGAGATGGGCGCGCCGCTTGAATGCGGGCGCACATGCCAGGTGCATCGGTTTTTGCTGTCAGTTAAATACACCAGCGCAGATCTATCTTGTAGATCCAGGCACCCACCCCTAGTCCGCGCCTGCAAGGCCCCCACCCCATCACATCGCTACCTGCTGGGCGCCACGCTCCATCACTTCCCGCCGTTCCTCATCTCCCCGCCCCCTCCCGCCCCCCTACGAATGAAATTGCGGCGAACAACCCGTTCATCCGCGCGGAGTTGTCCAGATCTGGACTGGACACCGGGATCAATCGTGGAAACAAGGTCATTGGCAAAGGTACGTTACTTTATTATTCCTGTTCTTCACCTTGAAATTATCTTCCAGGCCCTCTGTTTCCGCGAATCAGAAGTCACAATTGCTCGCAAGCTCTGGCGCGGCTGCGCCGCGCCCCTAGTGATACCAACCTCCAAGTCAGGCCGACGCGCCACACTACGCGAATCCGACAACGGGGTGTCTGACAGCCAAGCTAACGACGTGGAGCGCGGCCTAGAGACGCCACAGAACATTTCTGATTTTCATCTCTGCCAGCGTAACGTTAGTCCGCTAGTAATTCCGATTTCAAAGGTGCGTCACCTTTCTTCACCCTGACTTAAGGTTGCTTCCAGGGTTGCAATCACTTCTACTATGCTTAGGCAGCTACTCACCGTCCTTGGTAACCTCCTTTACCAGCTCTCCCCCCAATGTCGGCGACTCAGATAGTCGAGGGTGGCTCCGCCGCCCAACCTTGCGAACTCCCTTTCCAGACGAAGATAAGGACAGACGGACAGCGCGGGGATGGGAGTGCAAAGAGCGGACGGTCCAAGCAAGGTCTATTGACGGTGATGGGGGCAAAAGGCAAGCAAGAACTACTGACTACGGCTACGTACGATGTAAATATAGAAAGTATGAGTCAAGATAAAATAAACAGCGAGTGATCGCGATACAGTGAAAGGATCGGTGACGTAGCTGTGAACTCAGATTCCAACACTCCCACTAGTTCACAGCTCGAAGACAACCGAAAATCTCCCACTGCTTTTAGAGAGCATAATGAGGGGCGTACGCAATGCTGGCATGCGGTGCCGATGCAGACTGGGAGGTGAGATTGAATGGGAAAGTTCCGCACTCGTTGCGGAAGTGTCCAACACCGCCACATTTGTGGCATGTAATGGTGGAGCGATCAACGGGGGTACGACGCGGACCACCAGCAACAAGAGCACTGGAGGTGGCAGCCTCAAGAGCAATTTCGTGCTCATTGGCCAGGCGGGCTTCCTCGTTAAGGATACGAGTGACAACGTAGTCGAGTTTATTGTGGTCGGGGTGGGAATCGAGAGCAATGACAAGTCGGTCGTATTCGGCGGGAAGGGAAGCGAGGATAAACGAAATGACCAGGCGGTCGGAGCAGACCTCGCCAAGGTCGGTGAGCTTCTGCACGGTGGACTCGATGGATCCAATGTGGTCACGCATGGACACGTTGGCCTTCCTCTTGTTTCGGAAGAGCCCCAAGAACACGGTGATGACAGTGCTGAGGCCGTCTGTGGTGTGGAAGGTGCGAATACTCTCCCACGCCTCAGCGGAAGACGGCATCTTGCGAGTGAGGTGAAACTGATCGGTATCGATGAGCTCAACGATGCGCGACATGGCCTCCTCGTCCCGCTTCACCCAAGACTGGACAGCCTTGGAGTTGGGGGAACCTAAGGGGCGTGGCTCAGCACCGCTGACAACAGCCCAGACGCGAGCTTTGGTGAGCGACATCTGGGTAGCATAGGACCAGTTGCTGTAGTTGGTATTGTCGAGGATGATGGTACGGGAAGCGGGTTTAGACGACATGATGACGGCGATGGCACGATGACGGTGGAGACGGCACAAAGAGAATTGCACGATGACGATGGAGATGGCACGGTGATGATAGCAAAGGACTGGTGATGGCACAGAGAACGACGGCACGGAGGACGATGGCACGATGGCGGGTGATGGCACTGATGGCACGAGAGTCGACGGCGATGACAACGACGACGATGAGAAGGTAGAAGCGCAGGGGTCGATGTGATGGTGATTAGCGACGGTCGGGGCCCATAACCTAAGGACAGACGGACAGCGCGGGGATGGGAGTGCAAAGAGCGGACGGTCCAAGCAAGGTCTATTGACGGTGATGGGGGCAAAAGGCAAGCAAGAACTACTGACTACGGCTACGTACGATGTAAATATAGAAAGTATGAGTCAAGATAAAATAAACAGCGAGTGATCGCGATACAGTGAAAGGATCGGTGACGTAGCTGTGAACTCAGATTCCAACAGAAGACATCATACGACATCGAAGGCGGACAGCAACTGCCATCACACAGCCTTTTCGATCTAGATCTGATTGAATTTCAGGATTGACCACGGCCTTGGAACAATTTGAAAGTACGTTACCTTGTATTCTCTGGAACTCGTGTTCACGGCGTCCACGGCGTCCACGGCACCCAAATGCCTTCCTCTCGCGACAGCAGGATACCCTCTCCGTCATTGACATTGGCGGCGTGGACGACTCCAGGACGAACAACAGTGATGTACGACCATGTGGCGCACACCGCGCCACCTTCGCAATCCTCAAGGGCAGCAATACGGGAGCCTAGCAAAATACACCAAGGGCCGCCCGACTTAGGACAGCGTAATATCGGACTTGCTATTGACTTGCTACGCACTGGATACCGGCGTTAGACGAGGGATGCGAAGTTTGTGAAAGGTACATACTTCAAATTGCGATCATTGTCTCCGGCGTTAACGATCAGCGTAGGGTCATTCCACGGTGCGTGCGCAACCTCCGAGTTAATGTGCCAGCGAGGTTTGGAGCTGCGCATACGAGCAGTAGAGGACAGAGAAGTTGGAAGCGGATGGAGCTTGAGAGGAAAAGAGGTCCGGATTAGCTCTAGGAGAAATTCTGGGACTCCCGAAGACAAGGCGCCATATGCGCACGTAATCCTTGGTTGATTTAGCGCAGTACAAACCCTGTAATTCGATAGAACTTTGAAATATAACAACCCTCAACGCCACGAAATGAGAAGCTTACTGTAACAAAATACTTACCTAACTTCAAACAACACTCACCATGCCTTCAAGAACACCTTTCGGGCAGTACTTGCTCGTACCTCGTCCAATACGCCCCAAAAATGTGTTCCAAGTTGCTATAGCATATCCTACTAAAGTTTGTAAAAGTCCAAAAACCGGTCGTATACGCGGACTTACCGTTAAAGCACATGTTCACCTTACAGATGAACTGGAACCACCTCAACGTCAACCTGAAAAAATCTTCCATCAGCGCGTCCGTTCGGTCCAATTCTTTTCGCGATAGCACAAGTAGACCCTGGACTCAAAGTTCCCGAGTCACCAGGGTACGCCTGTTGATGTCCAAGTGAGTAATTTGCGCCGCTCATGAAACGCGCTAGTCGCACTGGGCAGACGTTCCAGACGTGCGGCGGCCTCGGAAATAGCGGGGAAACATCGTGGCAACAGGTCAAGATCTATTCTGGACACGCCAAGTGATCGCCATCAACTTGGACTCATGCTACGACGTCCGCACGCTCGCTCACTCCTCCGAATCCCTCTGGCACGTTTCCCAGCCTCGGCGACCTCTGGGAGACTTTTTTACTTGGATGGTATAAAACAGCTTACGTAATACAAATAAGACGCTGCGAACGCGTTTTGTTGCACTCTTTACCGCCTGCTCGCTCACTAGACCCTGAGCTATCGATGGTTCACGTATGTGTCATGGCGATCTCTGCCTATGACGCGCGATTTCATTTTATCTGAGCCCAGGGATGCGGGGTAGAGCTACCTTGTCCTCCGTCCCCTTCACTTGCTCTGCCTCTGGCTCTCATTTTCGCACATTGGTGATCTCAATATGTATGTATATACTTCATCCCATTTATGTCGTTGACCGCTGAACCCTTCTTACGAACAGGAGTTGCAATACAGGAACTGGACTCGATTTAGATCCAACGGTATGTACTTCTTCAGGTCTTGGCGGGCACTGTATTACGCCGCATTAGTATCCAAGGACCTAATATCATACTTGCAAACCCTTCCCGCGCCCAGAATAGTGGCAAACGCGACGCGGAGCTTTGGGTATGTTTGCGCATCACTGAAGTATTTGTGTGGATGGTCCTTCTGGAGACCATCAGATGTGCAGGGGTACTGCGGGGATTTGAGGCCGTGCCAAGATCTAAGCATTTTTGTTTCTGAAGATACAGAAGTGGATGGAAAGCACGAACGGGTACATCGGGAACGACGCGGTAAGTTTGTCCATCTTCAGTAGATTTGGCTCTAGATTTTTGTTCAGGTTATGTATTACACCCAGTACCCAATGGGTACGCCACTTAGGAGACGTACGGCACTCAGGTAAGTTACGCAAATACGAATCCGCGCCTGATGCTGAAATGCGGGTATCAGGACTTGTCGGAAGTTCCTGGTGCGAGGTAGTCTCCCTAGTCAGACCAAATATACCAAACTTTTTTTTTTGTGAGAGGGAGGGAAAAGTTTACTAGGTGCGAGGGCTGCCTGAAACTTGTCGATCGGCTTGATGGAATGTTTCCTCGCGTGACGGGCAGCCTAGGCCCTAGACCGGCCGCTCGGGCATATGACTAGCCTGGTTAACCCGGCTCTAGTACGAGCGAAGACAGTCGTTCTCTCGTATAGAGCCTGGACCTGCCTGGACGTAGGGGAGGGGGTCACATCGACGTCTCCCTTTCATCAAATTTTTGACAGCCCGGCCGAACTGCCGTCTGCGGCTTATGAGTAATACCCAGTGACACAATATGTAATCTGCGACAGATCTTTCTTGACTTCGGTACAACTCATACTACACCAATGAATGAGCCAAGTGCACTCGAATCTGACTCGGACAGTCAAGATGATGAGATCCATGCGACAAATTCCTTTCCCCACGTCGCGTATTCCCCATACTATACCTCACGGGGCCCATTTCCGATGACACCTGCTGGGCCATCCAACGCGTACTTTGCCTCCCACATCCCTACCAGCAGCGCTCAGGTGCTCAGCCCATTCTCACACACGGCTACACCGACGCAATACGGTCCTCCCAGCTGGCAACATCCCTCCGCATCTACAAGATCTCAAGCAGGTCCTTCCACACCCCGCGCTGCTAGTCCGGACAACACGCGAAGAAAGCCCATGTCTATCACAGAGAAGGCCGATCATATATGCAAGTGTATTCAAGGTCTCGGTTGGACATACGGCGACTTCCTCCATTACACGCTCCAATCCGATCTTAAGGACGACAAGGGCAACATCATAAAGCGCGGTCAGACCCATCGCAATATGGTCAGTAAAATCATGGGAGGAAGGTGTAAGATCACCCTTGCCCAAGTCCTCGAGGACTTGGTTCGTAATCCATGGGGCTTGCCGCCAGAGAACAATGACGAGAGGCGCGAGCTTTTCTCTGCCACGATGCACTATACGGATCTCAAGTTTGCTCGACCCGTGTTGACAACATTTGCAGTTCAAGTGGCAGAGGAACAGCTGTTGAAGGAGGTCAGGAAGGCAACACACAAGAAAAGCGAGCTGCATAGCTATGCAACCGAAGCTGGAGATATAGCCAGTGAAGAATACGGTGCCGAAGCTATCGAAGGGGCAAAGGCCGTCTTTCTGGAGCACGCCCCGCTCGTCTTCAGATTCCTGACAAACATGGCTGCACCCAAACCTCGAAATCGACGCAGCAGAGCCAAGAATGCCGCTCCCACTGTCAGAGCACAACCAAAGGGTGACCGACCTCCCGAGACAGTAAGTACTTCTTTGTCAAAGCTACAAACGACGACTGAGCTCGACTTACAGGTGGCTACCTTTGCTCTGAGCTCCGTGATGTTCTCTCGAAATCAAAAGGCCAACTTACTGGCACTTACAAAGGGGCTGTTGATGTTCTCTTGTTCAGCAAACAAGTATATGTGGTCTCTGGAGAGTCGTATTGGCGGATCCGTCAGTTACGATACCGTCCTGCGGCTTTTCCGCAAGCTCGGTATCCAAGATAGTCTAACCTTGAAGGGAATCCATCGTTGCCATAACCGCGCCCTGATGCTTCGCTTCGACAACGTGCAAAAATACCCAAAACCGCGTTACATTCGTGCTGGACGCCATGCCCATATGATCACAGGAACGGCAGGAACCGCTTTCGAGCTTGCAGCTTTCATACCCGTGGCGCTGGATATTGACGTCCGTCGCCACTACATCAGCAAGAACCTCCGAAATACTCTTACTTTCGATGAATTCTGGGAGAGAATCGATCACGCTTTTCTCGATGATGCTCTCGAGATACAGTGGATCCGAGAACTCATGGACTTCAATGGATCTCAACTCGACATTTACCGTGACAATCTGAAGGAGCTAGAGCGCACTAAAGGCACCAAACGGAGGCTTTCCACACGAAGAATACGGCTCTATACACTTCCCACAACGGCCTATAGCGAAACATCAACCGCCGAGATGAATAAGGCAATTCGAAAACTTGCCGAATCGATGGGTATAACAGCTGATGAATTTATGCGTCGAATTCTGATAGCAGGAGGAGACGGGCTGTCCTTCGAACGTTTGGTCCAGCTTATGAACTATCTCCAGTTCCAGGACACGGAGTTTGACCGGCTGGAATTCCTGATGCCCATTCTCGAATCCTGGCATACACTCTGGACCGATCTCAGTAGAATCTACGAAGCACACTGGGACTCGCTTACAAGCAAGGATCCTGCTGCCATGGGGCGCGGTGCTAATGTCCTGAACTTGAGAGCGCCAGCCAGTCTGCAAAAAGTCGAGTTCTACAAGTATAACGACTTTGCGCAGACAGACTGCCAAGCACGGATGCTTGATTGCTGGCGGTGAGTTGCGGCAGACTTTCTCGACCATCAAGCACTGACAGACATCTATTAGTATTGAACTAAACGCTGAAAAAGGCTTACACGCTTACTTTGATAACCTGGCAAAGAGCGATCAGATGATATCGTTTGACGATCTCCGGAAGCATGCACATACACTTCGCCGTCTGTACGGCAGTCCTGCATCATTTCATTATGCCATGCACAATCAGTACCCTCCCGATCTCCAAATTCGTCACGGTACACAATGGATACCACCAAAGCGCGATGAGACATCAGCAGCGTTCGAGAGCTTGCAGTCGGGGACTAAGAAGAAGAAGAAAGCCGGGCCAGAGAAGGTCTTTGAGGGGGATGAGACGTTAGCTCGATCGACACGCTGCATTTACGATGTCATGCTGTCGCGAGAAGCACAAAGGGCCGTCAAGGTTGGCGATGTAGGCTGTCTGTGGGAGATTATGAAGGCAAGTGTTTACGTTCACAATGCCAGTGACTTACTGAGTTAACTCGGACACAGATGCTAACAGTGTCTTTTGCTGGTTCTTCACACAAGAAATACAGCTCGTACCTCCTTGAGATGTTCTGCAGCATCGAGCTGGAGTCCAGTCCTGAGCTCCAGGATGTGTTCTTCGAGAACTATATCGTCAACGCCTCTGGACTACCGGATCATTTCGAGTGCGGAGATCTATTCCAGGAGCAGATTCAAGACGAGTTCTATGATCAGCTTGGCGACTACGATGGCGAATTCGACTCACCTCATGTTGCCGAAGTCATTGCACCAAATGCGTATCGAACTATGCAATGCAAAAAGCACATCCACCGCGGCCTCGGACTTGCTAAGCGATCCGGAAAGCACAACAAGCCAGAGGCAGAGGCAGAGCTTCGTCGCCTCATGCACCATTACGAATCCAACATGGTCCACGTTCTTCGAACACCGCGTTCGTATTCAACAGGTGACGATGACCGTAACCGTTTCGATGATAGTGGTCGGCGAGTGAAGAGTTTCCAGGAGGGGAAGCTCGAGCAATGGGCAAAGGAAACTGCACGAATCAGACGGCTGCGAGCCGATGGCTTCCCTCAACCTGTATCGATGGATGCCCTTCAGCAGACTGTCTTTGTCGACTCTGCTATTTTGGCCGGTTCATCATCAGCGCCTGAAGATCTACAAGGACTCGAAGGAGCACTATCAGATGACAGTGATCCGGAACTTATAGGGATGGTCAGCGAGGTGGAAAGCGAGTCAGACGACGAGGACGGAGAGAACGAGTTTGAGGAGAATCAGGTTTCGTACCTGAGGCCATCAGGCCAGTTCGATATGGACGTCGACACCGACATGCTTGGCGAGGTTGAGAACGATCTTGATGCCGATGATTACGGAGACCTTATCCTGGCCGACAAGGAAGCAGATGATCATTGGGATACATACAATATGGCAATAGATGACGATTAATCAACGGGTTGATTGATTCTCCTTTTCCAAAGCCTGTTATTGATGTTAGCACTTCCAAAACTCGGAAATCGTGATTACGAACCAAAGCTGCAACATGACGCCTTGTAGTGCGCCGCATTTTCGAAGGACTTGGGGTAGCGGATAGTCTGGCAACCGACTGGCGACGTTGTCTTTGAGGACTCGAGGGGTTGGGTAGGTCTGGCGCCTGGGTCAGCGTCGCCCTTCGCTTGGCCAAGGACGGTATCCTGATTGTCAGGCGAGTCGGCTCCACAGTCGAGGACACTGATGGCCGTGGCATTTGTTTTGGTGATGCTGGTGCTGTCCGTGAAGTCTCGGCTGTCGCTTGCATATTGGACAGTGCAGCAACCGCAGGATGACGGCGATTGGTAGTCCAGAAAGAGTCGTATGATGACGAAGGAACAGCGGGATCCTCGACAATGACCCGAGCACTAAGAAATGTCAGCACACAAGAAGACGGTGCAAGTAAGACCTTACCGGCGCCGTGGACTGGTCTCTGAAGGAACGGATGTGCTAAGAAGAACATCGACCCGTTTCTGCCAGAACTCTCTCTCGAGTGCGAGGATCTCCTGCAAGATCTCCTGTGCATGTGCAGATGCCCACTTGTAATCGCCGATGAAGGAGGTGAGCCTGTCGAGGCTAGTGAGATGATGAAAGTTGTTGAGTAAGTCGGTAATGAGCTGGTCTGGAAGGAATGCAGATGGAGGCAAGTGCTGGCTAGCAGCGCTTTGGGAAGATAACCAATGACGCCAGCGGACCTTCTCCAGTTGATCCCGACCCTTCAGCTTCATTGTGGCATCGAGCTGACGAGCCCTGGGAATGTAGCCGACATGAGAAGTTTTGCGCGTCTTGCGGCGGAGAGGGGGTAACGGAGGCTCTGGCATGCAGCGGCTGCAGGAGCAAACGGAAGGATGGTGGCGTGGGGTAGTCTTGCAAGTTTCGCATGTACAGGGAGGGTCGACGGCCGGGTTGTTGTATTGGATGTTGAGTTCCTGGATGTAGCATTCCGCGAGAAGGAACCTGGCCATCTCCTTGGTCATGTTCCCATCGCCCTTGCTCCCTGACTTCTTCTTCTTTTTGGGAGGCTTTCCGTCGAGAACATCTTGAGCGCGTGCCAACATCGCTTTCGTTACGTAGATAATCCCCCGAGGTTCTGGTACGAGAGCCGGATCTCGTCCAGCGCGTCCGATCTTCTGGATGATATCGTTCACGTTGACAGGGTTGAGAACAACAGCATCGTCCACATTTGGAAAGTCGTTCCCGACTTTGAGAGCATCGGTTGAGAATATGACCTGCAAATCGGGATCGTTCACGAAGAGAACGCGTGTCTGTTCGTTATAAGCCTTTGAGAACAGGGAGCAGTACAGGCGGAGGCGTGATTTACGCGACGCTGAGTCGGCATCGGGTATAGTGTACCACAGATCTACAAAAATCCGAAACGCGAGCGAGATCGTGTCACAATACACGATAGTCTTTCGCCGCCCACCGACAATCCATCGGAGATCAGGGAATGACCATCCACCCAAACCATGCCGAAGTTCACGAACACAAAGGCGAATGTCGCGTCGAATGTTGGAACGCCGTGAGAAGAAGAATTCACCTGGTCTAAGGCCAAGGATGTCGACGATTTGTTGAGTTTCCTTCCCGGCCGGAAGAGTAGCAGTTACTCCAAACATGACTACACCCTCAGGCATTCGCGCCAGGCCAAGTCCGACGTCCCGGTAGCACTCTCGAAACCCGGGAGCTCCCCAGTCCAGAAGAAGATGAAGCTCGTCAATGCTGAGGGCGACGAATCGAGGGTGGACAGAGGGATTATGCAAGAGATTATCGTAAGATTTAGAGCTGAATTGCTCGGGGGAAATGATGAGGACTGAGAGGTCCAGTGACGCTGCCCTAGTCCATAAGTCCGGAGACTCCGCGAGCGTGTCTTCATTAATGGCGAGCGCGTTAATTCCGTACTTGAGAAAGGTTTTTTCCTGTGTAGTCGCTAGATGATACAAAGGTAGAAATTCAAGTGCTCACCATGTCTTCCTCTAAACCTTTCGTCGGGAATACTGCCACCATGAGTGGATTTTCCGGTATTGGCTTCACGTCAAATGGGCAGGGCTCAGAAAGCTTGGAGAGTGATTGAAGCAACTTCATAAATCCATACATGTAGCTCGTCTTGCCGCCTCCTGTCAAGAGGGCGGAAATGACATGCTTTCCATCTACTGCTTTGCATAGTCCTTCGATGATGTAGTCGTGTAATGGATGTGAGATAGCCGTGGAGAGGAGATTTTTAACGTATTTGGCACCCTCGGGGCTGTCGAAGCTCAATTTAGAGGCGGCGACCATCGACGGCGGCAAAGACAACGAAGACGATCAACAAGACGCGCGAAGCTTTGGGCTGTGCAGAGCTCGTGATCGGCTCAGGCCGGCTTGAGACCGGCTTCTACGTCGGATCAAGAAAATGTTGATGAACTGGAGACATCGATGTCGACCCCTCCCCTAAGTCCAGGCTAGCAAAAACCCTCTTCAACGCTTCCATGGCAGAAAATCTCCTACTAAAGATTCCGGAGAATTTCCTCGAACATCTTCTCCCCACTCCATCGGCCACAATCGTGGAGCTCATTGCCTTCAAGTTTCCGCGCATATCCCATCAGGCTGTCCCATCCATCAGACTCGGTCCGGAGCCCAGCACTGCCATAACCATTAGCTTTCTCGAAGCCGTTCACTCACTTCCATTACCCCCATCCCAGGAACTGGAATCTTTGATCCATCTCCTCGACTCTCCAAATGGGAATGACAACATGTCACTTTCGTGCCATGAGGCGACGGAGGCAGTGGCCACCGTTGCAATGCCATTATGGCTCATAACCTATTGGATCTGTGTTCATGATGTTCTACCCGCAAAGAAGACCTGGGCTCTCTCTGAGTTGTCTTTACGAACACGCTCTGTCTTCTTGGATGATGCCAACATTGATACCCACCTCCAATCATCACGTCAACTCATATCTCGTACACATGCCGTTCTTCGCCGCCTTCCATGGACGGCATACACTCGGGCTAGTACATTTTACCGTGGCAGTGAAACTGCTACCGTGAATACCGTGACCGTGCTACCGTGGCCGTGGCAGTGAGGGTCGTAGATTACCGTGAGGGACTACCCCGGTCCCGTGGATTACGGTGACCGCAGAGTGTGAGATCCCAGACTCCGGCGGCGCTTTGTGTAGGGTAGATGTAGGCGTAGACGTGCCTTAGCACCCTATTAGAAGGTCCTTTTGGGCCTGTTGGTTGTGTGGGCAAGACGAAGAAGCACGGAAGTGAAAACTTAGCTAGCTCGGCGTCACTGGCCTGGCTGATATCACAGAAGAAGCCACTCACAGCCGTCGTTCCCTTCAGAGGCGGGATCACAACCGATGACTGGACACGCATTAGCCATTGGTTTTCAGACAGATATGGACCAGACTTCACGCCAGTCAATTGGGTGTCACTGGCTCCCATGGCGCACGCGGGAACAGTTCTTCTTGCCTCTCGTCTCAGGAACTTCTTCCCGCCAAGGACTACTCACAAGCGGCTGTTCGCGGAGGCCTGGAAACAACTTGTCGCCCTCGATGGAGTGACAGTTGATGGAAGACCTCTCCCGGAACCCGTGGATGTTGACCTAGAAGCTCTTGTTCTCCTTGAGCATCGGATGTTTGACGCATCAAGGGCTGCCGGAGTCTCTGGGAACGAGCAGTGGGGATTGTATATTGGTCCGCATCAAGATGGATGGTACCCGTATACTGATGCAAATGTTACTGAGGCCATGGATCGTCGCGAAGGTTCAGAGTCGGAGTTGACGGTGCGTTCAAAGTGTCTGAATGAGGACAGTACTCATGTTTTCCAGACTGGCCCTCAATATGTGCAACCTCCCGTCAAGCGAGCAGCCGAAGATGACAAGTTGCTGCCCAAGAAGGATCGACCAAAGCCACGGATGTTAGGCAAGAGGAAGAAGGTACAAGACGAGGGCAAGCAAACAGAGGTGAAAAAGAACAAGAACGCTTCCAGAGCGAGCGAGAGCAGCGTCAATGAGCCGGCGCTGCGTCGAAGTACCAGAAAGAAGAGTGCACCTGTATAGACTGGTACTTGTCCATTGCAGGTTCAACACCTGCTTCGGTCATCTGTGCTCCAAAATGAATTTTCATTCCTGCTATGATCATACATACTGAGTTCTTAGCCCTATCTGAGTCAAATACGATGGTCGCTACAACTTTCCTGATCCTGGGGTCCGTAGTACGAACGACTGTACGGCGATTAAGAGCTCCATAACGCTCTTGTCACACTACCGTGGGTGCCAAAGGTACCGTGTGTCCCTTACCGTGTTACCGTGAGGCGACCGTGGCAGTGAGTGATTTACCGTGCGGCAGTGAGCAGTGGGCAGTGAGGCAGTGACGGCCGTGAAACTGCTACCGTGAGTACCGTGGCCGCAGCCGTGAGCTACCGTGATCACGGCACCGGCCCTTGGACCCTGATGACGCATCGCGCGGCTTGATCTCACTCCGTTCATTTCTGCATGCGAATGGTCCATGCTACTCTACAGCCACGACGTGCTGCACCAAAACAACCTGCGGCATCGCCTTCTGTCTGATCCTATCATTTCAAGTCGATGCCATGCGCGCGTCACGGCTGATCGACACGGACTTCACATGTGACATATGGACCGTCAATAACTTCACGTTCCGACATCTTGGATACGAGATTCTTTTGTCTACTTACTCAGAGAACCATGTATGTCTCATTTCTGCACTCACCGCACCTCAAACACAATACCCCATAAGTTACAGATACATCTTGATCGTCATCAATTACTTGTAAGTTGTTCCTCACATCTTGGGAATCTATATCAAGACACACGGCGCTCTCGTTAACGAAATCGTACTGCTCCAGTCTGCACCGCTACTCGACGTCATAAACTATTGCTCACTTTCAAGGCCGTGACTATTTACCGTGCTACCGTGGCATTTTACCGTGACCGTGAATTCACGGTCACGGTAAAATCTACTGGCCCCATACACTCAGCCTTTCAGCTCAAGTGAACCTGTGGTCTGTCTAGCCCTTTATCTTTCCAAGGAGTGGTTTCGAGATGAACACATCTCCCACGTACTTGACTTACTCCGGCGCGATGTAATATTCCGCGGGATGGAGGATGTCGAGGTTGCTGATGTCTGGTTCATGGAGTACATGAGAGCCGGATATGAGGCGGGTACAGCAAAGTATGCAAGCGATGACTACTTCGGTCGTATCCGTGACCTCGGCAATCGCCTCACGCAGGGCTTGTCGGGCACGCTGGCGGTCATTGTGAACCTCCAGAATGTTCACTGGATGTCGGTGCTGGTTGACGTGGGAGCACAGGTTGTCTGGTGGGCGGATTCTATGGCAAGTGAAGCAGATGCGACATTTGTTGCCGTTCTGGAGTGTTGGCTTAGTTATCATCTTGGTGCTGAGACGACTTTCCAATGGCAGGCGATGACAGTAACACGTCAAGAAGATTTCCATAACTGTGGTTTCTTTGCTTGGCTGGCCTTAGCAGTGAAGCTATTACCAGGATCTTACACAATACTTAGTGGAAAGAAAGCGACAGACGGGCGTCTCGATATATTTTTGAAGATCATGCATCTTCATGACGAGGTTAGTAACTTGGTGCTTAACGATATGATACTGACCATATGTTGTCTAGTACGAAGGATTTTGCACCCGCTCATTCAAGTACACGAACCTTGCAATCCGAGACGCTGAAGAAATCGCGCTAATTCATGAATCGGTACCACTTTACGACTTCTATGATGATGTTGTCATGCACGACAGCAGCCTCTCCTTCAATGAAATTCCTCGCGTCGATGCTTTCATCTCTCCGGTTGTACCAGAATCACACTTGCCATTCCTATCTTCATCTTCCGAAACTACAACAACAATCATTCCACCTGTGTCCTTATCACCGGTTCACGAACAGAATAGGGATACACCATGTATAGACGTCCAAGCACGTCTGCCATCACCTGCACCTGCAGCGATGAAGTCAGTCTAGTCCTGGCACGGGCTTCTCAGCCAAAAAAAAAGGACGAACACGGTACTGTCTCCGCCAGCTAGTCCGCAAAAGCCACCGGCGCCTAAACGCCCAAAGACTGCTGTCAAGTCTGCAGTTCGGCGTGCAGCAGAGGGTGGTGATATCGGATTGCTGAAATGGATGTCAGTAAAACCAGAGGAGCAAATGAGAAGGGAAGAGGCTGAACGGGTAAAGCGCGACCCAGAAGAAATACAGACGGAACGCGAGGCAATTGGCGAGAAATGTCGTGCGGAACTTGCGGAAAAGAAAGCAATTGTCCGAGAGCAAGGGTTAACGTTGATACGCCAGCAGAATAAGCGTGAACGCGATAAAGGGATGGAAATCGCACGGGGAGTCCGAGACTCGACCGGCAAAAAGGTGACCCTGGCGAGAGTGAGTGAAAACATTTCTATTCTCGACGAATGAAGTTTGATTTATGCATGTTAGAATGTTGCAGACGTACTCATGGTACCCCAGATACCTCTGCGAAGGCATTCTCTGGCGGAACACACACGTCCAAACCGGGAGATTTGGGAGACTGTTCGGCTGGAGAACCGAAAGCCGCAGGGACGAAAGCGCGTCCACGAGAAGTCTGACGCCAAGTACTGCTCCTGGATTGGTCCCAGTGTTGGCTATAAGAAGTCCTCTAAATCCATTCAAAAATATCTGAAGTCGAAACATCCTACCCTTTTCGCCAACATTGCACACTCTACCATCGAGGGTTGGATCGAGCGTCCTACCGATGGTCCTCCGCGCTGGAACACTAAAACCTTGAAACGTGTCGAAGCAGAAAGCTACTCTGGGCACAAGAACGGAGGAAAGCGCGGTATCTTGGTTAGTATTGGTCTATAGTTTCGTGGAATCAAGCTTACCGTTACACTCAAGGCTAAATATCCTGAAGTTGCAGATGAAATCAGGAATCGTCTTGTTCACCTCCGTGGAGCATCGGCACCCGTAACAGTTGTAACAGTGCGCGCCATCTTTGTTGCCGTCATCCGAAAGAAAGCCCCAGAAATCTTCGAGAAGGTCGCCAAGGATGGTAGCCAGTTCAAGTGCTCAGAGTCATACATTCGCGAATGGTTGCACACAACCTTGCGATGGTCCCCACGGAAGGGTACGAAAGCGGGACAGAAGCTGCCGATCAACTGGGAGGATCTCTGTTTCAACGCCTACAATCGAATCTCCTACAGCATGTGGATTTTTGACATACCGTCAGCCATGTACGTCAACTCCGACCAAACACAGATGCTATTCGCACAGGGCTGTGGATTTACCTGGCACGAAACCGGCTCAAATCAAGTGCCTATCGTTGGTCTAGAAGAGAAGCGCGCTGCGACAGTGATGGTCTCAGTTGCAAACGATGGTAGCTTGCTCCCGTTCCAAGTTGTCTTCCAGGGCAAGCAGGCCAAATCGTTACCGTCAACAAAATCTCCATACCATCAGGAGCTGATGGCGACGGGCACCAAGATCGTCCCATCGAACACGAAAACCTATTGGTCAAACTACAAGATCTTCACTCCCCGCACTGTCGAGGTAAGTTGACACCTGCTGAACCTCGCACCCATCTCGATGATCTTTGAGAGTTACATTCGACGTGGACCAAAATCCAATATGTATACCCTCTCATTGGCTTCAAGGAGCTTTTGCCCAGGCTGACTGAGCGCCTCGCGCACTGAAAGCCCAGGGCACTCAAGCTCGAGGTGCCCCAAGTACGAGGCCATCGTCCATGTGTCTACCGACGGTGTCATTACCCAGGAGTACCTCTGGCCCCGCGTGTCCAAGCTCCTCAGGCCCAAGGATGTCATCGTCGCAGTGACTGGTACATCCAAATTCGGGATCTTGGATGTCCCCCATTCCGACGAGTCCGTCTCCGTCACCCAGGTCCTATGGGGCAGTATCGGTTACACCATTGGTGCTACTCTCGGTGCCGCCTTGGCTGCGAAGGATGCCGGCCTCGAACGGACCGTCTTGTTTATTGGCGATGGTTCACTGTATGTTCTTCTCACGATTCGTAGCTCGGCTCTTTTGACAATTCCCCAGGCAAGTTACTGTGCAAGAACTGTCAACGATCATGAGGAAAGACCTCAAGCCCATCATCTTCGTGATCAACAACACCGGCTACACCATCGAGCATTACTTGCACAGACCTACCAGGTAAATTCGCATCCACTGGATTATCGCCCTTCTTATTCAAGCGCAACTTTTCAGAAAATACAACGACATGTCACATCGTCAACTGGGAGTGGACGTCGCTCCTCACCGTCTTCGGCGACGCCGAAGGTGTCGAGTCTAAGTCCTAAACTGTCGACGACCCTGAGTTCGCCGCCGCCAACAAGTGTCAGCTCGTCGAGATAATGATGCCCATGCACGATGCCTCTCGTGGCATCTTGGTGCAAGCCGAGCTCAGCCGCAAGATCAATATTGATCAATGCCTACGCTGTCCAGGGGAAGGAGCCGGGCCTGTCCAACGACAAGTGAGTATTCCTTCATCATTGGTTCGTCAATCTTATCCTATATTGTAGATTCTTCACTGCCGACATTACGGGGCTCAGTTCGACGTTCTCTCCTTCACCCAGTCCCTCGTCAATATTGCCAGTGGCCAGTGTCTACATGGAGCAGAGCGCACCCGAGCAGGCCTACCTTAGTTGGCCGTCTGACTGTCCTAGTTTATGGTGTATGGAGGAAACATACGCACAAGTTCTTGTGAAGGCACTCCCCAGCTTGACCTTGTGCATTAACCAATCCCACGGAAAATACTTGGCAGACGGACGGTGCAGCCCTGACGAATCCCTAGATCTGCTCGAGTCAGCTCCAAGGGGAAAGCACGTCTTCACATCCTTCACAGCGAATCAAGATGACACATTATCGTACGCATCGTACTGGGTGGCCATGATTGCGCTGGATGAGACTGCGAATCATATCTGCTGCTTACTCTTGTGTCGAGCAGTACGTCGACAAGGTGGTGCAGCATTCCATTCGACAGAGTGAGATTCATTTGTGAGACCAGACGTCCATTCAAACGCGGGGTTCATGAAGAGGGGCTCATGCCATAATGTGCAAAGCTGACTTCTATCATAGCTCTTGATACGTATACGGAGTGGATCACGGATGGTGCAGAGTCAATACAACATCGGTGGCTCTACTCAGCAACACTTTCACTCTTGCTTAATCGGAACATCAACCCGTGTCTAGGCGTAGGCCACACATGACACGGACCTTCTCAGATGTAAGTCGAGCGGCGGCAAAAGGCATGTACGTCTGAATGCCATGAGTTTTATTCTGTTCCGTTATGTAGGATTGATGCATTTAGACCATTACAGGTAAGGATATAACTGTCTCGCGGAAAGGTTCGACACATAGTTGTTGTCAGTTCAAGGTCACCGTCGGAGTCGCTGCCGTACATATGCAATCTATCCTATCTTTCACTGCGTGATCTGAGCCTGCTCAATTCGCTGCTTAAGTTCCCCAATCTGCGATTGTCGCTAAGTCTCCAAGCTAGGGCAAAAGAGTCAAATAACCTACCGCACGCTCAAGCTCCAGCAACTGGAGGTTGGCCATGGAGGTGTCATGCTGGAGCCCGGACACCATACTCTGTTCATGAATGAGATGCTACAGAGTTGCACTCGAGTAGAATAAACCGTACCTTCGCGGTTTTGGAGTTGAGTCCTTTGAAGGGTTCAAGGTCTTCGAAGGCGACAGGCCAGTAACCGAGACTTGAAACGCGTGTTCTAGATTGCGCGGCGATGAGGAGCCCCAAGATAGGACCTAGGCTAATAAGAACCTTGACACTGATAGTCAGAAGGGGACATACAATTCATACGTGTCGAATAACAATTTTTCCAAAGCGTGATTCCAGATTTTTCGGTGCTTTTTGGCAGCATAGAGGCGCGCGTACGGATGGACTATAAGTGGTTGACCAGCGCCACCAGAGGCCCGGGGTTTCTTGCACTCGAGAGTGGGCTCGTCAGATAGATGACCCAGAAGAGCTGGTGCAATATCAGACAGAGAGATGGCAGAGGAGCATTCGGAGACCGGGACGCTCTGTGAAGACATCTGATGGACAGAGAGACGAGGCGTGTCGTGGTGTAGGAAACCCAGCAGCCCTTGGAGCAATTCCGGGGACTGTGAGAGACTCGTCTTCTGTTATCGCCGACTCGGAAAAGGTAAAGAGCATGCATCAAGTTCAAGTGACGAGGGTGGGAGTCAAACCTTAAATGAGCCAATCCTTTGAAAGTATGATTGCCGCAGGTTGTCGTATAAGCGCGTCAATTTTCGTTCCTATGTAGTACAGGCGTAAGTATACGCGTCAAGTCAAGAAACATCAGTTCCGTTGGCCAAGGTTAATTGCGATTTTAATAATCAAAAAATACAGATCAGGAACGTATTCGCCGCTTGCCGCATGGCAATCCACCTACTTACAGGCTACCGCGTTTCCGGTTCTAGCATAGGGTTCCTTTCAATTGACGTCGCACTGGAGTGATGTTTTGACCGTATCCGTACCAAATCGACCTGCCGCGACCTCATTATACCCCTCTGCACGCTTCCCCTCCGAACAGCCCTTCTGTCCTTCATCACACCAACCAACCGGTAAGCGCAAGAACATCACCCCCGCCTCCACGGTCCCGCTCGACGCAGCCACCCAACCACGTCAGTACCGCACTCCCTCCGCCACCCCGCGCAAGGAACTCCCTGCGACGTTCGCACGCAAGCGTACACGCGTGCAAGCGTTCGGGCAAGAGGAACACGAGCTGGAGCTGGAGGAGCTCGCACCCAACGCGACCGAGGCGGAGCAGATTGAGCACAAGCGAAGACAGAACACGCTCGCGGCGCGGAAGAGTAGGAAGCGGAAGCTGGAGTACCAGCAGACGTTGGAGATGAGGGTTGAGCAGCTGAAGACGGAGGCGGAGCAGTGGAGGGTCCGCGCGGAGATTTATGAGGGGGTGTTGAGGAGCCACGGGTCGGCGTCGGCTGCCTTGCCTCCGATGTGAACGAGGTCGTTTTCTTCTCTTTTTTTTTCTTTGCTGTCGTGCTCCCGCCCCTCGATGCCCGTTGTACTACCACTACTCTACATCTCCTCACCATGCTTCCTTCCGCTCGTTTAGGGCATCGTCGTACCCCCCATCCGTTCCACAAATCGTTAAGCATGCACTTAATTAGTTAGGCATTGAGCCAAATCAATCGTTCTATGACCTATGACTTTTATTTTGTCGGATCGTTGGGATGCCAGTAAGCCTTTCTGATTGGTACGTACGTTACATCTGAGTAGTATTGGTACTTTACAGAATGAAATTGAATGATAGTTATATGCAGTCACTGAAATCACCGCCAATGCAGTACAAGCCGTCCCCACACAGCACACCCACGCGCCGCCAAACCCACCCATGAAGCACCCAACCGCCCCCGTTTCCCGTTCATCGAAGAAGGAAGAAGGGGGCGCGGGCACGGGGGGAGAGGGCAGCACGCAGACCCAGGCGGGCGAAGAGGTCGTGTGGGGTGCGGAGAGGGGAGGGCGCGGGGCACACGAGGAAGGCATGGGGGAGCGCACGGGGGGAGGGGGGGAGGTTGTGGGGACAAGAAGGGGAGGGCAGTGAGGAGGCGTGGGGAGAGCGCACGAAGGGGAGGACGCGGAGGCGAGGGTTTCAGACACCCCGGGTGGGCGCGTGGGGTGGCGAGGAGGGGAGGGCGGTTGAGGATGTGGATGGAGCGCTGGAGGAGGGGCGGCGGCGGTCGAGGGAGATGCGGTGCGTCATCTCTGGTTCTGTCCGTGCAGATGGCCGACCGGTCTTGGCGCTACTGAACGTAGGTCTTCATTGTCTGTTACACATGAGTAAGTGACCGATGAGAGAGTAGTTGACGCACCCATTGAACTAAGTATCCGTCAACTGACTTGCTATGTATGCCACCAACAGAGCGAGAATGGTTAGCAAAATTCACTTGAAGTTTCGAGGACTCACAGCGGTCGCGATGTACGACACGTACTGCCCAACGGCAAGGGCAGCAGCGTCGCCGTAACAGCTGGAGAAGTGTGTTAGTGACAAAGGTTTACTAGAAGACTGATGTGAACATACCTCGCGGGTTTCAACGCGGCTCCTGCACAGTCAGAGGACGACTTCCGCCCGACATTCGTTTGCGGCTAGCAGTCAACCTTGAGTTCAGGGATCAGAAGTGCAAGCCGAACAAACTAGACTTACAATGTAAAGAGACGGTGCGCGGTCACCGACATCGTTGTGCTTGGGGCAGGACAGTGGGTCGAGGAGCACTACGCTGGGTGAGCAACAAAAAAAGGTCACAGACAGACTTACCTTGGCAGAGTGCGGATGTTGCAGCCAGAGCACGACAAGACTGGGTGGGACGGAGCGTGTAAGTCGCACTCTCGAGCAACAACGAAGGTAAGACAAACTTACCTGAAATATGTTGTTCATCGCACTGCGCGGGCGGCACCGTGAAAACTATTCGACGAGCGAGCGAATAGAGCCTAAGATATGCAGTTCAGTAATGGTACGAGAACAAGAAGAAAAAGTGCAAGCGCCGACCTTATATTCAAGTCCGACGCGTATAATCTTAATCTTGACAATGTAATAATCGTGTCAGTTACACTATGTTGCACTTACGTTCGACGAGCATTTCTGTACGTATCGGTGCGTTGAACGAGTAAAGTAAGTACAGTAACATCGAACGCAACGATATTGAAGTGACACTACAGTACGCTATAGATCCGGCATCCGATTGACGATAGTCCCCCCCTGCAGAGAGACAGCAATGAGAGGCGAGTCGGGGCATTACGACGGCGTCCAGGCGTAAACGGTCTGTGTTGCGGCGTGATACGTGTTCCGGGCTGAGCAGTGAGTACCCCACAGAGTAAGGTAAATATAAGTTGAATACTCACTCAAAAATTGAACATACCAGATGAGCTGGTCAAAGACAGCGTAGCCTTCGTCGTGCGAGTTTGACAGCGCTGGCATAGTTGTAAATAATGAGACAGAACCAAGAGTTAAGTAACATACCTCATCTGTGGCAGCGGCCGTTCGAATTAGCGCCTCGTGAGGCTGGAGTGAGCGGGCGCGCTCTACGAGCAAGGTAAGTCAGTAGGATGAAAAAGGTAACGTAACGGAAGGCTTACAGACTCGAGAGGCTGGGCATGCCGAGGCCCCATCCTTTGTCTGGGGATGCGCCATATACATCGACGCGGACATGGCTGCGCCATGCCGCCATTCGTCCGCCTGCCCATGTCGATATCCCCAGAGTCGACGATGATCGTCGCGGCCTCGAAATGAGAGCGCGTAGACAGCGACCGCACTGTCTAGCTTATACGAATGCTCATCGCCGCAATATAAAAGACCTTCGCGATAGGATTAGTCGACTCAGATCAGTAAGTTGGAAGGTGCGTATATGGCGTAACCACACGCCAAATACGCCAGATACGCCCCTACGGCAGGGCGTATAAGTAGGCCATACATACGTATTTCGGCGTAAGTCATAATGAACTCAAATTACGCCGTTACGGGTGTCGCCTTGGCCTCACCTGGCGCACCCTTCCAGGCCAGGTGGGCTTCACGTACTCTTGTACTACTCAGCCAGCTATAAGAACAGACGCGGTGCACAAAATTGAGTGGAACATCATATATTGGATAACGGCAGTGTAGAACAAGATGCTACCGATTCTACACATTGACATACACAGCGGTCACTGCGACAGAAACCTCCGAAGTGAAAAACCTAAATAACATCGGGAAAAGTGAACAATAAATGCAACGGAGACACACCTACGCTGCATGGCAGTCCTCATGTGCTTGATCCTCGGCCTACTTGCAAAGCTCCTCGTCTGCGACCACCAGGGCACTGCTCGTCCTGGGTCGGATCGGTCCTCGTCCGTATGTGAGTCGGACATCATCCACCGAAGCTGATGGCAGAAACCGTCCTCATTCTTGTTTGAACCGGTCCTCGTCCAAATCCACGTCGGCCGTCGTCCTCGTCCAAGTAGGCCGTCGTCCTCGTCCAAGGCGGTCCTCGTCCAAGGCGGTCCTCGTCCAAGTCAATCCTCGTACTCGTGCGGTGGTCCTCTCGTCCACTGTGAGCTGGGAGCAAAAGCTGTCCTCGTCCTCGTGTGAGATGGCCCTCGTCCTGATTCGGATCGGTCCTCGTCCTGAGTAGAGTGGGTCCACACTGCACAGCCTCGCTCGTCCTTGCACATGAGTCCTCGTGCACTAGGGCCAATTTCGAGAGCGGTACTCGTCCTCGTCTTAGCCGTGCAAGAAGCACGGTCATCGTCCTGGCCAGGTGGCGACAAGGTGGCGAAGGGAAAAAAGCAAGTTGGCGGAGTTCCAAAAATTATTGCGTGATCATGCATATCGATCAGCGCACGGACCCGCCAGCCATCACTTGTTCAACTTCAAGTTGAATTTTGACGAGTCCCTGTGTTTTGTAAAGCCTTGTGGTGCCGTCATTCACCTCCACTACATGATTCTATGCACTATTACCCCTTGATGTTAGCTTTTATCCAAACTAAATAGATCCACCGCCGGGGCTCGATCTTGAGAGCTCGGAGCGTAAAGCGTATTGGGATAAAGCGCGTAAGTGGCATGTAATCTGAGCCGATTCTACACCAAGATACGCCATTATGCCAGATACACCCGAATACGCGACTCCGAACTTACTGATTCGGAACCAAGGTGAGTGGAGATGAATTAGCTTACCGTGTGTCGCACAGCGAACTGAGCCGCACGCAACTCAACGAGAAGCTTCCCGTAGACTACAGACATGGTTTCGCGCCTCCTTCAGACGCTCACGGTCTGGGTGCCGACTTCCCGCCCGCTGGACGGCCGTGCAACACATCAGCGAGACTGCTCAAGGGCAGCGATGATTCGGCCCATTGGGTGAGACCTTCCACGCCGCGCATCAAGTCGTTAGACCACTACTGGAGAGGTGAGGATTTCCGTGGTAGGTGTCGAGAATAAGCCCGTAAGTGTCCGGCCGTCCGTTGTGCAGTTGGTGGGTTGCCAGGCATCGTCGTATATGGCTGAGTACCACGTCAGCTACGGTGCAAAAGGGAGGACAGGGATATGAATGCACCGCCGGTGAGTGCGAGATTCGTAGCGTGTGCATGACGAGGCGGGTACGTCCGTGGTCGGTGGCCTGAGAGAAATCAGCTGAGTGAATGTTAGTGTTGATTAGGGAAGTCAGACACGAACACGCACAGTGGATGAGCAGGTCCACGCGGGTCTCGAGGACCGCCAGTTGCGCCGCCGTGTACTGGAGAGCATTATTGACAGCTGGCTGCTTCCCTTTCGCTGGCTTTTTGCCATTGTTGACGCCCAGAAAGGAACTTGAAATCGGCACATTGAGGTCAAACATGAAGGGATGTCGGACCGAGTAGCCGAGCAGGTCAGGACGCGCGTCACTTTCCAAATTTGCTCGAAACTCCCACCATCCCGCCATCCCGCCTGGATCCCGCTCTCTGTTGCTGCGCCGTTGCTTGAGGTCACGCGGTCATGATGCTTGGAACGACGGGCTACTGCTGAGCGCTGAGCGCTGAGTACTGAGTACTCAATCACTGCACACTCACGACGTGTATCGGACCATACTCTGATTCTCTGAACGTCAATCTACAGCAAATCCAAACATCCGATGTTAAGAACTACGCTTGTTTATGATCTGCTGCCACTCCTCTGATGCATATTATCGCTGGCTCGCCTATCGTAACGCGCGGCAGTTCCGTGCCTTTCCGTGCTCTTTCTCTTTCGGTCTCTTGCACTTGCCCGGCTGACCTACAAATGCCAGAGGAATCAGGATCATCTTTTTACGCGTATTTCTCACAGACACTGGCAAATGCAAGTCTCATCCTGAGTGTTCATTGTTTCATCTTATTTTTCACTGAAGCCTATGTCGCGCCTTCGGCAAACTCCGATTTCATTGCCAATTTTGATGCCACGTGAAAAAATTCCCATCTTTTTCTTCAACAACGAGCGTGGAGGGCGACAGTACGGGATCCATGCATTCCATCCTTCTCATTGACGAGATTCTGCGCGAAATCTTCCAATGGTGCGCCGTCTCTGGCGGCTACGACCTCCCGCGAGCAGCGAGGACTTGTCAGGCATGGAAGGATCCCGCTCTGGACGCCCTATACCGCCACCTCACCTCGCTGAAGCCCCTGCTCTCTCTTCTTCCGGAGTCCCACGAAGGCGATGAGGTTTTTCTCTTTCGTTGCATATTTAAGTTCTTGACCGTCGAACAGCTTCGCACCTTCCATTCGTACGCCTGGCGCGTCAAACACTTGGCTCATTCTACTTGGATCTACAACGGATCAATTCCACACTCCATGATGCTGCTCGTTGCCGCTGACGACAGTCCACCGGCGTTCCTTTTCCTGCGCCTGCAGACTGCCAAGGTGTCCCTTCCGCCGAGGACGACATGCTGTCTCCCCCCAGCGATCTCCCTCTCTCCAGATCTGCGTGAGCTGCACATCGACGAGGGTTCCAACTCCCGCAAGGTCCAGGACCGCACCCCCGATTATCTGAAGCACGCAGTCGCCGTCGCGCCACATCTTGACAGCCTCACTTGTGGAGGGCTCGCCTCCGCCGAAACCAACAGGCAACTGTCGGCTATGAGTAATCTCCGCACCCTTTGCTTGCGTACCGCCAATACCCTGGGCGTCGATACTCTTGCTTCAATCGCCGCATTTCCTCAGTTGGAGGTCCTTGAAGTTCATGCCCGACAAATATCGGCAGCTGGTCTAGAGGACATGTGGCCTTCCACCTCTCCTCGCCCTCTCTTCAGCGCTCTCCGGAACCTTTGGACACGCTGTACTCCGGAGCTTTTTGCGTCTCTCACCAGCAAAATAGAATCTACAGAGCTACATACTCTATACCTCGACCTAGAAACTCCCCACCAGACTACATCCTTCTGGCATACCCTCTTTGATAATATCCGGAAGACCTTCTCTCCCACCCTACAGGACCTATCCGTCATGCATCTCCTAGATCATGACGATGCTACAAATAAAGATATACGCGATGTGAACACCATTGGCATGAAAGATCTTCGGCCTCTTCTCACTGCCGTAATCTTCGCCGACTAGATTTTGGCACCACTTTTCCTGTGAATGTCTGCGACGCGGACTTTGTGCACATCGCAAAGTGGTGGCCAGATTTGGAGTCCCTGGAACTGTCATCCGAGATAACGAACGAACGTTCCCCACCGACGCCCGGAGTTACCTTTGAGACTCTTCGCGTCATCTCAACCTCGCTCTCGAAGCTGATGTACCTTGCCCTTCCCGTCGATACTTCCGGTATCACAGAGGAGACGCTGGAGAAACTTGCTGTCTCAGGACAACGGGCCTTGAAGACTCTGTCTATCATGTTCCCTCACCTACCACCTACCTGACACGACGCTTCTTCCACGTTTCTTATACATCTTATTCCCCGAGATACCCGAGTTGGAATACTCTTCCGAGCAGTGGTGCGCAGACTGGGTCAAAGTCACTTCCGGTGTCCGTGGACTGCAGCTCAAGTGCCCAAAAAGTATCTGCATTTAGATTAATACGTATATGTTTCCTAGAAGACATTTAGACCGTTCCTATCTATAGATAGAAAAAACAGTGGATTGTTAGAACCGTAGACATAGATAGATTAGACCTCTACATTCCCACTTTGCGCGCCCACGAGTAATGCCAGATGTTGTAGCGGCGTTGATGGAGCTCTTTGAGATACTCTTCCTCCCAGATGTCGAGCATTCTTGGTGTGACACCACCTTGCAAAGTGGTATGGCGCGTATTACGGAAAAAATCCTGTCATGATGCCACCCACCAGAATCAGCTCAGACAGGCATTTGTGGAAGCAGACCCACCCTCATGTTGTGGTTCATGATTGTGCCCATCTGGTCCCCATTTGCGATGCCCTGACCGCCCCAGTTGATGGGCGTGAAGTAGGTGTTCGACTGGATGTCCTTGAAATATCCGTTCTCGCGCAGAAGAGCATCAACGGGCTTGTACTTCCGGCTGCGCGTGAGTTCGCCCAGAAGGTGCAGCCAGCCCGCATAGAACGAGCGGCCTCTGTGATTGGCGTGTTGCACGTCCTCGGGCAGGTCCGCGTTGAAGACGAAGGGAGCGAGCGGCATTTTGTTGTGGTCATATGCAACCCAATCGCCGTCGGCGAGGAGCAATAACCCCTCTGTGTGACCTGTTGAGAAGAGCTCACATCAGGACGATTCCAAACTCCTCTCACCGGGCTTAAGTAGGTTTGCGATAAGCGCAATTAGGCGTGGCGGGTCAGACACCTGCCATCCATGTGTTAGATGTGGGCTTTAATGGGAGCAGGATAACCTCACATGCTGGGCTACACAGCGACAATGAATGACATCAAACCTGACTGCGCGGAGATCACTTGGCAGTCCTTTGACAATATCCGCACGGACAAATCTGATCGTGGCGGCTGTCAACAATAGGTGTTGAAGCCTTGCATTGAGGCCAACTCACCGAAAGTTATCAGGAGTATTTCTTTAATATCGAATGCGTTAGTGTACGTTGTACGTCGTCCCGAACAGGCGGGTGAGATGAGATGAGACGACTTACGAACGATTGTGCCATTCATTAATGTCACATCCCACAATCAACGCCTGTGGAAACCTTCGAGTCATATCAATTGCCCTATGGACACGGAACACTGTCAGTCAGAAAGGGGGCGCATATAATGATACGCTCGTCCTTACCAGATACCTGAACCGCAGCCAATGTCCAGTACGGTCGGGACTTGGTTGTCAGACGTCCGCTTCAGCAAGCGTTCCATCGTGTGGTCTAGAGCGACAGGATAAATGTCCCCGACCATGAGCTTCCACAGTCGATGCTGCGTGGCCAGTCTCTAGAACCACAGCGAGATCATGAGGCCCGCAAAACACCGGAAATGGCGGGGAGACGGAATACCTGAGATTCTGCCGCGTCGGTCGGTAGCAGGTAGGTCTGAGCGTGCTAGCACATTGGTTGGGAGGTTCAGAACGACTATTCTGGACACTTACCTCACCCACAGCCATGGTATACAGTACGAAAAACTGTGATGACCTCGTTGTGCTTAGGGCAGGACAGAGGGTCGAGGAGCACTACGCTGGGTGAGCAACAAAAAAAGGTAACAGACAGACTTACCTTGGCAGAGTGCGGATGGTGCAGCCAGAGCACGACGAGACTGGGTGGGACGGGGCGTGTAAGTCGCACTCTCGAGCAACAACGAAGGTAAGGCAAACTTACCTGGAATATGCTGTTCGTCGCACTGCGCGGGCGGCACCGTGAAAACTATTCGACGAGCGAGCGAATAGAGCCTGAGATATGCAGTTCAGTAATGGTATGAGAACAAGAAGAAAAAGTGCAAGCGCCGACCTTATATTCAAGTCCGACGCGTATAATCTTAATCTTGACAATGTAATAATCGTGTCAGTAGAGGTTATTTAGAGCGTCCATTTTCAGGGCTCCGAATTATTCCGATTCATGTTCAGACAAAATTCGCTTTTGGAAGGTTCAGCGACGTCTTCCAACACGGCTTGTTCATGCCCGCACGCGTCTCCCGAACGCCGCTGCACATTTCAATGACATTTTTTACAACGGAAAATATTATGTTGCTCAAGGGCAAGCTGATTTGAGCATATTTTTCAAGGTGGACAAAGGTATCATGACTTGTTTGGTGACCCAAGAGGCAAATACCCGGGTGTATCTTGCTGTTGGGTTGCTAAACGAGGCGGGCAGGGCGCTGATGTGGTCAGCAACGTAGCGGGAGGCAACTTGCAAGCGTCGGCAAGCGTTCCAGATTGGGTTGGTCACGACAAGTCACATCAGAAATTTAGAATCGGAAACCCCCGACTACACTGCCGCTGCCCCGCCCACGTTGAAGTGCAGATAAAAGCCCCAACGTTGATCGGGCCGATGTTTTGAGCCTTAATCATAGACACATATGTATCTAATTTGCGTAAAAAGTAGAGCCTCCGGTCGCTCCGATATCGTGACATTTTTGACCACTTCTCTTCCACCTTGATCTGACCTTGGCCCATGCCCGTTATGAGCCTGACTTGCACTCAAACCCGGCCGCGCAAATCCTTCTCCAAGACATGTTGAACAAGGCAGCACTCCACTCTGCGCAGACAATTTTGTCGTTCCAAGTCCATTGGAACTCCGCTTCGCCCACCGCTGGCAGACTCGCAAAATTTTCTTGTGCTCTTGCGCACTCCACCGGTACCCGGCTGAGTTCCTCGCACCTGGCTCGCATCTGGCTGCGGCACTTCTGCTCTGCAGTGCGCATTCGGGGCATTGTCACCTACGGGTCTGAGGTGTGTCGTGATCCTTTCCCGCTTTTTCTTTTGATCTCTTTGCTACAATAGAGCGTGTTGCATCCAACTTCTCCGCTCGGCGCCCGCCACATTTATCTTTACTGTCTCGCACGTCGTCGTCGATCCGTCTTGCACACCTTCGTCGACCTATCTCCCATTTGCCGTCATCTCATTACCCAACTCAACGGTCAATCGTTCATTCCTTGTCACTATTGCGTAGTTCCTGGCATCGCATCGTCTCATGTCTTAAAATTTATAGATTGTGTCAAATAAATTCCTTGTATCCCCTCGTGTTATTCCAGAACCGTAATATTATAAGACATCTGAATCAAAAGGAAAAAGTAAATTCTCCTCGACAGAAGTCCCTACCTTGATATGAGGTCGGAGGCCCCTTTGGTCGAGCATAGGTTGGGGCATTTATATGATGAGAGGTAAATTTTGAGGTCAAACCAAGGTCAAGCACTCCCACCTGGGAGCCGGGTGGGGGCCGCGCGGCAGTGTACTGCTCAGGACCCTTAAAATGGCCGTTTTAAATAACCTTTCGACGAGCATTTCTGTACGTATCGGTGCGTTGAACGAGTAAGGTAAGTAAGTAACATTGAACGCAAAGCGTGAGACAGAAAGATATGAGATAAAGAATCAAGACCTTACTTGCAGCCTTTTCTCTTATTGCATCTATTCAAAGTAGGTCACTTCAAATATTCCAGATCAGTGTACTGAAAGACGCAGTCTCCATGTCTTTTGTCCTGACAAATGTTCAGGCACGTTTGGTTCACCGCTTTCTGCTTTCCTATCATACTGTCCGACAATCCGAGGGCGTTCAATCCACTGGGATCACCCATGCCATGGGATGTGCCTGGCATGACTCAGCTAAAATACGTGAGTAGATTTGTCAAATCCCGTGAGTCAGCACCGCCTGCCGCCAAATCCTGCTCCTTCCCGCCGCCCATTCACCATCGCCAGGCTGCCGACGACCATCTACGAGTATAAGTCCCGTCATCACCACCCAAAACTGTCGCCATTTGCGGCCGTCAACATGACCATTCTACAATATTCCAATGTTGCGCTCAACTCGGGTTCCGGGACGGCACAGGCTGCACAGCCAGTTTGAAACATACCCGATACGACTTTCTCAGTTCTCGGGGTGATATACATTAAGTAGGTGGATTGGCTCTCCAATTGAGTACTTAGCTGGCATTTTTTTGAGAGCACCCAATTCATCCTGTCAGTTTACTCATTACATACCCCCACTCTCTATGCACCTTACTGCACATGTATGGGAGGATCACCCCCAGCACAGGACAGGAGGTTCATACAAGGCCTCCACGTCGTCCCCCCTCTCTCTAGTGGTTGTGATATGTAGTGCAAAGCTAACGAATCACACAATCGTGATTTGTGCACCCGAGCGCGTGCCACAATGCTTGGGCTTTGCTCCATGCTGGCCCATGCTCTCACTGTTTTGGTGCCAAGATCTCACTGTAGTGTACTAAGAGTCTCAAAATAACTACACATTAGAGCATATTCGCAAGGCTCCCAAATTTCGCGTGCCTTGGTCGCTATTTCGCCGAAACGATGCCGTGTCCGGTTTTAGCCTGTGACTGATTAATGTGACTGCCCGCTGAAGTAGCGCCAGTTCTCCTTGAGTTCACAATGGTTTTTCTCCGTTGAAGCTTTCAGATAACCCATTGTTAGATGTACTACACAACTGTCCACTTTGTGTGGGGTATGGGAGACATTGGGACCAGTAACCACAGGTGTGCTCTCTATCAGGGGTCACGGCGGACTTAGCGGACTTGGGAGAAAAGCGTTCGGACTTTTCCGTTTTGGACGCTGGAGTGAATTTTGGCGAAATTTGGGGCGCTGCGAATATGCTCTATTGTTACTAGAGTGAGTCCCAGCATCCCGACTAATATGTATCGCCAGTGAGAATGGAAGGCGGCGCGCGCCGCGCAAAGTGCATTGAAAATTGAAAGGGCGGGCACTTCATAATAACGATGACAGCGGGCCTTATGTATTCTCAATGACAATGCGATTTCGGGAAGTCCCGATCGCATGGGATGGAATGATCCCAGCGGGCTGAACCCTGTGGACAATCCAATCTTGGTGATGTCAACATGTACCTCTCTGCCTGGATTGATAGCGCCCTGCTAGATGTGCATCCAGAGCTGCAAATACTAGGTCCGAATCTACAATCGGTTTGTCCTTGTAACGGCTACACCTCTCGAGACCAAGCGAGCACGACTAGGTCCTATAATCCGTGGAAAGAAGACCTAAATGCGCGACATGGTGGTAGTAAGAAGAGTAAACGTAGCGTACGTAATGGGCAGGGTCTCCCCTATAGGGAACGCCCCGTTACAGTCCTTGATTTTTCAGGAAGTTGTACATACTCACTTAACATGCTATAGTTCGTTCTGTGCGAAGTAGAGCGCCGATATAGCGCTACCTTAATTGAAGAAGTCCTGACAACGTATGAGGACATCTGCGAGGTGGAGATACTCCTACGAGCACAGAGTCTGCAGCCTGAGACGGAATCAGAGACCGGGTGGGGGACGCGCTGTGTGTCTCTTTGGCCATGGGAGAGAACTCGAAGGACTGGTTGGGAAGCTTACAGTGCTGTATACAACGAGTTGTTGCTCAAGGCATTTGTTTACTTAAGATAGTTCTAACGCGCAACATTTTGGTGCAGCCCAAGTTACATCATGAAGCGGAGGCAAGACTACAAAGGATCTACAGCGTCCGGCCAGACTGTCATCTTATCCGACGAATCAGCCCATCTCTGCTCCCGTCGACGCAGCCACTCTGCTCTCTCCTTGCCCGACATCCTCTGGTAATCCTCTTCCATGAAAGCCTTGTCTTGCAGCCATTCTCGACATAGCGAAAGAGGCCACTAGCTGTGAAGTGGACAACGGAGAGGCGCTCTTCATTAGCTTCAACGGCAACGTTGGAGTGGACAAGAAGAGCGGACGGTAGTAGGATAGTGGAACCAGGAGGGAATCGAATGACTAGGCCAAGGTCCCAAAGAATGAGATGACCACCTTTGTCGGGATCGAAGTTGCCGAGCGCTGTAACTGCGCACCAGCCCCAAGCAAGATTGCCCTGGTAGGTATGAGGCCATGTTGTACCATAGTTGGCATGCGCACTCTGCGCTGCAGCGTTTGTGGTGGCGCCGGCCCAAAATGTATTGGGAAATCCACCAGGAAAGGGATTCGCAGCGCCTGGGAGCTTTTGTGCGAGCGTTTGAAGACTTTCCATACAAAGCTGGCGGATCTCTGGTTGGTACATCTGGAATAGAACTGGAGAGTGTCAGTGCATTGTGACAAGACGGTTGTTGAGGATACGCACAGTTTGCCCACTTGGCAATTCTAACCATCCCCTTACACGACAAAAGCTCCTTTAGGTGATTCGCCTTGTGTGGGTTCTGTCGAAGGATCATGGGCTCTGTTACGAATGGACTATCTTTTCATCTTATCCTTCACATCTTATCACCTATCATATCTCTTCATCATATCTTATCCCTTATCCGTGTCTCAGAAACGTCCCCTAGTGACATCATTCATACTCCTTGACACGCAACATGTTGACAGCATGGTCTGACATCATACCTCATGGCTAGCAGGCTATTGTCGTGCAGGGGACACATGGAGGGAATCTGGAGCGTCATAGAACCAAGGCAGTGCTTAATATCCCTGGAGGAAACAGGTTTGGACAAGGGGCTAGGGCAAAGGGTAGTCAGTAGTGGACACGTATATAAGCAAGTAGGTTACTGTGTAGTCTGTAGCTTTGATCTCGTCTATACACCTGGCCTAGCCAGACTTTCTTGACTCGATACTCGCTCCTCTCTTAGTTAGATCAACTGTGTGGTGCCTGGTTTAGCCCTGTGGTTAAGTCAGTGCTGACAGGCTCAGGCTGCTCACCGCCATACGAGGTTCCCTATTGAAGGGTATCGGACGTTGCCGCAGTTCCTCTTCTGTTGAGAATCCAATTGAGTACCTGTGCACAAGAGTCTATGTCGGTACGTGTACCGTTCCTTGCCTTACGCCACACATGAGCTATATTGTAGACTAGCCGCTGTTAGCGTCCGTCCTAGGATCCTAAGTAGGTCGGGCCGTCTATCGAGATCGAGGGTGTTCCGCTGGCAGGAATCAACACGAGCGAGAGTCGAGATGTCAATCAGACGGACTCCCCGAGTCGTCTATTTGTCTGTTCTCGCGAGAGGTCGTTCACTTAGAGATCGACCCGGTCAATATCTAAGAGGACAGTCTATTTGGATGAGGAGACGGGGACGAGGACGAAGAACGGGATGGTTAAACGTAAAGTCCACTCTAAGGTTTTACAAGTATGATAGCGCTGTATTTATACGTCGGGCGGCGGGACCGCGCTGTCCCGCCATCTACCCAAAAAGGGCGCTCCTGACTCATTCTCCAAACATCGAGAACCTTCTTCAAGGTTCCGGCTAAAAGCGTAAACGACCCAGGCCTGTCCGACGATGGCGGGTTGTCAGCCGACGCGGCGGGAGTGGATGCCGATCAGCGGCGGGATTTACCCATGCGGTCGCGAGGCGGAATCGATGGCGATGGGCGCGATAGGGCGGGCGGTATCATGGGAGCGCATGGTGCTTCTTCTCAAGAAGCGCCAGCCAGCTCTACCAGAGGAGAGAGCCCTCGTGAACATAGTGGTGCGAGGGGCGGGCGATCGGGAAAGGTCCTCGGCCGAGCGGGGACGGTCGGGCGCGCCTTTCTCCTACGGCGTACGAGCGAGTTCGGTAGGTGATGTGGCGAGAGTATTCCTTCGGACTTCCCTGTAGTCGGACCGAGTGATCCGGATGTGGGCGCGTATGTTACTTAGTTCGCTAGGGTTTCCCTGAGGTGTCGAAGTGACAGAGAGAGTCCGCAACTTGATTACGCTGGCTTCTCGTAAGGTCGTATCCAATGGTACGTTGCAGGGGGAGGGAGGAAGACGGTGCTTCCGCGGAGGTGATATCCGTGAACGGGGTTCGTGGTGGAACAAGATATAGGTTTCGCCCGCGGGTGCGCTCCTCGAGCGCCCCGAGGGGTTTCAGACGACCTTTCGGGAACCGGGAGGATGACAAGGCCTTGTACCTGTCGGACATCCGGGCCAAGATCATAACAATATCTCCTCTTCAAGATTCTTGTCCCCAAGAATTGCAAAGGACAAATCCATTTGCTTGCGCGAAGCCCGGTCCCCTCGGCGATCGATATCACGGATCGATGCTTGAGAACCGGGAATTTGGGACCGGGACAGGCGGGGTGTGGCGCAGAGTGAAGACCTGCGCCACCTTTTGCGCTAATCGAGCGTCTAAGAAATCTTTTCGAAAACTCGAGGACCAGGACTGGCGAGTCCCTACGAATGGTTGTGAAATGATAGATCGATCTGTCGGGTAAGATATGTTCCCGTTGTGTGGCGATCGCCTGGAAATGCGAGTATTTGGGTGTCGATTCGTCCTAAATTTGTCGATCCCAGTTCTGGGGGAACGATGCGATCGTGTTCTCCTATTCGCTTTCGGTGTTTCGGGGGTCTGCAACGGCCACCCAATCTCAGAGCCTCGCTCTTCTGCGAGGTACAACCGGTCCCGCCTCGCGGTCGTTTGTCCTCATGTTTTCGTCGTAGCTGTCGACGGTCCTCCCTGAGGCCGCCGCCTTTCCAGAATCGAGTCGACCCTTCGTTACCCAAGTCGGACGCCCTTTTTAAAGGGAGGACGGGGCTGCGAAGTCGCCACCCGCCCGCCTTCGTTCGTTTTGCCCGTATCGCTGCCGCCATGTCCATTTCCTCCAACCCTTCCAAGCCAGTCGCTGTCGATCCCACCTTGTCCCACTTCTGGTTAGGCGCGGAGCTCCTGGACGTGGCCATCCCGCGGCAGTTGTCACATATTACGGAGGCGGCGAAGGACGAGATTCATGATGCGTTGGCAGGGCCTGCGCTCTTGATTTCTCTAGCGGTCCAGTCGGGGATCCTATGCGACGCGGTCGTAGATGGGTCGGACGTTCCAGCGTTGGAACGCTGGGCAGAGATTTGGGTCCCGTTGGTGCGTGCTGGTCGTCGAGGGGTCCTCGGGCGTGCTCTGATTCTTTGCTTCTTTGGATAGGAATCCCTGTGTCGTGTGACGGCGGAGCTACGAGCTTGGGGTTGTATCCTCTGGGCTCGTCCAGAGCTCCGAGACGTAGTCATCTGCCTGAAGTGCGTTGTCCAACTGGACCTGATGTTCGACCTAGGCGTTACCGAGGGGATTTTCGCCGAGGCTCTTCACTGGTGGGACTCGGATTCTCATCCCCTGGACCTGTCCATCCTTCAGGTCACTTGTTGGGAGAGGGAGGACCCCCCGGTCTTCCCTTCCCTGGCGTACGAACCGTCAGAAGGGGACGACGCTTTCGAGGGGCGGTGGGATCCCCCTCGTTCTTCCATGAGGCCGACCAAGCTTAGCGCTGCCCGCCCCGTCGCCGAGCCTTCTCTTGTTGTGCCATCGGTCGTCGTAGAGCCCAAGTCTCTGGACTGGTTCGAGGCGTCGTACGAGGATGACGATGCGATTTCTTGGGGCGAGGACTCGACGCCTTCGTTGGAGACGGACTCGCGATCTTCGGCACCATCCCTCGAACTCCCCGAGTTCGAAGAGACGGTGTGTTTCCCTCTTCATATAGTTCGTCGTATGTCTTTTGCTGAATTCTTTCCCTTCTAGATTTCGGAGGTCGAGACGTTTGTGGCCGCCGCAGATCCAGTACCCTATGAGGTCCGCTTGTTCCCCGAACAAGACTGTCGCTCCTGCTCCCAGTCGGGCCAACCCGAAAGTCATCCGTGTTTCTTTCGTCTGGACCAGTGGACGTGGAAGGCGGGGAGTTTTGCCTGTGTGTGCTGTCGAACTCGGGGGGTTCTGTGCTCGCTGGCTTTGGTCCTGCGATCCTCTCGTGAGGCTCGAGATGCGCTTCGAGCTTGTGTTGCTATTGGGGATAATCGGGGTGGTTACGAGTGGCACTTGCGCACTCAACGCTTCCTTCGCGATGTGAACTATGAGTTCCCGGAGGCGTATTACACCGGCCATTACTTCGAGACGGGGAAGTCGATGGAGGGGAAGAGGTTCTCCTGGGTTTGTCCGCTTCATGGGACTGGGGAGGGTGATGCAGCGTTTGACAAACTTCCCGAGTATCATTCTCGGTCGGAGTTTCGTCCTCCTCGGGGTCCCCGGAAGGCGCCACGCCCTTCTCAGAGTTTCCCCTTTCTGCCTCATCGTTGAGTGTGAGGAGGTTCGTGTGTTGATCTTTGGTGTATGATCAGGTCATTTGTTCCGGTGTCCTATCACCTGTGGCTGTAGTACTTTGTATAACCTACTGGCACTAGCCAGAATTAAATCATTCACCTAACGTGGATCTAGCCATGAAGCCTGGCTAGAGCCAGACAAATGAAACCGTTACGAGGTCATGTGATAGGTTAGGTTAAAGTCATGTGATTAGTATTAAATACACTTAAATATTAAATTACATAATTGACCTTGTGTTATTGTATATAAAGGCTTAGGTTGCGATGAGCAACCTAAGCCTGATTTAAGATAGTGTTTAATGTTGACCGGTTAGGGTTAGGTTGGGGTTGGTTGGGGTTGTCTCGGGGGGTTGAAAACGTTTTTTTATGAGGGGAAGAATGATGAAGCAATAATAAGAAGCAAATTAATTAATTTTAAGTGCTGCCTATTATGGTAATTGGCCTACTCTGTGGCTGCTTCAAAATGCAGAACTACATATCATGTCATCAAATGTCTCATATATGATATGTAAATACATGATGATGTTATTAATTATAGTAAATTATATATTTGTTGTTATTATGTTATAAGTATTATTTTGGTACAAATGCTCTATATTGCTGAGTCAGCCGACATGTAATACGACACTCTACAAGCCTTCCTGGCTAGTGCCACATTCGATAAATTAAATGCTTCTGGCTACAGCCAGGAAGAAAAGGCAAAATACTACAGCTATGGCTCACCAAGTGTGATGCACATGACATAGGTCCCTCAACAAAGACGCGGAGATCGTTGCTACTCGGCTTCCTCGCATCGGAGAAAACGTGTAGTGGGCACACAGCCTGTCGACGCGAGGCGCAGCGACCAATAATGACCGAGGTCAACCGACAATCCGGTTGTTTGAGAAGAGCAACCAGAGAGGCGTGTTCGACGCTGGTTCTCAGCGACGTGAGATGGCTCAGCCTATGGCATGGAAATGTGGAGGATGAGAGCATGGTTCCTGCGGGGAGATGCAACGATAAATCCTGCAGTTCAGATAGTTGCGTGAGCAAGAAGCAGAGAAGAGCCTTCAAGTCTGGATGCGGTCTTTTCGTCTGAACATGAAGCTCCACCTCTCTGAGCTGCGATCGCCATCCCAGGTCGCGCCTCAGCAATTCCGCCAACCATCTTACTTCGTTGCCGGCGACGAGGAAGGAACGAGACTGGGTTTTCGTATCAGATCACCACCGCCTCTGTAGAAGTGTATGTATGGCTTACCGATTTGCCCTCTGAATCGATGCGCACTCGAAAATTCTGCAGCCGCGTTCTCATCGTGAACGGGTTCACAAGTAACAGGCTGTCTACACGTGGGCGCCCCGATTTCAGACCAAGGTCCGATCGACAGGCTCAGGGGTCTGCCTGTGGGGGGCATGTCGGGGCCCGTCGCATGCTTATCCAGGTGAGCCCGAATACTGAGAACTCGCCTTCACGGTCTTGTCAACGGCATACATCACAAGCCATTCCATTTTCTTCGTGTATGTCGGTCAACAGGGCTGACCAGCGCTGGCTACCCAAAATGTCCTCGAGCAGGGATTCTGCTAGTACCCACTGCCTATCGTCGAAGTAGTGGGAGGGAAGGGTCCGTGTCTGGCTACGACCAGCCGCACCCCACTTTTTTTGCAGCGTACAAGCCTCACCCACAGTAGGGGGTAATCGGACTTGTCAATGTGGTCCATAGACGACGTCTAGAGAAGGTCGGTCACAGAATGCTGGTGTGTGGGTTTGAGTATATTTGGGCAGCGGCTATAGGGGAGTCATACCGGTGTGATGGTCATCGGTAGAATGTAGATCAACAAGCTTATATGGTCCCCTTTTTTGGTATGCAAAGATAGCGATTATTCCTGCGACCGCGTCCATCCCGGACACGATGAAGTGAAGACAGAACGATTTCTCATTTGGTAAGGATCTGAGAGCACAGCACGTACCCATACACCTTTTCTGTTGGAGATCTTGTCGTTCGAAGCCTGTTGGTCAGAGTTTTGCCCGCCACCTACTATCCCGGCCCTCAGCGAGAACGGTCTTTTCGTGCAGAAGCAAGAAGTGGCGGCTCGTAAATGGCGCTTGCTGTGATATATCGCCGTCAGATGGGTCTCAGGCGTCGATGGTGGCAGAAGAGAGCTTCTGAGCTTGAAAGTACGTAGTCCGTAATCTTATGCGTACCAGTGAGAATAATCCCATCAAAATAAACTATTACGGATCTAAGACTCTCCACGATCACGTGGGGTTGGTCACTGGTTGGTCTGACTTAAAGTTAGATTGCTGTTCTGCTGGGTGTAAGGTACGTCATCCGGCAGAATGATGTCTTTGGACGGACACGTGGTGCGATTGCACCCTTTTGCTTTTCGACCACCGCGACCCGTATTGTCGTGGTGGTCGTCGTCGTCCGCTAGCACCCCCGCTGCCATCAGCGGACTCCGCTTTCTTTTTCTCTTTCTGCTGATGGCCAAGTTTTTGCTCTGCAAGTGCCGAGTCCCCCTCCTTCAATTATGGGTATCCGCGGTCGCTGGATGCGTCGTTGGACTCCTACTATTTGGGTATCCTCGCGCCCGCTGCTTCCCATGGACCGAAACACCCCGGCCATGGCTTCTCCACGTCTGTTGCTCCAGCGCACCACATAGCCCCGCATTCCGACACGCCTCCCCTTCACATCCTCCGCGTCCGCATCCGCGTCCGCATCAGCAACCCCAGCCGACGACTTCAAGGCGTCGGTGCGGACTTCGTGCATCCACCTCATCCGGGAATGGTGTGCCTTGCAGCCGCCATCATTCTTTCTGTGTCGCGTCCTCTGCACCCGCATTCCCAGCCGACGACTTCAAGGCGTCGGTGCGGTTTCCCTGCATTGATCACACCTGGGAATGGCGTGCCATGCAGCCGCCGTCATTCTCACCCTCCGCACCGCGTCCCCAGCCGACGACTCCAAGGCGTTGGTGCGGTCTTCCCGCATTGATCACACCTGGGAGTGGCGTGCCATGCAGCCGCCGCCGTGTTTTCTGTGTCATGTCTTCTGCAACCCCGCAACACGTCCTGCATCTACGCCTATTGTAGCATCCCATCTGCATGATGTGTTCAGAGAGCACAGCAGCCGTTCATGGGCTTGCTTGATGTGTCATTACACTCCTTCTGATATGGGTATCCTGCGCAACCCCATTTTTCCTTGTCCTCAGTCTCAGTCTCAGTCGCAGCTGTCTGCATTTCCTAGGACAGTCACGTCGGGGCCCAAGGGCCTGCGGCCCTTACCCATACTGTACAACGCTCCGCACCCTTGCTGCCACAGCCCCCCCTTCCTTTCTTTCTTCAATAAACTTGGTTTATCTACTAACGTGAGAGCGCCACGCTAAAGTCCAAAGACTACAGTCGGCGGCCCGTTACGGTCTGCAAGAGGCTGTATTCTGGTATATCTCCATACAGTCAACGGGGACACACCGTCAGATGAGAAGACTCCAGAGTGACTTCGCTTGAGAGACAATTACCTGCATTGCGTGACATAGTGGATACCTTATTTCAAGTCATGCTCTAGCGATCATACGACATAAACCAGGACCCAGGACGCTCACGGCAAGGAGTGTCCGCTCCCGCCAAAATGTTGGCCGCTTTGTACGGCGCGTCGGGGCTCATAGAGTCTCATCCTGTCATCGGGAGGTACATTGAGGGTAAAGCTTTCGAGGGGGGATGGGGTACATCGACGGCCAGGTGTACTATCCGCCACAACGCCTACATTTTTAGACTTCTTCCAACTTCCCCTAAAATCTGCAAAGGATGCCGACGTTTTGGACGCTGGGGCGGGATTGGGCGGCGCCACGCACCCGATACCCCGTCACTGTGTGCACCATGCCCGTCTCCATCATGTGCGCTTGAAGCGGCGCCCGTACATGCGCGCTAGCGGCGTACCTACGCTAACTCCGGACACTCCTTTGCGTGAACGTCCCGGGTCCTCATAAACCGCACTGGTGCTCTCCACCGATGCAGTGTTCGCACATCCTCGAAATATCCCGATCTCCATCTGATACAAACAACCTCACAATTTATACGGAGCTGCGAGACTAAGTATACCGTAGGCATACAAGATGTACCCAAGGGTCTTATTGACCGCTCATTCGCAGAGGCGCCACAGGCTCAATATTACTAATCGTCGTCAGTAAATCACATAGATTATTATGACCATGGTTATAGCAGATACAGCTATCCTGACAGTGCGCTGCCACCCCCGCCTAAGAATCTGAGATCTCGATTGTTGAAAGCTAATGAGGAGACAATCAGACATCCCGATACTGTAATCATCGAGAAGTGATGTATCCGAACCACTCTGAATTTCATCAAAAAACTGTCAAATGAACGGTGCAGTCTCACAATCAGGCGTCGGACAACGTGGTGATCCGGAGATGTTATTCCAACAGTGAGAGGATGTCGCTCTGCATAGCTCCGAATGAGACTATCATTTACACTCACAAGGCAACTTACTATGTGCAGACTGCCTACCAGCAGATAGCAATGGACAAGTGACGTACTCCAGAATTGATGGCGATGTGGTAGCGGTAGGTGGGAGATTCCCAGGCTCGAGACAGGATGTTAAGTGGTTCTCATCTTCGCTGGAGCCTGTCCGACTGACTGAGGCGGAATCTTCGTCGACGGCCTTGATGTTACGAGCTAGAAAAGTGTTAGAGTGACCGCGCTGGGAAAAGCGACCGCACTGGGAAAAGCGCACGCACAATCGCCATGACATAGAGGGCATCGTTTCCTGGATATCTGCTGGTGATATGCGATATTTGTACGTGATTGTTTCAACTCAAACTCGAGACGATGTATTTCTTGTGACTGTTGCCATATTTGACTGTTCAGCTCTGCGAGTTTGGCTCTCCAGGACTCTGTGTGCGCTTCCTCACGTAAGGAGTACTGCTCTGTTAGAGTGGCTAGCTGCCCCTGTAGTGCCTAAATCTATAGATTCGCCAGCATTCGAAGACGATGGGCGGAGATTCTTTACCTGCCCTTGCGACTGACCAGCCGTGAGAATCTGATTGTTCTTCTCCAGTAGGAGATTCGCGCTTGCGAGTTCTTCGATTGTCTGCTGATATCTAGGGAACCTGTTAGTTGCTTGTGAGGCAATAACATCGACAAACCAAGCACATACTCAACGACCTGATTTCGCAAATTAAGGGCCTCGTCAGCTCTAGATTTCAGGCTTCGAAGTTGATCCTGCAGATTTGTGATAATGACTGTGCTCTTTTCAAGGTTAATCTCTGCGACGGCACGTTGATCTTCATTCTTTTGCCTGCGCCTGCTTCAGCACTCATTGATCTCTGGGCCTGAGTAAAGGCAGCTCACAGGGCAGCACAACTGCGAGACACGTCCTCTACAAGAAGAGCATGAGTTCTCTGGAGCTGATCATGTCTATCGGCAGTTTTGCGTAGCCTTTCGTCCGCCGTTTCCTTCTCAAAGAGGAGCATTTCATGCGCGCTTTTCAAGGCACGACATTCTTGAAGAAGGCCATCACCGATCGCCTCCAGCATCTCCTGCCGTGATTTTGACTGTCTGTGTTCAGACTGAAGAGCATAGAGGAGATCATCTCTGTTGCAAGATCATTTAACTTGACGGCTGGAAGCGTAATCACTCTGACGTACTCTGAAATATTCGCGTCTTTGGCAGCAGTGCGATCAGAACCAAGAGAGATCCGCGCATCCAACTGGAGCGCAATCAGTACAAAATCAACTGTTGAGATATAGGTTCAAACGCACGTCCTGGATAGCTTCCATAATATACTCCTGGTGTGTGTCGCTGAGCTTCAAGATACTCTCAATGAATATTGCCTTCTTGTTGCAATGAACTCCAATAACAAGGGCCATTCGACACATGATTAACGTCGCATCAACGTCGTAATCCTTGGCCATGGCATGGAGATCGGGAATGTCAAGAGCTGCGGGGTTGCTCTGGAGCACTTCGAAGAAATACCCCAACATGAGGCGATACAACCGCTTCAGGGTTGCAAGCCGGGATATCCAAATCTCGGATTGCTGGTTCATGCATGGACTGAGATGGTCTACGTCACTGTGATGCGTTGATGGTGGTGAAGAGAAGCAGGAAGTTCGAGCCAAGCACGTACGCAAGAGACAGAATTTCGGATAGCATAGTGCCATCCCCAAGGTCGTTGACATCGCCAATCTCTCTCGTCAATGGAAGACTTCGAAACAAATGAATGAAGGCATCCATCTCTGCTAGGTTGGCCATCAGTCCTGCGAGAAGGGAGGAGGTAAGTAGTTGCTAGCCGATAGCAGCCGTACTCGATCATAACCCTGATTATCTTTCGATCGGACCAGTCAATGGGAGTTGGATTGCCCGAGTCAAATATCCGCGTTAACAGGTTGGCTTCGTAGCACGGTAGCTAAGCGCGTGGCAAGACGTTCAATCGATGCCGTCGCATTCCGCAGCGATGTTCTTGTCTACGCACTTTCCACGACGCCGTGTAAACAAGTAAACAACAACAACAACAACGGGCTAGTACCACAATCATCTCCTCTTGCTATCGAGCGAGCAAATCACCAGGACCCCACAGATCTCATCTGTTCGTCTTCTCGCGTCTCAAACGCAAGGGCACAGCGTTGATTCTCTTCGTCTACTTGCGTGGATCTGGACCGTCACGGTGACAGGCGTGAATTGCGGCGCCTAACGCTACTGTCTTTTATCGGTGCCGACCACGTTCTCTCTCCACTTAACGAAATCTTAGACTCTCTGTCTTTCGGAGACGCAATTCAAGGCAAGGGTATGGCAATGGCATTGGTACCGCGAGCAACGTTGAATCCGGTGGCATCCAGGAGGTGAGTCTTACAATCGTCTTTACGTCCCGATTTCCTCACTTAGATTACATTTGCTCTAGCCAGGCGGCCACGCATGACGAAAAGACAAGTCGTCGCATATATAAGTATAAGGTCCGTAAATTCATGGCTCTCAAGTTAGTGTCCGTCGTATTGGCGGAAAGAAATGTATACATGCATATGTAGATGTACAAATGTTGGATCTAGAATAGGGTTGCCCAATGATTGACTGGACTTCTGCTTTGTTTTGTGTGACAATGAGCGTGGGTCGAGCGCGTATAGTATACTCTAGGTGCACGTATTCGGACTGTTCGTAGGCGGGGTCAGCGAGGAGTGGATAGTGGCCACGTACTTGGGAAATGACCGTATCTGCTCAGGCCTACAATCTTACGGGAAATCAGACGCAGGCAGCGGGGAGTACCCACGGTATAGTTTCGAAGGTTTCCGAACCTTATGCCACCTCGTCACTAGGCACCAGCAGCCAGAACAAGGGATATTCAATTCCATTGTCTCTATATTGTCCTCTAGAAGGCGGGGAGGATGTCGAGTACCGCATGCAGGTGGTATTGGATGAGGCAAAGATGTCTAGTTTGGGCCGGTGTGGCGTTCACCGGACTGGGCTTGCTGTGACTCTTCCTCAGAAGGGTCGCCCTCGCCGAACATATGCTCGCTGCTAGCGTAAAATAATTCGCGGCGCGACTTTGACCGCGCACCAAACGTTCTTCGAGCCCCTCTGGACCCAACCGATATCTCAACGATCCGCATGCTGCCAATCGCAAACTCGTCGTTGGGAAGGCATTCAGACTCCGGGTTGTTTTTGATTAGTTTGGAGACCTCGACGGAGGTTCGATACTGTCATTGTGATCTGCTGCTCTTGTATGGGAAACGATATTGGTGACGTACCCGACATTTGATCCGCCAGATCGTTATGTCCTCGTCGGCTGCATCCTGAACACGAGAATGAAGAGCGAAGTCGTTTTCATTCTGACCATCGTGATCGCCACGCACCTGGCCTGCGGTGGGCGTGCAGATTCGTTTTATCCCTTGTCGTCGTCGTGTATATCAGAAGCCAGGACTATAGGCCAGCCAGACATGGAAAGGATTTCCCGACGTCCGTTCCCAGGCGGAGAGTTCCTTTGGGGTGAGCCTGTGAGAGCTGGGAGAGTTGCTGTGGATTTCATGATCTGAGCAGCAAGTAAAATGAGATCATGAGGAAGGCATCGGCCGGTATTTGCTACACGCCTTCAAGCGTTGGATCTTCCTCTTCCTCGTCCAAGATTTCGTCGTCGTCAGCGCCCTGGGCTTCCAATGACAGGAACTGCTTTACCGCGCCGCGTCGGGCATCACCATCCTACTATTACCGATCAGCGCGTCGTGTCTTACTCAAGTTTCTGGGTTTTGAAGTAATCCTTGGGTGCTTTTTGGCCACGCAAGGCACAGAGACATTGTTCGCATACTGTAATTCTAATGAATCTTCCACGAAACTGTCAAGGGAAGGACGGACCAGGAGCGCCTGCGCCGGGACCTTCTTGCTGGCCGTTGAAAGCGAATTCGAAGTGGAAATTACTCATGAGCAAAGTTAAGCACATCAATCGGCCAACAATCGGCAATCTGTATCCTGCCGAGCTTTGCGATTAGGTAACCCTTTTCACCTTGCAGGACCGTTCACCACCAAGAAGCACGCAAGCAGAGCAGCTGTGGAAGGCATCTGGTCAACATCTTAACCTTGAACTTGCTTTCTCGTCAATCAATCTCGCTGTGCTTGATTCACCGAGCCTCAAGATTCGTAAATCTGCTACCTAGTGCCTCGGTCTCTCGTCGGAAAGCACACAGGGCAAGTTGAAACACCTCTACGCGCTTGATACTATCTACGGCGCTAGTGCACGTATGTGGTTCTATGATGCTCTGACACAACGTACCTACGAACGAGTCCGATAGGTCAATCGTGGCAACCCTCTCAAAAGGACCTCCGAGTCATCAAGTATTTGGCCGCGCTGGTAACTTATCGAAATCATCACCTCCACGATCCTAGCTACGTTGTCATCTTCCACCAGGAGTACTCGACTCAATCGAAGTCTGACCGGCGGAAGGCGGCGGAGTGAGTTCCAGAAACCCCTGCTTCATTATCGTCGCTAACACATCTGCAGTCACAAACGCAACATCATCTCTTGGCTTTGTCGCATGTCAACGCAGCCCTTCCCGTTCCCGACCTTGGCTTCTCACAAATCGTTACTCCAATCATTTGATGATTCGAAGTCTGTCAAGCTTCAGCTGTGTGAAGGAACTTCTCTCGACGTCGCTGGAGACACGCCAAGAGACCTACGCAACTTGCACGTTGGATTTCGTCTTGGTCGCATCAGCCTTCGATGTTACGGCAGAATACACGGAGTCGTTGACCGAGCCATCGTACGAGGGACAGATCCTGATCTTGACCTACCCGCCCGCCTTCGAGTTGTCGCGCTTCCATGTCGCAGCTGTTGTCATCGGCTACTACTTCAAGGACTTCACCCATTTCCTGGCTGAGTCTTTGTTCGGTGTCTGCTCAAGGAGAATGGCGTTCCTCCCTTTTACGGCATCGACACGCGCGAGCTCACCAAAAAGGATTCAATGATTTCTACGACATTCCTTCCTCACACACTAACAAAGTAAACCTCGTCGCAGCCGTCTCCGTCAAGGAGCCCCGTCCATACGAACCCACCATCACGCCCCGACTACACCCCAGCGGACGGCTAATTCGATGTCGGGTCAAACAGATCCGAGAGCTCGGTGTACAGGTACTTGGGACCCAGCATCACAATGGAGGAAAGAGCCATGGCTGAGATAGGAGAGAAACGCCGAGAGAAGCACTGCCACCAATCAAGAAAAGGCCATCGCGGCTGCGAAAAGCATTGGCTTTCCGGTCATCGTTACTGCTGCATACGCTCTCGGCAATCTCGGCTCCGGATTTGCTCAGAACGAGGCTCAGCTGAAGGCCCGTTGCAGCCAAGCCTTCGCCACCAGTCTGCAAGTTCTCGTCGAGAGGAGCATGAAGGGCTGGAAGGAGATCGATAATGAAGTCGTCCGAGACTGCCCCTGGGACAACTGCATCACAGCTTGTAACATGGAGGTTGGTTTCTTCATCGTGTCGCATCTTTCGTTCAGCTGACGTCTTGTAGCATTTCGATCTCTTGGGTATACCATATTCATACTGGCGAATCTATCGTCGTCGCCCCTTCGCAGACGCTCACGGATGCGGATTACAACATGCTCCGAACGACTGCCTTCAACGTTATCATCGGAGTGTAACATCCAGAATGTTTGACACAGACCTTGCAAGAATTCTGCATCATCGAGGTACTCAGACCTCGTTGTTCTCTGATACAGGCCAGTCAACTTCTCCCCAAAGGTCGTCGCTCGTCTGTCACGATCCTCCGCCCTGGCCTTCAAAGGCACCGGATATTCCCCGGCTTTCATCGCCGCCAAGTTGGGTTTTGGGATTCCTCTCAATGAGCCAAGGACTCGGACTCCGTTACGAAGGTGACAAGCGCCTGCTTCGAGAGATGTCTGGACTATGTTGTTGTCAAGATTCCTGGCTGGGACCTGAAGAAGTTCAATCGCGTCAGCCGCCTCTTGAGTAGCAGCCTGAAGAGTGTTGGCGATGTCATTGGCATCGGGCGAACTTTCGAGGAGACTATCCCAAAGGCTATCAGGGCCATCAATGATCAGTTCGCTGGTTTTTGCCAATGTAAGCATTGTTTGGTCAGGACGCACTCAACAGCTCACTTTTTCTAAAGTGATTCTGCTGAAGACATTGACGAGGAATTGGTGAAACCCACGGACAAGCGTATTTCGCTATCTCTACCGCTTTCCGCCGAGGTCACAGCGTCGACAAGATTTGGCAGATGACCGACATCGACAATTGGTTGCTCACTGAGACGTACTACGTCAATATCTATGAGATGGATGTGTTGTTCGTGTGAGTCTTCCACGTCACTCTTCTCCCGCTCGAAGACTGAACTGCCTTATAGGAAGCAAGGGATTCGCACAATGACACCGGACCTACTTCGCCGTGCTAAACAGCTTGGCTTCTCGGATCGTCAACTCGCTGCTTCCCTGGGTTCTACAGAATTGGCTGCACGAACCTTGCGCAAAGAGCAGGGTATCGCCCCATTCGTTAAGCAAATTGACACTGTCGCCGCCGACCTATGTCCTCTCCGACTGGCGTGTGTTCGGGTGACGCTACCCTCATCCACCCTCCCCAGGATTTCGATCCGCAGACGGTACGCCAGGTCGAGGACGCAACCGCGAAGATCGGGAACGCGCTGAACATTACTGGGCCGTTCAACATACAGTATTGAATGCATTTCGTGCAGCGCGATCTTTATCCTTGTCGCGCCGCGGCATTGTTTGTATCAAACCATATTCGTGCAGCGTTTGAAAGTCTTTGGTCATCAAACTTTCGACAAAGGCCGTGAATGGCATGCCGCTGAGCCTTTTCTTTGCCATGGGTGGCTCAAAACTTGATTGTCGTCACTTGCTCACTATATATATATCAAGCTTTCCATTGCCAACAACAATTCCCTACCCTCACATTACTCGACAATGAGTGCCCCAGATGCTCCAAACGCTGACGGCACAACGTCGACTTCGACTTTGGCCCGCCTCTCCAAGATCTTTACAATCTTGCGTTGCATAAATCTTTTCAAGAGAGAGGAGCCACCGACGGTGCCCGACCACGCGTCGTCAGCTTCAGCTCCGGCCTCGCCTTCTGACGTCCTGGTAAGTGACTTCATCCCGTCCGTCCAAGGCCAGATATTCATCGCTCCCAGACTACAACCCTCTCGCAGGAGCAGGCCCTTGTTGTAGTTTTGCGTCTCCAGTACGACGAGAGTCTGCCGTCACTGCAACGGGAGGCTCTTGTCATGTTAGTGAAACGCATCCTGGGTGAGTCATATCTACAGACCTGAATTGCACCAGCTTCAGAAAAGAACGTGGCAGAATTGCGCCAGAAAGCCCGATATAATTCCCCGCTAGCGCGAACTCGCCGCCCATATGAGATTTTCGAGTACCTGCCACAGAAACGCTGGCAAGATCACGCCGCCAGGGTGGCCGCTGAACTACTGCTTGTCCGTGCTTCCTTTCACATCTTACGCTATGCAAGCAAATCTAAACGATCATACATGTACAGCTGAAACAACAACGTCGCGCTATCTCACGTGAACTCAATTCCGACGTCAAGCCCACAACTACCGCTGAACAGCACACCGAACGGGCAGATTCCGAAGACGATGTCAATTTCGAGTTGCTTTCGACCGAGATATCGAGCGAACTCCAGGACAAGGGCGTGGAAAAGGCGTTTGAAGGGGTCAGTTCCTTCCTTTTGACCTTCGCCTTCGGCAATGCTTATGCGCCGACAGTGCGCCCATACTGTGAAGACCTCGATGTCATCGGCGAACTTCTCGGAGGCAAACACCTTCCTGACCTCGAATCCCCCGTCGCAAGACCTCATCGAGGAAAGCCAAGCTATTCATCAAGTTGCGCGGTGTGCCTACAATGCTTCCTCCGTGTTCAGTACCCCGGCCACGTCGATCTCAGCGGCGAACTTGTCGTCGGAGGCAAATCACTCCCAGACCTCGAATTTCTTGTCTCAAGACCATATTGAGGAAGGCCAAGATGTTCCTCAAGTTTGTGTGACCTTGTTCTCTTCGTGACAAGCACTAATTTCAATCGTAGCGTCGGCAAAAGCGTGGACGTTCCTCTTCACCTTTCACCTTGTTGACCACACCCATACCACCGAATGACAATGACACGTCAGCCTATGTTCCAGCTCGGAAAAAACTCAGATCCTCGGGTGTAGGATCAGACTCAAATGTGGAGCCGACCGAGACGATTGTAGACATCGAAGGACTCAAGGACTCAGATCCTTATTCCTATATCTCTCGGGAAGGATCCGAGATCGTCTTGTATTCTATCGAGACCCCTGAATCGAGACAGCAAAAGGCCCGGGAGAAGAGGAAAGCTCGAGAAAGTAATGCTTCGTCGGCGCCAATCTCAAAGTTCGGTACATTTCTTGCTAGCGAGACAGTGCCACTGGGCGTTTTAGGTAAGTTTCCGTATATTCACAAGACAACGTCTGATTGGTGTCGTACCAGTTTGGGGCAGAATAGGCAAGTTTAAGCTGTGGCTGAGGATTTCGAACTTATACGTGTCACAGTCGGGTATCCCTTCTGTCCTGGGATCACCGTCGACCCCAAATCGGACCTCTCTCCTGCTGTCAGAAAAACGTACGAGAAAGGTATGCAGACCAAGACTCTTCACCATCTCGTTCATTTCCTCGATAATACCTGGTAAATGCGTAACTTTCTACCTCATCATGCTATTAACTGGGTGTGTTAGGGGCATGGTCAGCCGTAGCTCTCTCAGGCGTTTTGGGATTGAGAGTGTGTCATCTTCCTTCTCTACCATCAGTCTACAGCACCTCAGACTATTTCAGCCGTGGACGAGGAGCTGCGCGGCCGAGCTCCTCAAGGCTCATATGAGTAAGGACGCTGATTGTGTCTTGAATTTGACTCAAGCCTGACTTGCTTCCGCAGGCGTGCCCGTAAGTGGTTAGATGGGCACAATATTTTCGAAGAAGAGGACGAGCTTGAGCAAGAGGATTCCTCACGTTCGGATTAGAGATGTAGGCCGCTGCCGTCTGTAGATCAGTCTGATAATTGTTGTATCACAGTAACTGCAAACATACGTAAATACACGCTTTTAAGCTCATATTGACATTCAATTTCGCCGGTGCGGGGTCCAAAAGGCCAGCACATCAAGCGCCGATAGTATTAAGTGGCTGTCGTAGCACGGGTCTCGACTGTCCGAGGTTCGAGTTTTGCAAGGAGTTCCTGTCCTTGTTGAGCCCGTAGCGCTCATAGGTGCGGATAGCGGTTGAGATATCAGTCGTTGACCTATTGTCGTCGAAGGGCATGCAGTGCGAGCTTGCAACAATCGGGCGGATGATCGTAATACTAATAGAAGATGATGCTACCCACGCTCGCCCTCATCCGCATTCGTAGTAGTACGCATCTTGTTGGCGTTCTTGTTCTTACTGACACATTCATAGACCATCACTGCGTACTCCTACAGTAAATGGTTGATTTGACGATGCCGACGACGCAGAGGACAAAGGCCGTAACAGCACTGGTCAAGGCCTGCCGTCTCCCTGCACGTAGCTTCCTGCGCTCCGAGCGCTACATATCTATCGGAACCCTCGAGAACGCCGCAGTCACCGCAGTCGGTTCCATTCTCAAGCGCGTTTTCTTGAACGACGCCCCTCAAAAGACTCTTGATCATGATATGTCCGACCACTTGAATGCTCAGACGTCTTACGGGGATCCGGAGTTCGGACATTGGTTTCCGCGTCTTGCAAGTCCTCATCCTTCAGATTTTTCCCGCCCCTACATACTCAAGAAAGGGTAGATATACGACATGCCCATCACGCCTCAAATCTTTCGACGCACGAGCTCTTGCGCGAGTTTGTGGTCTCGTCAGACCATATCTTGAATTCTTGAATTCATAATCTCCCTAGAAGACGTCCGTATGTGGGATAACTTGAACTGGGCGAATGATCGAGGCAGAAATGGCCCAAACCTAGAAGTTCAACGTTCAAAACACCTGTTGCAGAGCTTACGCGCCAAGTGAAACGGTCTCCTGTTTCGTCGTTGAAACTCCCGACGACGAAGCGTGGTTATCAATCACAGATCTCAAACTTGCTCACGCAGCTTGATCTCTCCAACTTTCCTGATTACCGTCAAGAAGGATGGCAACTCGGCCACGCAGAGACGCAAACTGAGGGTACCTCTCGAGCGTCTGGGGCGCTCTACGGGATAACGATCTCACCGCTCGGTACCCTCGGCAACATTCTCTCGTCTTCGACTGTCTCGGGAACCTTGGAGCCACGACGGCCATAAACTGTTTGTGTTCTCTACACTCGCTCTGTTACCGAGCGAACGATTTCGTTGTCAGATTGCCGCTGCTTGTGGACTCATTGTGGCTTGGACTCTCTGACAATCACGAAGCACCCCGCCAGCAGCTGTGTTGCCACCAGAGTGTCAGAAATCAGTCTTCGTACCTCGATGGGCCGCGTTCAACTCTAAGTGGGGTACACAATGTCTAGTAGTCAGGCCCCAGATACTGAGACAAACCCCAGAAGAGTGGGCGTTAGAATCAAAAAAGCATGGCGAAGAACAACTGTCTCGACAGGCTGGATCGAAGAAGCTGTCCACAGGATCAAATCAAGGTGGGTGGGGTGATGATTCAGACGAAGGCCGCATTCCGTCAATGTCGGCTGCACGCGAGAGTCTGAGTCCGCGGTGAAACTATCTGGATAATAGCAGCTGCGACGGTAGAAATAAAGCCAATTGTACATGCAGCATGTACACAAGCCTATCGGTCTCTGTCACTGAATAGACAAGTTCTTCCAAGTCCGCAAGTCCGCTTTTTCTTTACTCGCGCTCTGGACGCTTGCTACGGCTTCACTTCACCTGTATCTCTTCATCCTCGTCCGACACATATTCTTGAGATAATCCCGCAGATCCAAGTGTGACAACCGCCTCGTATTATATTCAAGGTAACAGTACTTGAGTTCGCTTATTACTGTGATTACTCATACATCATTTCGTACTTGATTTCCGTGGGCATGCATATCTCTTGATTTCCTTGGGCGTGCATACCTGCATGCATCATTGCAACTTTGAGGGGACAATACTGAGGCGACACGAGTCAAACTAGCCCCTTCTTATACATCACTATATCACTGTGGGATTGGCATGAGACGACATTAATGTGCCGAACTTAGCTCGGACCCATGATGGTATGAACGATTATCTTCACCGCACTACAGGCGCTCTTCGTGCCAGCTGATGATGAGAACGCGAGGCTCAGATGCACGTCCCTACCTCCGGTTCATTAGTCGGCATATACCACGAACACTTTATCGGCGTGGCGGCCCACCATAGATTGCACTCCACTTACCCATTCGTAGCAATCAGAGTGCCCAATGTCTGCAGATAGAGTCCGACAATTAATTTCATCCATCCACGTTGATCATTTCGTCACAGTAGTCTCTGAACTTCCGTGGCCTCATGTCACTGGCAGCCGCGTATGGCCGGGACTCCTCGGCAAGGACATCGATACCATAGACTTACAGTGACAACTTAAATAGTGGACCTGCTCGCGTTGTCCGTACAGCCTCAAGCCACCCGTCATGCTCTCCTTCAGAGAAATCTTCACCCAGTTTGAGCCGGACTACTGTATCCTTGACCGCGTTGCGCTGTCCAGGAATATCTGTAACGGCACAATTGAGATGTCCGACGTAGGCGCCTACTACAACAGTTTTTTTGAGCGAGTGAAGGCCATCCGCTTTCACATGAGCGTGGTTATGTTAGTCTCTACCTCCAGTCGAGTGTAGGATACTCACAACTCAAGCTAGTCTCTGTGGTGGCACGCATTCCCACCTCATGCACGCTCTCCTGGAGGATTTAGTTCGAGAGAGCGTTAGAGCGTATTGTCCAGCATTGGGGGCCTTGATACGCATCGTCCAACATCACAACAACGTGCATGATGTCCGAGTTGAGATTCGCCCCTGGTCGACGCTGACTAGCAACCTTGAATGTATGCTCTCGCTTATTCACTGCGAGGTTTCATGGTTTTTGTGGCCTCACGCACGACTTGCGGACTTGAAGTGAGCCGCTTGTCAGATTGTGTTATTCTACTGATTGCACCCTAGACCGCTGGACGACATACCGTACACGACCAGCACCCCCTTCGCTATCGTCGGAGATACAATCAGCCTCCTAGATCTACTGGGGATGGAACCGCGCACCTGGGATGACGACCGAGAGCAAGCCCTGATGCGAAACAGGGAGAACAAGGGGCGCGTTAGCACCAGCCAAGGGCGGACCAATATGCGGAATGCAAAGCGGAGGCTCGAGGCCAAACGGAGGCTCAATGCCAGACAAAAGTTTTATCGAAGGCGTAATGGGAGACAATACTATCGTGGAAACTGAGAGGACCGTCTTTTGGTACTTTACATTGTTGCCCCAGCCCTTGTTCTGCCCAGTTAGCACTTCGCCTATTTTTCATACTCGCACGTACCTCTGAGTCAACAAAAGCTTCGTCAATTGGGATTGTGAATCAATTTCGCAAATTATACGGTGTCATCGTTGAGGCCTGTGAGACTCACTGGCAAAGGCGGGAAAGAGTGATAATTCAGCGATACATTTCGACAGCAATCAGTTTGGAAAAATGTGCCCGGCTCACGCCTCAGCCATCGGGTCACTGGTACTGTCGACATCTTTTCTTGAGGCCAGCTTAACCAACAAGGGGGCCAGCTTGTAGGAAAAGCTTTGATTTGTCCCCGCCAGTTCCAATACAGGATTAGATGTGCCCATCAACCGCCTCAGTACTGGCGCTTCATCAGAGTCAACGGTCTGGGAAAGGGCTTGGCAGGAGAGCGTCAACGCAAACAGTTTCTTGCATGATCACAAAGGACTGCGAGACGGTGGGATGACGATGATTGTGAGAACGTCGATACTGCAGACACACGCCTGAGGTGGAGCGCACCGGAATGGTGTTTGAGGAAGGAGACATGAATGGCAGAGCGGTCAGGGGAGCTGATCAATTGTCCCAGGAGCGCCTGATTCTAAGATGAAGGCCAAAGCCGAGGCTCATTGACAGTTCGACTAAGCTGAGGACTGGAGAGCCTGAGTGGGCGCAAACATCATGTTGTCGAAGCGAATGGGGCGTCAAAGTATAGGGCCGTCGATCTTTGGAGCACGAAGTTGTGTGCAGGTTCTGTACGAAAATATCTCTGAGAACCTGGAAGCCAGATCAGTCGACAATATAAGTACCGTTCAGATACCGTTGACGAACGTTGACGCGTTGACGTCTTGACTCTGGGCTGAAAATTGAATTATATTCCATCATTTCACACGGTAGGTCGGGTGACTTCAATCAATAATGACGGCACGGACCCTACTTTCAGCCCGTCTTTCTCTCACCACCGCTACCATGACCAAGACTTCTGCTCTCTCGCATGGCGACTCTCCATGGTCTTCGAGTACGCCCACCGCTTACTTCTCCCATTCAACGTTGACGACCTCATCGTTCTCAGTATGTACCCGTTCAAGTCCGACCTCAAAGCTCGCGGCTTCAAGACCCGCCTCAGGATGATGAATACCTCGCTGTTTACAACTAGAATGGACCGCACTGAACGAATCCTTGGTCAATGGTGTATGTGTTCGTCAATTTTTCTTACCATGTACTCACTGACCGCGGCGATCAGACAGAGTCGGTGCCTGGTTCCATGAGCGAACGAACGAGTTGTAACTTGTCGGACGCTTTCAATACCAATGAAGGTGCGCGCTTCATTCTGCTTTGAGACCAGTATTGTCCTAACCGCCGTCAAGTTACCCGTCTCGCTGCACCACATAGGCGTGAACCATCCTTACTCTGCTACCGGGCCTCAAGGTGTGTTGACTGCTCTTTTGCAGCCTTGATCTTGCGTTAATTCGTCTTCCTTGCAGCGCTTGGGACGGCCTCAAGCAAACGAAAATGACAAGGACAGACGGCCGTTCCCTATAGAGGTGCGTGTTGTCAAGGCCGCGGGACTTCAAGTTTGGACTTTCGTGGACGGGACCGACTGTCGGTGCTACAGGCTTGACGACCGTCGGCCTGACCTGACTCAAGGCAAGTCAACCTTTGCCAGTCTCTTGCTTTACAGGATTATTCACTTACTGAAGTGCCTTAGTGGAGCGGTCAACCATAGCCAATTGGCGTCTGGCTCAACAGGGTAACACTCGCAGAACCAACCGTGCACATCCCACCCGGCGCCATCCGTCCGCCTTTCCCGTCACCCTCGATCGCCGCATTCGCCCCCTCCTGCACGCCGCAACCACCCCCGTGTTCCTCCCCCCGCCCTCCCACACCTTCCCCTCCCGCTCGAGGTGTGTGTGGTCCTTGCCCCGCACCCTTCCCTCCCTAACTCGGTTTGAGGTCGGCCTTCCACATTTACCATAGTCAACATCAGCTTGACCTCTAATTTTGAAGTAGGTTCCACTCATCGAGACTTTGAGAGTAACACGGCCAACATTCAAGCAGAGGCTATCGCGAACATCAACCAGAATCAGGCGATGACACACTTTGCTGTCTCTGAGAACAGCTGAGAACACGGCTCTAGTACAAAGGTTTCTGTCACTCATGTGCAAACTGTAAGTCTCGGTCAGCACCTGCAGTCGTATAGTCTTACGTTACATACATAGTCGTCCATGGCCACTAACATGCGTGGCCGCCTTCAAATCAACAGAGCTTCGCGCGCAGTAAACCGATGAGGGCGCGACTACGCTCTGCCCTGGCGTCCTTGGGGCGGCGTGACGCGCATCCGTTGATGGTATATGATATCTGTAGGAAAAAATCGGAGGTCATTGCCATCAGCGTATCAGTTCCGAAGGCGACAAACTCAAAGGAGTGTTATCGTGCTCGTCTCGGAGCGAGTTGGTTAACTTTCGGACAGTCGTCGGAAGGTCGCTAGAAGCTGGAAACGTTAGCGAAACAACGATGGTTCATCACACGAAGATCCCAACCTGGCAGTGGACACGGGCACTCGCCAGTGACGCACACCCAGACACCTCTAGCGTTCGATGCGCGGATATCTTCACCAAAGCGAACCGGTGCGTACTGCTTGACATTCATAACTTCATTGCTGATTTGGGTACAGATTGTTGGAATCTGAGTTCACAGCTACGTCACCGATCCTTTCACTGTATCGCGATCACTCGCTGTTTATTTTATCTTGACTCATACTTTCTATATTTACATCGTACGTAGCCGTAGTCAGTAGTTCTTGCTTGCCTTTTGCCCCCATCACCGTCAATAGACCTTGCTTGGACCGTCCGCTCTTTGCACTCCCATCCCCGCGCTGTCCGTCTGTCCTTAGGTTATGGGCCCCGACCGTCGCTAATCACCATCACATCGACCCCTGCGCTTCTACCTTCTCATCGTCGTCGTTGTCATCGCCGTCGACTCTCGTGCCATCAGTGCCATCACCCGCCATCGTGCCATCGTCCTCCGTGCCGTCGTTCTCTGTGCCATCACCAGTCCTTTGCTATCATCACCGTGCCATCTCCATCGTCATCGTGCAATTCTCTTTGTGCCGTCTCCACCGTCATCGTGCCATCGCCGTCATCATGTCGTCTAAACCCGCTTCCCGTACCATCATCCTCGACAATACCAACTACAGCAACTGGTCCTATGCTACCCAGATGTCGCTCACCAAAGCTCGCGTCTGGGCTGTTGTCAGCGGTGCTGAGCCACGCCCCTTAGGTTCCCCCAACTCCAAGGCTGTCCAGTCTTGGGTGAAGCGGGACGAGGAGGCCATGTCGCGCATCGTTGAGCTCATCGATACCGATCAGTTTCACCTCACTCGCAAGATGCCGTCTTCCGCTGAGGCGTGGGAGAGTATTCGCACCTTCCACACCACAGACGGCCTCAGCACTGTCATCACCGTGTTCTTGGGGCTCTTCCGAAACAAGAGGAAGGCCAACGTGTCCATGCGTGACCACATTGGATCCATCGAGTCCACCGTGCAGAAGCTCACCGACCTTGGCGAGGTCTGCTCCGACCGCCTGGTCATTTCGTTTATCCTCGCTTCCCTTCCCGCCGAATACGACCGACTTGTCATTGCTCTCGATTCCCACCCCGACCACAATAAACTCGACTACGTTGTCACTCGTATCCTTAACGAGGAAGCCCGCCTGGCCAATGAGCACGAAATTGCTCTTGAGGCTGCCACCTCCAGTGCTCTTGTTGCTGGTGGTCCGCGTCGTTGTACAGCTCGGTGCGCTTCTAGACGCCCCGAACCGTAACTCGGCATCCTCCGGGATACCTCGCGCAGGCCTACTGTACGCCACACCCATCTGGAGGAATTCTGAGGACCTTCGAAGGCAGTCGAAGGCACTACCGGACCGACGGCCGAGGCAACAGACGGCCGAGGCTTCGGATACGTTTCACCAGACTTCGGAAGGACCTCAGGACGGCAAATCGGGGTTTCGAAGGTAGATAGGATTTATATCATTCCATAGTTCCGTAGGTACAACCATCAGGGTCCGAAGGGCCCCGAGGTAGATACTAGTACCGTCGGAAGACGGGAATATACTTTACTTTTCCCCACCATACCAAAGGAATCAGTTTTGAGGCTTCAGCAGCGTCGAAGAGGGTCTTCGACGTACTCTCGTTGAGTAGCTGCCTTCGTTTGCCTTCATTCCACCTTCGGTTACCTTTGTGCCACCCTCGAAGCGTTGTCAGAGCCTTCGACCTTGCTGCGCGCATCGTGGTAGTCGTTTGCGAAGCCTCCCTCGAGATATCGCTGCTTGCAGCATTTCTTGTTCGAACTCGCCAGGTTGCGTACAAGTGGAGCCCACCGCGAGGGGGTTTCAACCACAACACACCACTTTGCTGCTAGGCTCTGGCCCCGAAACGTGCTCAACGAGACGCTCGAGGTCGCTTCCTAAAGCGCACCCCGCAGGCAACCCCGTCGGCATCTGATACACAGGCCGACCAGGCTTCCACTTCCGCTCCGGAAACCGAAGGACCATTTCCCTTGCCTCCATCCCATTCCATCCCTTCGTCGGAGCCCTCTTCAGGCGCCGAACCGTCCGCTTCATCCTCTGCACCCACGCCAGGGGTTGGACCACCCCTTTTGAACCCACGCACTGAGGAGAACCTTGTTGCGCAGCTACGGGACCTCACTTCGAGCTTCCAACGTCTTGCAGTATCAACCAAACCACAGAGGACCTTCCAAAACCTTGACTACGAACCCTCCTCCTCAGAACAGTCGTCTTCTGAAGGCTCAGAACCCTCGAGCCCCAAGTTGTTTGGACACAACGTAGCCGAAGCATTCCCTTCATCATCAGTTCACGTCCCTTCATCTCAAAATATCCTTCCTCCTCCAATATCACTTCCTCCGGTTATCATGGCAACCACAACTACGTCGCACATGCCAATTCGAGGGTCAAGGAATGCTCTCCACTTCTCCGATGACCCTCGAGACCTTACCGACTACCTTGAAAATGTGGAGCTTACTTGCCAGGACAAGTCACTCTCGACGGATGCGGATTACATCAAGTGGGCCATTCACTACATCAAGGCGGACCAACGGCGTGCCTGGGAGCGTTGTGCCCGACCTATAGCACCCTCGGCTGGCGCCGCTGCCGTTGCACCCACGTGGGATGCCTTCAAAACAGCCATCCATACTCTCTACCCCGGCTCAGTAGTCACCACCCGTTATGAGCCCGCCGATCTCGAATCCTACGCTCGGCGTCAGGCGAAGGACCAACCTATAACCACTAGGGAGCAGTTGGGGGCCTTCGCTCGGACCTTCTCGCATATGGTTGATGCCCTGACAGAAGATGAGCAGATATCCCGTGCAGACGAGTCCCGGGCTTGCTTCATTGGGCTAGGATCGGACCTCGAAGCCAAGGTCCGACTTCGACTCTCCACCAAATACCCGGACCACCGACCTTCGAAGCCATACAAAATTTCCCAAATCATCTCAGCTGCCGATTGGGTCTTACCGGGGTCCGAAGGTGCCCACGACGCCGTTGCGGTACCCAACCCCGTCTATACATCCCTACCTTCGTCGGGGTTTCGAGCACCCATTGTAGTAAAGGCTGAGGAGAAGGACGCCTCGGCTCTCGTTCTTGAAAAGTTGGGGAATGCGGTGAACACCCTGGTAGAACGACTCGCCGCTCCCGTTCCGCAACCTCGAAACAACTATCGGAGCAACGATTATGGCGGTGGCGGACCAGGCTATCAGAACACAAACTTCCAGGGAGGTCGAGGGTACCAAGGCGAGACCGGAAACTACCAAGGAGGACGCGGAGGGCCGTATCGAAACCCGTTGGAGCCTTCTTGTGGCTTCTGCCGGTTGAAGAACTGTTCCAACTGGGAAAGTTGTGACGAGTTCAAGGCGCTTACAAATGAAGGTTTCATTCGTAACGGACCCGATGGACGTGCTGTCATGAGGGATGGTAGCCGTTTCCCGCCAGGACGCGAAGCGCCGTTCGTTCGAATTCGAAACTTCTACGAGAGGAACCCTCCACCTTCGGCATCCTTACCTTCGAATGGCGGCGCTCAATCTGGTAACACCAATGGTCCTTCGGCACAATCTTTCCTTGTAGAAATCGGGTCCACTACTGGTTCAGGTCGTGGTCCATCCGCATCGGGACCTCAGACCATTCCTGCCGAGGTTTTCGCGGCTTCCACATTTGGCCTGTCCTCCAACGCCCCTTGGGACGAACAGATGGCGGCGTTCAAAGCTACTTGTGAGCAGGTGTCTGAAGGGAAGGATCGGTTCCTTTCGGCCCACAACGTCGTTACTCGTGCTGCCGGCAGAGCGAACCCACCCGAAGCTGGAAAAGCTTTCGATCCTGCGAAGGCACGTTCAGACCCTTCAAAGGACCGCCTTCGTCATCGTCCAGAGGCGGAGAAGGCGTCACCGGCACCTCCAATTCCAGCTCGACACCCAGATAGGCAAGTTTTACCATCTGGGGAACGTCGCTACCCCGTTCCACCACATCCGGGGCACCTCATCGAACCTCGGCAGCGTGCTGCAAACCCACCTAGTCAGCCGCCGAATGTTCCGGATCCTCGTCCCTCTGCGGAACCGTCACCAAGGGAGAAGGGTGTCCAGGCGGGTCCCAGGGCCAGAGAGAACGCACCAGGAAGGGAATTGGGGAAGCAGTACCGGACCACGGCCCCTATTGAGGATCCTACGGCTGTCGATCGTATCATTCGAGCCATCCTGGACCGAAAGTCTGAGTTTACGACTGCAGATGTCTTGGCAGTTTCCCCAGACCTTCGTCGGCAGCTGCGCGACAAGATTACACCCCGTCGAATTGACCCAGAGGCTGGCGGAGCTCGTTTGGGGGCCTTCCTCTCGGAGTTGCTCGGCATCGAGGGAGAAGAGTCCTTCGACGAAGGTGTTGAGGAAGGGCAGGTGTTTTCGGTTGGCTTGCCCGACATGGACGACCGTACGGCCATCGAGAAGGTTGAGGACTACTATACCTCCCTTCTTCAGTCGCTTCCGGATTCCATTACTGTCGCAGCCGAGTCGGCATCCCTACGGGCCATCACTCCCGTCATCGACACCTTATGGGAGGTCGAGGCGGTACTCGACGGAGGTTCACAGCTTGTGGCGATGTCCGAGACTGTCTGGCGAAGGATCGGATGTCCCCTCGATAACACCATAACTGTCAAAGTCCAGTCCGCCAACGGACAGTTCGACAGATCCCTCGGAATGTGTCACAACGTCCCCTTCACAATAGCTGGCGTTACCATCTACCTTCAAGTGCATGTCATTCGAGGGGCGGCCTACGATGTCTTGATGGGGAGACCCTTCACCATCCTCACCGAGGGCTCGTTGAAGGACTTCCACGATGGGGACCAGCTCCTTACCATCACGGATCCCAATTCGTCGGCCGTAGTTACCATCCCTACCCATGACCGAGGGGAGCCACACTTTTCGGACCGCGCCGAAACCAGTCACGTATCTTCGAAACCACACATTCACTCCACTCGACCCCCGATTAGACACTAATGGATCTACAAGACGGGGAAGAAATTGGGTTCGTAATATCGGTCGAACAACTCGCCACGGAACACTCGAACAGGACACCACATCTCGCTCAGCCGGCTAGCGACCCGTTTTCCATTCAGGATACGGCTTCAATACCCGGCTTCTCTATCTCTCTCTCTGCTTTATCTCAATCTCTCGTCTCCGAATCTCTCTCTTGTGATAGTTCCTCCACTTCTTTCTCTGATCGCGCGTTTGTCCTTGCTGCAGCTACCTTCGGGGGTTGGGACGACGTTGGATACCCCAGCACTGGACATTGCGGCCCACAAATTGTCCTTCCGTTCACCGAGCTACCTCTTCAACAGGCGTACGCATCGATGCTTGTCGAAAATCCAGTATACACGACGGCACTGGAAACCCTCATCAACCCCTTCGCCGAAGGCGAGGGCCCTCATACCCCGTTTGGAATCCTTGCTACCAAATACAAGAAGGTTGCGGATCGCACCAAGCCAGTTCCCGCTACCCTTCCGGAGCACTTTCGAGTGCAACGGAACATCACAGGAGACCCGTTGAAGGACCTTCCGAATCTCTCCCCCTTCCCACCCGAATTCACCCCGACGGGTCGGTACACCCTCGAAAACAAAGAAATCATCGACGGCCTTCATCCCGGCGACTTTCTTTGGCCGGAGGAGCGAAAGCTCATGCACCACCTCATGATGCTTCAAGAAGGTGCTTTTGCCTGGGACGAATCCCAGAAAGGTCACTTTCGGGAAGATTTCTTCCCTCCGATCACCATGCCGGTCACCGAGCACACTCCGTGGGTACACCGAAACATACCCATTCCACCTGGTCTCTATGAACAGATCATCAAGATCGTCCGCGACAAGATTGCTTCGGGGGCATACGAACCTAGCAACTCCTCCTATCGTTCGAGGTGGTTTACGGTGCTCAAGAAGGACGGGACTTCCCTTCGTATTGTTCACGATCTCCAGCCCCTCAATGCAGTCACCATACGCGATGCCGGTGTTATACCCTTCGTCGAGACACTAGCAGAGTCCTTCGGTGCTCGCGCTTGCTACGGTGTTCTCGATCTCTATGTTGCTTTTGATCAACGTACCCTCCATTGGCGTTCCCGGGACTATACTACCTTCCAGACTCCATTGGGGACCTTTCGGTTGACGAAGTTACCCATGGGTTGGACTAATTCGGTCCAAGTCTTGCATGGCGACGTCACGTATACCCTTCAGGACGAAATTCCTCATGTCACAATACCATTCTTGGACGATGCCGGTGTCAAGGGACCTTCGACGCGGTATGAACTCCCCGATGGAGGATACGAGCTTCACCCGGAAAATCCAGGCATCCGCCGTTTTGTATGGGAACACTTCCTCAACCTCAACCGGGTCATCCAGCGCATCAAGTACGTCGGATGCACATGGTCTGGCAAGAAGGCGTACCTTTGCGTACCTGAAGCCGTCATCGTCGGAAACACTTGCACCTACGAAGGCCGCATCCCCGACGACTCAAAGGTTTCGAAGATCCTTAGTTGGGGGCCATGTCGCGATGTTCATGATGTTCGGGCCTTCCTTGGTACGGCGGGTCTTATGCGAAACTTCATTTGGAACTACGCTGCTATCTCGCGTCCCCTCGTTGACCTCACTCGGAAGGACGCCGACTTCATATGGCTACCATTTCATACCGAGTCCCAGCGCACGCTTCAGGAGGCAATTGAGGCTTCACCTGCCCTCCGTCCTCTTGATTACGCGTCTGATGCCCCAGTCATTCTGGCAGTTGACACCAGTGTTATTGCTGTGGGCTTCGCGTTGCTTCAAGAGGATCCGAAAGACGCGAAGCTTCGTTACCTCAATCGGTGTGGTTCTATCGCAATGAACACTCGGGAGTCCAACTACAGCCAACCGAAGCTTGAGCTCTACGGCGTCTACCGTGCTCTCAAGGCAATCCAGTTGTGGATCATTGGGGTTCGAAATTTGGTCCTCGAAGTCGACGCTACAGCTATTAAAGGAATGCTCAACAACCCCGACATGAACCCTAGTGCTACCATCAACCGTTGGGTGGCAGGCATCCTCCTCTTTCATTTCAAGCTTGTTCACGTTCCAGGCGTCACTCATGGGGTCGACGGCTTGTCTCGACGCCGACCTTTTCCAGGCGAGGTCTCCGAACCCGATGATCCTGACTGGTTGGATCATCGGTATTCATTCCTTCATATTCTCAATCCCCTTCCCTTCTGTTCTCGTACGCGCACATGCGCGGTCTCTCCTTTTCCAGTCTCTATTCTCAAAACGGCGTCCGCCGGTCCACCGATGGACCCTGCGGACCCCGATGGTACCCCGGTAATCCCTATTTCGGCTCGAGGACGGCGTGCGGAAGCCCGCCTCGAGCAAGTCCGGAAGTTTCTCAACGATTTGGTCATGCCTTCGGAAATGAAGGATGCTCAGGTTCGCACCTTCGTCCGTTATTCGAGTGATTTCTTCCTCAAGGATGACGAGCTTTGGCGTCGTGATCCCGAACTTCGTCACAAGCTTGTCGTTCCCGAACTCCGTCGGTATCGACTCATCAAGATGGCTCATGACGAGCTCGGACACAAAGGCATCTTCTCGGTTCGGCAACACCTGCTCCTTCGTTTCTGGTGGCCCCATCTCACTGCCGATGTGGCGTGGTTCGTTCGCTCCTGCCATTGGTGTCAGATTCGGCAAACCCAACATTGGCATATACCCCCCGTCGTTGCCTACCCCGCACCTCTCTTCTCGAAGGCTCATATCGACACGTTTTTCATGGAACCTTCGAATGGGTACAAGGCGGTCATTCACGCTCGATGCTCCCTCACGGCGTGGCCCGAGGCTCGTGCCCTCAAGAATGAAAATGCCAACACCATTGCCTCCTTCATTTACGAGGAACTCATCTCGCGCTGGGGGTCGCTTCGGGAGATCGTTACCGACAACGGACCACCATACTTGAAGGCTCTCGAAGTCCTGGAGCGCCGGTACGGCATCAAACACATTCGCATCTCAGGGTACAATTCCCAGGCGCAGGGTGTCATTGAGAACCGGCACTTCGACGTTAGGGAAGGCCTTTTCAAGATCGCTCGCGGCAATCCAAAGTGGTGGTGGCGCTGCCTCTATGCTATGCTATGGGCAGAGCGTGTCACGGTCTCAAGGCAACTTGGCATGAGCCCGTATCGCGCGACGACGGGTGTTGAACCTATTCTTCCCTTCGATTACGTCGAGGCTACCTTCCTTCTGGACCCTCCTTCGGCTCCGTTGTCCCGAACGGACCTTATTGCTACTCGGGCGGCAGCGCTTCAGTACCGAGGCGAGGAGCTCGAGGGTCTGAGGGCTCGTGTTCACAAGGCCCGACTGGAGGCGGTCGATCGGTGGGTGGAAACCCATCGAAACCGAATCGTGGACTTCGATTTCAAACGCGGGGACATTGTTCTACTTCGAAACAGTAAAGTGGATGGTACCATCGGCGGCAAATTCCAAGAACGGTACTTTGGCCCTCTTTTCGTGCTGTCTCGTACTCGGGGAGGAGCCTACATTATCGTCGACTTGGACGGTACCCCATATGCGCGTCCAGTCGCAGCACGCCGCGTCATGCCCTATGTGGAACGGACTAACATTCCCTTACCCGACATATTGGTGAATGACGCCTTCTCACCAGCGGATTTGTCTCGTTTAGAGGAGTCTATCGAGGAAGGAGAGGACTAGGAATGGCAATACCCCAGTACTTCTTCCTATGTACTATATACGCTCAATGTTGCTTCCGCATTCACGCTTTCGACGGACTTCAAAGAACCTTCATTCCTTTCTCGAGGGTCATACCATCGGGTACTACGGCCTTCGCAGACAGGCGTTCATCGGGTTTCGGTTATAACAACCACCTTCGTCTCCCTTAGTCGGGTTGTTCCCTTGATGAGGTTCATCAAGGTAGACAGTGTCTGAAGTCACTACCCAATGGTCCGCGGGTGGTGGCTCCCCCTCAGCGAGGTTCGCTGAGGCATGGATATGGTGATTACCTTCATCTTTGTCAGGTGAAGGTGTCCCCTTGGTGAGGTTCGCCAAGGTATGGTTATGGTGAAAATCTTCACCTTTGGTTGTGTGTAGTGCCCATTGGATGACGTTCATCGGGGTATGGAGGCGAGGTTCGCTTACGGTTAGGGCGATTATCTTCGTTTCGGTGAGGCAAAGATGTCCCTTCGGTGAGGTTCACCGGGGTATGGTTATGGTGACGGTCTTCACCTTTGGTAGCGGGTAGTGCCCATGCGGTGACGTTCATCGGGGTATGGAAGCGAGGTTTGCGTACGGTTATGGCGATTATCTTCGCTTTGGTGAGGCGAAGATGTCCCTTCGGTGAGGTTCACCGAGGTACGGTCATGGTGACGGTCTTCACCTTCGCCGGGTGAACTGTCCCTTCGATGCTATTCATCGAAGTAGTGAGGCGGGGTTCGCACACAGTTATGGCGGCTACCTTCCTCTTTGTTAGACGAGGGCGAGGAGGGCGGTAGGGGGCTTCGGTGAGGCCCGATAGCTGGTCTGGCATGCGGAGGTCACAAATTGAATGGGGGGAGAGAAGGTGCGGCACGGCCGCTTGCTCTCGGAGGATGAGGCGTGGAGGGGAAGGTGCGGCCCGGCCGCTTGCTCTCAGTGACGGGAAGGTGCGGCTCGGCCGCTTGCTCCCTGAAGTTCAGTCGTTTTGTTTTTTCGGGGGGGGGGACGAAGGGCGCTACTACGCGCCACAAGACTCTGTCTCGCGCAGACATACTACGATTGGCAACGAATACATGAGTAAGGTCTACTCTACGGCTGAATCATCGCTTCCGTTGTCAAAAGAGACCATTTCGACCCCACCGAGTGCCGAGGAAGGAAGGATAAGGCGGAGACTTTCAAGGGCTTCACTAGCTTTATTCCGTGCAGCCTCGTAATACCTGATCTGCTCGTCAGCCTGCGCGAGTAAGTTGCGTTCGATGGATAGGGCATCTTGGAGTGCGTCATGTAACGCCTGGGTCTCGCGGGGGGAGTAACGATCAAGTGTAAGGGGGGCATAACTCAGAATGTGGTAGTGGAAGTCGTCCTGGAGGCGTGCTTCTCGCTCATACCGCCAAGCACCGGCGTATTGGCGGAGACGTTGGAAAGAACAGTTCTTTCCTGTCCTTACACAGCGCGCGCACTTGCTAGGTAAAGCGGTGTGGCGGGGAACACTGCAGGCGAAAGGTTGCCCCCAGACGGTTCGGCAGTTGTCACAACGGTCGGGTGTAGGAGTATGGTCCTGACAGAAGTAAGATGGGGTGATGGAAACGCAGACGTGGAGAAGGAGGCGCACGATCACGATCCCGCGCGCAACAGCCACCTTGCAGCGCGCTTCCCATTCGGAGGGACGAATGTTGCTGTTGGGATGAATGGCAAATGGCATAAGTTCGGGGCTCGACCAAGTATCGCCAGCGTCTAGGGAGGATTGATCAGTTCGTATGTGCGGTGGACGATTGCGAAGGAGTACCGTGATAACGAACGGACGAGGAAAGTGAGAGTTGCGCCGGGAAACCGTCCTTCTCCGTGAGCCTTCCCTTGGGGGCGAACACATGCATAGCGGGGGGGATAAAGAGAAAACGGATGGAGGATTTCGCTAAGGACCTAGAGCGGCGAACTCTGTTTATGTAACAGAAGTGTCCAATCGCCGTGATACGAGATCGCCACAATTCTTTGAACTGGATCGGATCACGACACCGTTATCAACAAGAACATCTGATATTGTGGTCGGGAGGGATGCAATGGTACAAGAAGGACGGGCGAATGATTACGTGGTTCTACCAAGTACAAGAATTTACAAAATCCGAGCCAAAACCCCCTCCCTTCAACTCCTCTTCTTCAACCTTCTAGACGCAATGGGCCCGGGAGCAAGGGATCGAGCAGGGAACTGAGCCGGGGAGGTAGGCGAAGACGGCTTCGGGCGCTTGGCGGTGCTAGCGGATTCTTTCTTGTTGGAGGAGGAGGCGGCATCGCGATGTGCACGCTTTTGGGGTACAACGGCGGGGGGAGGACGTTCGCGGGGGTCGACACCCTTCCCCTTGTCAACTGATTCGACTTTCACCGGGACCGGGGCGGGTGTGGAAGAGTCACCAGCCATGGCGGGAGCCGATTCGGACGGACCGGTAACGTCGGCATGGAATTGGCGCAGCCCGGGCAGGAGTAGGGAGATCCTGTGAGTAAGATCGTCGACATGCTCAGCGGCGCGGGCGCGGGTCGATTTCCAGAGTTTCAGCTGAGAGTCGCACTCTTGCACCTTCTCAAAGTAAAGGTTGTAAGACGCCTGCAGACTTTGGACGGCGACGAGAGCGGTCGCTTCGGCGAGGGGGAGGTCATTCAGGCGAGGAAGAAGGGGAGCGGTTAAGGCGGTCATCTCGCTGATGGGGGCGGAAGGGAGGTTTGAGGGGGCTTGTGTTTCCGGTTGGGGCTGGCTCCGGCGTGTTCGACGAGGTGGGGGGAGCTCGGTGTCGGAAGGAAGGACCTCAATGTCATCGTTATCAGAAGTGTCCTGGTCCGGATATTTCTTCCGACGTAGGGGGTTCAGCGCAGGGAACTCGACGGGTTTGAGCTCGTCTGGGAGCGGTGACGGGACCGGAAGGACGGGGATGCGGAGGTGCGTCGGCAAGGAATGTCCCCCCTTAATGAAAGGGCACGGACGTTTGCCAGAGCGGCACTGGGAGCACTTGACGTTGACGTTGACGGGGATCCCGATTGGGAGGATGCATTCGTCGCCGAGCCTGACGCAAAATCCGCAGCGCTCGCCTTCGGGAAGTTTCTGGGTAAGATGAAGGTGATAAGTGCGGGCGGAGGGAGGGGAAGGAAGGGATATGGAGACTCACGTACAGCGCCCCCACACTAAGCGCCTGCTGGATCCAAGTCTGCAAATGCTCCCCGGTGGGGAAGTTGTCGGCAGCCTGTAGGTTGTAGAGCTTAAGGAAGGGCGTTCCCCAGGCGGTGTTCCACTTGAAAGGGGCGAGAGGGATGTTTTCCGAGTCTGCGGTGGCGGCGTCGGCCGCTTCTTCGTCTATCTCGTCAAGTTCGTCATCGTCGTCGGCGTCGGCATCCTCGCTGGAGGCGGTGGACGGGCTACGATGTCCATGCGCAGGCAGGGGCGGCGCGGGGGAGGGGTCACGAGAATGAGTGGGTGATGGCGTTGGTTCGGTGGAAGGGCCGGCGGGCAGTGTGGGAGTCTGGTCTCGGGAGATATGGGAGAAGAGGGGTTCATATCGAACGAGGGGAAGTGCGACTTTGGTGTGGGGTGTGCAAGTGTCGGAAGGAGCTGATAGAGATGTAAGACGCGAGGGGGAAAAAGAGGAAGAACACGTACCAGGAGTATGAGGTCGGGTGGCGGTGGCAGCAGCGTGCGGGCCCGGGGACGCAGGATCAGGACCTGGATGGTCCTCGAAATCCGCTTGAAGAGCCAGAGTGAGGGCATTGGCCTCGTCGTCCTCCTCGGCTTGGCGTCTGGATGTCTCCGAGTTGAGATATCCCTCGAACCAGGGAGCGCATAGTGCGACCCAGTGGGAATCGAACCAGTCGGGGACCAGATGGCGCACGAGGCCGCTGCCTACTTGTTCTAGGGCGGCGCGTACATTTTCCATGGTCGCGGCGCGGGTTGCAACGTCCAAGGTACAAGGAGCGCGGTCGAAATTCGCTAGAATGGCGCCACAATGGCGGGCGATGGCGGAGACAAAAGCGTCTGCGGCGGTGCTGGTTGTCGCGGGACCGTGGGGGAGGGTGATGTCGGGAATGGAAGGGGATTGGGCGAGGCGAACGCCGAGCTGGGTGGTGAAGATTTTGACCAGAGCGTCGGTGGTCCACGCGCGTGTCAGGCGAAACTTCCCAGGAGGTACGGGCGTGGATGAGGCCGGAGTCGACATTCTAGGATGAGGGTGCAAAGGGAAGAATCGAAAAACGACCAAGTCTGTCAAAGAAGCGGAATTGAGACTCAGCGCCTGTTAAGCGCCGCTCTTACGACAGCAGATCTGCGCGGGTGCAGATAACCTTCAGAAGAAGTCTTCTAAAAGGTCCGGCGCAGTAGGGGCTATCGAGACCGAGGGGTCTGTGGTGTGGCGCAATACGCATCCGCTGGACCTATTCCTTTGGGTGTAGGTTAGCCGTCACACAGTTTCGAGCTCCGAGGGGAAACGCGTGGTTAAGAAACTCGTGCCGTGTCCTACGGGTGCTCATTCAAGAAACACGGTTCGAGGTTGGGGCACACAGGTACTACGACAAGGAGGGTACTCTACAGCGACAGGGTTATAATCCCCTACTCCAGCCCGGGGTTTCGTTCCCATTCGTATAGCTCGGGTTCCCGGTCGTCAGGTGATAACTCGGGATCGGACATGTTTTGGAAGGATTCGGGGGTGGAGGACCCTTCTCCCGAGCCTTCGAGACCATCCGGGCTACTGCAGCGGTAGCTAGCCGACTCGGGGTGTCTCGCACGAATGCTGATCTGAGGATACGGGAAGTCGCGAACCTCCTGAAGAAGGTTACGACGGTGGCGAGGTCCCTGGGGGGCGGGTTCGGCATGAGAATCCGCCACTCGGCGTGCGAGGTTTTCCTTCTGGCTACGGATTTCGAAAATCTCCCCGATTCGCACCCCAAACCGCGGAATCTGACCGAAGGAGGGTGAATACCAGTAGGGGTCGGTTATGGAGGAGAGTAGGAGGGAGGAGTCGAAGAAGAGTTGGGTGGTATCCGGGACCAACCACCCATGAGTGGCCGCGCGATGGGCGCAATCGCGGGCAGCGTTCTAAGAAGGATGGTGGAGGTTGAGATCGGGCGGAGAGAAGGAAGGAAGGAAGGGATGGAGGACTTACGGCGTGGTTAAGGGCTCGCGAGATGACCTCAACAAGGTCGGCGCCTTCGGTCTCGAAGAGAGCGTTCAGGATGTCAAGAGTGGCATCGCGGGCTTTCAGTTCTTCAGCTTCGAACTTCTGGAGGTTCACAAAGGAAGGACGGCTCATCAGCTGCGTCCACTCCTTTGACCCCTCTACGGGGGCGGAGGTGTTGATAGGGAAGGTGTCGCGGCGAGCCTCGAAGAGGGCGTCGTAGGGGAAGTACAGAGGGGCTGTACGGGGAGTGTGAACATTCGGGGGAGGTTCAACCATCGACATATCGGTGTCAAGGGAAGGCGCGCCAGGTTCCAACAAGGCTTGCAAGGGAGACTTTATACCTTCGACGGATTGATGAATCAGCCATCGATGGGAGAAAGGCACGTCAAGATATCTGCATCTCGGGGTTTCGGGTTTTCAAGGATTGACAAATAAGTTGGCGGAGCTCTTCCCGTCCGCGTCCTCTATCCGCATTCCCCACGAGGCACAGGGTGTCTACTGGGAACTCTCTACATTATCCGGCCCCTTGTTAACGCGCCCGCCTTCGAAGTCCAGTTCAACCACCTCATCATCCCCAGACTCGTCTCCTCCGGCTTCAATAACATCCTCTCCAGCTTCAACGACGTCCGCCATGGGTTCATCAACAGCCTCGTCAGGATGATATCCCGAAAACTCAACTCGGCCCGAGACATCGCTCCACCAGTAGATCCCTCGAGCCCCGGCGAAGTCCTCGACAGCCGCATTGGTGGCTTTGAAATGACGACGACGGGCTGCAATGTGCCTCAAATCCACCCCAATGTCGTCAACCTTCAATTTGTCAAATTCGGCCCTCCAGTAGTTGTTGGTGAGGTCGGCAATGAAGGTCTTTACCAGGACTTCGGAGTCGATGATGTCGGGAAGTGCCCAACGGCGCCGGGCGGCGTTCTCAACGCATTCCTCCATGGCCTTCTAGGAAGGATGAGTTCGATACCCGATGAAGGACGAAGGAAGGGGGGACTAACATAGGCGGTGAAGAAGCTCCGAATGCGGTCGAGCTCAACTGCCGTGATGGGTCCTTCTCGAAGTCGGGTGTAGAATGTGGCGTCGGCGCGGATACGCCACAGGTGTTTTTGGGCGGAGGTAAACGCGCGCAAGTTGTGCGCCGAGGCTGCGCTGTAGGTTTGAGGGGTGAACGATGGACCGCGGCCAGTCTGAGAGTTCTGGACGCGGGGTCCGGAGTTGGTGTAGACGGAGGGCATACGAGGCATGATGGTGCTGTTTTCCCCGAAAGAGACCTGGCGTTTTTATACAACGGAGGCCTTCCTTGAGGAACCGACACGTGTGGGAGGGTCTTAGGGGTACGGAAGGATGGTCACCAAGGGCCCGACTTTCGAAATTTGCCTGGGGGGAGATGTACAGCTCGGTGCGCTTCTAGACGCCCCGAACCGTAACTCGGCATCCTCCGGGATACCTCGCGCAGGCCTACTGTACGCCACACCCATCTGGAGGAATTCTGAGGACCTTCGAAGGCAGTCGAAGGCACTACCGGACCGACGGCCGAGGCAACAGACGGCCGAGGCTTCGGATACGTTTCACCAGACTTCGGAAGGACCTCAGGACGGCAAATCGGGGTTTCGAAGGTAGATAGGATTTATATCATTCCATAGTTCCGTAGGTACAACCATCAGGGTCCGAAGGGCCCCGAGGTAGATACTAGTACCGTCGGAAGACGGGAATATACTTTACTTTTCCCCACCATACCAAAGGAATCAGTTTTGAGGCTTCAGCAGCGTCGAAGAGGGTCTTCGACGTACTCTCGTTGAGTAGCTGCCTTCGTTTGCCTTCATTCCACCTTCGGTTACCTTTGTGCCACCCTCGAAGCGTTGTCAGAGCCTTCGACCTTGCTGCGCGCATCGTGGTAGTCGTTTGCGAAGCCTCCCTCGAGATATCGCTGCTTGCAGCATTTCTTGTTCGAACTCGCCAGGTTGCGTACATCGTACCCCCGTTGATCGCTCCACCATTACATGCCACAAATGTGGCGGTGTTGGACACTTCCGCAACGAGTGCGGAACTTTCCCATTCAATCTCACCTCCCAGTCTGCATCGGCACCGCATGCCAGCATTGCGTACGCCCCTCATTATGCTCTCTAAAAGCAGTGGGAGATTTTCGGTTGTCTTCGAGCTGTGAACTAGTGGGAGTGTTGGAATCTGAGTTCACAGCTACGTCACCGATCCTTTCACTGTATCGCGATCACTCGCTGTTTATTTTATCTTGACTCATACTTTCTATATTTACATCGTACGTAGCCGTAGTCAGTAGTTCTTGCTTGCCTTTTGCCCCCATCACCGTCAATAGACCTTGCTTGGACCGTCCGCTCTTTGCACTCCCATCCCCGCGCTGTCCGTCTGTCCTTACAGATACCAATACCTCGCACGATGCTTCGCGACCATCAGATGGATATGGAGGCGGGATGCGGAGGGCAGGGATGCGGATGGCGGGGATGGTGCAGATGGAGTTCGAGGAGAAGAAGAGCCAGACGCAGACACAGAGGATGCACACGGAAGTACAAGTGCAAGAGAAGGTCCAGCGGTCGCAGAGCGGGTTGGGCAAGCTGTTGGGCGAGTGATGGGCAAGTGAAGTGATTCGGTTTCTGCTCTGTACTTGGCGCGCTTTGCACCTCGAGTAGATACCAGCGCCGCTTAGTTGTTTCGGCGATGAGTTGTGATTACACTATTCGTGCCCTCATAAACAAACCTGCTTGTGTTGTGTTGCTTTTATGTATGTTTCGTTGACAGGTACACGGCACAAGTTACATCATGGGTAGAAACTCATCGGGGTGCCGACATAGTATTGCATTGCGATGATGGCTGCGCCTGGAACCGGCCGCGTGAGAAATTCACGCGGGCAAAGCGCTTCGAATTCAAAGCGGAGCCAAATCTCACATCACTCTTGCAACCATGGCTGAAACCTCCAAGCCCGACGATTCAGAGTTCATGACAAATATGAAAAAGATACAGGAAATTGTAGAGGAGCAACTCCGTGATCAACCCTACACGAACGAAACCGGCAGCCTTCATGTGAACTACCATAATGATCACTTCCCTTGGGATCGTGAACTCAGCGAGTACCGAACATTGATCTTCAAACTTGATCAATATCAGTACCCTCAGAAAGGGTACGTCCACAATTCACTTTTGTCTACCAGCGTCTTCATCCGATAGTCCACAGTGTCATGAATGCGTGTCTTGACAATAGAAGTGTCATCTGTGTCATGCCCCCTGGTATGGCCTTCTGCTTGTGCGCTCACGTAGCTCCAACGACTTGCAATAGGTGATAGCAGGTCACTGATCTTCCAGATTTCAGCCCTGCGTTCTTCAGGGACTTCGTTGGTGGTGTTGCCTGCGCTTGCCCTGATTGAGGACCAATTATCGCAGCTTGAAAGCCTGAAGCTTGGTGGTAGGTTTCTCATATCCCCAGATATGCTTTCTTGATTTGACGTCCCAGTGTTGACCGCACAACTCACCAAATCAACGTCTACGGAATCTTGGTCCCGCACCATCTATGATCTTTGTCAGATGGCCTTTGGCAACAACAATGCCGGAAGCTACCCAATCAAGCTCCTCTACACAACTGTGCGGTCCAGAATGAATCTGCCTTTTCATCTCTTAACAATCAACAGCCTGAAGGAATTCTCCAAAGTGAGAGGTTACAACAGATCCTTGACCTTTTATACGCGAACAGGAAATTGCGTACGGATTACTCTACTTTCATCTCTGAATATCATTTAACTGTATCTTCAGGTCGTATTGTCGTCATTGCTGAAGGTGCAGAATATCAGCAGCTGCATATTCTACGCGACCGAATGCCCGAGGTTCCGATGACCTTCTTGACATCTACATCAAGGCAAGAAGACCTTGACACCCTTGTCAAGGTGTTCAAGATTGGGGGAATGACTCCAGGAGACTGTGCGTACTAATACAAGCGTGTTGGGATGGAAGTGTACTGACTTCCACTGGTTCAGGTTCGGTCCAGGACCGCACTGTGTTCTTCCAAGCTTAAAGACGAAAGATGGGATGACCTTGACGACGATTCTTTGTGTTACAATCTACATTCCCATGACATGTTTAGATAACTGAACGCTTTGCTATACCTTTGCTGCACCAGCAGCATTTGCCAAGCGGCGCATCTCTCGTTCATCACCGCCTCATCTGCCATCTTATTTTTCACTCGCCAGTGCTCGAGAAGCAAAGAAAGAATGAGTGGTGGTCAGTACCGACCCCTGCCCCATGTGCCCTCATTTCGGGTGGTTCCTCTCTCAATGAATCATTCGGCGTGGAAGGTCACAATGTATATTATTTGCGCTCCCCGCGGCGTTGGTGTCTCGGTCTCGGCCTGGGCGCGATAATGGTACGAATGCTGCGTCTGACGATGATCATTGGCCACACCCCTGGGGAGAGAAGAATGGCAGACCGACCGAAGTCAAATTTATCTGTCCGCCTCTGCGATTATGACTCCATCGTCCGTCGTCATCCATGTACATCTCCGGGGCTTGTGTTAGAATCGAGGAGGCGCCGTGGTTGGTATTGGCCAAGTTTTGGCTCACAGATGTCTCTTGAGTATAGTCGTGGTCGTTGTCGTTTTCGTGCGGACGTCCGCAACGCTAAACCCGAGGCCATCCTCTTGCTGAATACGACGTTTATATCAGAGAAATATGGTCGCAAAAGCTGATGGACGTACCCCACAAAGTCTAGTGTGAACGATCGTCTTCACATATCGTTGAGTTGGGTTCCGAGACTAGCTCAAGAAGTCTGGACCTTGCTGTGTGTACTGCATAAATGCCGCACCGCTCGGCGGGCTACCGTTGTCGCCATAGTCGGGTCTTTAGGCGGCAGAGCGAATACTGTATCCATAAGCGCGCGGAGAGAGATGCTTCTGTGACCGTACCTGGAGGGTGCGCGATGTCGAGTTGGCACGAACTGCCTCCGCCGGCAACAGCTCTGATGACCGGCAATATTCCGGGACACTGCTATACTTATACTAACTAGGGGCAGATGATCCTACCTCGGAACGCGTCTCATTCTCGAAATTGAATCAATTCAGCTAATTTCTAATTGTCCAGGCGTGGACATCGGGCGGGACATGTCATGAGTCTTAGTGGATGCAATGGTGAAATTTCCCGTGGTAGGTGCAGTACCAACCCCTTCCTCATGTACATGTAGCGCCTGAAATGCACACAGATCGGGTCGTCTTACTACTTCTCGGTTAAGATCAACATGTCAAGGTGCAATGTGCCTCCGTATGTCGTGGTTGACTCACTGATACCTGAACATCTAAGTTGAATCATGATCAGGACCACAGACACCGTACGCGTCCGCTTAAAGTACTACAAACAAACTCAGCCGTACTATCTGACTATAGCTAAGCCCACATGTCTTCTAATTCCTACTCAGATTTCTGATACCTGGGCATCGTCAAAGAGCTGACCAACGTGGCCACAGCGGGCCGAAGAATGTCGTTCGCCCAGGTCCTGGTAGTCTCTGACAAGTCCTTGAAAGATCCCTCTTCGTCGTCTGTGCTGACCATCCACCGCAAAGCCATAGCGTTTGCCACATCCTTCAGCAAAGGACACAGATCGGCCAATATCTTGGACTCGACCAATACTAGGGTCACCAGAACATCAGATCTGCTCGCTTGGGACGGATATATGTTGGGAAGAACCGGTTGGTATGCCTGTAGAAGGTGTTTCACCAGAGTCGTCCGGAAAGTCTCGAGATGCGGCTGAAGGAGAGCTTCCGCTGTTTTCTTCAGCAGCTCTAAACGTTCTATCTCGGTCAAGTCTCCTGAGTCTGCTTCTGTTTCAGTTCATTGTACGAGTCTCGAACTATGGCGCGCACCCTTGAACCCCATCCATGCCATGGAACGGGCCCAGTATCCCGGAGGAGTATCTTCTAGCGCATTGATCAGCAGATAAGACACTGGGCGCAATAAACCTTACCACGCTTATACACGGCCAGCAAATATTTCCGATGTCGCTTGATCCAGTCCTGGTCGGAAGCGGATGCCATCAAGGACAGCTTGAATATCTTAGAGGCTTGCAGGTCAGATTCTGGCAGAAGTCATGTCAGCATTGCTTCTAGGAGGTTCACAACCTTCTGCAACCTCTCTCATTTCCCATTTCCGGCTGGGTGATCTTTGTCGGCATCAGACTCTCCTTGAGATATCCTGGAACAGAGAGCGATCAGGACCACCAATTATGTATCGCGGGAGAGGACTTACCGGCCGCCGATTTGAATCCATTTACCAAACCACCTGGAAGGAAGTCCGTGCTGAGAGGGATATAAGAAGTATTAGTACCGGTACGCACGCCACAGCTTCTGAGCGGTGTTCTGTGGATGTTAATAGAGACGCACAGTCAATGTGCTAGCACATACCGTTCGGACGAAGATGCCGCCTATGAAGGCAATAATCAACATCAACGAGTACAAAACCTGCATGTTGATGGTTGAGGCTGAGAGGCGTCAAGAACCAGGGTTGTAGAGCCTCGTTGTCTTCGTGCGCCGCAGTGTGCACTGCTGTAATCACCCCTGATCATTTGTTATGTCGTTTGTTATGTCTTGATTATGTCCTACATACCGTACATAGGGCCACGCATCATGGAATCAGCCGAAAGACGAAAGTGACAAACTGTCCTAAATACATTCATACGTGCTGATGAGGACTACCATACACACTAGTCAATCACAGCGTACGGTACTCGCGGACGGGACAACGTCACGAACAATGTTTGGCAGTCTGGGCAACGATGACCATCGTCCTGTGCAATGTGTGTGATTCCATCTAAGGTAGAGATTCATCGAGACAGCTATATCGAAACTAGAGGGTGCTGATGGAACCATGATCATGAGGGTGGGCATCTGACAGTCAAAGGATGAAAGTACCTCATGTATTCCGGGTCAATCACAAACCATTCAGGCTTCGCCGCCACGGGCTGAATGTTCGTAGATACCATGAAAGCTCCCTGGGCGGCCAGCCAACGACTATCGTAGGCATTTTCTGGTAAACGAGCGGCGGGCGGTCGTGTAGTGTAGTTCTCAGGAACGGGTTGACGAGTTATGCGATGGCGGGGAGCATTGCCACTTTTGGCACCTTTCATACCGGATTCGCGCCTAGTGTGGCGGACGCGGTCCAAGCAATAGTAGAACTCGCGTACTTGTGCCGAGCGCCAAGGAATGACACGTTTCAGATAGGCTCGGCTGCTACCTGGAGGAAGGGAGAGATCTTCCTCATCGCTGCTATGACAATCCACACCCAAGGCTTCAAACTCGGGCAGGTGTTTACGCAAGGCGGGGACCTCGATGATCACTTTCTTGCGAGCTCGATAAATCTGGGATGCCGTCAAGATGAGAGGCGGAGTGGATCCCGAGAGACTCTTACCTCGTGGCGACGGGTGAGTTTGGAATCCTTCGCCCGCTTGTTTTTCAATGCCTCCTTGGGGTCGGCAGAGTTCAGTAACTTCTGCATCTTGAGCCGACGCTCATGCAATGTCTCGAAACGGCTCCGGATGTAATGGATCAGGTGGTCGCGACGCGCCCAGTCCGTGGAAGGAGTCCCCTCCTCCTCCATCATCTGATTTGCTATAACTCGGGCGGCGCTCTTGTTCCAGGCTTCGGCAGGTTTTCCGGTCCACACGAAGTTAAGGTTTTCAAAGGTGCAACAATCTTCGCAAGCGCCACGGGTATCGTTCCACGACTTCTCGAAGATCAGTCGTTCTGCCAGAGTCGGTCCGTCCGTCCAGGTTTTCTCATCGTCGCCTATCTTTGATGTGATCACGTCTCTGATCTTCCTCTACATACAAAGCTGTGTTGGAGATATAGATGGTGGCCAATATTGGACTTACAAGCAGAATGAGATGCTCAGGGTCCATCGGTCCACCGCGTTCGCCTTTCGCACGATGATCAGTGCGTCCAGCCGGCGCCCTAGGTGGGGCGTTCATAGGTGGGGCGTCTGGCGGGGCGACTGGAGCACCGCTAGCGATCGTGTCATGAAGACCGGCGGCCATTCTCTCCATATTGTTGCTCAGAGCCGCAATCGCATTACCCAGAAAGTTGGACTCAGGAGGCTACGTCTTCCCTTCAGCCAGTAACGAGAAAGACTTGACGAAACATATACCTGACGATGCGTAGACGAGAAGATCCGGCTCAAACCCAGAGTGCTAAGCCAGCTTTGAGGCTGCTCTCCGGGAGCAGGGTCCGTTTCCATTGGGGTAGGCATAGCGGGTGGCGAGGTGATGATTCAAGATGAAAGAGAGATCTAGGGATGAACGCTTGGCCTCAAGGCCTTTCATCCAAAAACGTGCCAAACCCTGGTCAAATTCGTGCATGACACGCCTCACCACAACCGGACCGTTCTCCAGCGTCTCCGAGCCCTGCTCTACCCAAGCGGTCTTCCAAAGAACATCTGGGTCGCAATTCCGGACTGCATAGCACGTCGTGTAGCTGCTTAACCTGACGATAAAGACTTGTTCAGTCGTAAAAGAGGCAATCCTGGAGTTAATAGAAGGGCCTGTGAAATTAGGCGCAAACACTGTCGGCATGCGTGATCAACGATGCGAGCGGCGGGTGACGGAGGGTCGGTTAGTAGTAGCTGGCAGTGCGGATGGTGCGCCATGGCAACAAGAGCGTGGCTTAGAGAGTAGCACAGCAGGGATCTAGGGTGCATCGGGAGAGCGCCACTGCTGCCTGAGACAAATATCAAGCTCAAGCAGGGAGGATGTGTCAAGCCATTACCACCTGGTTTGCATACGTCAACGCGTCGGGGAGGTTCTCGACGGACTGCATGTTGGTGACGTCTGTGAGTGAGGTTCTCGACGGACTGCGTGTCATAGGTCGATATAATGGCAGAATCGACGTTGTCTGGAGCAATGATTGCCTGCAGGTTTTGAGGTGGGATATTCTGGCTGAAGACGGCTGCAAGGCCTAGAAGTTTATGAGAGAGAATTTGTAAGGGTACAACAACCGCATAGACCAGCCTACCTCCGAGTCCCGTTCCTCGAGAAATATCGGCACTGAGACCGGAGTGAGACCAGTACCTGTGGGCGAAACCAAGGCCTTGCGCGTTGCATCATTGCACTATCGCGCATACGCGGCGCCGGACGTGGTCCCTGTCGTGCAAAAATCACTCATGATCAAAGGGAAGAATTCTGCAGTGAGGCACACAAACTGTGGACGACTGGCCCAAGAGGTCGTGTTAGCGGGCCTCAACAGCACTAAGCATCGCTGTCGCGTCAAATATAGACGCAGATATGAGGTCGTCCATGGCCTGACGATACGGCGGTCAGTGGAGAAGATTACGAGGTCATGGCTTTTTGACGTCTATATGGTGGCAACTGTATATGAGGAGGATAAGACCAGACTTGCCGTGCGCACACTACCGCTTTGTTAACACGCGCACCTGCTCGCTTGACTCGTACGGTGATCACTGATGCCAGCTTCAGCTGGATTGAGCGCGTGAGGTGTCACGAAGCATAGGGAATCGGATTGAGGACGGGGAGTGTAACGGCACTGTGGCAGCATAGCAAGTATAGGCCTTAGTACCTGTTCCAACTGCAATCAGGGTTGGGCCATTTTCGCAAGCAGTGAGTGAGTGAACGCACCAACTTGAGCCCTGGGTCACTAATCCATCCTGCGCCTGAGCGCCTGCTCATTTAGAATACTTTAAGCTTGAAGCGAAATGCAGGAAGGTGCGTGCTTCCTCTACTTTGTGTTCTAGCGCGTACTGTTGCCCCCGCCAGAACACCGGAGAAGCGGGACAGTACTTCCATAGTGACGGGCTAGAGCACAAGTGCAGATGTCCAAACTGGGAACAGTGGTCCGATGATCGGGATTCATCAAAATAGCGCACGAGGTGCATACGGGCCTCTTCCTTCCACCATCATCTCTCTTACCTCTCTCTCACACACCATCCATGCCAAGGGCGCATGATGCGTCTTCGGGAGGCGAAAGCGACCTTGAGGCCTCACTTCCAGCAAAGAACCCACCTCTACATCGTTCTAGTCGTCTCGGCCCTCTACAGACTTCCTGGAAATTCACTCATTCTTCATTGCGCAAGTTTCGGCCCTCAAGACGGCTGCGCGCCTTACTAAGTAACACAGCGACGTCTTCTTTGCAAAGCTCTCTACGGGAGATGTGCACGTCTATGGACCAGACGATGGAGGCGCCTAATGAGGGTTCGGACGAGCGTATTGTGGCGCTGTACCAAGAGCTTTTGGACGTCGTCGGGAAGAGTGAAAGGGTTAGAGAGGTCAGTGCTTGACTGTGTACCATTCTATGCCGCTAACATTGCTATGCAACAGGCTCGTGCCCATGCTCATCTTACGCCGCCTAAACTCATTGAACTCTCAAAGCCTCTGCAAACTTTTGCCATTGTACCCGAGGATACCGGAATCACACAGGGTTTGGATGGGAGCAGCGGGGATTTCAGTGTGTTTTGTATTCTCTAGGCGGCCTACCCGCTCACGTACTCAAAGGCAAGGTCGTCAACTCGTATAGTGCGTAGTTCATTATCGCCAGTCATACTCCGGAGGAACCAGACGAGCAAGTCTCTATGGAAGCCGTCGACCATCAGGACGCACGTACTCTCGCATATCTGCACACCAGTCAGCATACGCCTGGCGCCGATTAGCCGGGACCGGTCGAACATACCGCCGATGACTCTATGGACGCCACGTACTCCTCTATGCGGCCCAACGCGAAGGAAGCACGTCGGTTTGAGCAACGGCATGCTGGACGGAAGAGTTCTGGACGGAAGCGCAGACCGCGCCATTTCTTCCTCATCGTTGCCCTCGACTCTGCCCGCATTCTGTATTGTTACAAGTCGCTCTAGCTCATTCTCATTCGCTCTGTCCTCATTTGCGCTCTGATTCCGATTGCTCTCAACTCAATCGTCTTTAGCCGTCTAGAACTCTTTTCATACCTCGATCATCCAATGTTTACTCTACATGCGTGTATGCCCTGTCGATGAAGAAGATAGGATTGAATTGCTCACAAGGGGGAAACTAAATTTAAGGACTGTACGACCTTCTACGTGCGGGAAAACGCTGCATCTTCTCCTTCAGGGAACCGTTAAACATCTGCAACGTCCGAATGTCCAGCTCTCTTCGCCTGATTGAGTGTTGCTTGCCCCGTTTCTGCCATCTAGAGCGCGGACGCGTTGCGGTCTCTCAATCAGTCACCGCGAAGGTCACTCGCATGATCTGAGAGAAATCCGTAGCCTGAGGGAACGCATTTGTGATCTGCCGGGCTTTATGTTTGTGAGGTACTGAAGAGCCAAAGCGGCAAAGAAAGGAACTGCTCAGTGAAGTAGAGGGAAAGGCAAATAATTTACCGCCTTGTCGCTCCTATCCATGCCAGCAACGCAGAAAGAATTCCTAACGGCTTGAGAGAAGCTTGACAAAGGCGTCGGCCTCCGTGATGAATAGGAGCACGCCTCTTGACAGTGTTGATGACCTTGCCAGTCTTATCTAGAAAACGCGCTGTTTGACCGTGAGAATGTAACTGGCTGGGAGATGCGGCAGTGAGAATACACACTCTTGATACGGGACGAGAGTTATCCCCCGAAGGTGCTTCCAGACCTCTTCAGCGCTCGAGTGCAATGCTCTGATTATTCGTGAGGCTGCAGCGAGAAACCGCGTCCCCTGCCATCCGGTTGTGCTCATAGGGAGATCCTCGAGCGTGAGTGTTTCCAGAGCCGCGAAATCCTCGGACTCGACGTGATTCATTTTCTCCTTGTATCGGCGCCGGCGCGCATGGCTGCGCTTGGGCTTTTGCTCAGTCCAGCCTGAGGACGAGGCACGGGCCGCAGTTTTCTTCTCGGTGATGCTGAGAAAAACCACTCAGTTTGCTGGATAGTGACCGGCGTGCCGCGTACTCACTGCTTATAGGGGACCGAGGGTCTTGAAAGGGCGTCCTCAGCTTTACGTCGTTGGGTGGGGGAGGCATGGCTTCAGCGTCGGGGCGAGCGCGTTTCTTGCGGGAGACAGTGAGTGAAGAGGAACGGTCTGGTCCAGTGTTCGGTGAAAAGGCATCCACAGTCGCGGCGTGGTCGAGGAAGGCTTGCATGGCGGGGTCGCGGTTGTGAGATTCAGTGACGGTGTCCAGGTCCCGAATCAACGCGACGGCGGCGAGGTCGACGCGTAGTCGAATCGTGTGTGCGTTGGAGCAGAGGTTGTCTGGGTCATCGCAGTCGGTGGTGGCGCTGGGTTGAAGGAGTCAGTGCTGGGTAAGAGTACGCAATCCGGGCCCCCACCTTCGACTGCCAAAAAAGCCATCAACTAGGCGCGTCAGCGCTCGACGAGTGAGTGCGACCATGGTCGGAGAAGAGTTGCACAGCGTCTGCAGTGAGCTGCTCTGGGCGCGATGAGCAGCCCGTGGGATCTGGCGGGCGTAAATACCAAGCTCTGACGACGTCTGCCGTCGGTGCTCTCGCCAAGATCTGGAGGAAAAAGTGACGGGCGTCACGCACCTTTATACGGGCCCGAACGTCAACAGCCTCAAATAACGCGTCGTGCGTGATGGGGAGAGTAAACGAACGGAGGAATGACAATGACTGTGACATCGACTCTGGGATTCGGATTCGGAACTCCGAGCGCTCACGTGTCATTTGACGCGACGCGCGTCTGGGCTGGCGTCAGACTGATTGCTCTCTCGTAATCCTGCTGACTCATCACTCTGCCACAAAACCTTCCCTCAATTTCCTCGTACTCAAATGCCAGCGCCCGGAACGCGGCCACCATTCTGGCCGACTAGGTACTGACTCAAGCCGACCACTGGATGGCGCAGAGCAGGCCGTGTAATGGATGGTCGTGTCCAGCTACTGGCATCCAAGAACGGCCACGTTGACCCGTCACGACGCCAGCTACCGCGGCATTTCGCGGGAAGATGGCATGCTCGCCTTGGATAAAGATACGGCCCGACGACGAGAACGACGTCGAGCTCAACGTCACGAGTAGCGACAACGTCTCGCCAACGTTGCACTAGAAGAGTGTCTTCCAGATAATTGTTGTAGATGACGACCGCCGAGCTGAGGACGAACCAGATGGGTATTATCATTGCCGCCGACAGTTTGGGTTTTGGCTATGGCGTGGTAGCGACTGCGGGTGGCAGCCCGTCGGACCCCCTTGCCTTTGTCAAATCCATTCTCCCCATAGGCATTTCTCCGGCAGTCTTATCCTCAGCAATACGGCATACCTCCATCTCATTGTACTTATCCTACATCCAGAGGCCAAAGGTGAGCGCCGCAATCTAGCCGTATTCCACAATTTCTCCGCGCCCGTTACCGCATACATTTCGGCCTGTCCACGCCGCTAGTTTGTAGTCAGACGGGCAGTACGCTGAAACGACGTGCGCGGACGCTTGCTTTAGGCCTCTACCTTGACTTTCATACCCAACTCTACCCAGGCCTTCAACCGAGTCGCCATCCTCCTCATCTCATAGACGTTCCACATCGCCGAGCCTAACCGCAAGCTCGCCATCGTCGTCTTCATGACTTCCTCCGGCGTCGCCCTCGCATCCCTCATCGAACTACGCCCCAACCTCCATGGCTTATGGCTTCCTGGTTCAGGCAGCCGCTGTTGCAGTAGGCTTCTTTCCCTCCCTTTTCCGCCTCAAAACCGCTTTGGCAGTTTGAGGCTTCGCATCTGGTTATGATTCAGACCCTCCTCCAAACGGACTCATGATGGACGCTGCACTACTACGCGCCCGTGTGAGCGGCCATGAACCTCGTCGCGCACCTACACAGCCCGGTGGTACTCATCCTGGCCCCCGACGCCCTCTTGTCGGCGAGCGAGGCATCGATCTTGCCGTCTGGGAAGCGGTCGGCAAACGCGTCGATGTTGTTGGAATTGATCGGCGAAGAGTTTCTGGGCGTGCTGTTGGAGCTGAAATGAGGCTAACGGTACGCCGCCCAAACCTGACCTGATGCGCATATATGCGGCTAATTACTGTCCAGGTCTTGAATTCATACGTGTGGAGGATAACTCTCTGTGGCCGACAAATGTATTATGCTTGTTTTTTCGCCTCCTCCGTTTAACCCGATCATAGATAGTATGCCCTTTCCACATCTGCACTCTTCAGAACTCCGAGGCTAAACTCAATACGCGTTTCGTTGCTGGCTCTACGTATCCGCCATGTGCCCGTCGACGGCACCATAATGATCGACCTCGAGACGACGGTCCGCAACCAACTCATAGGAAACACCACGTCGCACAAGAAGTCTACCCAGTCTTCACGACAGCGGCATCTGCATCTGTTTATGACTGACTCATCGGACGCAAGTCTGCGTTTGTGAAGAAGGTCGATTTTTGGTCGCTTGTGGAGCAGGACTCTGTCTCCGTGCTATTCACAGGAAGTCGTACGTGGTCAAATTCAAAGCGAGTTGAAGAAGCTCGCGAATATGAAGTGGCGGAAACCCATTCACAGAAGCGGTGACATTGAGGGAAGAGTTCAGTGTCTGCAAGACATCCTCGCCGAAGCGTACACGACCTTGAACGGGAGTGTTTCCGAAGGTTGTGCCTTCAGCTCGCACAGGACTCGGGCTTGGACAGATCCAGAGCAATGTAACCGAGATCCAGCTACTGGAGGATTTGGAGGCTATGCAGCGCGCCTCTCTGGAAGAGATCAGTGGGAAGCCAGATATGCTGTTTGTGGTCTGTTTCCCTAAAATCCACATCCATGCCAAGTTCTGAATCGTGTGCGCTACAGTCTTACTTACTATTAGGTGATGAATCCTATTTGGAGCGGGGTCGTGGCATCTACGGAGGTGGCCACGTTGAAGAGGTCGTGGAGCCGGTCGTAGAAATCGATAACATGGACGTTGACATGCGAGAAGGCGACAGTGTCAGAGCCTGGATTGTGGCCAACGACGTAGACTGCTATCCAGAGAATCGGCGGTGCAAAATGAGGGCGACCAGGTCACAGAAGTTACGGAGAGTATACACAGGAGCATCGGTGTTGCCGACACTGCCAGTGACGTGGATGTCCCACACTGCCAATCGGCCGCGGATGACGGTCTGAACGTCGTCGTGGCGGGAAAACTCGAGGGAGATCTCGAACCTAGACTTATGAAGCGGCGTTCGCTGCATCCGAGCATCACGAAGGTTCCCAAAGTCAGTGGTCGAGGCTGAGTTTCCAGTTCTTTCCGTCTGCTTATGTTTATATGGCCTGATCGTTACTGCCGCTGTAGTTGAAGCGTCAGCGCGCGCACTTAGTCAGTTCTCGAAGACACATGTGCGAAGGTAATTTGTACGGAGCGAACAATTACTGAATGACTCCAGTACACCTAAGTACAAAGACCCTGTAATACTTGGAAGTTTAGACTAATCACGTCACCAGGATCATTGAATTCCATGGAGTCTATGTATTGTTTTAACTCCTCTGCATCCCGGAACCCCAAATGACGAGAGATATAGGTGGCTAGTTTCGTGGCGCGATCTTGGAATGGAACTTCACGTAATTCGGACAGTGTCCTTGCTCTCTGCTCCGGAGTAACGTCTTCTTGGTCTAGATGAATGAAGGTCTCTGGTGCGAGCACCATGAAGCAAAGACAAGACAGCGAGTGACGACGAAAACCTGATAAGAAGGTCAGAGTAGCAAGCCAAAGGGAGGAAATGCGCGCACTTCTTTCTTTCTTCAAAGGCAATGCAATCATCATTCGCACGATGCTGGTATATGTTCCTATCTCGTCATGGTCGACATTGGTCGTGGAAGAACGATATTCCAGATCTATGCCATGATGAAATTGGGTGAGGTGCATACTGTCATACATCCAAAAGGACGATCCAGAAGCAAAGGAAGGGACTGGCGTATACACTGCGTGAATAATGCCAGCAGGTTGTATCCTGTGATGAGTGAAGGATGAGTAGATTAGCTGAATACCACAGGATTCACTTACAAGTAGTCACCCTCTTCTAAGAGAATGTTATTGACGCGAGCAGTCCCCGTGAACACGCCGTCCTTCTTCGTTGTGTAGTGGAGGACTGATGATCGGGCGGCCTCCTTTGACGGAGTCTCCGGATGAAGTAAAGCCCACACTTTTGCGCCTCGATCGAGTTTTATCAACGTGACCTTGCCAGAGGCGTCGTGGTGACAGTGGCTAGATGTATTGGCATGGTGTAAGAGACCCCATAGTCGATCAGAAATTTGTTGTCTGGGGATGGGAGTTGTATCATTATCATGATATCCTCAATTTGTCCAGGAGCTCAAGCCATCATCTAAACGCCTGATGCGTTGTGAGTAGTGGCCCCTGAAGTAGCTCATTCACCTACTGATAAGGCCGGTCCAACGACAAACTCCAGATAGGTATATCTAGAATCATCTCGAAGTCCTCTGGGTCATATCTTGTGGATATGTGCTGCTCTGCTTTACTTCGCTTCAGAAAGGAGCCAATAGTTGTGCGCTGATGCTGGCCACGATGTGTTGACCTTTTTCTCATACCTGACGTCAAAGTAAGTGAATGATGAGAGTACACGATGTAGAAACAGACTATGGCTGTCGCATTCGCGGTTTTCGTCAATGTCAAAGTGCTTCAGGAGCTCTCCGTCCACGGTCAACACCGCATCACCTCTTTGACGAACAGCCCGAATGACAATCGCGACATTTCTAGCCAGATGATCACGGATTATGGCTAGTAGATCTTCTTCCGGGGGGAGTGGGTTATGAAGGAACAGGACTTGTTCGTTGGAATCCTCTGTTAGCCCGTGCCCTTGACGGCGGAGACAATCCACGTAGTTGGCATCCTGATATTCAATGAGTGTTACGTCTGGTTTGGATTCCTTGAATCCACGTACATATTGCAGCATATTTCGGGATGGATTGGTAGGACTAGAAATCCAGGGGAGACTGGCTACAAGCCGCGTATAAGGCCCTTCAAAAATGACCTCTTGAGACTTGATACTGCAAAATACCCCTCGTATATCGTCGACAAGATCCAGGACTCGAAGTCCTGCCGGCTCCTCCTCAGGGGTAGACGGACTAGCCAAGCAAGATTCATCAAGATAGAGTGATGGAAGGGGTGACAGTGGCGACACCTCCCGAAGATCTTGGGGACTCGAAGAAGGAATGATCGCTTCAGATGAAGTTACGATGCTGAAAAGAGCATGACCTGGAGATGCGATGGGTGTCTCAAACGTGATGTCCAAGGGGAATGTGACGGGTGTCTCAGATATGACGTCCAGTGGGGTTGTGTATGCTGGTGAATGCCGACGAGGAGGATCGACGTGATCGGGATCGAAAGGATAGGTCGCATCTTGCAAGCCCGTGACTCGAGACTGCAAGCTCAAGAGCGAAGATTCGTTTTGGACTATTGGAGGTCGGAAGTCCTGAATACAGGAAGCGAGGGAGGTGTCGGAAGGTCGAGGTTCTAGATCCCTAGCAAGGGCAAGATCTTGTGGAAGAAAGTTTCCTGGTTGGAAGACAGGAATTTCCGTAATTTGCGCGCTCTTTCTGGATTGGCGCGTTGTAAATTGTGCCACAGGTAGCTGTAGATCTGAGACGAAGACGCTTACCGGAGCCTGATGAGAGCCATGCGTTCGGCGTTTTTCTTCTTGTCGCGAGCAACCGAATCAGGTGAACTGACTGGAATTGAGTAGGCACTACGCAAGACTAGGATAACTCTTTACCGGGCTCGCTTTCTTTGGGAACGTCGAATCAAATCTTTTAGGCGTCCCAGCCATTGATAGCTGTCTTCGCTTGCTTTCTGCGGGAGGGCAGCCCATTGAGAGGTACGAAGAGATAGGTGGCCCGGATTTATGCGCGACTTCCATTGCTCGCTGGTTTCACCAGGGTGTGGATTGAGATCCTCGAGGTGCTCGAAGAAGGGAGTCACCACCGTCTCGATGGAAGCCATCGGTGCCTTCGATGATGGACGTGCGTCTTATCGGAGCGAACATAATCTTATCGGAATGAACAGATTCTGAACACGGACATAATAAAATATGTTCTCACGCGAGCCTCTCATCTCCTCTCAGATTCCGCGACCGAAATACTAGTGGGCGTACAGTTGTTCGCTCAGGACCATAATTGCCGCAACAAGCAGTATTTTTCTCACCCATGCTCACCCAACATTTTATACCTGCCTGTCATTTGACTTGTAGGTGAAGGCCGCCCCCGAACGCTGGAGAAAGTGAGTGGTGGCAGACACGTACAATTTACACCCCATCTTTGAACGAAATCTCTATTAAGGCTCTGTGAAGAATGAGGTTTTTTCTCACATGTGAATATTCACACTGTTATTAACACGTTAATAACGTGTTATTAGCATGAGGGTCAAAATGGCCATGTTAGAATATGTGAGAAATGGATTAAGACCATGTGTGGCGGAGCCAATTTCATGACCTGTTTGCAACATAAATCAATCAAATTTGGTCGTAGACTTGGTGTAAAAGACTTCAGCCAATGTCGGGCCCTTGGCACTGCACAGTGCAGCATTTGTTTGTGCCAAATCTGTGGCACAGTACGGCACTTTCCGGACATCATTGGAAGTCAACCACCCAACGCCAAACATGTTTGTTTTGACTGCTATGATGATAATACCCACCAGAGCCTATTTGTTTCAACCTCCCTGACGCTTCTACATTGTTGTGGCGCCGAAAAATGCAGTTTTTGACCACTTTTGAGAGCAATTACATAATGTGAGAAATTATGTTATTAACTACGTGAACAAGTGGGTTCTGAGGCGGTATATATTCACGTCATGTTATTAACAGGCCAATTAATTCCTCACAGAGCCTTAATCTCTATCTAATCTCCCGCGTGGAACTTGCCGTGTATAATGCCCAGATCGCTGCTTATGTCGAAAAACACGCTCTGTACACGAGCGTACGAGGGTATAAAGCATGCCATTTACACGAGGTCAATTCTCCTCTCTTTCCACGATGAACGCTGAAGTACCCATGGATCCCTGGTCGCACACCTCTACCCTTGCCATTGAATGGGGGCCAGAGATTGTGCATAACGAAGCCGTGGATGAAGGCGACATTCCAGAGGAATCTCCGAATCGGGGTATCCCAGAGCCTGACATCGGCCCACCGGTACGCTGGACTTTGCAGAACGTCGTCGTCCCTTTTTGGCTCTAATTACAGGCAACGGAGGTGAAATTCACCATGAATCAAGTCAGGGCGTTGGTTCTTCTCGCTCTTGCGACGGCCTCTCTCGTTATGTGGATAGCCAGGACGGAGACTATTCAAGCTAGGACTGTTGAAATTCTCCAGGCGCCTCAAAAATATCTTCAAGATCGAGCAAGGGCCAACCGCGAGTGAGCCATATGACAGCCATGACGATCTTATCTGAACTTTTACCAGGCAAATCATTGGCATTTCGACAGCTACTGAAGACTTATCTATTCAGATTTTGGCATATGTTGGTCCTACAGCGCTTGTAGAATACCAGGAAACTATGGAAACGATCTTCGATACGGCAGCTTGTGTCAAGTCTCGCCACACGAGTTCTGATGCACAGGCTTCGAAGATATATCACGACCTGGTCCACCTTCACGCTGATTCTCTGGGGAAATTTCTCCCCCGATTGCAGAGAAACATTGGAGGTTTAAGTGACTTCATCCGAGATACCAATATCACCGTGAGTCTAATTTTTGGTTGCTGTGACGCTCTAATCCAGGTTATTGAAGATAACATACATGGATGTGGGGCTTTTCTATACCCGAGAACAAGCCTGTAGACTGCAGCTTCTGAGTCAGCAGATCGACCACATCGTCAGTCTGTGGGACACGGAGGTCTGCCAAGGTGCGGCGACCCTCAAGCATACCGCCTTTGGATTGTCTCGTCGAATGCGTACCGCCGACCAATGGACTTCATGGAGGCCATCTCTGCGAGATCGGGTTGGGCCTGCCCTATGGGATCGGATTTTTGGAGATGGTCGCTGCGAGATGCAATTTCTTCCCCGGAATTTATATCCTCTTATGCACTACGAGGTTGGTCAAGTGTCCAAGATTCTAGAGGATTATCGTGTGAGTAGACTCTTCTTCCGCACATGACGACTCTACTGACACGACGACTGCCAGGTCCGAGCTTTTGATCAACTTGCTCTTGGAGGAATGAACGTGCTCTGTTGATCATGCTACATAAATGTTGAAACCATTGGGCATCTATACACGTAGTCAGTGGCAATCTACAGCGGCGCATGAAGACAACGAGACTTGACACAACTCTGGTCTCAAGATTCCAGTCTTATCAACGTAGAAGGAACACAGGGATTGGGAAATCCCGCCAATGACCAGACCATTGTAGATACGAAAAAGCCCGCAGCGTCTGAGAGGAGCAACTTGAGATAGGCTCGAGTTCCGAAGACAGTCGTTCTGGCTCACCACCGCGATGGCCGGGCACAGTCCTCAAAACAAAGTTCTCAGGCTGCAGACAAAATCTCCCCCTCGAATTTCCCTTTGAGACTTGAGAAGCATGTCAGTAATTTGACAATGCGTGTTACAGTACAAAGTTACTGCGTCATCAACGCTATTCCTCCGGGTCGTCACTGTCCCAATCCTCCCTTTCCTCTTCCAACATGTCCTCTTCTCTCAATTCAAGTTGAACATCATGACCAGCCTGCTTGAGAGCCCGAAGCATACCAAGGTCACCCGGCTTTAGAGCAGGGAACACGGTAACGCGAGGTTCCGACGCCCAGCTCTTGAAGCGCCCACTTTTCAAACCCGATGTGAATCTATCTTCGAGCATGCGGACGAAGTTGCCATCAACGAACGTCCAAGGCACCACATGGAATTCTCCATAACCTATGACGACCACCTTCTGCAGCAGTGGTGCGTACTCGTGCGTATGCCCGGAATCTGAGGCATGGCCCGGGCGGTCGCAACTCTTCTCGGCAAGGACGAGTGTAAGATTGGCCATCGGTGCATTCGGGGGCTGTGATGTGAATCTTAACTCTAGATTCTCTAGATGTGGCAACTGCCTGAAGGCGACCAAGAGATGGTCACCGTCAGCCCAATCGTTCAAGGTCAGACTGTTTAAGTGACACTGCGACCGCCGAAGAAGAGAGCCAATGTCTGACAGTGAACTATCACTGTGGACGTCAAAAAGTTCAAGTGTCGATAGTCGTGGAAGGGAAAGATGTCGCAAGTGGTCGCTGCCTTTTACGCGAAGAGTTGTGAGGCCGTGCAAAAGCAGTGGGTTGAACTGCTGCCCCTCGGATTCCAGGCCAGGCAGACAGAACCTCAATGAGATGAGGTTGGGAAATGTCTGGAGTGTGTGATAGAGGGAAGATGATTCAAGATCGAATTCGTAATCGTGTTCGATTGCCAGATGAAGAAGGTGTGTAGGACTGAGGGGAAGGTAGTGTAATGGCAACTGGTAAAGCTCCAATGGTTTTAGGGGTGACAGCTGAAAGGCAGTGATAGGGCGTGGACTGGCCATATACACATACTCTAAGACCTGGATTTGCAGCTCCTGGAGCAGCGGTAGTCTACCGCGAAAACCAGAAAGCATCCGGGCCAGAGGAAGGGGGAAGGATCCATGGAAGAAGGCGTGTTTCCACGTCTCAGAGTACTGTACAAGAAGGGAGAAGATGTCAACAAACAACTCCTGCTAGCTAACTTCGTTGCGTAAGGGCATAAATATGTTGAACGATATGGGAAGACCATCAATCTTGTCGAGTACCCTCTGAATTAATATCAGAGGATCAATTGACGTGGGTGGCCCATCCCGCGATGCGTCGATCTCGAAATAACGCCAGACACGCCCACAAATATAACGCCAGCTGCGACAGACATGATTTATGGTCCAATGCGGGTCGCCGGAATCGAAGATTTGGAATGTGGGTAGGTAGAGAAAGATTGCCTCGACGATTTCAGGCGGTAGGGAAATATATGCCATGTGAGTGCTTTGGAGCGTCTGACACAGCATGGAGAAGCGGGGATACAGCCCACGTCGTGGCGTTGGGTGAGTTCCACAGCTGAGAGCCGCACGTTGTATCGATCCACCCGTGGGGCACTGGTTCGACGACGGTTCCCTTGGTGGTAAGAGTCAGGAATAGAATATTACATATATTTCCCCGATATATTATATCAATAAATAAAAACTAGTATTATAAATTGTCCCAGCGATATGAGATGTCGAATGGCCGGGGGCGCGACATGGCGGCCTGTCCCTAAGATGCCACATCTCATTCTTGCTCAAGTTCGCCTCTCCATTCTTCGACGCACGCAGGACGCGTCCCATTTGAATCAGATACCTTTTGCCTGTGTCTCAACGACGCCCTGCGCCATCGCCGTCCTGCAAGCCCTAACCTTAACGAATTAGCCATTCCTTCCCGCCATTAACTCGTCTGCTCCCATCGTCTTGATTCGACAGTCACGCGTAGCTAACTCACCTCGGAGCCTTCCCGCTCGGCGTATAACCATTCGACGTCGCGTCATTTTCTTCCAGAGTTTAGGTATGTTCAGGCTAGAGCAGCAACTTACCCTCACATTCGGAATGAGCATAGTTTCCAGCCTCCAGCACTATGTCCACTGGGTCCAAGTCCATGCTCATGCTCACCAATGAGACCATCCACGGTCCCATCGTCATCGACGTCTACATTCCCGCAGACCAGCGCCCTCGGTAAGACGACGCCCATCCGTCGTATCACACGCGGCTTTTCCTCGACCATCTCGCCGTCTGCCACGCGCGTAACCTCGATGGCCAACTCCCGCCCCTCCACTGCCGCGTTACGTTCTGGTTTGCTTGCGTGCGTTCATCCCTGTGGTCACAATCAAAGCACACTCACTCACCACCTTGCTTAGCATGCTTGATCACAGCCAAGTTGCGTACCGCCAAAATCTACACATCCGTCTCGACCACCGAGCTCCCTCGGCTGGGCTTCTCTGCGTCATCCGCTACGACTCTGCTGGTGGCCGACACGAGAGCTTCTATGAGGCGGATTCGTCTCTTCCCTTGCACGAGAGGGAGACACTCGACATGAAGGCTCAAACCTTCATCTCCGTCGGTAAGCAGATTTCCATCGTGCGCACGACTGTTTGTCAATCTATTTTCCAGCGTTGTCAGACTTAGAGATCAGTTTGCTAGGGGATGTTCGGCTGACCTTCTCATCATTCCTACATCCCTCTCTCTCTTGCTTTGTCTGCTGTCAATGTTGCCACCATCTTGTATTGTACATATCATCTTACCCTTGCCTTACTTACTTGCTGATCGTCCGTGTCTGTCTGTACATTACTTGTTACCATCATCTTGCAGTGTCGGCTTGGCGTTCGCCAGTTCGTGACTCGCGCAGTTTTTCGACGTCTGAGCGAACATGGCCATTTGGTGTTGTTAAAACTGGTACAAAAATCGAAGTCTACTTCAGGTCAATCTTTGTAGAACGCCGTGAGTAAAGCTGCAAGATTGGAGCAAGAAAGCGTACTGCATGGCAGTCATCTCTTCCTTAGCCCGCGACAGCACCAAATGATCGACGCCGAGTACAGGCAGAGTAGGGTCACCAAGCTGTGAATAGTGCGTCCGTTCTTGAGGTCACTGAGAAGTCTGATCGTTTGCCCGTCGACCGTACCAAGTTTGGAACGAATGGTAGCAGAGCCTGCAAGCCATCAATTATGGTAAAGAGCATACTTGCGTAGGGTGTACAACGATTCCATCTCCAACATTAATGATGGAGACAGGCAAAAATTTCGCCGCAACTGCGCGCTACCTGGGTCGGGATGACGCAGAATAATAGCATCACCGTAGCAGGACAGCATCCGGACTGTGTCTGGTCAAGATTTCCCCTTAAGGACGTCCAAAACACCGTTACGCTCCACCTGCAGATGCATTTCGTGCGCGAGAGAGAAGAGGTCATACATGTCCTTTCGAGTCAACTGCTCTACCGAGAAATTATGACGGCGATAGAAGGAGGGGTGAGGCAGGAGATGAGAGAAGATGTTGAGGGCGGGTGGCCCTTGAAGCGCTGAGTGAAGAGATGATGCCGTGCCAGTCAACGCCGACCCTCTGTCCTTTCAGTGGCGGGAGATCCCGCATGCGCAATAATTGTTGGGCTGATCGTCGGACAAGATATCTCGCAACCGTGAGGAGACGATGTCAGAGCTCCGTCCAAGATGAAGACAACCTCCACTTGCGTAGACGCTTGCTCCGGCAACCCAGATGTGATAATCGGATCGTCGTGCAGACGAAGGCGGATATCCTTGAGTTTGAGTCGGCCGTAGGTCACGGCAGTCAATAAGAGCGGTAGTGACGCCAGATGGCCCGTCTGGGCAGCAAGGAGATACGGCGTGGTACCGACCAAGAAGACATCGATGCTATTGCGGTGCGACCACAGTGCTTGTTGGTCTTCCGGAGAGGGAAGACATGTAGCCTCTGGAAATTACGAAGTACTGAAGAAGAGAGAGTAGATCGAGACATCGCAGGTAACCTTGAGACGCTCGCCTTGCTGAGGATGATCAACAAGAGATCATTCGTCAAGACATCGGTAACGTGCGCGCTTCTGCTGTGCAAGCTGGCTACCAGCAAGATGGATGCCAGACCCGAGCCTTTGCGTTCGTAACGATTGGCTTATCGAAGACCCACGATGTGAAATGAGACGCCAGCATGGACAGAATTGGGGGAACGTCGATTTGGAAGGGAATTAACAGGGCCTTAGTGTCCGTTTTGAGCTCTTCGTCAATAATTGTCACGTTCTGCGATGCGGAGATGCTCGAGCAAAGTTGCTGTGTGCACCACCTTAAAATTGGCACGAGCGACGTCCAAAGTCGCGGGCTTCGGTGATTATACTGTTGAGATCGACAGGAATCACGATGGCGGTCGTAAAACCGGCCGCGATATAGGCCTCGGTGGCTTGAGCAAAGTCGGTGCTTCCTGGGTCCGTCAAGCCTGGTACGAAGGCCGCGACGTTCAAGCCAAGGAATGTCTGAGTTTCATGCGAGCTTTCATACCATGGAAGCATGCGGAACAATGCCTTGGTGGGCATGTTGGCGTTCTTGACGTTCATGTTGAGAGGTACAGCGAAGTCGACAGCCATCCGTCAGGCGGGGTTCCCCTTGCTCGCGTAGCTGGCGGGCCGGCGGTAGTGATTCTTGGATGATCAGCAGGCAGTCCAAGATCATGGTATGCATCGACGGGGATATCAAGCATGACCTTCGTCGCCATCTCGATAGCGTTGGCCCCAGTGGTTTCCGATACGAAGGATCGGCTGTAAAGGCCGTGTAAGTAGAACTGATGGAGACGAGGAATGTACAGGTACATACATGTTGTGGTCCGCCGTTGGGCGCCGTTGCATTCAGGGAGTCGTCGAGTTGCCTTGAAGTGTGGTGAATCAAAGTCAGAAAACGCGATTGGGACGTCTTGAGGTACTGCAGACTCTCAAAATTTGTCGGTCTCCTTTCATCTGCAGACGAGAAATCGTTAGCCCAAGACTGACGCTCAAGGAAAAGTACAAGCACACCATCAGACGCCGTTCGTTCGTTCGAACAAGGCCCGTGATTGGGGGGGGGGCTATAACGACATGCACAAGGGCAGTAAGGGTAGGGCAAAGAAAGGTTGGAACGCACCGTTAACTAGCCATTCGTTGGTGACCGATCATATCTAGGAGGGTCATCGCCTTCGTGAGGAGTCTTGTAGCTGTGGTAGTTGAGCTGTGCGTCTTCGGCGCTAGATGTGAAATTAGGAGCAGGTAAAGATTGATCGTCGACCTCCTTGTGGTCGTGGATGAGGAGAGGTACCGTCACACGTAACGCGATCACCTTTCTCTCCGTACATGTCCCATCATCGCTATATTCGATTTTTCCTCTCTCCCTGAGATCTGGCATCACTACTCTCTTTGTAGGCCACATTTCTAGTTTTGCTTGTCTTGCCTAACAAAATTTTAGTCGAAACTATGCCTGTATCGCCTTCATTTTCCTGTTTGTCCTGCGGACAGCCCTACCGCTTGCCCACTGATATATCACCATCACTCTATTACCAAGGCTACGACCACCTTCTTTTGACAAACAACTCCATCTCTGAATGCGACAAATCATTGTTCAGAGAAACAATCCTCCCCAAAACAGATCAGGACGTGCAGCGTCTTAGAGGAGAGCTGGATCGCCTAGATGCAGCGATATCGCTCTTGAAGGCAGAACAAGAACGGCTTCTAGAAGAGAAGGCAAGAGTAGAACGGGTCGCCACTCAGTGTAGAAGTCTGCTTTCCGCAATGCGACGGTTCCCCGTCGAGACGTTGACGGAAATCTTCCAGTGGGTATGTGATGGCGAAGATTCGTTTGATATATTGGCGGGTCCTTGGAAAATAAGCCACGTCTCCCACCTGTGGCGCACAATTGTGCATTCGACACCCACCCTTTGGGCCACCGTGAGATTCACCGGGGAAGCTTCCTCCGACCCCAGTGATCCCGGAGCCCTCGTGTCGACTGTGTACACGAGCTCTGTTGATCGTCCTGTATCTGTCGCCCTCTGTCCTAGGTCCAGTCCTTTTTACAAGCTTCAGGACGCAAAACACTTCGAAGCTGTCTGGCTGCCGCATTTGATGCAGTGCGCCTCGAGGTGGCAAAGTCTGCATCTCAAACTCATGTACATCCCGAACTCACTCATCGATGGACTCCGTGGAAGATTGACTTCGCTATCTTCCCTTTCGATTGACGGATGCAACTCGGGCGCCAATTTGAAGGATACCTTCTCCCTGGCACCACGGCTCCGTCATCTGGAGCTCGTGAGATTCCTTCTATTCCGCAACAGTTATTTCCCCTTCACCCAAATAACCACCATGAAGCTCACTCCGCTTTCTATTGGATCCGAAGTCATGTCTATGGTATACACCTGGCTGAATCTCTGTGTCAATCTTGATTCATTCACATTGATCTTCGAGGGCCACCATGGTGATTATGACGATAAGCTGCAGCCTATGCCATATTGTTACATGCCACATTCGAAACACTCCTCCAATTTACGGCCCCGTCTCTCGAAGAGTTGCGTCTACAGGGAGTCGGGGTTAGGGATTTCAATTTTGATGTCGTGGGTTTTCTGGTGCGGTCCCATTGCCCATTACACGTTCTTCAACTGGCCGTGCGTGACGTCTCGCACTTTCCAATGGATAAGGTCCTAGCAATCTTCAGCGCCGCCCCATCTCTACGTGAAGTGATCATTCATTTGGATCCTTATCTCCCAGCCTTTGGGTGGGCATGTCAGACGGTTATTCAGAGTATGAGCTCGGCTCGTGAAGAGATAGTCCAGATGTTGCCTTGCCTGACTTCGCTCACGGTCAAAAATAAGGGGGACCTCCATAGCCATAGGATAATATAGAGAACGTTCGCAACTTGTATTTGACCAATGTACATATAAAACACTCTGTCGAGTTGTCCGCGCCAGTCCCTAGCACCTCGCAGCTGCAGGGATGGCTCCCCCAAAACCGAGACCAAGACAAGAACAGTCGTCTGCCCCGTTCAATGCTAGGGGGTATGCCGCAAGCAGCGTCGTTGACCCAACATCATCGCACAGGTTTCCCCAGCGTACCCTCGACCACCGCCGTCTTCACAAAAGCAGCCCATACCCGATCGGCCTTGCAGTGGGTGGGGCAGTCTCAGTCACGGCTGTATTGTGGTCCGTCCTTTCGACGCGAGCCCGACGTTATGTAGCCTACACCGCCACCGAGGTAATGAGCACGGACGATCCTGGGGCAGGAAGATGTTCGTATTTCAGAGACGCAGAAGTACGTATGTAGAAGGAGGGATCAACTGGCAACCGACGTCTCGACTTGACATCAAGGCTAAAGGTTTTCGTCAGGAGGAGAATCTCGCCACTGGCGATTTCTTCAGAATGTGGGAAATCTAGTAGACTAATACATATATGATGATTTAGATATTCGCATTTACAACGTATGTAGTTCATGCAGCACTCTCTGTTCTGGATCTCTGAGCGCCCACGGAGGATTCGTGGTGTTAATTCGCAATCAGGTCGTGTCCATGACGTCGTCATTTGCGGAGATGTTCCGAGTAGCATGTCCAGTTGAGCGAAAGAGAGATGGGCCTGTGGTTTGGAAGGCAGTGGAAGGACCAGGATCTCGGGAATGATCCGGAACCGGTTGGGTATGTGTGAAAGCTGCATTCGGTACCGAAGCTGTTATGGACGCTTCACGACGAGTATCTAGATCCGGAGGAGAACGACTGTCGTGCCGTCGGTAAGCACGAGCGTGCTAGAGAGAGCAGTTCAGTCGTGAATGGCGACTGCATGAGAATTAGAGTAGGGTTGAAATCACTAACCTTGTTGTACGGCCGGACATGGCACAATGCCGTGCTTTTGATGTCCAGATAGGTAAGAATGGCAGGGCAGACGACCTCGCGTGTGGGTATCACATATGTAGCTTCTTCCAGTGTCCTCGACATCAGACATCCGAAGTCGTAGTGACGATACAAGTCGACAAGAGGGAGATCTGGGACAGCCTCTATCCTCTGGACTATGATGTAGATGTCGGGTGCGATATCGAGCGAGCGGTCCCCAACAGCGACGATGTCAATGACTTGTACCGAATGTTCCGTGCCCTGCCCGATTTCGTTGATTCGGACAAAGGCATGAGTTCCCGACGTGTGATGGTAAGCGATTGATTTGTGCGACGTATTCGCGGGCGCGGAAGCTGATGCAGTGGGCGCGTCGTTGGAAGGCAAAGGGGAAGTGCGGTACTCCACGCCACGGACGACAGTCTTCCTGAGATGCCAAAACCTCTTCGCGGGTGCTTTGCCATCCCAAGCTTTAAATTTCTGCAGTAGATCCCTTCCCGGCGTGAAGAATTTATCCTTCGTGGATTCGATTTCAACAGCAGGAGAGATATCATCCGATAGGATGAAGGTGCGCGCTGTTGACTTGTTGGAGTCTTTGTGGTAGCGCTCCACGACATCGACAGCCTTGGTAGTGATGGAGCTGTTTGATTTCAGAAGAGCTATGAGATTGGAAGATGTAGCGAGATCATGGAGAAAGGTGCTCTCCATATCGCCTAGATGGGATGTTCAGCACGAAGACAGGAAGGGAATGAGATACGCACCAATTTTCTGATTGGTGTTTTCCTGCTGCATGAGAAAATTGTATCGTTCGAATGCGGGTACACGCCACGCATGAATGGGACCCATCTCCTTCAGAAACATTCCCATATGCAAGCCCATATGGAATTTCGGACGCATGGGAAAATCCTTGTATAGTTCCATGGATGTACGCAAATATTCCCGATAGTGATAGTCGTATGAGTCACAATGTAGCGGAGTGATGAGGTAGTTGTTCATGGTGTCGATAGCCTTCACAAGGTGCATGTAGCTATCCAGCATAGAACGCCGTCGTCCGTTGTCTGTCTCGATGCCCCAAAGCCGAATGAGAGTGACAGGGAGATGAACTAGACCAATCATCTTCCACTGATCAGCACTGAGTTTACCGCGAGAGGCGGTACCCCAATCTAACGGAGCACAATTTAGAGCCGCGGGAAGGATGCATTGCTGCATGTCTGAGCGTATGGCCGCCATTTCAGAGACTCCCAGTACATGTCGAGGGCTGTCATTTTCTTCTGGGACCGGGTTGGCATAGGCATCCATCTATATTTGAAGTGAGTACAGAAGCCCAAGGGATCATGTATACGCACCCAGTCATTCAACTTGGCAAAAAGATCCGCTTTGCGGTCATTGTTGTCGAAGGCTATTCCCTTGCGTAGACAGAGAGCCTGAGCGTTGACCAAATGCTGATTTTTGATTCGTGTCCACGGTAAAGCTCCCTGGTGCAGTAGCTCAGTCCAGCGGTCGATCATTGCCTCGTCTGGCAGAATAGGTGCGAAAGCGTTCCGGCGACTCGGATCTGAGGGCCCGAGCTTTTTGGATTGTTTGCGAGGGTGAAGATTTGGGATACGGTTAGCTGTGGAAGTAGAGGAAGTGGAAGGGCCAGCTGTAGAAACAGAAGTGCTGGTTGTAGGAGCCAAAGTATTTGTAGGGGAGAGGTTGTTCGTCGTCCTGTCCGTCATAGGGTTCATTGGGGCGGGGGTGCCAAGAACGATACTCTGGTCGTCGTCATCGTCGCCATCGCCGCGGTCCCGGACCCGCTTTAGGGATCTGGTACTCGTATCGGTACTGAAAACGCTGGTCGTTACACTGAGGATAGTTTCAGTTTCCGCATCGTCTCCCAAGTCGCGGGTTTCTGGTGGAATCTCGATGGCGTCAGGATCGACTTGTTGGCGCTGAGCTGTGGTCAGAACGTCCATCTAATCAGCCTGATCCGGAAGAAAGCACGGACCCATGACACGATATTCTTCAACAACTGGGGACGGCTTCCAATGTAAGAGAGTCCGTTCGTATGGCAAATATGCCACAGAACGTTGGGAGGTTCCTTGACCAGGGCTTTCTGAAAGGCGTTGAGGTGGTTCGCATTTTTTGTATCCAAGGACTTCAGAGCGCGAGCCCAGTGGGCCATTTTCTGTGAGCCTGGATAGCGCGGAACCTTCTTGACAGCAGTGCCATCTCCACCTGCCCTCTTCACATCTATCTGGAAGACGTCGCGACACTGGTCATGAATCGCTCCAAGATATCCTAGATGCATGCCTTCCACGACGGTATGCTTTACACCATCCCAGTAGGGCAGATTGTACAGCGGTGTCCATTCAATGTGATGAGTATTCCAAAGATTTTGTTGAGCAGCGTCATCGTCCAGGGCCTCTCGAATGAGTTCTCGTTGATGGCTCCAGGAACGCGTCTCAACGTTGGAGACGTCAAGATTGCTGATTTCTTGCAGATGTATGCGACAATAAGTGCAAAAATATCGGGACCTAGGTTTCGCATAACCGAGCACTTCTCGAGCAGCAGGCATGTCTGCAACCAAAGGGACCATGGCAGCGCGGTAGAGACAGCCCTGTGGGGCACTTGACGTGCGACTGAACCAGACGCCAGGGTCCCAAAACTCTTGGAACTCCTCTACTATGATGCGAAAGACGGCATTGATTTGTTCCGTTGTTGCTTGCTTGGGGCCAGGAATGATACCTACGAGGTACATGTTCTCACGTAGATAGCGAAGTTCAGGGGGAAGGTTTAGCAGGACCATGTATATCGCTGTCGAGGAAGCAGATTGCTTGGCTGTTTTGGCCTGGAAAGGGTTGAAACCGTCAAGCCCAAAGGCAAACATGAGGCGTCCTTCACCGTTACTGGGATTGAGAAAAGCGCGACCGTTGGCATCCTTCCCAAAGTTGTGCCAGAAAGGCGAATCATGAATGTCCATCATTTCGTGTTTTTGCTCCACCCCAGTGCACCGGGCAAGGATCTCTGGAATTCCAGGACGGGCCAGAAATCGCCCTACCCAGTCCTTCAGTCTTTGGTGGACATATCTTACACGTGGAACGTGCAAAGACCGGGTACCAAATCTCTTCTGCTCCCAGAGTGGCTCACCACAACCAGGCCGCCGCGGCTCTATGGGAATGAAGGGAAGCTGAGCAGATGAGTTCACGGCAGATGTATTCCGGTGCGAAGCCGAGGAGGGCTCGGAGGGCAAATGCGCGATCCCCGCATCCGGTCCCGACAATCCAGTTTCTGAGTGGTCGTGACCGACACAGGTAGGAAGCTGCTCGTACTGATTCGGGGATCCATCACGCTCGTACATCTCGTGGCATCGAGGACAGCACAGAAAGGTGGCGGTGATAGGCTCCAGATTGAAGTCACTGATGAGGGTCTCTACGTCGATTGGAACCTCTTGGGCGATTGCAACTGGCACATCAAAGAAGGGGAGGGCTGTACGAAATCCGACAAGTAATAGGGAGACCGCCGTGCGTGAAACATGATATAGAAGACTGGCGATGAGGATAGAGAATGTGAAGACCATGATCCCCGCATGGCGAGACCGTGGATCCCGAAAATACATATCTGCAGAGTATAACTCTGTAAGTCCTGAGCCTGCCATGCTAGCGTAGGAGACATACCCGTTTTGACCACAATTGCATTAGCCGGGGAAGGGTTTTGCTGTTGGCCTGCCCATTGTACTTCCTTCCAACGATGAAGGCGACGGAGTGCGCGCCGTATAGCGGCATCCAATTGCAGCCGTTCTTCGTCGGTGATGGGGTTCAGGTCTTGCGCTAAAAGAAGCATGTCCACTAGACGCATCTCCCCAATTGCAGCCGTTCTTCGTCGGTGATGGGGTTCAGGTCTTGCGCTAAAAGAAGCATGTCCACTAGACGCATCTCCTTGTCTAGGAAACTTCTATTTCGCGTAGAAGCCCGGTCCAAAGCAAAGGCTCCCACATTACACGCGATGAGGAATGGATTCGCGTCAATCGGGGGATAGACGAATGACTGGTCAGGAAGAGGTGCTGTCTGGAAGTCGAGTGGAGAGATGAAGACGATGTCGGCTTCATAGGCCGCCGCTTCATTTCGCAAAATAGATAATAAGGGATTGGATGACTGGTCCTGCGTCACGGGTGGTTCCACAGGAGGTGTAGAATCTAGGGATTCTGCAGGCGCCGACCCAGATGGTATCGCCATATGTGGGAATGTGGGAGTCGGCGGATGTCGTAACTCGTAGGCGATTTGTGTCGTTCGATGGCTCGCGATGTAGCGGTTGAGTATCAAACATCCCGCACGCCCATATGTCCCGTTAAGAGGGTTGAACTTGCGGCAGACATTGCACTCGCAAAACGTTTGGCCGTGACGGGACGACATGCATGAGACTGTGATGTGAGGGAAGAGAGACAAGTTGGATCATGATGCATGATGATCAGTGTCTGTCAACCTAATCATGATCATGCTTCTTTTGATCGCACTCTACCAGTAACGCCATACTAACACGATCCACCCACTCCGCATCCGTCTCCTGTCGTCTTTCCTCTGGGAAGAGGCCAATAGGTAGATGACTGCTTGCCCGTTAGTTTCAGATCCCGCATTGATAATTCGACCGCGTTCGCGTATATTAACTGGATTTCGAATTCTACGGCGCCGCGGGAGCCTAAAATGGCACGATAATAAGTTACGTGCCCCAAACCCCGGGCTACTTGTCTCCTTCTGACTACATTCAGCCACATACCGAGATATTACAACCTACGGTCAGATTGGTGCTTACACGTACCGGCTAGGTCTCTCAAGTTTTCTCCGAAGGCAGCAAAGCAATGACTGACTCGGCAGCACCTATATTGATGCTACCGCCCGAAATCTTGTCAGAGATTTATCTCGCTGGACAGGCGAGCAACGCCTGCGATAATGATGTTGACATCGCCTTACGAGACCGTGACTTGAGATGGTGATCCCTTTCGAGCTCGATGTCTCTCACGTCTGCACGTTCTGGCGAGCTATAGCACACACTACCCCTTCACTTTGGCGTACTATTCATATCACGCCACACTCTATCCCGGAGCGCGTCTACACGTACTTGGAGCGCTCACCTGATTGCTTACTCGAGGTCAGAACTTGGAGCCCATACATCTTTGAACGCGAGTTGGACCCCTCTCTAGTGCGCGCCGTCTTTTCTAGAATACAGAATTGGCGGTGTTGTACGATCATCCTTGCCATTGTAAAAACAGAATGGACCGGTCGTCTCACGCCTGTGTGGGGTAGCAGCACCCAACCTGACATATCTCTCTATAATTCTGCATGAATCCCAATCCCTTCTCACTGCTCAGAGCATCCTTGACGACAGTTGTGCCGATTTACCTTCCTGCGTTTACGGGGGATACTCCGTTCATACTCCCCGCCGCTGAAATATATCAGGACAATGCATCTCGATCAGACAAATCACACAATATTGCACTACTCGTCCTTCCGCCAAATCCTGATAGGCGCGCCACATTTGGAGAACCTTTCCGTTCATGGAGACATGATTGGCGCCAGGCCTTGGCCGCATATGGACGGGGACATCATCGCACTATCCCATACATGCTCTCTCTCCGCATCTGCGGAGTCAATGGTTACGTATACAGCGGTATCCTCATGAACCTCGACGCACCGGAGCTGCGCCATCTCGTTCTGAAGGGGCTTTTGACCCATGATCTAGACCCCTTCTTTGAGACGTCACGGTGCATCACAAAATTTGGCAAGGTTCTATCTCTGACTCTGTCGGACTCTGACCTGCCCATTGACGACACCTTTGAGGGGCTGTCGCGAGCATCTCCCTCATTGCGGGAGTTAATTTGCTTCAACCCGGCATATCAGACTCCTCACGCCCTCAAATTCATCGGGAGACCGAGATACAACACAACTGCCATTTGGCCGAACCTGGAAACAGTGGCGTTGATACTGAACTTCGAGCAGCAGTCTTTGCTCAAGGAAGTGATCGAGTATCGAATATCCGTTGGCCTCCCTTTACTACGGCTCTGGCTGATTCCTTGCAGCATCGAGGGACTTGTTTCTCTGTCAGATTATGATTGGCTTTCGAAGAGGGTTGTACTGGAGGCCGTCGATACCTTTCCAGATTGCTGGCCAGAAGGGCGCGACTTCAATGACGACGACGATTTGCATTGCGATAGGTATGTTGGCTCCTGGTTTACATACATAGGCATACTTACACCTCAAAAGCTCATACACATCATCAGTAGTAGTACACATCTTGCACGATACTTAGCTTGCCAGTGGATGGCACGATAATCATACATTTTTCATGCCAAACTTGTACACTGCGCAGCGATCGTTGTGCAACGCCTTGCAGCTGCCCGGATCGCTGGTCGACTTACATTTAAATGACTAGCTGCTCGGCGCAGTTCATTGAGCGGAGGTGGAGTCAGTACTTCTTCATGTTTTCGCCGTGCCCAGATATCTCCCACCTGTCAATTTTCGGTACGAATTCGGGGTCAGATCTGACAAACCTCCTCGAGGCCATCTGTGCAAGCGCGGTTCACGACAGCAGTGCTCGCCAACGGCCAGAAACAAACAGGAGCGGGTAACAAGCTTAGAACCACTGGCACAACCAGAGCCCCACTACTGGTACGCTGGCGCATGACTTTGCCGGAGTCTTCCCGAGCTGCACTCGCCTCAGCAAGAGTATGTCACTCTGTGTGCTGCATGGCGAGTCATGGGCGGGATGAGGAAAGTATGGATGGGGAAGAGCAACGGAAAGGACAAGGACTGCAGAGGCATGCACGAGTTCAAAGTTGTAATTAGTAGACAATCACCAAACACGGATCTTATCCGAACGAACATGAATCTTATCCGAACGAACACAATCTTATCCAAACAAACACAATCTTATCCGAACATACACAACTTATCCGAGCAAAGACTGGTCTACCTCGAGACCATTGCTATACGGCAGTGTCTTCCCGCGTCGTTCTTGAGTTTTGCTACTCGTAGGCCGTTTTCCATTTGGGAAAGTCGTGATTCTAGTGGGCGGCTGTGCGTTCCTGACGCGGAACGCTTGAGATACTTGACAGCAAGATTTCATGATATCGAACACCGCGATGGTACCTGCCGGTCGTGGAAGGTGCCAATGACATTGCCGCGGCATGCGACGGCATCATCTGCACGTCTGACAGTTGACACGTTATGTAACGTTGGCGCTCTGACTAGACGGCTTCAGGACGGCCCGAAGAGCGAGGGGAGTCCGTACCCGGGTCTCGACCACTTCATCGTCATATACTCTCGTCGACTGGTACTCGGGGCCTCCTGCATACATATAAAGCAAAACTCTGCTTCTAGTCCTTTGCAGGGTACGCCGTAGACTCTCTCACAATTGAAAATCTCAATGGTCGTCTTTCTTGCCCTCATCCTCGATTCAACAGGGGGTCCTTCGCACGTCTTCTAGGTCCAAACACTACGAATTTTCCGCCTATGAGCACCCAGTCAAGCAGGAGTGATAACACCAGTCAGGTGAGTATGTCTGCAGCGTCTTAAGACCAACACATAACGCATCATATCTGTAGCCTGCGCTGGAGACGCGCTTCATACCTTGCTCTTACCACGTGGATCACTCGAGCGAGACCGTTGAAATGCATCTGTATTCCTCTCCCAATCCCATACGTCGTGATGGCCATGAGTCAGTCACTATCATTCCTGTCATCACTTTCCCTGATCTCGCTGAACGCTATACGTCCACAGAACTAGAGAGGATATGATGCCCGGAGAGGATACGATGCCCGGCGAGCCTTCCATGCCTCTTGCGGATAAGCTGAAATGGCCTTGGGCACCTAGTCCCTCGAGTTCCCCGAGCTATACAGTCAAATCCATTATTTCTGGACCTCACACTGACCTCTGGAAATCTAAGGAGGACTTTCCCGGCAGAACTGTGTACTATATCAGCACCGGATCCGCAGATGTACAAGAACCTCCCACTCATCTAGTGCCATGTGTGGGAACCGTCTTCATGCATTCGAATATCAGTAGTGGGGGGCGGCAAGTTTGGTATTGGGATTTGGCTCAGAAATGGACTGCAATACCATATCCGCAGAACAATATGGCTCGTCATCCTCGGCACCCCTTGGCTAATGATCGATACTTCAATCTTACCGCTGTGGAACAGTCGCCCACGTGGATAAAAAGAGGGAGTCTACTCAAGTTTTATGTGAACTTGCATAATTGATCAGGTATTAATTTGTGTGCTTCACGCCGTACATCATACTCATCAGCGAGTACTCAAAGGGCGAGATTTTACATGGCACGGACGGTGCTGCTTATCTTGTGGTTGGTGGTTCAGACCTGTAATGAACTTCGAATGTCTGCTCAAACGTATCCCTCCTTGTTGGTGCCTGTATACTGTACATACGTCAAATCTATACCTTGAGTCTTGCATCCGCCTGTGTCGTGTACTATCTATCTACCTTTGTCGGGTCTGCACTGGCAAAAGCCTCGGCATAGCGACGGAAGGAGAACAGAATAAGAGTCGTGACCTGGTGGCCAATACGGAGTTTCTGGACATCCGCCAACGTGCACAGAAGTCCTAGAAACGCCATCTTGAACATAAGGTGAAGCAGCTCCTTTGTTCAAAGGCTCAGATTCGTATTCAAACGGCTCACGCGTCTGGTAGACTTTGTATCAGTGGCTCAACGTTGTCCGCGAGGACATGACCAGTTGACCAGTATACTGTACTCCCGCTCTTCAAGCTTCAAGCTTCAAGGGTCACTGTCTCTTCCGAAACAAGCAGAGCCCGAACACCGGAAACAGATTCTTACGCGCCAGCCCAAAATCGCAGCGTCATATGTAAGACAGTGCCCGGCCCGTTTGAGCAGTGACAAGCTCGTCCTTGTGGCGTGCTTAAATCTGTAGTATAAAAGGTCGGGTGTTCCATGAGATAGGAGTATCATTCGGTGTAACAGCGTGCGCGCGCTGCTTTACTATAGGACAGTACGGCAATATGTAGTGGCTATTTTGGGATATATGAAAAATTGAGACAGCGCTGCAACGTATGGCGTCGCAGCGAAACTGAAAAGTCATCTGGGATGGCCAGATGCTGCAGAGTCAGAAGTCCTACACAGGTCCGACGGACAACACCAGCCACGCATTCCGAAAGAATGGAGGCCCTGCCGCTTTTGTGTGACGATACTGAAGGACGAGCGCGGCGTCAGACCGAGACGTCGTCTACTGTAGCCCATTTTCGCTTGCGCAGGCGTTACGAGAGCCGCGGAGGCGGTAGGTGCATTAGAGCAGCGCCGAGGCGCGATGAGAGGCAGAGGGCGGATCTGCGATCTCATGACGATGTTGAACAATTGGTGGTGGAAATTGGGACAGTCGTCATCGGAGGTGTCAAGAAAGAACAAAGCGCTCACTCACTCCTCAGAGCAGGACCAATGTCTTCCTGATTACTAGCGATGCTGATGCGAGCACGAATAGCCTATGGAAGAGCTGACAGCACCTTCGGTCTAAGGCGGGCTGAGCCCTCCATCCTTCATGCTGTCACCACTGTCTTGTCTCGTGAGAGCGGGAACGGGGCCATGAAGTTGTTGTGAAAGACACCGCGGAACGCCTAGTCCGTACGCTGGGGCGGGTACCCTAAAAAACACACGAGAGACGCGTCCGCCATTGGAGGTGGAGTTCGGGTCCGGCATAATCCTGCAGTGCCGTGGGCGCGGCGCTGATTGGGCAACGAGGGCATGTCATACCTGGCCATTCTGTTTTTGTCCTGGACGACGCGAGGGCGTGGCAAACGCCCCGTCAGTTCACTCGCCAAATCCGCCGACGAGGCCGACGAATAGATCCTTGAGATCAAGGTGCGCATTGGTCTTGTCTACAGCGAAGAGCTGGCGGATCGCAACTAAGTCCAGAGATGGCTGGAGGACATCGTCTAGCGACAGGTCCGATGTAATCAGGGAGATGAATGCGCTGGCCAGGGTTATATTCACTGGGGAAGTCGGCCATGTAACTGGTGTCAGCTCGACAACACATTGTTAATGTGGGATTGCTCGCCCAGATATGTATAGCGAGACCGCTCCAAATTTGCCATACGACTCCACCGAGCAGCAGGGAAGCACAATGATGTTATTCCTCGCGATGGCTTTTAGGGCAGTGCGGAAATAAATTGAGATGAGTGCGGGCTTGAGGCAATGTATGAGGGTGTGCCGCTTGATCGTGAGGAAGGAAGCGGTGATCGGGATATACCTGGACTACTCTGCGTTCACTGTTTGTACCGAACCATCATCAGGGTCCGCCATGTCGTCTCCGCCATCATCACCTCTAGATCTTGCGGAAAAGCTTATACTTGAGCGCGTCATAAAACCTTGGTCTTCCAATGTGGACCCCAATCTTTCAACTTGTGCGTTAGCTGACATTTGAGAGCTTGTAACATCTACTGACGATTAGCAGCACCTGCCTCCACTTCCATTGTTTGGGATCGCGATTTCGGATTTGTCACTGATCTCATCGTTCGTGTCTGTCTCGCGCTATCTGGCTTTCTGGTTCTGACAGCGTTTAGACTGGGCAAACACTCCCAGACCACAAAATCGTGATGTCGGACGCCGTGATCAAGAACTTTCACAAGGCAATGGCGAAAGTCTCCAGACAACGGCGAAGGGCCCAGCGGATTACCCATCTTTGGCCAATCGTGTTCCTGATCCTTGCTTGTTTGCTGTTCTACTACGGAAAGTGTGGACCTTTGTGTCTGGCGTCACGGTGGTGGGCTACTGTACACCAGACACCGGCCGCGGATGTCCGTCGAGAGTTACAGTACATATGTCCGGCATTTGTGGACGTATGCAAGCAGGAATGGCCTTTTCATAGCAATGGTAACATGCTGTAGAACTGTATGTCTGTTCCACCTGTATCATTAGTTTCCTGGTGGACTAGATGAGAAGATCTGGAGCTCCAGATTGGCGTGCCCCAGGCTGCACAGTTTGATTGGAGTAGGATTATACGCTTACTGGGGCGGCCAGATGTCCGAGCATCTGGCGGCCGCTAGTACGATCGTCGGTTAGCCACGGCATCCCGACTTCGGGACATCCCGCACGGACGAATATGGGCAGCATTTTTTGACGCTGAAGATGCGCCAAAAAGGGATCGGAGATTCAAAGTTCTGGGACAGTCTCTTTCGGCTTGTCGGCCTCCTGATATCTTAGTTTTTGAGCCGTTGCAAATCTTGCCTTCAGGGCATCTCTATAACATAAATTGCCTGTCCATTATGTGGAGCTGAACAGCGTCGCGAAATTTAGAATTATCTCGACATATTTGTCAGTTCACAATCTGTGCAACATCAGGACTTTCAGACCCATGCTTGAGGGAGACGAACGCACGGCCTATCATAAACTTACGGACCATTTTCGAGGAAGTTGAATGCATTCTTTATTTCAAGTTCAGGCAACATATATGATCAGCGTAAACGTATTGGTGATGCATGGACTACGTAAGATTTGAACTGCATTGTTTCCCTCTAAGAATGCAGCTCAAATTTTGACTTGCGAAAGGATTGTAGGGCGCTCAGAAACTTGCAAGAATGGTTGATAAATCATAGAATCTTTACCGGTTCTCAGCAGGCAAAGATGTGCGGCAAGTGTAAGATTTCGGCATGATCTTGGCCACCGGCAAACGAGTCACAAGGTTTACATTTCAGCAGCATCATGGCGCTCATTTCCCGGGCCCGGATACGGCTCAATCCCCCTAGTGGGAGCAGTGTATCTTTTCTGGTAGGTGTCGATATCAATAACCGCATGCTAGATGGGTTCTGCGGAAGTAGGCAGCGGAAGGGCTTCCCTAGTCGTGTAACTGGACCCTCTATGTGACAAGTCGACGATAGAGGGTCCTGGTTTTCTCGTCGCAATTTGGTCCTTCCTAGTATGGTATATGATCGGGTTAATTCCACGCGAGTTTTCCGGCCCGAGGAGCCCGTCTTTACACTGAGCCATCCTTCAACGTGTATCTTCCACTCTGACTGCGCACTATACTACTCTTGGGATCCCTGGATATCCCTGCTAGTCTCATATCATTCCATCTGCATAGGTAGATGTTCCCAGTCAGGTTCCTCGAAAGATGACAGCTCTTTGTGCAAAAGAAGACAACAGGATCACAGAAAAGCGGGGCAGGCACTTCTTGTACCTTCCAGGGAATGCATGATTACTTCTGGTGTAGTGGCGGAAATGCTAGTTCGTTGCACACACGTTTGGCGGCAAGTAGCTTGGCTACACTGACTTCACGTGCTCACAAATCGCGTGGAATTAACCCGATCATATATCAAACTAGGAAGGACATGCGCCAGTGCCAAAATTACGACGAGAAATCCCAGACCGTATATCGTCGACTTGTCACATATACGGTCGGTAACGAGACTAGGGCTTCCCCACTTCGCGGCTCGGAACCATCATCAAGATACTGACCGTCCTCACGTACATCATCTCCACGGTGCATTTGGGTCTCGCGATGGCCTTGGACTCTGCCGCATTCGCGTGCATGTGGACGCAACTCAAGTCTTCGCGAAGCAGTGCTCTAGCTATACTGCAGTCCTGGTCAGCCTCGAAGCCGTGAACGTATGTTTTCATTCTCTTCTATTTTGACTCGGAGTCTGTACACTGTGACTGAGTCGAACTTTTCAGTGTGTGCTGGCGGACTTGATTCTCATTTGACGCGCATGGGTGCTCTGTAATCGCAACTGGAAGGTCGTTGTCGTTCCCACTTGCTCCTTGGTTGGCACCATCGGTACGTCTTTCTTTGTATGTCTGATACCTTCTATTGATGTATATACCTCAGTCTCCGGTAGCGGCCTAATACACGGAATTGTATATGGCGCAACGACTGGCACAGATGGCTCGGATGCCAGCTTTGACACAATATTCACCCGTGATATGAACTCAAGGGAGCTCTCTTACGCGGCTTTCGCCTTCTTCACAAACATCATTGCCACCAGTCTTATCGCCGGTCGTATATAGTGGATATCGCCCTCTTTAGTCCTCCGGCTAGCAGTGACGTTGTGTTGCATGTATAACCGGCGCATGTTACAAAAGGCGAATCTCAAAAGTTTGACGGGGAGGAAGTACCTCGGCATCATGCTCATCATCATCGAATCTGGGCTTCTCTACTTGATCTCCTGGGTCCTTTTCATGGTTATGGCCATCCTTGGGCATCCCGCCTTTGTTGCCATCGTCTACAGCATCTCTCAGATCACGGTCCGTCCATTTGTCTCCCCGCATGGTTCCGTTGCCTGATACGGATGCAGGGTATCATTCCAACATTGTCGTATTGGTATCGGTAAAATCTGATGCTGAGTCTCAGATGTCCTACGCATCTGCGTACTACTCCAAGACCACTGGCAATACCACATTTCGTGTCGCTCGCCCAGAGCAAACCGAGGACACGTATAGTCTTCCAGTACCAAGTGGCGTCCTTGGCGCGTGCCCCGATTCTAACACGGATCAGTCGGTGGAGATGGACGAATCACAAAGCAAGATCGAAACGATCGTTTGAAGTGGAAATACAGACTGGCGGCGAAGAGAAGCGCACTCAAAAAGAAAAGTAACTCACTCTTGTTGATCATTGTATGTACGAGATCTAGCAATAATTCATCCTCTCGTTTTCTCAACAGCTCTCGACGGCCCTCGAAATACCCCTGGTACACGCCAATGAAGCACGAACTGTTCCTTGTAGATACATGTCATCTTATCGGCACGTCTGTTAGGGATTCGACGAACCTATACAGAGGAATGCGTAAATGCAGGGCATAACTCTATTCGGTAAATGTTCAATGTCAGGCTGACACAGGCCAGTCGACCGGACCTTCAGTGAGGCAAGGGCTCTAGAGTTGCCTCAAGCTATTGAACTGACGCTGTTTCATGTTGCCGACTTCTTCACCTCGGATCCATATCCGAGTCCGGCTTGGCATACGCGTTAGTCCAAGCATTCGTTTCGTGTGTAGTGTCGGTCAGCCTGGTACATTGCCTTACAAAAGATCGGAACTTCCATCGGTGTAATGGTATGAGCGATACAGAAAGCTGAGCATGAAGAGGGGAACGCGTAGAGCCGATGATCCCACCTACCACTGTCACTAGTAGTAGGACGACCAAAACCAGAAGGTCTCCTTCCATCGTGTTCTACAACATACCCTCCCTCTTCCCTGAATCAGTGTCCGCGTCACCGAATTGCGCCAAGACTAGGTATGCAAAGCTTTCAATGCAGGAGGACCATCCCACACACATACATACTACGCAGGTGTGCCTTGAACTTCAAGAGGCTCGAGTACACGACCGTCTGGGTCGATCCTCCCGACACCGAGGCGCTCTACCACAAGCTCGACAATCCAGCGTCGAGCACTCGTCCCGACGGAAGCCCATACTACACACTCCCGGTTATACAGGACTCGTCAACGGGGGCGATTGTATCGGAGTCGCTGGCGATAGCGCGGTACCTCGACGCCACATACCTCGCCGCGCCAAAGCTTCTGCCCCTCGGAGAGGAGTCATACGTTCTCCACAAAGTCCTCATGGACGCGATTCTCGGGAAAATAGGCGGCAGTCTGCCCAAGGTCTTGGGTGCGGCGTCGTTCCCCAAGATGACGCAGGTCTCGCAGGCGTATGTTGTGGCTCGTATGAAGAAGGCTAGTGCTGCGGACGAACAAGGTGCGGAGGATCGGACTCAGATCCAGGCGAATTTGGTCGATTCAGAGATCGATAAGTGGTATGAAGGGAAGCGGTTTGTGGTCGGGGATAAGCTGTCTTTCGCGGATATACAGGTGGGAGTGTGGCTTCTTTGTATGTATATGGCGTTTGGGGCGGAGAGGAAGGAGAGGAAGGATGTGGCGGGCTGGCATGGGGGACGGTGGAGCAGGTTGGTGGAGGATTTGAGAGCACTTGAGTATCAGGAAATCGCCAGCCAGACAGAGATATAATGCACCTAGGCTGTATCACCCCCACGCTTACAATGGCCATGGACGATTCCCATGAGAGTAAGGCCTCGGTTGAAGCTAAAGGATCTGGAAACTAAAGGATCCGGAAGCTTTTGAGTAGAGAATGTCGGCCAGATCGATACTGCTACGAGGATACGCACCACCGTACAATCATGGTCCATAAGATTTTGAAAATGCTAAGTAAAGAGCCGTCGTGACCGTGTCGAATTAAGTGGCGGAACTCGGTCCGGCGACCCTTGCCTCAATGTCATCCAACCCCGCAGCGTCATCCTCCAGTCATCCTCCCATCATGATCTTGCGCCCGCCTCTCTCACCGACGCCATTCTCCGCGAGACCTGTTGCATTCCATCACGCCCTACTACAGCAAGAAGCCGACGACTGTGCCCATTTCTCGACCATCTACACGCACGCGTGCACGCCCAGTTCCTTACAGCGTCATGTCCTTCCCTATCTTTTTAACTCCTCATTGAAACTGCCGACGCTGCCATCGCAGAGGCGCTTTATACGCGAATTCTCCCTCCTTCAAGAAGACGCGCCAGTATTTGGTGCCTTGATACTGCAATCTCCGTCTGCGAAACACCACCAATTCCAGCTTCTGTATGAGGATCTTCCCGTCGTCGACTGGCGACTTCTTCCTTCGGTCGTACACCAACACCATGTCAATTCCTCCGACCATCGTTCTGCCAGTGCGGAAGAGACCATCGAGGCGCTCCTTCAACGCTACTCTCTCATATCTGTTCCTTACGTCCGCTCTCTACTCTCGCACTGCCAATGCCGTAACCAGCCCCGAAAGCGCGTCTTGGGAGATCGTTCCAACTTCCCTGAACTCCCAGCCAAGCGACGGAGGAAAGGATCTGGATCTCTGCGCTCTCCCTTTGCACTCAAACTTCACGCTTGTCGTCCTCAGCGGAGCTACTCTCCTTTGCCTCCCTCTTCGCCCATACCTATATCCTCACCTTTGATTCCCATAGCCTCCTCGCCAGACCTCATTATCATTCCCGGAGTCAGCGCACGCTCCGAGGTATATTTTAACGACGACGAGAAAGAGTTTGTGGTCAACGAGGAGTTGGATTCGGATAAAGGACGGGTGCTTACTGTGGTAGAAGCGTATGAGATGCCGTCTGACAGTGGGTACGATTTCGAGGCCGCCCGGGCGCGGATATTTGGACATGCGTGATGACCTAGCGATACTTACTGTACCTTGTACTGTACATTGCCACTCCAAACCTCTTCCAACAATACGCATACAAATTACTTACATAGATACATAATGAATTGACGCCCTGAGATCCTACCCAACATGGCATTCAGCTGCTTCCCGGCTGCTTCACTTCGCAACAATTTGAGGACTGACATCGGCTATCCCGCCGAAGACCTTAAATCATGAAACGGCCTGCCCTAAAGTACTAAATTAGGCGCACTACACTAGCTGTTTTATTCAATCGCTCCCACTACTTATCCGTAATGACAGGCGACGAAAACACCCCCGTCGTTTCCGCCGCCATCCCGCCAGCCGTCTTCTACGGTGAACCGACGCGTAAGAGCGTGCGCATCAAGACCCAGCCGCAGCCGCCAACACCACCTGGACCGCCTGCGCACAAGAGTGCAGCGAATGACGAGGTTGATAGAGAGCGAAAGAGGCGCAAGGACGACAAGAAAGCCGTACGTGCACCACGATTCTTCTGCTTGAAGCTTCCTCACAGGACTGCAGGCGACGACGCGCCAAAATGAGCGGAAAGAAGCCCGCGATGCGGCCATGAAGAGGTGGAACAAGGCCAACAGCCATATCCTGGTGCCTCTGCTTCCTGATAACACGCATGCTCTGGACGGTGTCGGACTGGGCGGCACGCCACAAGAACACTGCGACATCCACGAGCAGTCATCGCTGATCCAGGGCAGGGAGATGAAGGACTACCAGGTTCGTCCACAGTTGCTGTCGCCCATACTGTCTGAAATTTGCTGTAGCTCCAAGGCCTCGCGTTTCTTGTGTATATGCACAAAAATGGTGCGTTTGCTGTTTGTGGGGCATACAGCTACTGAACCCTGTCTTAGGCATGAATTGTATCCTTGGAGACGAGTACGTTTTGCTGCTGTGTTTTTCTCTATGGCCCTTTCGCTGATCTCCTCCAGGATGGGTCTGGGCAAAACCTTACAGGCTCGTTTGCGTCTTCGTAGCATTCCAACTCTAATCTTGATTTAGACGCTCGCTCTCTTTGCCTATGTCAAAGAACATGGTGCGATTGACGCTCCGCATCTGGTCATCTGTCCACTATCCGTGCTTTCTTCTTGGGAAGCAGTATGTCCTCCTACTCAGTTTGAGACGGCAATCTAAATCTGCTATAGGAAGCAGCGCGCTGGGTCCCTTCTCTCCGCGTTCTACGGATCCACGGCCCAGCTGCGCAGCGCACATCACTCAAAATCGCCTACAGTCCCAACGCGTACGACCTAGTCCTGACCACATACGAATCCTTCGTCGCCGAAGATGGGTGATTCAAAACAAACCCTGGACCTACTGTGTGCTTGACGAAGGTCATCGCATCAAGAACGCCGGTACACAGACCGCGTCCCGCCTACAGGGTGGCGGCAGTTTGTACCGTCTCGTCCTGACCGGCACGCCCGTCCAGAACGACCTGAGCGAGGTCTGGGGGCTCTTGCATTATCTCTACCCCACGGTCTTCACTAGTCGGACAGAGGAGCGCTTCCGTACCGCGTTCGACCTGGGGAACGGGACGTACCACATCGCCTTTCTCAACGCCGTGCAGAAGCTCCTGAGCGTCGTCATGCTCCGGCGGACGAAGAACACGGTGCACATCAATGTCCCACCAAGGGAGGAGCTGATGGTGTTCATCCCGTTGAGCGAGGCGCAGAGGTTCTGGACGTACAGGATGCTGACGCAAATGGATAGTGTGGACTTGGAGCAAATATTCGATTCGGGGATGAAAGTAGAGGATCGGACTTCCGAGCAGGGAGGCAGGAAGTGTTGAGCCACTTGCAGTTGACGCAGTCGAAGAATAACAAATGTGTGTCTTTCATCTTTCATCTCTTCTGGACTTCGAGTCTAATTGCCCCAGTGTGGCGCCGCCTCACCTTCATGTTGATGCAGTTGCTGCGGTTATGCGATCAGTAAGTGTCTATGTTTGGTATTCGACATCGTTACTCACGGCGACGACAGCCCATATCTTGTTCCCGACGCAGAACCAGACCCATATATTTCTGCAGAGCACATCGTCGCATCGTCTTCGAAACTGATTGTCGTCGACAAGATTCTCGCGGACGTCCTTCCCAAAGGGGAGCAAGTCTTGATATTTTCGGTATGTTTGTCCACCTCAGCTTCGTGTCTGGTTCTGATAGTCTTCATAGCAATGGACTGAGTATGTGTATACGGATCTGCGAAAAGAGTGGTATTGATGTCTCGGATGCCTAGGATGCTTGACATGCTTGACATGCTTTCGGACCGTCTTTGACCTGCGGAGCATCAGCAAAGGTTTCGAACATGATCTTGACCGCGCGTACCTTGTTCAATCTGAGGAAATTGTCGATTTCCTTCTGGCTAATTCCTGCTCTCATCATCCACCGTACCAGCTCCCACTCATCCCGATCGGCAAAGGGGTGCCATGGTTCCTCGCCCTTGCCCTCTTTCTCCCGGCGCATCCTCTCAAAGTCTGTCTCAACCTCTTTCCCGGTATCGTCCACTGGTGCGCCTGCTCGATGCTTTGCCGGAAAATCTTCGAACCATCTCTCCTTTTCGGGTGGTGGATCTCCCGTGTCCTCTACCTCCTCGAGACGAGTTCGCTTCGATGGCGGGTCGCTATCGAGAAAGGAGGGGTCATCGAAGATAGGCTCTGGTTCCGTATCGGATGGTAGGTCGTTGGATAGAGGTGGAGTTTCAGCGCGCCTTTGTCGTTGCCCGAAATGTTTGGGAAGACGGTCTCTGAGTCTCTGGCCACAGTCGAGGGTTGATTGAGAGTAATGGTTATTGAGACCACGACTGCTCCGGGTCTCGAATTTGCAGAAGTGGCACCGACTGGTTTTCCCAGACATAATATAAGAGAAGATCGTAAGCGGAGTCGTCGACAGTCTAAGTCTTGGTAAGTTTTCGATTTCGGCTGAAACGATCACGTTGACGGATGACTTGTTTGTTTTCGCAGTTGTTTGGCACAGTCGTCTCTCTTTTTCGCCACGACCATGCCCAAGGCCGTCACTGAAAAGACCCCAAAACCGGCCTCAGGCCGACTTCCACGCGTCGCAAGCCAGCGTACAGCTCTAGAAGCAGGTGAGTTCATGATTTTCTTCCTGTGGCCTCTCTCATTGGATCCTTTGGCAGAACATGACCGCCAGAAAAAGGAGCTCGAGGCCAGTCAACGTAAGCTGCGACAGATGGAAAAAAAGCTGCAGGCACAGGAAGCTCTTGCAGACAAAACCAACCGTTTGCTCCTTTTTTTTGTCGGTAAATTAAGCCTTATCTCTCTTCAGGCGACTAGGAACGACTTGTTGACAAAGCCGACACCGATTACCTGGCTCGCCGTGGCAAGGAACGCCCTTATTGAAAGCGAGGATGAAGATGACGAGGTGGACTAGCCAGCCACGACCTTCACCTCTGCGGTAAGCTCCCCTTGCTGATTACAGTAGAACCCTCCCTGAGTCTGCCCTATATCCCAGATCAAGTCCCGTGGTGTTGTGGGGAGTGGTGCGCCACCTCACCTGCGAAAAGAGCCTGCCCTTCGCCGTCTTACGACAGTCTTACCCCATTTGACAGAGAATGACTCCCACAGCCGTACTAGTACACCTCGTCCACCTCCCTCAGGCCGTTATCCTCAGGCAGGTACGCCAACTCTTCCACAACAGAAGTTAGGCCCCCGCCGGACATCCTTTCAACCAGATAGAGCCGAGGAGGAGCATCACAGCCGCCCTCCAGGCCGCGCTCGTCGAGATTTGGCCACACCGCAGGATGACCGCACCGCAACTATCAGCCAGCGTCCTCGTCCCACGCGCATCCTCTCGTCATCTCCCGAGCCCGATACCATTGTACCAGATACTGTTCCCAGCGTCCGTACCCGCCGTCCATTGTCTCCAGCATCCGTCCGTGACTGCGAACCCCTTCCGCCTATCGACGACATAGTGGAAGCTCCTAGTGCCAACAAGCGGCCACGCAGTTTCTCTGCTGTTGTCCAACCCTCAAATTCCAAGCGATCCAAGCCGGAGAGTGTCAGCTCATTTGATTCCACAGATCCAGAGCCGCTTGGCCAGCCGGCGCCTCTGAAGAGCGGTACCACGGGCCTCAACATATCTCATTATGAGGGACGCTGCGGTGCTCTCTTACTTCGTGCATGTCACATATATGAGGCTTACATTGTTTACCGGAAGGCGTATCCCGATCGAATGACCGCTGAACAAGAGTGCCTTGAAGCCTTTCTGGGAGCCGCATTCGACGCTGATCTGGATGACCGCTATCTATATACCATTGAGATGGGTCGAATGGTATGCTTTTCGCTGATCTTGAAATCAACGCTGACGGCATTTAGATCAGAAAACGGGCAACTCGCCAGCGAGGACATGTTAAAGATAGGCTGCGCCCTCTGGTCAGGTCACACTTCAAGCTTGTCGAGTCCACCAAGAAGGTCGTACAAGCTAGGAACCAGACGTCTGTCATTGCGGCTCTTACAGGCGATGCTTTCTTACACAAGGTAGTGCTATGTTTTTCCTAGCTATACCAAGGCTTATACACTCTTTTCTAGGATGCCGAGAACCTTCGCATGCGCTTCGAGGCAAAGATCATTTTTCTTGGGATCTGCGAGGCATGGTTCAAAAAGAAGGACGACCTCGGATTTCAGTGTGCAATGCCCGCACCTCAGCCGGAGGTGATCCCAGCACCGGCCATTGCCTTGATCTGCTTCATGGTAGGTTGACTCCCGGATATAAGCCCTTGACTCACTCACTTATAGACTGAATGGTTATTGAGGGAATGGGAAGACGGCACCTTCAAGGACACCGCATTGGACAAGGATAACAATGAGGAGTCCTACAAACGCCATCTGAAGGGTGTCGAAACGTGGATTCGGCAGAACGGAGAATTTACAACAGCCCTTCGGGCGCGCTGGTTTCGCCAGGCCTTGTGAGTATCCCTTATTTCACGCGGACCTTGCTGATGTATCTACAGGGAAGTTAAAGGGAAGGTGCGACAGAGCGACGCGAAACTGAAGATCACGCCAAAGCTCGTGGCACGCATGGCTGAGGACATGGACGGCCGGACTGGAGAAACAGAGACTGAAGAGGAGGACAGCGATGACGACGAAGGTGAGGACGATGACAATGGGGACGAGGATAGGGATCATGACGAGGGCGAGGGTGGGGCCAGGATTGAGGCTGAGCGCGAGGCTGAGGACGACGAGATTGCGGACGACGATATGGACGATGACGAGGGCGAGGGTGCACCAGAGGGTCAGGGTGGACCCGAGGATGACCGCTCCATGGATGAGTAGGGCGTCGAGACGTCTGATGCACGATAGTATACCAATAGGCATCTGTGCTCGCTTCCATCAATGTGAATCCGTTGTCTCATTTATATGGCTCCATCAGCGTTTAATATGGCTGCTGGTTTGATATGAGGTATATGAGGCAGTATAGTAGTGTTACAGTACCGCTACAGTAGTGGTACAGTAATCATTGCAGGGTGATACAGAGGGTACAGTACGGGTACTGACTGGTACTGGATTCTGAGCTGGAGGTACATGTCAGTCTGTAAGGGGGACCTTGGTACCAGGGTACATAAGGTACAGACCGGTCCTGATTGTCCAGGAGGAAGGCGATTATTTCCTGATGAACATTAGAAGTGACACGATCTTCACAGCAGGATGTGAGGCAGTACTTGGAAGACCTCGGGGAGAAGCTATGGGTTGGAGCTGAAGCAAGACTCAAAAGAGGGTGCATATGAGAAGATGGAGTCGTGCCGCGTGCGAAGAGAGAGGCCGAGGTGATTCTGGGCGGTATGTGATGAAGGTAAGGAAGACATCGCTGTAAATGCGGTAGCCCGCCCAGCTGGATGGAAACTGTTTGAATAAATGGATGCCTTATCAAGATGAGGGAGGGCCTCACTTTTTTGGAGATGAAGGGGGTGCTTTGAGTTGGTCTTGAGAAGCGAGGGAGGCGGCGCGTAAATGAACAAAGGGATGAGCCTAACTTTTGGCACTCGTCGGTCAACGGCAGTGCCTCGGAGAGACCACCGTCTCGTAGGCTATTTCCGTCTAAAATGACACACATCTTGCGATATCAGTCTGGATCACCCAGCAACGCGGGCGGTGACCGGAAGTGTGTGCTCTGCGGGGTGATTAAATCGAATTCAAGCTACCAGCAAGAAGGACGTACCACTGAGTCTCACAGTTTATTTTCCGAATGCTCCCCTAGAAACGCTGTCTATGGACCGCTGCCGCGAAACGGCCGCCAACTGCCCAGTCCCGCTGCTACCCGGCGAATAGATTCTCTCGGAGCCGGTGCACGCAGCAGGTCGACTCGAAGTGTTGGAAGGTCAGAGAAAGTCGAATCTGCCGCGTAAGGCTAAGCTCGGGCGGTTAGAGCCAGCTACACCGTGTGTGGGGGGGCTTGACTGGGGGAGAAGGCGAGCCAACCAAACGTCAGGAAAATGGGGATGGTCGACGTGGCCTCAAACGCATGTGGGAATGCGTTGAGCTTAGCGAGTTGGCCGATACCAGTACAACGGACATCATACTATGCACATATCTTTGCCTTTTCACCACACCACCAAGCTTTATTATTCGTTGCCCGCAAAGGTCCAACCTGAGATATACACAGTAACAACAATCAATGGATAGATAACTTGATGATTGCTACACCACAGACCCCATTCTATACATACATGCGACTGGTTCACCAGAACACCCCAATGCACCGGCACACTGAGGAGTGCTACGTGATTGCCCTAAGAAGACCATGGTCAGCACATGAATAAGCATACACATGAAACGACCACGAATGGAACCGGGGAATTGAAGATAGAGAGCGAAAGAAACCTTTGCAAGGAGGCGCTTGCTAAGGGCCACATCCAGAGTAAGCACACTTCTCGGGGAAAGAACTATGGTCGCGTTCAAGTCAGTACCCTGTACAGTAGTCAATGGAGCAGGAAGAACCTACCCAAGCGCCGCCGGGCATTGTGCTTATAACATCTTGCATAATTTCAATTTGAGGCGTGGCCACAAAGTATCTAAGGATCAGAGCAGCGCATGAGATCCTGACGAGGCCAAGAGATGAGAGAGACCACGTACGACAAGCAAACCACAAACGAACCACTTGACCTCCGCTTGCTCGTAGTTCCTCCAAGAGCAAGACATCAACTTCCAACGCGCGCCAGGAGGTGTAACGACAAAAAAAAGATAGTGACCACCTTATGATAGCGTCGATCGTTGAAAAGGACGAGCTAAGTCCTTCTCGCTGGAAGGCGTGCGGTGCTTCGTCGTCGAAAGGATCCTGTAAAGCGGGCGGGGGAGCGTGAGCTTTCCTGGGAGGTGAGGCGCATAAGCTGGGTGGGTGACGCACGAGTACTAGACTGGCGCATCAGGGAAACCGCTTGTGCGGCGCTGGGGTCCGCGGGATACCCTGCAACAAAAAACGCCCGCCCAGAGAAAGCCGTCTGACGAGGAGTGTGACGCGTGAAAGAGTCGGTTCCGACATAAGCAGGAGTGGTATTTCGTGGAGAGGATAGTAACCGTCTGTAGTAGTTAGCAAAAGTACCTGGAATTGGTGGGTCAAGCGCTGATTTGGCTGCTGGCGTTGGCGAGAAACGATTAGGAGCGGCGCGGTGCGCGCAGGAGTCGCCGTGAGAATGCACGGTCTACAGCGGATGATGCCATGCGAGGGTCCACAGATCAAGTTTGCTGAGCTCTGAGATCTGAGACGTCAGTTGGAAGGTCGATGATGGTCGTATGAAGATGGGCATCGCGTGGATTCGCCGCATATCGCGACCATGGTTACGTAATGGCTATGGTTGGTACGCGCCGCCGCCCATCCGCCACGCGTCATCTGCTATGCAAGCACGATTGCAGAGAGTCCTAGATTTCCTGTGCAGCGTCCGACCGCGCGTCCACCGTGACTTGCATGATAATTGACACTGGGACGGCGTGAAAGAAATCAATTGGACTCCCAGTGGCCGAGTTGTGTCCACAGTTTCCGTACTTATCAGAAATGTTTGACAATGACATTCAAATGAGCCGTTCAGTCGAAAGCATGCTATCTACACAGGCTGAATTACGAAGCAAAGAGCTTTCTACAGGTTGAAAACTACATGGTGTGAAACAAACGGGTATTCAAGAAAGAAACGAAAAACAAGAAACACAAACTCTAGATTGTATATTAAATAGATGCAGCACTGTGCTCCCCTCCCCTTCCCTCCCTTCACCCTAACTCCCAAAACCCGCCCAGACCCAAACCCCCGCCAACCATCCCCGCCCCCTCCCCTTCCTGCCCCCTCCTCAACAACCTCCCCTCCACGCCCAAAACCAACAATCCCTGATCGCCCGGAGAGTCCATGGGGAGGCCGGCGGCGATGAACGTCGAGCGTCTGATGACGTGCCCCGCGGGCGCGTAGCTCATGGCGGTGACGCCGCTCTTGCGGGTGTGCCGCCAGAAGGGCTTGGGGCGGTGCATTCCGGGTGGGGGGAGTGTCGGGCTACAGGGGATGAAAGTAAGCAAGGGATAGTAATAAGAAAGGAGAAGGAAGGAAACGCACCCAGAGCCAGACCCCGATCCCGCTCCCCAGCTGTTGACCACGCCCGTCGTCGACGCCCGCTTTGGTTGGGGCGGTTTGTTCATGATGGGCACGGGCGTGGGTTTTGCGTGGATGTTCGCGCCGCCGCCGATCTAGAGGATAGGGTAGAGGAGTAGTCAGCGAAATGAAGGCAGGATGTTGGAAGTGAAGCAAGCAACAGAACAGAGGAATGAAAGTAAAACCAGACGAGACTCACCATATACCCTCTAGATCCGCCATCGCCAAGCCACCAGGCGGCGCACTGCGCGAGCGCGTCGGGCGATGCCGCGGACGCGTACTCCCGCTCCCACTGGCCGTGGGCTGTGCAGCGATACTCCAACCGCTCAACGATGCAGTCTGCGGCGTGGGCGCAGCAATGTTCCATCCACTGGACGACGCTGTGGGCGTCGCGCTCCTACTCCACCCACTCGGACTCGCCGTCTGCGGCGTCCCACTACCACCGCCATACTGTGGCCGCGGACTGATGACACTCATCCTCCCCGCCTTCCCCGCCCAATGCCCCGCCGGCGCGTCCGAGAACGTTCCCAAATTGGGGGTGCTCGGTGATGTAAATCCCGCCCGACTAGGCGATGCTACTAGGTTCAAGTTGGGCGTACTCGGCGACGCCAATTTGGGTGTACTAGGAGACGCCAGGTTGGGCGTACTGGGCGAATTCGAGCGAAGTTGGCCGCACTCGGCGAAGTCAAATCCGGCGTGCTACCCGCGAACACGCCTCCGCTCCGCCTCCACATGTGCTTCCCGCCGCCTACGGGGCTCTTCGGCGGCGTGGGCGCGATCGTGAAGCTCAGCGGGCGCCCCGGACCAGGTGATTGAGAACGCGCACTACTTCCGCTAGGCGCAAGCGACAGCGGGCGGGGCCTATTCTCCCTCGACAGCCCGCGTGCCGACTTTGGCGACAGTCCTCCGTTGGTGCCCTCGGGTGCGGGTGGAGGGATGGTGCGGCCTTTGCCTTTGTCCACTTTCGGTGTCGGTTCAATTCTCTTCCTGCTCCGACTCCGAACTGTCCTGCTCCGCCGACTTCCTCGCCTCGTTCTCGTTCACGACACTCCCGGCGACGGCCTTCAGACTCGCCCGCCAGCCCCGTTTATCCTGCCCGCCTCCCCACGCTGGGAGTGAGGCGCGCGATGTCAGGTCTGTTAGGTCTGCCATGCGGGTGCGAGTCGAGGTTTGGTGTGAATCTCGGTTTCGGTTGTGTGTGGGTAGATGTTGGTGTGTCGTAGATGGTGGTTCCAATGCAAGTGTCGAAGGAAAAAGCTATACGCCGCCCGAGTTAAAGTCTCCTGCGGTGGATGGGGCCTCGTCGGCAACGTTTTTTGATTTTGATGTAATCTGCCCTGTGCCTGGAGACAGATGAATGGATGGATGGATGATTAGCATACGGTCAGGCGTACGCTGGCGAGAAGCAAGTTTCACGCTGGTGGACTAACTGTGGTATGTAGACGGCGAGCTCTGAAGAATGGGTCAGGCAGAGCTAGGGCAGAGGCGTGACACGTACCGGATGCCTCGGTAGCGATGCGCTGGAAGACGTCGTTGACAGGCGGTCGTTGACGTTGAAGGGGAATTATCACAGATAAGAAGTTGACCGAGCCGTTTGGACCAGAGTTCTGCAGGAGACACGACGCAGAGCCGGCTCAAAGGCGCTTCTGCAGCAACTGACAGGACCCATTGGGCGTCCCTCATCCAGATGGCGGATGCGACGCAAAGCCGGCTCAGAGGCACCGCTGAATGCGAACGAGGGTGTGCGGCGGAACGAGCGAGGAACTACAGACAGGGCACAGAGCCCGCTCAAAGGCAGCTGCACCCCCGTCGCTCCGCCTCTCCCGGTGCTGAAGCCCGGTGGAGGTAGGTGAAAGTTCGCAAAACTTTCCCCGGTTCTTATAACGACCTGGCGATCAGGTGATGACCCACGCGAGCATGCATTCAGACGGCGTTTTCCTTCTTCTTTTTACCACCACTATGGCCCCGCGAAGTCTCGCCAAAAAGACTGCACAGGCCTCCTCATCCAAAAAGCACGCTCGAAAACCTAAGGAATACGAGTTTATTGCTCCCGTGAAGCGCCGAAAGCGCAGCGAGGCGGCGAGGCGGGCGCATACGGAGAAATGGGTTGCGAAGGGCGGTTTTGCCAGTGCCATGGAGAAGGTGGAGAAAAATACTCGTTCGTCCTTCCCCGCCTCCTGGCTCAAGTCTCTGTGTTTGAGACCTGGCTCCCTAGTTACTGCTGTGATCACGCGTAATCCCGACGACCTCGTTGGCCGCAAGTCTGACGGTCAGCTGGTCCGCACTCTCATGGCGGAGCGCTTCCCTGGCACTCCCCCTCAGGAGCTCCCTGTGGTTCCAATTCCTCCCCGCCAAATCTACCAACTGGTTATGACACCAGAAATGGTTGCCAGCCATCACCAGCAAGGCCTCGTGCGTTCTGGCGCGACACTCGTCAAAATTTTTCGTCACCTGGTCACTCATCACAACCAAGTTGACATTCGGAATGCCGTTCTGAATTTCTTTGCCACCAATCCCACCTGCTCGAACAAGAAGAAAGACAACCGGAGCGCGACGAATGCTTACCATCTTGGTATCTGGGAACACACGTCAACGGAGGGGCCCAAGGTTACCGTTGACAGTCGCCAGCGAAAGTCGATTTCCAACGAGAAGGCCGACCTCCTACTTCTCGCCTTGCGCCCCGTTCTACATAGACTCGAGAACATTATCGCTCGAGAGTTTCCCGACATGTGGAACCTAGCTCTCAAGTATATTTCTCAATCTCTCAATCTTATTCCTGCTAATCCTCTGAGTAGAGTCCACAAACGTGTTATCAACTCACCACACGTCAAAGAGTTGCTTAAAGAGCGCCCCGCCTTGGATCTTGGCCCGGTGGCTTTCAGCGTGGCTGTCAAAGAGGGCAGTAGCGAGCTCCTACACGCCGACTTCAGTGACGACTTCAGCCATTTCTCTTTTGTGTTTGCCGTAGGAGATTGGACGGGCGGGGAGTGGAGTGCTCCTCAAACTGAGCACAGTTTTCCAATCGCGCGCGGGGATGTATTAGCAGCCCGCACTCATTTACTTGCGCATTGCAGTCGGCCTGTGGTTGGCCGTCGGTTTGTATTTACTCTGTTCACTGAGAAGAACTTGTTGAACCACGTCGATTGGCCTGTGTCCTCGCCGACTTAGATTATCTAGACACTCGAAATAGACATAGCCAGGAGTTCCTACAACATGTACACGGGCTGATTTTGTGTAGCCAGATTCCAGGCGCATGGGAACCGCCGGTAGGCGTACCCAGTGAAAAGTCCCCTGGTATAAATCTGTATATGTCGGATCAAGAGAACATTTGTCTTTTCTTCTATTCTAAACTTTGCGATTCTAAACTTGAAATCAATCCTACTTGAAAGCGACATCTAATGAACTATTGATTTCCACAAGTCGGCCGTACTCGTGATCGGCCTCGGACTCGGGAAAATCGAACGCACCTTATCTTCACACCATCACTTGCCCCGCTGCGGCACTGTCTGCCAGTTGGCCCTTTCGTCCATATCACGTCGCCTCCACCCTCGGGCATGGCATTGCAGCATCGACTAGCCTCGAACGGACGTGGTCTACCAACGTGCGAGGTCCGAATCTGGTAGCCACGACAACGCGGACAAACGGGTCGGACGATACCATGCCCGACGGCGACTGCGACCGGAATTTCGAGGACGAGATACATCGGCCAGAGTGTCAAGTGGACGCGGACGCGGACGAGGACGACGAAACATGGAGCATCGAGCAATACCTGGGCGACAAACCTGCGACACTCTGACGACGGGGATTACAGGCCGACGACGGGATGACGTGGAACAGGCGGTGGTGCGTCATCTTTTTTCTCCCCTGAACAGCAGCTCATCCAGATTCTCCAAATTGTCAAGCGCGACACAGTAACAAGGACGACATGCTTCCCGGCAGAGTTGCGCATCGGCAACGACGCCCTCGATGCGCAGTCTCAATTTGGGCGTGCGCATCACGCCCGGATGGATCACTGCCACGACCCTCTGGTATACCGTGTGGCGTCCGATAGGGCAGACGGCTCCGGCGATGTGACCATTGCTGTGATGGCGGCGGGAGCGATGCGAGGAGGCTTCAGTGGCAGTGGCGGGTGGGCGGGGCGAGAAGCAGGGCGGCGGACGTATCAGTAAGCTGTATCATTAGTAGCACGAAGAATACATTTGCTTTGCTCCATCTGTATTTGTGTGATTTTTGATACATCTAGACACAGAAAACTACGCGATCTGAGCTGTATTCCCTTTTCACTGGGATTTAGTCCTATCGCTCTCTCTCTCTCTCTCAACTTGGCATACTTAGACCGTCGACGCGCCGCACAACCAGCACGATGGCTGGGCTTGACCGTCTCCGTGCGCCCAAAAGCCCGGCGTCCTCAGGTCTCTCATGCGCCCAGCACCGCGCTGGGCCTCCACACATCCCTCCGGACCCCATTTTACTTACTCAAGCGCTGTAATCCTCTCAGCTAAAAGTGAGCTCTGGGGTTACGTCCAGGAAGATTCCTCTGCTCTCGCCTTCCTGCTCGCAATAGGCGACTCGGCCCGATTCAGTGGACATGAAGCTTTTTTCATCGTTGCACCGGAGATCAAGGTCGATGCGGACTCGAAAGAGCTGAGGGAGCAATGTTATCCCGATGTCCCTATTCGAGAAGGGAAGGATGTTAGTGGAAGGAAAGGGTTCTTTGATTGTTCGAAAGCTGAAAGGATGCTGGGGTGGGTGCATCAAGATCCATTCGTTGGAATAGAGGGTCAGACTGGCTGACTGGCATTGTACTCATGCGTAGACAGTGTAGTACATCGTATCGTACACTCCCTTTGATATTTAGAGCTTGAGAGTTCGTTTAGTCGTGTACGTACTTCCAACCGCGGTCGTTCAACGCTCCAGTGGTGATCAGGTCTAGAAAGTCATCGCATGAGCGACCACGTTCAGTGATCAAAACCAGAAAAGAACGCACTTGACCCCAGGACGTTGGTGGTTCCCTGAAGGATGGCTTTTAGTACGTCGACGACGAGGTAGTTGAAGACGAATACCGAGTAATCGAAGTAAGCATAGCCTCCAATGTAGTCCGCAGAATCCAGAAATGCGCAGGTGGCTCATAAGGTGGTCATGATGAAGTCGTATTGAACTAAAGGAGTTTCTGTGAGCTAGAATCGGAAAGCGCTCATGTTGGGACGTACTCTCTGCGTGCGCTCGTGTTTCTGAGAACTCTGTGACCCAAATCTTCCGGCCAGGAAAAAAATTGTGTATTGACTGTACGTAGTCGATGAAGTTCTGTGAGCCTTCTCCATACCTAATCAGCGATTTGTGAGTCGTTGGGCTTTAGCTTAGCTTGTGCTGTAGTTTAACTCACCAGTGGATGGCGATGAAGTCAACTATGCATCCCGTGCACGCGCTAAAAAACTGCCGCAACCAGATCTTTCCTGACGGGGCCGACGTGACAGCCGGAGATCCTAGCTTGATTCCTGATGCGGCCAAAGGATTGATGTATTGCTTCCAGAGTCTGGCTGCAGTGCCAGCATCAATGTTGGACTGGGAGGATAGGTCTGGCTCGTTGAATCCCTGAAATATCAATAACTGCTCAGCACACGTCCCTCGCTGCCTGCACACGAACGATGTAAACTTACCAACAGTGTTGTAGCGCCATGCGCCCTAACCGCAGACGCGAGCTTGTCAATGTCTGCGACACCCCATTGCATGGGAATGTGCTTTATACCGTTGACGGCTACTGCTGGAGGGTACGGTGACCAGTTGTACACCCACGAAGGCGCGCCATTGCTTGCAAGCTAGATATTCTCTGGATGCGCTTCATCGGCAAACGCGAGTCCGCGTTTGTGGTTGGAACCACACAGAACCAAGGGAAGAAGAGCGAGAACCTGGAGGACAGAGCTAAACATGATGGATTGACTGACCTCTAGAACATATCCTAGGCGTCGTTTTATAGCAGATATAGTGTGCCGCCGAGCTCGGGAGGGTTGCTCTTCAGATGCATGATAACGACAGACATGCACGTTGAGAAGGTTAACGGACACTAGAACAAGGGAAGAGACGCGTTATCAAATATCAAGCGGCTGCATTAGCAAATATGAGAGCTGCTTCCCGTCCTCGGCGTATGTGCTTAGACCTACTGCTCTGTCTAGTCATGCCTCGGATCAAAGTACCAAAGATGTGAGAGCTAATGAAGCGGAGGAGCGTGGAAGAATCGCAGAAGAGAATGAGAATACTTAGACAGCCTGGATGGTACAAGGCAAAAGAGTTAACTGGGATAGATGGGTAGGTCAGATAGAAGCTCGATTTAGCTTGAGCTACAGTCTAGCGCAAAGAATGTCATTGCGCTTATCAACATCCCAGCATGTTCGCGAGCGCTGTCAAGCCGTTTTCGGCGGCCCCAGCGGCGGAGGTTGCTATGTCAAAAAAGAAGTAATCACACTCCGCCTTGATCTGAGCGATATCTTCATCGGGATCCTCCGTCACTCTCTTTATATACGCAGTTTTCATTCCGCTAACGACTCGAATCAGTAGAGAGTACAGAGAAAACGAGGCATTCGACGCACACTTGAGCTGCGGCTCTGAGATCATAGGCATGTGCAGCGACCATGAGGCAGTCTTTGGGCTTCAAGTCCAAAAGTTCCATACATCTGGTGTAGATTCGCGGGTCCGGCTATCACGGGTGTGAGAAGGATGAGCCTGGAGCCGCATCTGCGTACCTTTGTAAGGCCGAGAAGCTGGGAGGAGAACAACGCATGGAAGGGGAGACGAGATGACTGTACGATATCCAACTGGAGGCGAGTTGTGCCGTTTGCGAGAACGACGCTACGGTGGATTGGATACTCGAGTGGAATCTAGAGGCCTAGTTTAGGACTTACATGAAGTATTTTTCTTTGAGACGCTCTAGGCCAGAGATCGTGTCAGGCCAGGCTGTATCAATAGTTTCAATTCATGTCACTGCTCGGCACGGGGATCGTGCAGCCTACGTCTCTGAACATGCCAGCTGTGGATTAGCGCATTTCGAATGTCTGTACCGAGTATGTCCCCATTGATACTTCTCTCGGAAAGTAAACGATCAAGGACGCGTCCGTGAGTAACATCTATATCTTCTTGCTCCAGTCCAGCAATGAACCTTTCGTGAATCTCGCGAAAGAAGCCTATTCGCCAATCCATGGCTAGTTGCTTTAAAATTGTCAGTTTGAGGCAGAATTGTAGGAGTACCATAAGAGCACGTTTATCTGATCTAAATCCAGAATGCCCGGTGGAAGATGAACCTCGAAAGCATGGATCCAGGATGATAGACGAGAGCCAGTCGACACAGGTGCCCATAAGATCAAACACAAGTGCTTTAACCATTGCTATAGCAGATGACTTGAGGATAAAGAAGACGACGAAGATCAAAATGGCGAGACGGAGGCGAGAGCTAAAGAAACAACAGGTGACCTGTTGTTTGACCTGTTACAGGTCGATCATGCCGGGCATCATTTCCGATCACTTAGGACCCGTGTTTATACACAGCTAAGTAGTCTGACGGAAAATGCGGACAAATTTTGTGAATTTTGCCCCCAAAGTCACCCCCTAAATGCGGACAGACCTGCCTGTCAGGGTTGAGAGTCAGACTCAAAATGCGGACAACGGTGACAGAAATCACGGACAATATGCACCGATACAAGCTGTGGCGTGCGCCAAGCTGGGTACTTTGAGATTGTCAGGCCCACATTCTCCACATCTGGTCCAGGAAATTGTCCATTGTTCCCATTGTGTGATCCTTCAGTCACTTCGGGGACAAATGCGCCTGCGGCCCGAGAATTTTGAGCTATATAAGGAAATTCCCACCATGTTGGCCCAAAATGCGGACAAATCACGCGGCGAAGCCGCGAGCAAAAATGCGGACAAATCTATTGCCCAAGTCGAAATTTCGGCCCTTGATTCATGTCTGGGCGGACCTATGTCCCGATGCAGACATAGGACGACAGGGGACCTCGGACCGAGTAGCGAATGAGTAAATTAGATGACGAGTAGTATCGGATTAGATCTTGCTCATCGTTCAGCACGGCGACCACGAATATACCACGTTGTTTGTATCCTCCGTGTTCTTTCTTACATGGCTACCCCCGACCCTCCTCCCGGCAAGAAATACACGAAAGATGGTCGTCTCGTCAATGCTAGTTGGGGCGGGCGACGTCCTGGATCTGGTCGCAAAGGAGCCGCTGCCGTGACCGCATTGCCGACAGCTGCACCGACAACCACGGCAGTAGCGGGAAGCAGCAGCTCTTCGGCACCTCGAACGCATGCTGCACCACCGCCGAACGCGTCGGACACGTCGCAAAGTCAACCGTCTCCTTCACAGCCGAGTACACTGGCACACAATGCCCCTCATATTTCTTCCTTCTTTTTGCCTCGCAATACTCGCCGACCAGTCCCAGCTGGCGAGCAAAATCAGAATACTTTCTCTGATGGCCAGAGCTCTCTTCCGCAGGATGCCCAGAGCATCCGAACAGGTGCGTCAAACGATGACAATTCTTTCTCTTCATTCATGCAGATTCTAGATACGCGACGCATCAACACCGGGACCCTCTCGCACGCTGAACTCAACCAGTTGCACAACGGCATCACTTTCATTCAAGAAACTGACGAGCACGGTGACATCGCAACGGGACACGCAGTAATTGACGACAGCCTCATTGACGAGATATGTCCCAACATCGATGCTGACTTGGCCAACCTCGCTCAGGCAGAGACAGAGGCCTCGGAAGCGAAGGCTCGATCTTCCCTCTTTGAATATCTCCTCGCCTCGAAGAATCGAATCATTGGAGAAATCAAGAAATACGGGAAGCCTTTGTGCTACAAACGCGGCGACTTTTTTGACCGTCCAATGCATCCGGTATTTGCTCTACATTGCGATGCAATGGAAAGCTTTCGACCGGACAAGCTTTACCACCGCGATATCTTTGTCTGGTTGCCGCATCTTCTACCCAAGCGTTCGGAGCAGTTCCTCTGTACCTGCAAAAAACAACTCACACGCCGAGGTACGTTCAGATTTCTAAATCTCGCTTGCACCGAATCGTCTCTTATTCATTGATAGGCTATAACGACAATCCAATTGCACGTCGCGTTCGAAGACTTCCGGACGACTACTTCCTTCTCACCAACCGGTTTCGCTGCGATAGCACACGCATTGACGAGCCAGGCTGTGGTACAACCTTTCAAGGCACGGATCCGCATATCATCAGTCAGCTACCGCGCTTTGTGCAAGAGGCCTTTCCAGGTGACCACATAGCTTTCTTCCCAAGTTCACGGCACTGACACAAGGCTAAGCGTATATCTCCGCACGTGGTGCCATTGACAAGCAGATGATGTGGCAGTTCAACTCTGGGATAGTTAGACGCTTAGGTCCGTCTCCTTTTGCAGAGCTTGTCTCCGAGCTTCAGTACCGGTTTCATGCCCAGAATGAGCTCATGTATTACGCCTCTGCACTTCACTTTGACCTTCACGGTGAAGATCAGATTCCCATCTTCTCTTGCTTTGATGATCCTGCCGGTTATGCTGGCTGTCCACCATCCACTTCATACCTCAAAGCTATGTACACGGATTATATTGGGGCACATCGGATTTATATGGACCGAGTTCAGGCTACGCTGCCTCTAGACATTGCAAAGGGTGATCATACATTTGATGTCAGTACACCATTATATCTCTTGATTTATGCAGCTGACAAGATTCAGGTTCTGAAATATATGGGTGGGGTCAAAGGCGAGAAGATTTGGAAGGCCGCATACAATCTCGTCAATCAGTTTGAAGAGGTTCGAGCGGAGAGTTTGACGTTGACTAAGTCAATGTCATTCCTGCGTGAAATGCTTGAGAAGGTTCAAGTTAGCCTCAGGGCAGTTGGCCATCGTCCAACTGCGCTCCTGTATACTGATTCCCCCCAAAGTAAGTCAACTTTGCTGCCAATATGCCTGTGGTCTCATTATTGGCTAGTTGAACAAGGGTTTCATGAGGCCATAACGACTTCACTTGCTGAGAACGTTCAGCATGTCACCGAATGGACAGATCTTCCACCGCTTCAGAAGTCTTCTGCTAGCGATGATCTTGTCTTCAGCTTCAGCACAGACTCAATGATGATAGAAGAGCTTGCAGCCGATGTTCTTGAAGAGGCCAGCAAGGTTCCGTCCACCAGTGTTTATGTTGTAGCTTTGAAAAACATCAAGTTTCGCCGCACTGCGGGACAGGTGCCAAAGCTTGATATTATTCAAATCCGAACACAGAATCAAATACTCGTGCTACAGGTATATCATCTCCATTTTGTATCATCTCATGTAGATTATTGACAAACAACATAGGTCTCAGCTCTTGACACTCAGAGTCATTTTGTTCCATCACTCAAAGCTATCCTCACGAGTCTTGCAATTGTCAAGGTTGGGTTCCAGATTCAACAGACTATTGCAACTATTGCCGATGCTCTCTCACTTGATGGTCTAAAGCAGGCGGTGCAGCGCAGCTCAAATCCCTCATTTGTTGACTTGGGTCACTTTGCCAAGCTTGCTGGGGTTGTTGAAGATCCCCGTATCGCACTTCATGGTCTTGTTGGATCAGTTCTCTCAATGTCCTTCACACCTCCTTCTTCCTCTCTCTCATATTTTGACACACTGGGGATTTCTACCATTGAAGCTCTACATCTTGAAACAGATTGTATGTGGCAGCTTTGGTCAGTGTTGTCTGTTCGTGAATCCGTAGGCCTCAGGCTTCGGTCAGATCAAGCAAATACACACGGCCAGCTCATAACTCTTGTACATGCTTGTAAGCCCGTCGCTCGAGGTTTCATTGAAGGACAGCACCCAGGATATCTCAATACCACCATGGCTGATGGTGAAATACGACGAATCAACATCACAACTAGCCGCTCTCTCATTCGCATTACAGAGGTTCTTGTACCACATTCTTTGCATACTCTGCATCGTCAAACCATTGAATGGATTTTCAATCATGGTGGACTGGCTGTTGTCACTACAAGTCAGCTCCGTTCGCGCTTGGTGACAGCACCTATTCCAGCAGTTGGGCTCCCTTTTGGCTTTGCTCTCCCTGCTCCAGATAGCTCCACTCTTTCAGGCGATCACACAGACTTCTCAATCACATATCCTCAGAGAGAATCATCTTCAGAGGATAGAATTCAATTTTCAATCTGGGAAGCAACTGCTGAAGACGAATATATGGATGAGGATAGTGATTTTGACTCAGATATGGAGGTGAGAACTACAGTAATGTCTACAGCAACTATAATCATCACTAACATTGTAATTGCAGTTCATGTCAGACTCTGATGACATCAACATAGTTACTGCTGCTTTTGAGCATGCACGAGATATCATTCAACGAGGCGCGCATGATGATCCAACTCTTACAACACGAGTACTTGACGATGCATTCCATTTCATGGATCGACTCCTCCGGCTCTTATCCAAAAAACACTCTGCTTTCAAGGCCTTCTGCCATGACTTCAGTGAGGCAATCTTTATACGCGATAGAGATGATGAAGCTGCTGTTCGGGTCATTCTGGAAAAGCAAGGAGTAAGCTGGGAGTATGCAAAGCGTGCTCGTGCATCTGCATTGAACCGCCGGATCCGTCGGTACATTCCTGACCGTCATACACTGGCAAAGCGCCTGACAGCCCTATTCACTGGATATCAGGACATCATCTGTTCAACTAAAAATCAACCCTCGAGTCGACACCGATTCTTTGATGATGACGCGAGGGAGATGGCTACGCGTCTTCTCGAGACTGTTCGCTTAGGCTTCCTCTCGGATCCACCAAATATCCCCTTATACTATCTCATGGGCAGGGATCGAGATGGTTTGAATATTTATCGCACTATCCGTGGCACAAACTCTGTGGAAGGAGGCGTGCATATGGCTGTACGGCGTGTCTTTGGCTCGCTGAAAGCGTCACCCGAACTAGCAGAGTGCTTGTTGATAAACTGGATCTTCCGTCGTAATCAATCGGTATGTCCATACTCCTCTGACAATGATTAACATTGTGACACTCACCTTTGGTTGTAGGTCGGATATCGCAATCGAACAGGGAAGAAATTCCGCGGCCATTTTGATGTGTGGCTATCAGATGAGATTGTCGAGATCACAACTCTTCTCGATGTTGCTCCTTCATTCCCTATGCCGCGCCTCCTTGCCACACGTATTGCAACCTCAGAAACCTTTGGAATCCTTCCTGTCGATACAACTCTTGCTGCAGAGCTTGGGATTACTACACTTCCGTCGGTCCGAGTTGACGGAGTACCTCATCATCAAGACCAACCCATTCATGTATTGTCTCGGTTGTCAACGCGCCCCACCAACCAGTATCGTTACCTACAACTCCGGCAGCGAACTCTATATCCGGTCCTTCCAGTTGCCACATTTGCCGAGTACCGCAAATTCAAACAGCTTGTTAACAACCCCATGTTCAGACTGGGGCGAGGGCGGTATCCGGCACATGAGGCATACAAGAACATCAACTTCAGAGTTCTTGCACAATTCTGGGACAACGAAGTGGATACCCAAGACCGTACCGTGACGGATGTCAACCAGCGGCTATACTACAAGCTGCCAGCGCAGCTAGAGCTTCACCACAAGAAAACAATCCTTTGGAAATCGGAGCGCTCGACGCTGTTCATGGGAGAAAATGCCGTGGCATTGAAGGCCTTCAATGACCTGATCACATCCGACGATAACTCGGCGACCACTCTGCCCCCAATTCCTCTTCCCGGAATTGAGGTTGATGAAGCATTCAAAACTGGTATGTCTCTGGATGTTGTGCGCTGCCTTACTCACTCGTAGCCTAGTGCAAGACCTACACGCAAATGTTGATCTCAACAACAAGCCACGGTCGATTCTAGTGCTACGCAACAAGCCATGGTCAACAGTAGCGACGCCCACAGCGTAGACACTAACAACGTGAACGTCGATGCTATGGATGTTGACGACACTGTCCCACTGATGGTAGAAGAGACACATGCCGGTCAAATGGCAGTCGATGATGATACCCAACATCATCGAGACGGCGAAGGACATACCGATAGCACACCAAATGCTCCTCCTCGCATGGCTATCCCGACAGGGCCGCAACGACAGTCAACCCTTCAAACAACAGGCGCGCTAGCCATCACAATGCAAGCTAGCACACTCGCCAGTGGGTCCGACAAGACGAAGCGATGTGCCGTATGCGTCAAAGCGATGTGCGAGAAACGTCATGATTGCCCTGGTACTGGGCGGAGGGAGTGGTGTACATGCCCTCACCCTCCTCTTGGGCCAAACGAGAAGGTCCGCATACCAGAGCATAAAATCATAGCGTTCTTGGAGGCTCGGGCAAGAGAGTAGCAAATCTTTGTATTTCGATTGTTGTGTGTATATGTAGATGAATCTAAGCTGTGCGAGCTGTCGTAGTAGTCCTGATCACGGATGCGACGCGAAACGAGGCGAGACAAGGGCATGCCGAGGTTACAGTATCCGTGTACCATGGGGCACGCTGGTTCGTCGGTGGTGTTAATTTGAGCAGCGGGGCTTGAGAGCGCGTGCTCGTATGCGTCCGTGCTGGCAGTACTCGCAGCGCGCAATGAGCTCACTGGCAGGATCCTGGATTCGTGATAAGTATATTGAAGAGTAAGATCATCGGAAGGGATGATTAGGGTGGCGTGAAGTGGAGAAATACGCACCTAAGTTCCCGCAGATATGTCTGCTCGCCGCCAATGTATCGACAGTTGCGAGTGGTGCGTCCAGTTTTTTCTTAAGGCGGCTCCGTCGAGCAGCTAGCGCAGTCCGAGCGCAAATCCAGCAAGTCCCGTTAAGCACCAACTGTTCTGCTCGTCTGTGAGTATACTCACCGGGGTTTGGGATCTGTAGATGCCATGACCGTGAATTGATCCGGGGATCCTGGACATCTGGAGCGTGTCGGAGGCGCAAATGGGTGGACCCGTCAGCGGCAATGAAGGGCTGAAGAGAGCGAGCGGCAGGAAATGCAGGACGGCAAAGAGAGAGAGAGAGAGAGAGCAATGTACGCGTCCCTCGGCGCCGGGCCAGCGGGACCGATCACTCGATTTTATCTAGTGATAAGCAGCTTGAAAACCATTGGCTGCGTCCTACGTCCAAAGTCGGCGGGTCCCCGAAAGGGCATAGGCTTGAAAGCCGTGCCTCAGCCAAAATGTGACTTTAAAACATCTTGAAATCCGGAACGAAATTGATTGTATTGAGCTCCCTACTGCTTGTAGGGTCAGAAGCTCTCGCCAAGAGAGGCTCTGGTAAGTATATAATCCTCTCTCCCTTTCTCCTTTCTCTCTTTCTTTTTCATCTTGAAAAAACTTGAAAAGTCGGTCGTCCGCCCAGACATAGGTCATAGGCCGAAATTTCCCGTCTGAGTTCTTGACTGTATAAACACGGGTCCTGATCACTTGCGTCACGACAGTCACGACGTGACTTACTCTCTTGTTGCAGGACCCCCGCCAATACGGTTCGAGGTCCGGTCCCAAAACCGCCGAATTCAGGCGATTTTTTTTTGGTACGTTCGATGCAAACCGCCGATTTTGGCACTTTTGAATCGGAAACTACGGTCCTCATAAGCGCCGAATTGGACCAAAATTTTGCTATCTCCGAGGCGATGACCGCCGAAATGAGGCTCAATTTTCTTCGACATCTCATCTGATTAAAATTTTCCCTCTCACTATGACGAGCAGATTTATCATACAGTACACGATACGAACACACTGTAAACACGATGTATTGACCCGAACAAAATAAAAATCTGGCTCCCTGTTTCTTCCCCTCTTACCTCTACAGAGCACCAACAAAATGTTGCGAGACATTGACCAAGAGCTCGAGAAACTACAACCACCTTCATCACTCCTCAAAGCTTTGCAACCTTCCATCCACATCAGTGTTGCAGAGTTCCTGATGCTACCATTCCCCCAGCGCCCTGCCAACTGGAAGATCGGCACGAAAGGAATGGCCTGGTTTAGCAGAATGACCTACCATGACTCGGCTATACCACAGACTGTCAGTGACGTTGTTCTTCCTAGCGCGCTTACCTGTCGTACTCTTGATGATCTGCTCCGTTCTGCCGTGGAGGAGAATTGGACGTCAGTTCAGCCAAAAAGATGACAGACTTTTCTTAAGATTTGTCGGTGAACACCGGGATAAGATAAGCCTGTCGACTCATCTTATGTTTTCGGTCTGCTTTGAATTTATGAAAATGATGTATATTTCAATGTATCTACTACACACACACACACCACGACTCAAGTTGATCTAATCTTTACTGAAACTCAAGTCCCAGAACTTGAGACACCAGCTTGGGCCCGACTTAAGTTTGACCTGAGAGTTTCGGACTTGAGTCTGTCGAGATCTTTAGCACCTCAAGAAGTTAAGTCAGACTTGAGATAAGACTCACTTGAGCTGCACTTGAGCTGAACTCGAGTCAAGGCAGAAATCCATGAGACGGTTTAGACCTGTCATCTGGTCAGCATGGGATGGTAGGCGTCGAGGGCAGCAGTCGACGCGCAGCACCCAGAACAAAGAGACTGGATTCAAGAAACAAAACTCACCTGTTTCGACGCTCGTCGTGCTCACCACGTTTAACCGACCAGCCACGGCGGGCGAGCAGCCAGCGTGACGTCGTGCCAATGTAAGGGCTGTCAAAACCCTCGGCCGGTGACATACCACTGACATACCGAGCTGGCCGTTGTCGTAGTCCTCGGCTTGTCGTCGTCGTGCCGTTGGTAGGCCCTCGCTGTCCGTACGAAGCTACCGCTGTCGTCAACACTGTCAGCGCGAAAACGAGAAAGAAAAAAGAACCGACGCACCCAAACTGTCCTAGTGCCATGCCAGCAGTCCTTCTTGGCTTCGCGACACACCCCTCCATGCGATAATCGTCTCCAATGGGTTCGTAACGAGTAGCCGGCGGGAATACCAGTGAGGTCGTCGTTGGCGTCGTCGCTGCAGAGCAGGTGTCGTAGGGCGCGGCGGCGCTGTGGTCGTCGTCGCGGTGGTGGTGGTTGGAGACTCTTCGCTGCCCGTTGTCGTCGTCTCGTCGATGGAGACATGTGCACAGTCGTCGTGAGTGAGGTGGGCGGATTCGTTGTGAGAGAGAGGTGAGCGTGGTCGTTGCGAACGTGGGCGTATAGTCAGGCGGTCGGTGGTGGTTGGAAGAGAAAGGCAAACGCTTAGTCAGCCATCATCACGGCAAGGTGTCTGCGCCGGTTTGATGTGCATAGTGCATCGTAGTGCCGTAGGCGGGAACATCGCGGTTCGATTTGGACTGTTCACCTCGCTCCGGCTCAAGTTCCCGATGCTGAGGGTTCGATTCCGGAGTTTGCCAGTGTAGTACTGGTTACTCTGAGCAATGTCTCTTTCACTTGAGCTCCTTTTTGAATGAGAGGGTAACCTCTATGCTTCCAAGAACACACGAAAAAGGCCGCCACTATGTCTTCAATTAGCAAAATAGCGCATTTTCGCATTTTCGGCAATCCCCGGAACTTGCCACGCGAGGCACAGCCACATGCGGACTTGGTGGCGATTAATGTTGAGTAAGAAGTAACTTGTAAATTCAGTCACTTGTCGGATGTGTACAGATCTGTGAGTGAGCTTTGCAGTCAGCTACTCAGTGTGTGTCTCAGATACAAGCTGATTGGGCTTAAATACCCAAGTGCTCGCCATGATTATTGATATGTGTCAGAGCAATGAACAACGACTCTGACGGGTTCAGAGCTCAATCTGCCCATCGGAGCTTGGCATCCCCAAGCTTCCCCGTGTCAATTGCATGTAAGTATGTACTTGGAGAACTACAAATCCGAGTGCTGTAGTACTCGAGAAGAAGCATGTTAGCTCTCACCTTGAGGTATTGGTGATCATATACCTCATCCACTTAGCCAAAAGCGTCGCAAAACTACTGGAAAATGTCTCTTTTATGGTCTAACAACAGCTGGGGTGCATGGAAAGCCTAAGATTACTGAGAAATTCAACGCCACTTACGCGTCAGTTATGCATTTCCACCGAATCGAACCAGCGGCTTGCTGATCAATCCGAAATTGAACCGCGATGTTCCCGCCTACCGCAATCGTAGCCAGGTAACCGACCTTCTGTAATGAGCAAGCGTCGATACAGAAGGCCAGGTAAATCGGAGTTTGAATTTGGCGTGAACATCTTTTGGCTCTGTTTGGCACCTGCGGATGGAACGGTCCGAATGTTTTATATACCATATACGGACGAGGAGCTGGAGGCTCACCGTTCACGTTGCGTAGTACCGCTATGACATGAGGAAAACCCTCGTGAACTCAAAGATATAATGTCACCACACATCATAGACCTTTTTCCGACCTTTTCCCCCCAATTCCACTGCAACATCTGACATCAGCTGCAAACCAGCCATTGGTAGCCTCTAGTTCTACCGGGAGAATATTGCAGCTCAAATCATTCAAAAAGACCATAATCACGTTACAGGACACTGATTAGTCCTCACTGCTGTCAGACAGCGCTGAATAGTGTTGTGAATGCTGTGGCGTGGAATTGTGTCCGTATATGGTATATAAAACAATCGGACCGTTCCCTCCGCAGGTGCCAAACAGAGCCAAAAGATGTTCACGCCAAATTTAAACTCCGATTTACCTGGCCTCCTGTATCGAGACCTGCTCATACGAAGGAGGCCATAGGCCTGTGACCGGCCCTTCACAATGAGCAAGCGTCGATGTGAAGGGCCTGTAAATCTGAGTTTGAATTAGCAGAAGACATTTTAGGGATTTGCCGAGTCCCGAAAAGGATTGTTGAGAAGCCAGCCGTTTTGGGATTTGGCACGCGACCACGACGACTACGCGACACGATCGACTATTGCTGCACAATGTCAGCCTCGAATCGACCGTATGAGCTACAAATGTAGGGTCTCTCACCAAACAATCTGCTCTCTCATGACCTGTCCCCAGGAATACACTTGATTTCCGTTCCCCAAGCAAAAAAACACGACAAGAAGACGTCCCGGTCAAGCCAAAGCGAAAGTACAACAGACAGGCGTCAAATCGCTACCCTTCCTTTGGTGTATCCTCTCAGATACCGGAGTCGACGCCCGAGTACAGCTACACCGGGCTGGCAACTCCTCAGACTCCGGCACCATCACATTCCATCGAGGCCTCCCGTGTACCACCCACCTCCACATTCCCTCGGTCCACATCATCTGTACTTTTCACGGATGCCGGCTCGTTTGAGAGCGCATCGACTTCATCATTCACGGATCACTTCTCAGCTCCACTGACCCCTCTATCCCCGACGCTTGACCTTTTGCCTGACCTGGACATGTCATCCATCTTCCTTGATTCTTCCTCTCTCATTGACATGGAGTCCGTGACCCCGTCATCTTCGTCTTCGCACATGCGACCGCCACCACTCCCAGTTCTCGAGTCACCGCTTTTCCCGCTCTCTGCATCTGGCCGACACTCTTCCTCTTCGCGTGCTCCTCGACTTGACGCGCAAACAAAAGCGCGTCGCACAACAGACTTCATGGCGACACTTCATTACTCTCCTTGGGAGCTTTGTGAAACACTGCTCGCCGATAGCGGTTTCCAACGTCACAAGGAAGGCCTGTACCGCGAAGGCACGGATCGCTTGGAGAGCATCCTCCAGTTGATGTGGGACTGTCAGCCTATCAGGGATCGTATGCTGGGGTGGATGTTTCCGAAGGCGCTGGATCTCATTACCGCAACGGTTTACAATGAATTCGAAGCAACAAAGCCTCGGTTTCTCATGTACTCGACGCGTGTAACCCCCGATTTCATCGAAAGCTGGGACTTCGGAAAGGAGATGGATACTGCGCGGTCGCATATGCCGACGTGGAATGTCATTCTTTCTGCGGCGACCGAGTGTCGTACCGCAAAGCAGAAAAACAAGATGCGCGATCCACACCTTGTAAGTCTTGATTCTATATCCGTTATTACATACTCACAAGTGACTAGGGTTCAAATGTAATCACCAGCCAAGCGCTTCATCTTCGCTCGCAGGACTGTAGCAAACTACAGTTGATGTTCGGTTTATTTGGAGTCGCGACCGGATCCTCGAAACAGATGATCGAGACTCTCAGCCACTGCAGTCTTTCGAGCAGCTATCCTACCGTTCAAAAGACCCTTACTTCCCTTGCTGATGGGTCCGTTAGCGAGGCTGCAAAGGCGTCCTTCGATCCCCATGGTTATGCCTACGACAACTATAATGCATCTACTTCCATCTTTGTCGAACAGCGTACCGATGGCCCGAGTAAAGTCCAGTCCGGTACTCAATGCCTCATATATAAACTTCGATGCGTGAAAGACCGCCAGCATCTTCGCCTACAACCTATCCTTGACCGCATCAGAGTTGCTCGCCCGCTGAAGCCGTCAGACCTTCGCCCACGAGAGGATCAGATGGTGGCGTACTTCCATCAGAGCAAGATCACAGTCATCAAGGTCCTCCTCAAGTACATGCGTAGCCTCCAATACCTCGAGGATAGTCCCCTTCTCCAGTACAGAACCCGCCGACAAATCCCAGCATTACCAAAGACCGAGTTTCATGCTCTTCGTATGACGACAGCCGAAGAGGCTAGTACCATCAACAACATCATCATTCACGACGACTCGTACATTGTCCAAATGGAACGCGATCCTGACAGTCTCGGCGACGATGCCATTCTCTCAACAAACGACCAGCTCACCAATGCTCGAATCCGATCCGCTCAGCTTCTCCGTCTCTGGGATATATCCCCATGGGAGCGGCGAGAGATCTTTCAGCTAGGTTACCCCATTCTACACGGAGACATGAACGCACGATGGGCTATCCGACATTGTCACTATGGTGCAGTACGGCAAACTGGGAGTCTCGCTTACTTCTTCAACCTTTTAGATAAACGACGCCTTGCAAACGATAAACCCGACTACTATGCCCTTGGTTCGGCATATGAGCAGATACTTGACGGTCTAATCCTTGATGCTTGGCGCCTCAGTATTCCAGTGTCGCATCCCTCGCTAGCCGCATTTGCCAATTCCAAGCCTACAGCCGAAACTCTACTAGCGCTGGCGGAAAGTCTTCTATACGAGTTTGCTACCCCACTTGCTGAAGAAAAACCACGACAGACTCGGAAAAAGAAAACCGCTACCGCGTCTTCCGAGTCAACAGCGGCGTCCTCCATTTCACCTCCCACTCCTACTCCCGAAATCGTTTCGCCCGATCCTACCAACCCAGCGCACGATACGATTCGTCAGAACGTCCGCCTTCTCTTCCGCGATCTGCTGTATCTTCGGGAACAGGGACTTGCCACCTACTCCGGTGATATTGGACAAATCGAGGACATTCTACCAGACTTTGCTGCTATTTTTCGCGGATGTGGATCAAACAAGTACGCAATGGAAGTCCTCTACTTCCTCAACAATCTCCGCCAGCACTGGCCCGAGGAGTTTGCGTGAGCATCTAGTTGAATTGAATGTTGAATCAACTGACTACGCCTCAGGAATATTGTACGCGATAATACACTTGTCTGTATGGGTGGTCAGGAGGACCATTTCATGCCTGTTGATATGAATATGGAGCACATCATCCGGGACATCAAGAATATTCACCTTGCGAAGGGACTCTTGGGCTCCTGGGACCGGGTCGCTGATATCTCCGGTGCAATACAGTCTCTTCAGGGCGTCAAGAAAATATTCGAGCACATAATGCAGACGGCCTACCAGAAAAGGACGCATACCGACCCAAACACGGACGACTTGGCGTGGCGAGTCTTTGACGCGGCAAAAAGTACACGGATGCAGGAATTTGTGGCGGGTCGGGATTGCGGAATTGTCATCAAGCCAACAGTTGATTCAAAGAAGACGGGCTACGAGGGATTAGAGCGTACAACCCTCGCAACGTTCAACAAGAATCAATTGGCGATGTCAGACAGGAACAATGGCAATGATATTGAGCTGGTAGCGGAGGAGGATGAGATTCCGGAACTGAACATGCGGCTATATAGCGAAGACGAAGATGATTAGCGACGTTTTACTGGTATCACACTTTGTACTGAATCAAACTCTTTCACAACATCAACAATGCTTTGTGCCCAGCTCCTGGCCCACTCGTCAGCTTCGTTTAGATGATCCTGAAGCTGAGTAGGCGTTCGGATAATCTCTGGCCTCGCGCGTGCAACCTCGATGATCTGTTTGTTCGACAGAATCTGATACTCAGCTCGAACGAACCGCAGCTTGTCCACCCTCCACGCATCCTTACGCCATTTCCGAAGATACTCCTCCAGCGCGGGCCTCTGTGCAGGTACCCGGTACTTGTTACGCTCATTCCTCGTTGGGTTCTTTGCAACTTCTTCCGTCGGAGCTTTGTAAATCGGTCCTGGAAGCCATGCCTGTAGATCAAAGCCGTCATCATGTCCATCGCAGCAGTGGGCTCCGCTGTAGTCTAAGGCTATGCAAGATTTGGTAGCAGTCTCTTGAGTTGAGTGACGCACATACCAGTCGGACACAGATCATTGAGGTATACCTTGTAGAATTGACGGACACAGTGACAATCTTTGTCTGCGCGCTGTACCAGCCTCACCATTGAGTATGGTGCACGTTCTTTGCGATCCGATTTCAGCGTCAATGGACCGCGCGGCCGGTCAGGATCATCCTTGTCAATATCGTTGACCACGTCATACTCGGATAGATCGATAGTCGTTGCCCAGTCCTCATAGAACATGACATAGACTCCGGTCTTTCCAAGTCTCCGAATTGCTCGACCACCACGTTGTAGGCTGTCGCATCCGTTGGTGGGAAGGCCATGGTTGCCGACAATGTCAACGTCCGGGAAATCAATGCCCTTGACAAGTGTCAGCTAAATCCCGATACATGACAAGAACTCTTACAGCGGACTCTCCTGAAGTTGCGCAAAGTATTCGACATGAGCCATTTGGATCCGTGAATGCATCATGAGTCTGCTTCAGATATCGGGGAGACATGTCGGAGTCATAGAACCGAACAATATCTCTTGCGTTGTGCGGAAGAGGTTGTCCAGACAGACACTGAATGAGATAGGCTTGCACGCGCCGTAACAAATTCTTGTTGTCAAAGAACAGCAAGACACGAGGCTGCTCGCTGAAGCGAAACGGTGTCGTCAGATAGCATCTGTAGTTTGCCATGTTATCGAGGGAGCCAACGACGCAGTGCCTGGCATAGATAGTATTCGGTCGGTTACTCGTGTATCGGATGATCTCGTGGTCGGTGTTTAGAACAGTGGATTGAATAGTGGAAAGAATGTACGGAGGCGACGTCGCAGTAAGTGCATGCCAGGGCGCATTGGGAAAGAGGATCTTGATCTCGTTGAGGCGGCCATATGGTGGACGGAATGCCTCAAGAGAGTAGCGCGGAAATCCGGCAAAGGATATGAAGTGACCTTCGTCACAGAAGATCCGGCCAACTGCTCGCTTGTAGAGGCTGTTGTTTCGAATGAGCTCGCCAAACTTTGAGAAGTAACCCTCCCTAAGTTTGAAGAACTGTTCCGGTGTCACGATGAGATGTCGAATGGGACCAACGGTCCGTGTTGTCGGATTATAGATGTGTTCCTGCACGGATCTGAGATAGAGTGCTATTATCAAGGCTTCAAACAGCTCTTACCATCCAGTACGACGCAGTCCTTGGTGTATCTTGATTGATAGAAGCTGAAGGAATCATATACTTCGAGTTGAAGTCTTTGACCTGCCGTGCTTACGGCGGTTAGTCAGTCACTTGAGAAGACTTAGGAAGACAAACCTGGCTAATTTGAAGGCGCTTGAGAGGCGATATTGTGAAGCAGACACGAGTAGCTCCAGTCATATGGATCAGGATGGCAATAACAAGCGTCTTTCCCGTTCCGGTCCCGGCAAGTACAGCTGAATCCTTCTGGAACGAGAGACACACGCTTTTCAGCTGGTGCTCGCGCGGTATTTCGCGTCCTTGAGTGATGTATAGTGATATAACAATCACCCGAAGGGCTAAAGTGAGGCTTGGACCAGAAAGTGACGATAGATATGTGGTTGGGTACAGAGGAAGCGAGGTCAGAGCATGGGCTGCGATGATTTCTTGGAGAGACGCGTCTGAGTAGTGCATTACATCGCCATCTATCGCTTGTGATATCGTCTTGCAGGTCAGTGGGGCATTCATCGTTGGTTATGGGCAAGAAGAAAATGTTATTGACAGGTAGTAGTCGAAGAGCGATCACGTCGCGTGCCAAATCCCAAAACGGCTGGCTTCTCAACAATCCTTTTCGGGACTCGGCAAATCCCTAAAATGTCTTCTGCTAATTCAAACTCAGATTTACAGGCCCTTCACATCGACGCTTGCTCATTGTGAAGGGCCGGTCACAGGCCTAAGGAGGCCAGGTTATCGGGCTAAGTGCATCGGGCCGCGACAGGCAAAGACCGCGTTTCACAAATCTTTGAAGTCCGACCTTTGTTCTCTCTCCATCACCTTGCCGTCTGACTTAACGACATATCCTGTGAGTGCACAAACTCAAATCACTTGGCGATGGTAATAATCATCTCTAGCAGAATACGACTGCTAGTAGGAATGAGAACCGATGCAGCCGCGCCCGCCGCCGAGGGATACGCACGCAACAATCACCAGCGAGAACTAAAGCCACAATTATAGCAAATCTTACCTTCGGATCTGCTGGCTTTGGGCAAGAATTACCACAACACCGAGGACCAGGGAGTCAAATAGGCATATGGCAACTGACCCCCGACGACGGCAGAACACATCATGATAGGTTCAATGTCAGGCGTCGATCCTGGGCCTGAAGAGATGCTGTTTACGCTTTTCGATGTGCCCGTCGACCCAAGTCGGGACGCGCCCAGGTAGCTCGATACGGGTGCTGTACAGCAATCCAAGTAAACACTGAAGTTAGCTATAGTAATTAAAACTTGGATGCTCTTAAGTCGCATTTGCTCGTCTTAAGCTGTGCTCATATGTGAAGTCTTATCTCAAGTGAAATGATGAGATGAATCAGAGAAACAGATCCATGTATAGGTACATAGGTGGGTAAAACATAAGATAAGTCGAGAGCTTATCTTATCCCGGTGTTCACCGACAATTCTTAAGAAAAGTCGGTCTCCTTTCATGTTCAGCATCCTGTTGAGGAGAACATTTTCTTACCTCTTTGGACGGTGCGCGTCTGGAAATGGGCGAATCGCCTGATGGTGAATCGGTCTTTCTGGCGAGAGCGGTTGCATTGGGTAGATCGGAAGGCGGAGATGGAAGGATGGGGACCAAACGTGGTAGAGAAAATCAAGACCGCCATCCGCTGCTCCCCATGGCAAGCTGGTCTTCCTCATCGACAGCGCAGCGCTGTGAATGTTAGCCATCTTGCACACATCCTTCTCTCCAAGGAATGGCTTACCGGTGATACTGTTGATTGCATCCTGGAAACCATCCGGGAGCGGATGCAAGAAGCGGGAGTTAGCTCGACAACGCAGGTCGCAGAGGCGTCGCTGTGTCAGACTTTGCAGCATGGATCGACTGGGACAAGGCCAGACTATTGGGGTGCAGAGCTCGCTGCCGGACGCGTTGTCAGCCTCATTGTGCCCTGGAATATCCCTTATCTTCATTGGCTATGGTTTGAAATCGACGTTCTGAACGCCTGCATATCTATGGGTGATACAAAGCCCCAGATCACTGCGCCGTACCTTGACGACATCCTCCTTGCCTTTCATCGTTGGCTCCACTTACACTGTCCGCAACTCGTGTTTCGCGTCGAAGGAGACGACCTGATCATTGATACCGGGGAGCAAAGAGACGAGTTTTCTTGTGGTGTTGGTATGAGCGTCGGAATTCGCCACCGCGAGTCTGTCCATCCTTCCCGGTCTGGAATCCGAAGCGACCGTTTGAGGCGCGCGCCAAGTTGTTTGTGGAGTGTGTCAGGCCCATAAACGGCGATACTGCAATAGGAGCAGAGAACAAGGTGCGTCGGAGCTGTGTTCAGAGAAGCGTAGTGAGAGTTGACATCAAAGTACAGATCGGGGCGGCCATGACGGATAAGGCAACTCCTCAGCCCGAGGTACCCCAAGCCTCTTTGGACCAGGACAGCCATGATGGCAGGCTTCACCGACGACAGCGTGTAGCCCTATATACCAAAGTTGATTTCCCACCTGATCCCAATGTGTCCGATGATTTGGATTCCGACGCTGGCTACCAGACTCCGCCACCTCCAAGCCCGACGAAGAAAGTACGAAAAACTGTAAAGGCGCCAGATACAGCGGTCGAGCCGGTTGTTCTCAAAGCACAGGTGCGTAGTCGTTCTGCTTATAATTGTGTCACTAATCTTACCCATTCATAGAAACGAGTCTATAGAAAGCGTGCAGCAGAATCTCGACTTGACGGCCTTCCATCTTGGTTCGATGATCCCAAATTCTTGAACTTTCAGCGCAAGATCTACGCATTGGATTCCGATGGGCCTGAATTTGACATCAAGAAGCAGAAGAACGTTATATGTGGACAATGCAGGAAGCTTGTAGAGATGCGCGAGTTGAACAACGTCCTCCGTTTCGCAGAACACCGGAAGAGCAAGGCTTGCGAAAAAGGAGCAGCCAAGCAGGCCGGTATAAAATCATTTTTCTCCTCTACGTCCTCTCCAATATGCCCACCCAAGTCTTACACTGGTTCCTGTTCAGGATTGACAAATCTTGATCATCCAAGGATGTCCGGCTATACTGAGCGGACCACGATGTCCACTGGCGGCGCTCGAAATCGCTCAGAGATCATGAAGGACATCTATCGGCAGCATCCCGGGCTCAAGGTCAAGTCAAAGTCGGCGCAGCTCTACGAGAAGGTTCGCGCAGTCGAGCGAGCCGAGGCCCAATGGATCATCGACTCTCTACTCAAAGCAGTCTTCTCGACGCAGTGCCTGAAGTTCGTAACCGTGGTGCCCTCCAGGAAGGTTATCAGTAATGCATGCCACCAATGCCTCCGCCTTCTTCGACTCAAGATCTTCACGAATGCACTTGCTCGCAAGACTCCAACTTTAGAAAATGCGAAGAACACGCCAAAGGTGTACCGGAATCCTATACTTGGGCAGGCTCATGCACGTCATAACGATGTTTTCGAGCTTCTGGAGGATGTGTGTATACTCTCTTTCTATCACCACATTACGTGCTAACGTTCATCAGCCTGAATCATCGCGTTGGCTCAAGTTGGCCAAGCGCGGAGCAGCTGGACGTTACAACACCTATGATGCATTCCTCGGCGTCGTTAACGGGATCATGGCCATCGAAGACCGGAAGTTTCGTGGTAAAGGACTACAGAACATGAAGTACGACACAAGTTGGGATCTTATCTGCACCAATACTGCTCTCATGTCGCCTCGAGTTTATCGCATGATACAGCGTGAACTTGGTGGCCGTGGAATTCGAAGTATACAGTACGTGAGCATTGCACGGCACCGTATCCAGATCACTCATGTCCGAACGTCAACTTAGGAAGGTTGCAGCAAAAGATGGACGCTTCCAGCTAGGGATTGTCGACATCAATCTTGACCGCGTCCTCGAATGGACCAAGAAGCTCAATTACGACGGACCGCTTGTTGTAGCTGTCGATGACACAAAGCTCACTCCCGCGCTACGATCATACAAAGACGGTGGTGTCTGGAAAGTAGCGGGTGTACATGGTACTCCGTTGGAGGTGAATACCTACGAAGAGATACTTGACATGTCTGGTATCGATAAGAGCACGTTGGCGGAAAAGGTGAGGTCCTCGATTCACATCAAGGTCCCGAGTCTGACCATTGATAGATCCGTGTCTGGCTCATCTGTATACCTATTCCTGGTGTTGCTCCAATGGTCCTTGCGAGTTTGCCCATCTGCAGCAAAGTTAGAAAGCCCGAACTTGCGCAGTGGCATGCCCGGATCGAGAAAGGTCTCGCAGATCGTGGTCTACATTACCTGTCATACGAAATTGATGGAGCCCCAACCGAACGCGGGTTTGGTCATATACTCGAGGACTCCTCTCTTAAGTTTCGAATCTGGACATTCTTACACCCTCTCCTCAATCGACCACCACTTCTCCTCAAGGCTCCCTTACTTCTCAATGGTTTACCACGGCTGGTTGGGACCGATGGCAAGCACTCAAAAAAGAACGGTCGGGGGAGTGCGACCTCTGGCGCTCGATTGCTTGCACTTGGGAATTACCTCATCCATTTCGGGATGCTTGCAGCCCTTGCGATGAGCGAGAACTCGCCTTTGCAGAGAAGGGATATCATTGGTGTCGACAAGCAGGATGATCGCGCAGCTGCTCGTCTTTTTTCAGCAGCTACCATCAGTCAGATTGCATCGACTCAGCCTGACGCTCTCGGGATGGCAGTGTACCTTTTCATTCTTGGAGAGATAGTCGATGCCCAACAAAGTCGCACACTATCGCATCGTGATCGTGTCCAGATGCTCTGGCGTGGGCGCTTCTTCCTGGACGGGTGGAGGGCCTACATATCCACACATCCTCACTACACTCTTGCCACACATTTCATTGCTCGAGAGCTCTACGACATCCTTTCTATCTTCATCAATGCTATGCTGTTGCTCATCCTTGCGCATCGCGATTACTTCCCTCGCTTTCCCCTCTGCCATTGGCTGCATTCTACCGAGATTTGTGAACATTTCTTTGGATGTGCACGCCAGATCCAGCCCAACTTCAATGCCATGGAGTGGGTATTGATGGTGCCGAAGATTGTACTGTTCATGGCCGGTCAGATGAAGCAGAAAGGTATCCAATCCGACGCCGGTGAATCAAGAAACGGGTATCACCACTTCTGGTTCAACAGCGAAGGTCTCGACGCTGTCAACCTTGCTACCTTCCCTTCCGATGTTGAATTCCAGGCGGCACTTGACACTGCCTACTTCGAGGCCGACAGCTTGCTACAGATTCTTGGCATACATGGGTCATCGGCTGAAAATCAGCTGCGACAACCATCACTTAGCGACTCCTTACACTATATCGGTGCAAATGCAGCTGTCAACCCGGATCCAAGTCCAGCGTCTGCCACTATGCCGACTGTCGAGGACATACTCTTTGTGGACGCGCAGGACATTCAGGCCGGAGTTGGTGTTTCGGAAGCATTGGAGCGGCAGTTGGCAGATGTGGGAAGTGTCGCTGTGTCGGATGCTCTCAATAACACTATTCGCATGTGCGTACTCTCTGGAGATACCTCACATCGTTCTGATCTTGGGTTTTCTCAGTAACAATCTGCCTGAACATGGCGATGCAGAGGAGACGGAGTGGCGCGCATCTGTTCGTAAGTTACTTCACGAAGTACAAACTGCCAATCAGCAAGATCGGGTATGTACTACTACCCAGTCATTGCCATGCACTTCGTCTCACTATATCGGGTAGATACCCTCATCAACCGCGGTTCTGGGTGCTGATACACAAGAAGAAGCCGTCGCAGCTCAAGCTGTGTTGGATCGAGAGGCAAATGTGGCTGCTGCCAAAGCACGAGCCTTGGATTTCGGAACGGCAGATAACTTCAATTTCACAACGCTTATCCGACAGCGTGAACTCCACGAAACCCAAGAGGCCAAGAGCGCCATCGCTCATCGCTTCCGGCATGCTCAAACTCCAGCCGCTACAATCAACGAGGCCAAGGCACAGTCAAAATCCATAGCAACAGCTGACGTCGAGTCTGTCAACTCAAACATTACCGCCACTTTGGACGTGTCTGTTCTCCATCGTCTTACACGGCTAGTCTCGGAATCATTAGTGGGCGGGAAGCAGCTGGACACGGCAGGAATAGAGCGTATTGCACGGTGGAAGATGATTGGATTATCCGGCACTCTGGAGGATTTTGACATCGCTTTACCTGAGGACGAAGTCGAGGCTGTTTCCAATCAACGGAAACAGATGTACATCGACGCAAGGAACCACTATGCCGATCTACAAGTCAAACTCATGCCCTTTGCCCCCGTTACGGGTGGGATCTCGCCCTTCCATCCACTTCGACCGGATTCGTGGGTCCTGGTGTATTTTCAAGAGAGGGTTACACTCGGCCGAGGTATGGATACAACTTCCCAACATCATCGAGTACTAACGAAGCTATAGTGAAGGTTATTTATGTCGAGGGAGGTGGCAAGACAGTCTCGCACAACCACACACCATCAACGACTAACGTCTACGGGATTTCTCGCCTGGCTGTTCAACTGTTTGAACCCTTCACGGATCTCTTTTACTCGCCTCTCGCTGCCGAGCTTTCGCGCGGGAAAAATGTCGTGTCGTATGCCTTCCTTCACCAGGCAAATCTCATTGGAAGTCTTGATTGTCTTGGTAGGATAATGGAAGAGGTGCCGCTAAAGGATCGTGTAAGTTTTGCGCCTGGTGTACACCTAGAGCGGCCCACTGCTCACTTCAAGATCTTCTGGAACTCATTGCGGGATCATCTTACTGATGTCGAGGTGGTAGTCAGGCGGGTTATTAATATTGATGCATGTAATACTCGGAGAAAGCGGAGCACAGAGGACGACGACGACGTAGAGATGCCCGAGAAACGGCAAAAGATCGATTAGGGCGTATATAGGCCAATCGAACCGATTTTTATGACCTCTCATGCTATAGACCGCCGAAAAAGGCATTTCAAAACATAGGTGCGATGCAAACCGCCGAAAATGACTAAATTCCAGAAATTTTCGACCGCCGAAAATGGTCCTTCGTGAGATCGGACCTCGAACCGTATTGGCGGGGGTCCTCTTGTTGCAAACCGCGACAACCGCGACGCGTCTTCCTCATGGATTCCTCCCAAAATGAGGCAACCCCGGGAACAAGGTGATCTCAACGAGAAAGGAAAAAGGTTGCGTCTTCAGACATGCGTAAAATTCTCCTCTCTTCTTGTCAAAACGCCTCTCCTGACGACCGACAGTCGCGAATACAGGCAAGCGGAAGCGGCCCGCCACTGATGCCGAAGCCGACGACGAGGGTGGCGTAGATGATGAGGCCGAGCAAGACTATGTTGCTCCCAAGCGCATGTCACCCAAGAAGCCTGCGAAAAAGGCGCGTCTGTCCTACGTGTGGCGGCACCGGAACGGGCTGACCTTTTGTTTCAGGATACCGCGAAGGCGCCAAAGGCCACGACGCGCAAACCGCGTGGACAAAAGGTGCAGGATACGGCTGCTTTTGATCCAGAACAGCTTGCAAAGGACACCAGAATCAACACCGACAACCCCCTCTACAGTGCGTCCGCTTTGTGGCTCACGCGGCGTCGGCTGACACATCTCAGACGCGATCATGAATCCATCCGCTGCTCTTCAAGGCACTGCTGAGGACTTTTTGGAATCATTCGAGCAGAATGCAGGCGCCGCCCAGGCCGAACTCGTCAATCTCATCTTGCGGTCCTGTGGCTGTAATGACTCCGTCGACGCAGACAAGGCCCCTGACATTGACGGTATCCAGAGCGCCGTTGATGACCTCGTTGACGCGCTCAAGACCGTGCGTGCTTCACCTCTTCCGCGACTTCTTCTCCAATAATTTCATTTGCAGGAATCCACGCCTACCTATCCCTTGACATCCAAGAACCCAATGTGTAAGAAATTCCGAACACATCTTTCAGAGTTCCTAGCGCGCCTAATATCTTCTGCTGACGATCTAGGTGTCATATATACCACCGACCTTATACCCAGTCTATCTGCAAGGGTCCTCACCATGAGTTCCGCTCCATTGCGGAGTTTCCGTCACACTGCCACCGTCGTGGCACTCGAGGTCGAGGCTGCTCTATGCAATGTAACTCGCGATGTTGAGAAGGAGGTGGAAGTTCTCAGCCGTCAGCGCGAGGGAGAAAAGAAAAGGAAAGCCAAAGGTGCCGCCGGGCGAAGGACAAAGAGCTTGAGGCGAAGATGAAGGAAGTGAAAGAGCGAAGTGCCAAACTCGACGAATATCTCAAGGAGTTCATCGATGGGTGACCAATCTATCATTTTAGCATAAATCTCAATATTGACTATCTTTCAGTGTCTTCATCAATCGCTATCGTGACTTGGACCCACTGATTCGCACCGAGTGCATCAACTCGCTGGGCGTATTCTTCAAGAAGCATCCGTCACATTTTCTCTCTAACGCATACCTTCGTTATGTGGGATGGGTGCTCTCTGACGAGGACGCTCATGTCCGAATTGCTGCCGTCAAAGCACTGCAAGTGGTCTACACTTCTTCCGTTTCCGACCATCTTGCTCCCTCTCTGAACCATTTTACGGAGCGGTTCAAGGAGAGGCTGGTTACTATGGCGGAGGCAGATATTGACGTGAATGTCCGTGTCGGAGTCCTCAATGTCCTCGAGACCATCGAGAACTCAGGTATGCTTGGAGAGGCTGAGCGCGGACGACTCGGAGCTCTGGTGTTCTGCAGCGAGGCCAAGGTGCGCAAGGCTGTTGGGGGCTTTGTCAAAGGCGTATGGGAGGAGTGGGTTACAGACAGGGACGTGGAGATGGGCGGCAAGGACAAGCTGGATAAAGGGCGGATCGGCATCAAGGGTATTTCGGCTTTGCTGGTCTAATGGGGTAGGGCGCTGGACGAGGCGGCAGGAGAGAACGAGGACGAAGACGAGGAGGATTCAGAGCGGAAAAGGGCGAGGGCCAAGACTGAGATAGCCTCTTTCGCTGCAGAACGGAGTCGCACTCATGCCGATGGTCGCGCGGCATTGGCCGCTGAAGCTTTGCGGAACGAGTTGGACACCGTTACCAACTGGAACGTGATCCTCGACGTCTTACTTTTGGACCATTCTGCTTCAGCTGAATCTCAGCAGGCGGCAGCCAATAGCGTCAAACGGGGTAAAAAGAAGGGCAAGGCGCGTTCCGATGCCGGGGACGACGAAGTGGACCAGAGTCTGTCTCCGTAGACGACTCGTGGCGACTGGACGAGACTGAGGAAGGTGTCCTGTTGGAGCTGCTTGTCGCGTCTATTGTCAGAACAAAGAAGGACTCCATTGGTGGGAAGAAGGCTCGTTCTTTCATGCCCAGCTCTTGGACGCCTTTCTCAAAAACATCAGGGCGAAGAAGACGCTGTCACAGATGTGATTACGCGCGCCTTGATCAACGGATTTCCGCGTCTGTTTGTCAAGTATCAGACTGACGAAAATCGCGTGAAGGAGATCCTCATTCTTCCGACGTTGATGATTCTTGATTTGTATCTCGAAATGCGTGTCATGTCTGTCAGTTCCATTCTATACCTTTTCGACGGGCAAATCTCAACTCACACATCGGAAAGGACTAGCTCAAACAGTTCTTGACACACTCTTCGCCTTTGTTGCTGGCATTATCCATGTCCACTATCATGCATCTTCTCTCCGCAACAGCTCTCTCTAACTTGACAGAGTGAGCTGTTGCTCAGATTCCGTCAGGTAGAGCACAGCTGGGTACGAATGGAAACGGGTTCTTCAGTTAGACACCTATTGTCAGTCTGACTCTTGTTCGACCGAGAACCCAGACATCTATTTTCTGGCCAGCGTGGGCCACGCAGACTTGGGATAGCAATTTTGATTCGACATGTGAGGCATGTATTTCCTTGGACATCGTTCAGCAAAAGGGTGTTGCTTCTTCGTAGGAGATGGCGGCTCACGAAGATTTCAGTCATCAGGGGAGACAGTCTCGGTGCCAATGGATGTAGCATAGGCCAAGTCGTGCAACAGAACAATTTCCACCATTGAGGAATGCGTCAGAGCGTGTCATTGACGTGTAATGGGACGCACCAGGTCTCCTTGCGTGAATCCCAGTCCATCGCGTGTTGCGGGTCAATTGATTGTCGACGGTCCCTGTACTTTCCCTAGGATCGCCGGCGTTTAAGTTAGCTAACGACGAGGCGGAGGCCATGCCTGTTCTACGCCTCCCTCTTTTTGCGTCCATCTGAGATGAATAGCGAGAGGTGATCTCCGAGTCCTTGCGGTCGCAAACCTAGTCAGCGAGAAGGAAAGACGGTCCAGGAATATACCACGTACGACTCCGCATTCAAGAAGGGGTCCATCCATCAATATTGGCGGGTTGGCCAGCAATGACCGGAGAGAAATCAAGTGTATGCGGGCTCGTCGAGGCAAGAGTGAGGGTGGCTGCTAAGGAACGCTTGTTACTCGTCATTGACAATGAAAGCAATGAACTCCGGGTCAATCACATGTGCACGTCTATGCCGACGCCGTGAAACTGGTCACTGGGATGTCAAGGCGCTTTCTTTGAGGGTCAGGCTCTGGCTATTTTCATGTTGATGGTGGTACTGGGAAGAGTGGCGGCAAGCTGCGCCGGCGACATCCAAGTTAGTACAAGTGGCTGTGTACGTACTAAGTGATTACCTTGTAAAAACTTCTTTCAGGCCTTCAGTTCCGGTTTCAAATTTGTTTGGATTTCATGATTTATCCATACAAGAACATACCGTAGGTACGTAGTGAGTAGTTTTACCAATGTGCATAAGTAATAACAAGTACGGTCAAGAGGTATACATGTAGGCTGAGAAACTTATATCAGATATTGGGTTGACTCTTCCGAGTCGAAGGAATGCAATAGCTTGACAAGAGCATCGGTCAAGACATCCGTCTTGCACGCCACTGCAGATGTAGCCGCCCCAGGCCAGGTCCAGCATTTCCCACAGGTCCTCGTCGTGTATCTGTAGCGCGTACCCACCCTTCCACGGGAAGTGTATCGGACCGATGGACTGGAGAAGTTTGTGCTCTGTAAACGTCTCTGCAGTTCGAGAGAATGTGAGCATGCCATCCTTTGATCAATGAGGTATAGGAGAAAACTTTGGCTGGGTATTGACGCGTAAAGACTGGCAAAGAGCAGGTCCTGGCGTTGTCGCGGGTGGCGACGGGATGCCCTTGCCGCCGTGGCATACTGCTATTGGCAGCAGAATCCATGATGATGCAGAGAAGAGAGCCATTTGACCACTAGTCAGCGAGGTCGTTGTTAATACATAGTCCGTCGTTGCGCATCCGTCGAAGGTTGGATTGTTGCAGTCGACCAAACCCAGCTCGATCCACCCCTCGTCATCCACAGCTGTTGTCCTCCGTCGTCGTCGTCTATTGTCTACCGTCCAATCTCGTCGTCTGTCATCCGCAAGTGTCGTCCTCCGTGTCACGTGGTCGTCGTCGTCCGTGGTTGTTGTTCCCGTTGTGGAGCTCGTCGTTGTCCAGTCGTGGCATCGCCATTGTTTGGTAGTGGTGATGGTATCAGAGACGAAATTGAAGCTTACCTGCAGGCTCCACCCCGCCCAGGAGATTGCATCCGCGGCGCTCGCAGTCACCCCGCCTCCGTCATTGTCGGCGTTATTGAAGAATGTGGATGCCTCGGACTGAGGACTTACGACTCACAAGGCTGGCGGCTGACGTCGACTTATGCACTCGGGCGCATGCACGTCACTTGCAAGGCGGGGAGACGGCGAAGATGCCAAGTAGTATACACTATGGAGGGCTAGTGAACTGTGAGAGGGCACGCTCACATGCTTTTGTCTGTATCATGAGCCGTCAAGCACCAAGGCCCGAGCTTGTGATTTAGCGCTTCAATCGTACTTATTTTATCAGAATTGTTCTCGCACGCCAAACTCGTATACTTTGACGAACCTTGTTTTTGCGCAAATTCACAACAAGATTGTGCAAGACGTAGGATTATCTCAGGGGAGACTCTCAGCGAGGTTGGGGTATGAGTAGGCTGCGAGCTGTTCCGCGTCAAGATAGCACAGCTGCTCAATCTGTATTTGATTGTTTGCGGGTGGATGAAGAGCATTGTGCCATTTTTGACTGCGCAGCATGACAGCGCCGCGCTGTGGACCGTGACGCTGCAGATGTTGACTTGGTCAAGTAGCCATGATGGGCGGAGAATCTGAACATACATGAACGACGACACACCATGTCGTTTCGTACCACCCCCTCCATTCCGGAAAATGTCAATCTGTGAAGATATTGAGTCCACCGTTGGTGATGAGACGGATAGTGATGGTGGGGCGGAACCAGGATTACGTGGTGTGGAGGACGGCGGGCGGATATAGAGGTCTGTACAGCGTCAGAGCACATGCCGTGGTCAGATAGAAATCGGTATCTTGAGATCCAGATGACTCAAGTAAGAATACGATGAGCGCGCTGAAGCAACGGTCATTGAAACAAATGAAAGTGTAGGGACGGTGCACGCATCTCAGTTACTCCGCGACTGAATGCGTCACGCCGCCGTTCCCTCTTGTCGCGCTGCATCACTCCCTGGCGGTCTGCCTCAAATTGACGCGTCGGCGCGCTCTAGTCGTGCCTGGTGTGGCTCAGCTTTGTCATGATTATTGTCCTGCAGGCGCAAGGGGAGTCTAAGAAACGAGTAGTAGAAACACAGGGTGTGACGGAAAAATGCAACGCAATATGAGAGGGGCACCGCATTCCGTGTCTTGTGCGCGGAGCGGTCGCTCTGCTCTGCTCGAGTCTGCTGCCTCTCTTTTGTCTCCAATGGTCTATTCGCAGCCGTCATCCTGTGGTGGGTGAGGGGTGTTTGCCAAGGCAGTACTGCGCTGCGGGGAAACGGAGCAGTCTAGAATGATTGTGGTGGGCGGAAGGCAAGCACTGCACAAGCTTGATCGAGATCTTAGCCAGATGAAACCGAAAATCTAAAAAACATTGAATTGTGGCAATACAAGGGAACAGATACATTATTAGAGTGATATTTAACATGTCCGAAGAGGTGATACGGTAGAATAAGCGTGATAGGAAAAGTTCGCTCAGAACTTGGACTTCACGAGAATTCACCTTCGGTAATCGGTCCGGACGCAGAGCATCCTGCTTCACGACAAGAGATGCTACACATTCGGAGAAAAATCCATAACTCTAACGGTATAGAATTTATTTTGTGCTAAGAAGTATCAGAACTGTACATGCAAAAATAATGTAATGAGAACGATTTTGAGTACTCGGATGATCAGGGTCCACCTTCCTAATGGAGATCGACGAAGTTTCGCTTTGCAGAAGTTGCATACACAAAACGAATTATCGAAATCTGATAATTTCTTCCATTCGTAACACGAACAGCACAAGATTCTCGAACTCGAGGATGAGCTCTCTTCTGCCCTGCGCGACGCTGTCGCCGACGAAATCGAGATCGCAACGTTCGCAGAAGATGAGACCATTGCTCTGGGCTCGACGTGCACACGGATAAGGATCCTGGCTAGCACTCGAGATATCACTGCGTGGATGGAGGAGAATGAGGGCGGCAAGCAGTGCAGTGCATGGGAGCTCTTGACGGCTCTAGCGGAACGTGGCAGACTTGGTTATCAGGACGAGGAGCTGGTAAGCAGTTCAGATATCTCCCTGACATACGGGACCTAAAGTCTACTAGATGATCGAACAAGCCTTGCACTCGCTCACTGTGCACATCATCTGGAAAAGTCGCGGTTTGACGACGGCACCAGATGACGATTCCCGTCAGCGAGAGAGCCTGGAAGCGCAGAGGGCGACCTTGCTCGAGAAGCTGACTAAGTTTGCTGTCGGGACCCAGTCCAACACTGTGGAAGGTGTCAAACGAGCGGTAGGATGTTCTTCAGTAAGGCTTGACATCGTTCTCAACCTTTACCAGGCCTTTAAAAGCCTACTCGATTTACATGTTCTCTTTGGCGCAAATCAGAAGGTGGCTATTGGCGACACTCCGTTACCTACCGCCACCATGGCGCGAGGACGGATGACGAAGTACCATACCGCTGTGCCGGAAACATTCAAGCTGAGACCGAGCGATATGCTGAGATGGTTGACGATGATACAATTGACAGAGAAGGACGATAGTGTGACGGAGAGTGACTCTGAGGAGTTCAAACCAAACGGTTGATCGTTGATGTTTTTCATGATTTTTGTTCCTCTGTCAGTCAATTCTTATCATTTCTATTGCAGACCAACAATGGAGGCGGGTATATCTGTGTTGCTCATGTAGGCTTTTCCTTGCACATTAATCGCTTACTGTTGCTCATTGTTGACGCCAATAGTACCTTCACCATCTCATCGTTGGGCCCAAGTCGACGGCCGTGCCTCAGGCTAAGCTGAACACCACCACACGCAATTCCCCGCTCGCTCGTCACATCATGCAGAACATTGTAGACAACCATGACGAGGTCAATCCCTGGGACATCCTGCTGTACAATCCTGTGAATAGGCGGGACGCGACCACCAATTCGGATTTCGCTGGCGACGACAATTGGTTGGAGCCTCCTGTGAACAAGGTCGTAAACAATCGTCAGGACACCTTCAGTCGGACGTTCGTCAGTCCGTCCCTATATGGTTGAGATGCATTGGCTGACCACCTTTCAGCTTAGGTACCGAATGTCCCGCGAACGACTTCCCGACGCTTCCGCCCGACGTTGCATTCTTCGATGGCTCCAAGGTTGCCATTGTATCGAACGGAAGGTCTGTACCGACGTTGCCTGGCAGATCCCCTTGCTGAATTTTCTCCTTAGATGCGCCAGCTCCTGCTTCTTGTTCAGCTTAAGGACCATGTCCCCAGATGCAAAAAAACAAGTGCTGAGCAGTCCGCAGATTACTATGTCAAAACAGGAGGGCTCCAAGACTGTCGTTAACGTTGTCGGCGGAAAGAGTGATGTGAAGCAACATTATGAACTGTCGGGGGACAAAGTACGAGCTTTGCGACGATCCAGGGTGAGATCAAGGTTTGGGCGCCTGTTATCAAAACTTGGGGCTGCCTGATGGTATTTTGTAGACGACTGGTCTGATAGACGACGAAGCTGCGAACGAGGCCGAGAAGAAGGAGGCTGTCGCAGGAGACAACAAGGGTAAGGCTTCTTGCAAGTTCCGGGTCATTTTCACCCTGATGAATTGTCTCAGCTCAAGAGCAAGAGGAGTTCCGTGGAAGATTCGAACAGGAGGATGCTCTCGTCGATGTTTTGACAACCTTTTTGAGGACTACTCGCGCCGGTGCTATCCAAGTAAGACATGGCGCTGTCTTGCTGGCGAATTACGGCCAGCTTGTGACATCGTTCGATCTTCGCGCGACAGTGGTCATTGAGCTGCTACCTGGAGAAGTTAAAACAAACGAAGAAGGAGATCTTGTTCTCCTTGTCGCCGCCCAAGCTCTACCAGAGGTTCGTTCTCCAACTCTGATTCTTATCTTTGCTCAAGTAACATCTAGGCTTCAATTTTTGTCATCAGTTCTTGGGTACCGACGAAGACAACCCTGCAGGTGCTCTGGCTCTAAGAGAAGAGACCGTCGGGCTGAGATGAGAGTAGAAATGGGATGGGTATTTTATGGATATGTACCATGTACCGACGAGTGCGTATATACTGTCTGAAAGAAGGTCCGAGAGTAGTTACGATGGTCTAAGGCATATATAGGATGAGTATAATAGAATGTCTGGAAGTAGTACAAGAGAATAAGAGATAGAAAGACCATTACTGGTCATAGTCCCGGATAGTGCGAGTATCGGACCGCCGTGCTGCGTCTCGTGAGCTTGAATCCTTCTCTTGCCCTAGTATGTACTGACCTCTATCAACAGGCTTCAAAGCAGCTTGGTAGGGGTCTCTTCAACGCTCCGTAAGATCTATGATAGTGCTCGACGACGGGCTATGATTCCATGTTTGTTAGTCTACCGCGGAACTATACACGACCTTGATGCATCGCCCGCTGTCTCCCACAACCTATAACTCCGGCCCCGCCCACCAACATCGTTTGTCACGCGAACGGCGGTGGGCCCCATGTCTACCCAAGCTTGTGCTTGCGCAGACACGCAGGAGGTGGTACGCGACGCAGTAGCATGTCTGTCCTACTACCAACATTCGCCATTCAAATACGTTCGAATTTTTTTTCCGTTGGCATTGCTTAGCTAACTTGTCATCTGCGTCGTAGTTGATGGCGCGTCGGGATATATGGCGTGACGAGACGGATTTTGTACGCGTCCAGCTCCATCTAGAGGCGCCTCCTTACCCCCTCGCCATTCTCCCACGACATGTGCTTCCGATTCCGCCCTCCTCGCCTCGTCAATGGTGGCGGACTCAAGATTATCTCACCTCGTCTTGCACAGTGGTTAAGGAGATGGTACGTGACGCGATGGTCCTGCAAGTCTGACGATTGTTGGCTTGCTGCGCCAGGATGCACACCATTCGGCCTGACGCCCGCGGCCGATACAACGAGCATAAGATTCATAGAGCAGACGGTCATCGACTAGAGCTAAATAGCGTCAAAAAGCACGACGTCAGCATCCTTTGCATCAAATTCCGGGGAGTCGGAAATATCAGGAGCAAAAGGCGGCACAGAAAGTATTCCTTCAGTAGTCCTGACTCTTCGCCATCGCTTCTGAGAACGCGAGTACAGCAGCGCGACCTCTCTCCCGTTCATCTCTTCCATTCCAACAGCTCCGGAGTCCATCCCATACTCATCCGACCACACATGCCAGAGGTGAAGCAGTTTTAGGGTTGGGTGGTTCAAGAACTCGGCGTATTTCTTCTCTAGATGTACCCACTTCCCATTTGCGTGAACACCTGGGTAGTCCGCTGGACCAAAGTCGTCGTACTCGTTGTCAGAAGTGGAGTGTTCTGACACGGAGAATGAAGGTCGGCGACCGTCATCCCGCTCAACGCTGTCGGCGGCGGAATCCGTGTTGTCCTCCCATTCCGACCCAGAGAACGGACCTCGGTCACCATCATCCAGCGGCTCAACACTGTCAACACTTTTCACCTGGCTCCTCATGTCTTTGGTGACTGGCAGACAGTAGGCATCTGGCTCATAGAAGCAGGCTGGTGGACAGAGGGGATGGCGGTGACTCAAAGACAGCTCATCAAGGGTATGCAAACCAGCAAGAGCATCCAAGAAAGGCTGACTGTAGAAGAACCAGGAGGGGATACCCCCATCCTAGGCAGGAGATTGAGTATGTGAGAATAGCAGACATTGAAAACCTGATACCTTTGGGTATTCGTTGATATGAAGAAGTCGGAGATGTCGAAGTAAAGGTGCATCTCGGAGGAGGTGGAGAAGTTCTAAGAGGATGTCACGCACTCCGTCATCGAGGAAACGGACGGTCAAGATGCGCAATGAGTGGCGTCCTTGCCGGAACCACGACAGTAGGCAACCTGTGGCAGATATAGAGATGCTCAGAACCCATCATTAAATCCAAAGCAGTGATGGATTGTGTATTATACGCCCAATGGCGCGAGGCGTCTGGCGTCCCAGCAACGTGAGGTAGCGGAAGTAGCTGAATTCTGTTAGTCCATGAGGGTAAGTCGGAACAGAAAGGCTTACGCGCACTGATTCAGGCTGGAGTAAAGCAGCCCCGATAAAGTCTGAATCTTCTGATAGTATTGGTAGGGTGCGTAACCTCGTGCCCCCTGTCCCGTCTTGTGCAAACCGAGGATCCCGCATGGCCGCGACCAGCTGTTGAACGACCACGATAAAGAGTTCCGGGGGAAAATTCGGCACCGACATAAACTTTCTGAAGGAGTGGAGGGAAGTCCTGGTGGACAGGTATTGCAGAGTGTAGGTGCCGCTTCCCCGCACTCCCAAAGACGCTAATGTTTGGTGATCCTCAACGCGCCGGCCGTTGTGCATGAGACTCAAGGAGAGTTCTTGAGTCGTGACGAACACAGAGCCCAAGAACCTACATGATGTTGTCCCAATGTTGCCCGATATCGCTAGCGTACCGGTACCTTACCGTTTGCAACGTGTTTGAGGCCTCGACGGTGAAGAACACAGACGGACCATACAGGTCCGCCACCTTGACACTCTTAGCACCCAGATGAAATGTAACTTTATAGCACACACCTCGAAAGTGACAGGTGCGCAGTTATCTGACTCTCTCGTCAACGTCTGTTCACCAGCAGTCCCTCTTGCATAGTCCCGTCTTTCACCCTCCTTCGTGGTTGAGTCGCGTGGGCCACTTTGAATAGAGAACAAACAATAATCCTCATCCGCCAATACCATCGGGAAGGGGGCCGTCGCCGAATGGTCAAGAGCGCCGTCGTGGGGTGGACGAGAGAAGAGAAGGCAGGTGGACCCAGGGTGGACCGCTTGATACAAGTTTGATGACGAGAGTTTGATTTGATCAAGTCACAAATTTGCCTGCCAATCGGCAACGCATTTCGCCGAACAGAACTTGAACACGGACCATGAAGAGTCAACACGGCTTGCTTAACTTGGAATGAGGCTCTGTCTACTAGCCTACTAGGCAGGATCGTCCAGGTGCGCTGTCGCCGACGCGGGTATCTCTGGCGGCTTGACTGATTGCAAATGTCTAGCTTCAAATCCAATCACGGGCCCCAGGGTGACGAAGACGAGATTGAAGACGAGGAGCCCTCCACTTTAGCGGTCGCATAGTCCAACTCTCGCATGCCCAGCACTGCTCCTGGCGCTGCAGCGGAATACTTTCCCACGCGCTCTAGACTGGCCGGCGTGTCCCATCCTGTTCCCTTCCCGCGTTCGCGTTCGCCCGTCTTTAACCCCTCAAGTGCGTAATGCTTCCCCGGCCGTATTCTCGCTGCCAGTACCGGTACCACAGGGTCGTCTTTCCATATCTCATTTCACCTCCACGCCGCCCAATTGCCGTGAACATGGTCGTTCTCCATGCTCATTCTCTATAGACTCCAAAAAGGCGGGCGAAAAGTTCCGTTCAATTGGCGCCATCCTTTATGCTGCATCTACTCTCGCGGAAACTCCACTCAACTCACAATGATCTTCGAACGTGTATAAGTTATGGATCGTCGCAGGTATTGCTCGCCTCTCGGTCCCGCATGCTCCCGCCTAATGAGCGTGTTCTTCCTAGCTGCTCGCTACTGTATATCATTTGGACTCATAGCACAATTCATCGGGATCAACCCGAGTCTTCTCGTCCTCAAGCCCTATAACGGTATCATTATCTGGTTCAGATCAAACTAAACCAACGCCTCCCGCTGGTCGCATAGACTACCGCGACCAAAGACGTGCAGCCGCTCCGGGCAAGTCATCGTTCGCCTTCATGTCTGTGCACAAAAATTACAGGTTTGTTATCGTCAGTATGCGGTGCGTTCTCGGCGACTCACAATTCTTCAGACACTTTGCCGACGATGGTGTCTTAACTGTTGGAATCTGAGTTCACAGCTACGTCACCGATCCTTTCACTGTATCGCGATCACTCGCTGTTTATTTTATCTTGACTCATACTTTCTATATTTACATCGTACGTAGCCGTAGTCAGTAGTTCTTGCTTGCCTTTTGCCCCCATCACCGTCAATAGACCTTGCTTGGACCGTCCGCTCTTTGCACTCCCATCCCCGCGCTGTCCGTCTGTCCTTAGGTTATGGGCCCCGACCGTCGCTAATCACCATCACATCGACCCCTGCGCTTCTACCTTCTCATCGTCGTCGTTGTCATCGCCGTCGACTCTCGTGCCATCAGTGCCATCACCCGCCATCGTGCCATCGTCCTCCGTGCCGTCGTTCTCTGTGCCATCACCAGTCCTTTGCTATCATCACCGTGCCATCTCCATCGTCATCGTGCAATTCTCTTTGTGCCGTCTCCACCGTCATCGTGCCATCGCCGTCATCATGTCGTCTAAACCCGCTTCCCGTACCATCATCCTCGACAATACCAACTACAGCAACTGGTCCTATGCTACCCAGATGTCGCTCACCAAAGCTCGCGTCTGGGCTGTTGTCAGCGGTGCTGAGCCACGCCCCTTAGGTTCCCCCAACTCCAAGGCTGTCCAGTCTTGGGTGAAGCGGGACGAGGAGGCCATGTCGCGCATCGTTGAGCTCATCGATACCGATCAGTTTCACCTCACTCGCAAGATGCCGTCTTCCGCTGAGGCGTGGGAGAGTATTCGCACCTTCCACACCACAGACGGCCTCAGCACTGTCATCACCGTGTTCTTGGGGCTCTTCCGAAACAAGAGGAAGGCCAACGTGTCCATGCGTGACCACATTGGATCCATCGAGTCCACCGTGCAGAAGCTCACCGACCTTGGCGAGGTCTGCTCCGACCGCCTGGTCATTTCGTTTATCCTCGCTTCCCTTCCCGCCGAATACGACCGACTTGTCATTGCTCTCGATTCCCACCCCGACCACAATAAACTCGACTACGTTGTCACTCGTATCCTTAACGAGGAAGCCCGCCTGGCCAATGAGCACGAAATTGCTCTTGAGGCTGCCACCTCCAGTGCTCTTGTTGCTGGTGGTCCGCGTCGTACCCCCGTTGATCGCTCCACCATTACATGCCACAAATGTGGCGGTGTTGGACACTTCCGCAACGAGTGCGGAACTTTCCCATTCAATCTCACCTCCCAGTCTGCATCGGCACCGCATGCCAGCATTGCGTACGCCCCTCATTATGCTCTCTAAAAGCAGTGGGAGATTTTCGGTTGTCTTCGAGCTGTGAACTAGTGGGAGTGTTGGAATCTGAGTTCACAGCTACGTCACCGATCCTTTCACTGTATCGCGATCACTCGCTGTTTATTTTATCTTGACTCATACTTTCTATATTTACATCGTACGTAGCCGTAGTCAGTAGTTCTTGCTTGCCTTTTGCCCCCATCACCGTCAATAGACCTTGCTTGGACCGTCCGCTCTTTGCACTCCCATCCCCGCGCTGTCCGTCTGTCCTTATTAACGGGGCCAGTATCTGGTCCGCTCATCGTCAGTGCCCTCCTCCATTTGGCAATCAAAACGCGCTCCTCCGGAAGGGAATGTGGCACAGTACCGCGCTAGGAAGGTATCGGACGTGGTATTATGTGTTGTTCGCAGTAGTTGTCAGTTTGAGCAGTCAGACGACTTAGTTCGTACTGCTTCGCTCGAGGATCGAATCTGGCTTGGTGAGTGTCTAAGCAGCGCTGATACCAATGTTTTGACGTGCTATGTCTGTAGACCTGTCGCACGAAGAAGTCTTCCTTGTCACGCTGTTCTTCCAGCTCCCGCTCTCCGCATGTCTTTGCTTGGCGCATCGGGTCTTTCCTCTAGGGTGACTGAGAATACTAGTTTGTTCTGGTGGCACCCTCCCTCGATGGAGTTCGTCAAGCTAAGCCGGGACCAAGTATCTCCCAACTTTCTTTCGCTCGCGTTTTACTACTAACCAATGACTTAGTTATGGCGTCTTACTACTCCCTCCATCAACATGTATCGACTTCCGACACCTCGAATGTACGCATCTCAGACAAAACAGCCGAGACTGTAACATATCCAACGTCCAGTCCCGCATCTGGTACAGACGTTCCATTCGCCGAATCTGTCGGTCCTGACATCAAGTTTCATCAGGAAGTGGGCGGCGGAGGTAGCGGGTTGATTGTGAAACTATAGTTGCCTCCAATCCAATGTATCAGTTCTCATTTCTTGATATCATATCATACAAGACGCCGCCTATCTATGGGTTTTCCTCCCATTGCAATTGAATAATTCTGAGCTCATTTCAAGCAGTGCAGTGTTACAAAGCAAAGGATTGCAGGATCTGTGAGACGAGAGGCGACGAATGTGCGACCTCATTGAGGACCCCCGCGCGACCTTGTTCAAAGAATTCGCGCCGCGCGGCCGACCTTGACCAAAGAATCTGCACATTGGTATGGGACGGACGGACAGCCAAGACAGGCCGGTATCAGTCATTTATTTCGGGCTTGCGAATTCATTCTCAGAGACGAATGTAAGTTAAACTTTGATGGAATGGATGTACAGTACAGTAGAAGAAGCATGCAAATATATAATTGCTCAAATCAACTCGTTATCTTCCCTTCCCTCTCTCAACATTCCTTCTCTCTCTCTCTCTCTCGTCCATCTCATTGATTCCATTGTGTTCGCTTTGTTCGCTCGCTCGATCTCGCTCGTCACGTCGGTCCAAGTCAGCATCAGCTGCGCTGCCCGCGAACCAAAGTCACGAAGAGCGAAGCACCAGGATGAATGACACTGATGAATGTCCCCGCAAAGATCTTGTTGCCGTAGAAGAAGAAATCGTTGCAGAACCATCCACCAGTGGTAGCCAACAACCGGTGCCAGTAGTGAGAGCCTATAAGCCCGAGGGACTGGGCATCGTACCCGGTCACATTCTGGCGTTTCTTGGCAGTGTTGACCACGGTATCAGCATCTGCATGCTTGTGTTAGAGCATTCGAGGATACTCACATCCACTCACCCTTGATTTTGTAGTAGCGGTAGTAGATCAACCACAAATGGAGGATGTCGACGATGCCGAAGGATACTCGATGAGTGTATTGTGTCGAGACGGCGCAGTAGGGAGGTTCGTGGCTTCCGTGGTGGAAGATCATGAGTAGGATCATGAGCATGCAATGGTTGAAGACTTGGCCCCAGCCTTGCATCAGGAAGGCAAGCACCACGTTAAGACCGCGGTAGAGACGGTCATCGCGGCGACCAGCGGCGCCGGTAAGACGGTTCTCGAGAGAGCGGGTGGAGGTCATGGGGTATTCGCCGCCGACACCAACGCCGTAGACGAAGAGGGATATGCCATAAGCGATAACCCAAGACGGACATGAGAAGAATCACGCCAATGAACATGACGGCATCCTGGACGAGACCGAATTTACCTGCAAGAGTTATTAGTGCGAATATGGCATGTGTAGAAATGACACTCACGTCCGATCCAATCACCCTCAATACCGACAAGGACTTGACCGATGATAATGCCGATGATTTCGAGGTAGGTGACAGCGAACACCCAGTCTAACGGGAGGTCGTGTGACGCTATCGATGAAAGATTTGCGGCCACTCACTCTTGGTGCACGAGGTGTATTTCTTCCCCTCCAGACCTAAAAGCAGCGTTGGACCTAGATCCCGACGAGAATCCGAGGAAGTCTGCGACTGCAATAGCTCTATCGAGACAACCCACGTCCCTCGAGGATGCCCGTAACCTCCCTTACCAGTACGCCGCCACAAAAAGTCTGGATATCTGTGAACGTGAGCGCATAATGGTCTGACCCCGCGCAACACCACCGAATCCACACAAGTAGGCAACCACTACAACGAACGGACGAAGAAGGGGAGAATATATATACATATCTATATTGAAACCACGAACGCACATGATACACTAATAATGGATGAGGAAGAGCAAGGGAGAGGGGAGTGGGTGAGACAACGTCCGAGGCGACACGCGTAGATAATCCAACGACGACTGCGGAAGGGACGGCGTCATGACCGGGTGTCTAGCCCATCCGCCCCTCCTTCTTCTTCTGCTTCCTCGGCGGCGTGACTGGCCAGCCCGCGTTCATCCCCCCATACGGGTACTTGGCCCTTTTCTCTGCAGGCTTTAGGATCTGGGAAGCCAGTGAGTAAGTATGGGAACACTTGGGATGAATGACGGGAGGCGGAGCGGCGGCGGACGAGGAGAAGACGAGCGCTTGGGCGACGAGCAGGGTCAAGGTGGGCAGCGTCGACGAGTGGAACCGTATCAGCGACAGAGAGCCGCGCCTGAGTGCAAACGTCGACCCGACTACAACCCAGTATTCACGCACAACGTGACCCAACTCGTTTGCGCACACCACATATACAGTGACCAAAACGGGAAGCCGTACTCACCTGGAACGAACACAACAATGTCTCGTCGACGCTCAACATAGCCCCCGCATTATCAAACTCCCCACAGTAATTGGGCGCCGAAAAGAGCGTCACCAGATGCCGCTTAGCGAAAAACTCGTACCCGTCCTCGACGACCTGCGAGCGGTGTAGTTAGCCATCTGAGTAGCAGTTGGAAGGGGGATGTCATCGATGACAAGCACAGCCACATCCACACGACGCCCCAGACATAAGATAGCGCGCGACGACCGCAACGTCGACAAAGCCCAGTGCGCAAGAAGACAATGGCCTACAAGGAAGAAAGGGAGATTCGTCGACTCACCTGATGTGCGCGGCATATGAAATCCATATCGTGTTTCTGCAAGAATCTCGACACGACATCCCGTCCAAAAGTAAACGACACGCCGCGGTCGTTCTCTGACCAGCCGGTGATGTCTTTGTCGGGGTCTGACCATAGGAGATCGCAAAGCAGCGCTGGTGTAGGCGTCAATACATATGCGACGACGGACAAGCTAGGCACGAAGCGGAAAGGGGTGTACGGATCCGATGACAGGATGGAGAGTAGGAAGGAAGACGATACGCACAAGTATCGGGGACATCTGTCGGTCTCATCACCCGTCGTATTTGCTCCATCGACTGCAAGTCCGGACTCAGCCCTCCGTGCGTCGTGGAGATCTTCTCATCAATGATCGCCGCGATAGGTAAACAGTTGAAGCAGTCGGTGAAGGCCTTGCACAGCTATGAAAAGATTAGCGGGAGGTTGGCAAATGAGCGGAAAGGTACACGCACATTCGTCGTAAAGCCGTAAATGCTATTTACACTCGCACATTCGTGATTTCCTCGGTGGATGAAGAGGGGAGGAGGAGGCAGATGGTCTCAAAAGACTGCTTGCCGCGGTCGACGTAGTCGCTAAGTCAGAGGTAGTTGGCCTCTGGGGGGAAGCCGCCGTACTCGAACAGGCGCAAGAGGTCGTAGTATTGTCCATGGATATCACCTGGGGAGGATGAATTAGTAAAAGGCGTTGTGGGCGTACCAAAAAGGCAGTCGTATCGGGGATGGTGGGAGCGGAGCGTTTGTAGGCGAAAAATTGTGACAGTGAGGAGGAAAAAAACGCACCGCACATCTTGATAGGCGTCTTCCAGCTCGAGCGGAATGGACTGGTTGATGTAAATGTCCCTTGCCTTCGTGCACAGATATTTCATCTCGTAATCGAAAGCTGGGCGGGTATTCCGGGGCGGTTGCCGCGCACTGTGATACGATCAGCATGGATAAAGGGATGAATGGAGGCGAGATGAAAGGCGGCGACAACAGCAACGGCAGGCAACGGGCACGGTGCGCAGGTAGGCAAGCGACGAATATAAAACCCTCCACGCTGTTCGTAGGCGGCAAGCGTACTGACCGCAGCCTTGTCAAGTCCTGGCGACGGTGCCAGCGTGCGAAACGGTGCACCGCTCGGGCTGGCTCGCATGGAGCGTGTTTGAATCATGATATGCGTCCTGCTCGTGCCCCTCGACCGTCCAAACAATCTACAGCAAACTACAGTCTCATTCCAGCCTCCTGACCAGACCAGCCAACGCAACGCACCGCCAAAGAAAAACGACGCACTCCAAGCCAAATCAATCTTGGTCGTCTGTCAGCCATGTCCCCATAACGACACTCGTCGGCTGTCTCGTTTGCTGCGGGCTTCTCTGCACTGTTCGTCTTTTTTTCTGTATCCTCGTCGCTGGTCGCACGGGTGGGCGGGCGTGTGGAGGAAAGGAGGATCGAGGGATGATACCTGTATCCTCGAACGTGATGGCACGTTCGAACTAAACGCTATCCCTCCACCTGCGTACGCACCCGGGCCCGCGGCAACTGCCGTCCGGGGGTTCGAGTCCGACCAAATGCCCGCACAATTTTCTCTTGTCTCTTATCTAGAGACATTCATATACATTTTTGCGCCACTTTAAGCGTCTTTGGCGCGTAATCTCGTAGTTAGAATGTGTGTAGGTAGTCCCAAACACGAATTAGAGCGTTTTGGCGGCCCGTACCTGCGTGACTTCTTAATTTGGAAGGACTTCGTTGATACTTTGGTCATAGTCTCGTTATACCATCCGCTTACGGACCCCTACCCTATAAGGGAACCCTTGGTTACGGAAGGGTTCCCTTATAGGGTAGGGGTCCGTAAGCGGATGGTATAACGAGACTACTTTGGTCATAAGTCAAGAGTCGGGGTCCGAACCGGACCGCACATTCATAAATTACAGTACTTACATAGGAAGAACAAGAGATGATACATGTTAGGAACACAACGGTCTATGATGTATGATGATGGCATGCGAGCAATGGCAGCGAACGAAGCGGAAAGGAATAAAATCAAGCACATATGCAACAACTAGCAACCCAGCCGGGTGCTAGTAATCGTCCGCAGAGATCCAGACGTTTCTATGAACCAAGAAAAGCGCAGTACAGGGAACGAAAGTCATGTTGACTTTTTCTGCAAGCGAGTCAGACGTCCCAACCCCTCGTTACAGCCCAGGAGACTACAGGACTGACTGGTTTTCCCATCATCAAGCAATCACACTGTGATGACGGCGACGGCTGAAATGACCAACAGGGTCAGCGGCGTGTTTGGACAAGATACGAGCGACGGACCTGCCACAAAAGATTCTCCCGAGGTGGCGGTGGGCTCTGCACCGACAAGGCTAGTGTCATGCAGTCGCGCAGCTGGAAGGGAGGTCATACTTACAGTCGGAATGGAGAGAAGGGCCACATACACACACCTTTTGCTGACTGGCTAGGGTGGAAGACGCTGTGGTGGGTTGAAGCGCAACATCCTGGAGACTTGTTGCATGTGGGAGGGCATTGAGCAATGACGAGACGCTGGGGAACGCTAGAAGAGTCGAGGGAATCCGCGTGCCGTGGGACGACATGAAAGAGAACTGGTGGAGGTCGACGGCTTTTCCAGAGTGGGCGAAGCGGTGAGCTTCCCAGCCGCGTAGTGAGACTTAAATAGAAAAGTTGCAAAGGATAACGCGGTGATAAGGAAAGAGTGAAGAGGCAAAATAGCCATCGGAGATCGCCGTGCAGGGAGAGCCGTTACCACGATCATCCTTACCCTTACTCTGCCCTTACACATCCGGCACAGTGCGCGGTGATGGTATACGACGACGTTCAGTGTGTGATCATTCCACTGTACATTAAATCATACACGTAATTTAAGTATTCCAGCAAGTTCACGGAGAGGACTGCACTTCCACGGAGAAAACATATAGTGGATACCTCGAAAGATTCAACATCAAAACACTGCAAGTATTCAGCCGACAAATAGGAGCCTGCGAGCAGGTAGGGTACCATAGCAAGGTGGGCGAGGGGTTTGTCAAACAAACTTATCTTCGTTCCAACAACATCGTGACTCGGGGGGCTGAAATGGCGCCGGAGGATTGCTTCTAAAAGGGATCACCACTTCGCGCACGGGATCATAGCGACCCGCAGGACGCGACAGTCGCGGCGAAGACATCCCGTGTGCGAGTGGAGGCAGTGTCATGGGTGGAGAGGTTTCGACGGGCGATAGCTCTGCTTCCGTCGCAGGACCGAGAATCGGCGGAAGACGAGGTGCATTCCATGGGGGTGGGTGTCGTAGAGTTGGGATTGTCAATGGAGGAGAAGGGAGTATGAGACCAGGAGAGGGTGTCCGGAGAAATACATAAGGTCCGCTTTGACGCCTGGGCGGACTGTATCCTCGCGGGATGAATTCCGGGACTGGATCAGGCGTTCCTTGCTCGAGCAGCTGAAGGCTCGATTGGCCCAATGACCCAGAGCAAGGATTAGTACCGGAGGGATAGCTGACAGAGGGTTGTGGATATCCAAATCTTGTGCACCGACCATGGTACGCTGACGACGACGGACCGCCAACACCAGGAGGTGGACCAATAATGACAGAATCTCCCGCAGTGGGATACGGACCGTATTGCTCTCGTCGCGTCAAGGGAGCGTCGGATTGTCGGCAACGGTGGCGAGATGCCTTCTGCCGTTGGCTCTGAAGATACACCTCAAATTAGGAACATATATTGGAAACAAAATTACAGCGCATACTTGAAACCAGACCTGAAAAGTTAGAACAACATCAGCATTTGCGTATATGTAGCAAAGTGACGACAGACTTTCACCCGTTGAGCGCTCATCCCAATCGAACGGCATATGTGCTCAATCTCTTCGTCGGTTGGAAAACACGTCTAATCTCCGTCAAAACGGTATATTGTCTTTTCTTTTTTTAAAAAAAACACAGGGACATACCTGAGCTAAAAGTGCGTAGAGTACTGTAGACTTTTGACCGGATCTTCATGGTGTTTGGACCGTGACACCCAAAACCTGTGGAGTAGATCTTCATTACCTCGGTTATTACCTTATTTAGTAAGCCCGCCGCCAGGCGGGCCCAAAAAATTACCTTTTTAAGCCTGCGTACTCAATTCAGAAGCTCTGTGATGCGTGATTTTAGGCTCAGATCTTCATTTCACAAGGGTCCGTGATGCGTTATGCGAAAATCCGGTCGAAAGTCTACAGTACCGCGTATTGTATAGGACTTGGTTCCGCTTCCTCGGTATCCGTCCCCTCACCATGCGACTCCGAAAAATCGTTGCGAGATCGCGAGCGGGTACGGGAAGAACGTAGTATGCCTGGCTCTTGGGACATCTTCTGATGGTCCGACGTGTATGTAGCAGAGGTAAGCCTTTGTCGTGTATTCGTGACAAAGAAAAATTATTCGGAACAGAAGTTGTACGATGGGGAATCGAGGAACGCGAATTTGACACAGTGAGGATATTAGATAGAAAGGAATACAGGTGCCCAACCGTAAGGAAAGCACTTAGAAGGCCCGAAGAAAACAGGGTGCGACAAGAGTAATGACGGCATCCGATGCAGCCAGGACCGTCTTGTATCTAATCATTATTTCGCAATTGAAGACGACGGGGTGCCAATTTGAGTTTTCGGACGTCTTGCAACTGTTCATTTCGGGCGGTTTGACGATTCTGATGCGCTACAGTACATAAGGCTACTAAATTGGTGTGTTAGTTGTCATCGCGAGGCTACTAAATTGGTGTGTTAGTTGTCATCGCCGGGGTCTTGATTGCCGTGTCCCTGGTCATTCGCAGTAATTTGGAAGTCCCACATTCGTCATTTGACTTCCCCAAGGATCGAGGTTATCGCACCATCAAAGTACGGCAGTGACACCCTGCTTGGAGCGGGAATGACCGGACGGTGACTTGGAGCTATTGAATCGAGAGCATCCGCAGGTGAGGTCCTCGGATTTGGTGGCTCACATCCGTTAAGCTTTAGCATGGCACATGCAAGCTGAGGCTCGTCCGCTTGGCTGAGCTGATACTCAGTACTAGCCTCCCTCCGGACTCAGAGTTCCGGAGTACGGAGCATTGCGCCGGGAGATGAAGCGTCCGTCGATCAGGAATCCGAATGGTCCGTGCCGAGTAATAATGAATGATTGAGTTATATCATTGCCGTTGTCCGGCTCTGAACCGGAATCACCTTACTTACATGGCCATGATCCTCGACCTTTTCTATTGCCCTCTAGCTCTTATAGTAAGACATGGGGCACAGGTGCTGGTCAACTTGGCGAAATGGTATGTGACCGTCCGGCGAATCAACCCCATATCATGTTAGATCATGTTATGCAATTAATTTCGCGATGACCAATCTCACATCTGGCGTGTCTCTGTTCCGTGTGCGTAAGAGGCACTCTCTCTTACTGAACTCGCACATGCGGTCGGTCATTTACCTTGTCCAACTCTGAGAGTTACCGATGGAAGCGAGGACACTGAGATAACGGAGTTTGAACTTGGCAGTGATAACGACACGGGAGCAACTCGTGGCGCGTGAAGGGCAAAGTCTGTTTGCGGCATCAGAACCTTTGCCTCCGATGGCACAGGTCGATGACAACATCAGCATACACGGTAAGACACGGGGTTCTCAAGCTTTTGTGAAAAGGGGTGCGTTATGCGTTACGGTGGTCTTCAAACTCAGACTTTGGCGCCGGAGGGCGCGACCTCGCTCAACCATCGGCAGATCACACATGAGCATCTGCAGTATGTCGACTATGCGGTGTCTATCTTCAGTAGGACTCTTGTGAAAAGTGGACAAGAAAACCCGACCATTGTCGAGGTCGATGAGCGGGACGGCGGCAGTCAGTAACACAATGACACACCTGTTGATCGATAGAAGCTGTCAATGTCTTAAATGGATTTCTAAGACAAGACCCCGAAACCCCATCCACACAGATCCACACAGACACACAGACTAAGTCGGTGAACCTACCCCAATCAGGCATGGGTACTTGATCAATAAATAGCACGGCAGAGTTATTGATGTTTGAACGGCGGGGATGCCGCATTTGCCGAACTGCTGCCGAACAATCGCGGATGCTGAGAGATCATAGACTATCATAGATGCCAGGGAAGTTGGAAGTTGGAACGAAACGAATTCGGCTGCTTTGGGTAATCGCGACTGATCCGTCGATCGCTGTGCTTGCCCTCTTACCACGACTTGCTTTACGCAGCTCGTGTGTCTCTCCTCCTCTCACGATGCTGGTGGGCTCAAGGCGCGGTGATCACCACAGCGCGGCGCCGCGGGTCTTGGTTCCACTGGCAACTGAGTTCAACATGACGCAAAAGCCCAGCCCAAGCCGGTCTTGATGCTGCAGGACGACGAAGACCGACGATGACGGCTTGTGGCTCCCCGCCCCCATAGGTGGATGGCTATGTGGACGGGGCCATCAAATTCACTGGGTGCGCCGACCGGGGGCGGGCGCTCGCATAAGGTACGTGTCTTCTTTTGATTCTCCTCGGATACGCCATTTCTGCACTGCTCTGCATCGGCGCATCCGTGTTGATTGCCGAATTCTCTGTAGATCTGCTTCTACGCGTGGGCTAAGTCCACCAATAGGGCACCCACCCATATCCGCTCTCTGCACCCCCCGACCCAAGACCGTCGCAGGAGTCGCGTCTCCTTTCTTGCCTCCTGCACTCTCCGTACCTTCCCTGTCCCTGTGCCGACTCAGCGAGGGGGGAGACGATTGACGGGCACGAATGAGTGGGTTGGGGTGCAAACGAGGTGGGTGGCTGGTCCAAGCTACATCCGGCACTCAATGCGGAGATCAGCTTTAGGACTGGTAGGCAAGTCCTTTCATGTTCGTCCTGATCAGTCCACCACAGCACGCACCTCTGCTACCTCCCCGAGTGCCTCATCCTGCAAAAGATGCACGCACTAAGGTCAAACGGCATAGGGTCAGAGCCCTCATCCACCCTCGCCGAACGTTGTGCGTACCGCCAACCTCCTTCCTCCCGCATCGATGCATGTCAGGCCGTGCTGCTTACACCCACCTCCCCCACCATCATACCGTCCTGTGACAAGCGCCCCGCTCCTGGGCTTCCGACGCTCTTTCTAGTAATATTCATGTATGTTTGTAGATTGAATATATGGTATCGCATATCCTTCTTTTCCATGGGTGCAGTCCCGTTCACTACCGCAGCAAGACACACTTGTAAGTCTCGGTTTTCCGCAACCGCAACAGGATGTTTCCAAAGTGTTCTTTCAATGTCAACAAATGTGATTGCGTAGGTCTAAATGACTGTAGTTGTACTGGTAACATGAAGCCAAATGACCCGTAGGTCCTGATCCTCCTAAAAAAAAAATCCTCACAAGCAATGTCCTTCCGTCGGGTGAAAGTCAGGAAGTAGGATCAGAAGATCAAGAAGCCGCCTCATCGGGAACGATCTGCAGAGCCCGACGTCGCGCGGTGCTGGGTCCCGGGGCGGAAGTACGCTGTGGAACCGGGTGTTTTTGCGAGGTGGGCTGTTGGCGGGGAGTTGAAGAGAGCAGGAAAGCGGTATAGGGGCGTGGGTGCGAGGGGGGCCAAGACGGCACTGGTGAATGGATGACTGAATCGGACTCATTCTGGATGAAGAATTGAGTGTTCAATTGCTGTGAGAGAGCTGGTGGGGGTTCAGGCGCATAAGGGAGTAAGGAAGGAGATGATAATGGGGACGATTGCCGCTGGTAAGGCATGAACTCTACATTGGAGTACGTCGAGGGTTTGCCGCGACGAGCGGCTGGGTATTCGTTGTTGGGGACCACCAGATTGGCCAGCGCGGGGACTTGGTTGATGGAGCGAAGGCCCGCATTGTCCATTTCATTGTCTAAAAGATACGCAACTGTGCAAAGTGTGGTGAGTACGCGCCAAACAATGTCTAAGTAAACAGGGTCACCGAGATGCCACTTAGTGTGCGAGCCCTTCCGTACAGCGTACGTTTCTTTCATGAGTCGCGGACGACGAGCTGTTTCGATTTGCGACCTACGGGCTGTTGAGCAGCTCAGATATAACATTAATGGCACCAGGACTCGCCGGTTTACGCGTGAAAATGAGACGTCATGTCCGTCGCCGTCGTGCTTTTCCGTATATCTTAGGAAACCCTGGGAAACGATGAACTCATTCAAGTTGAGAGGGTTATTAGGGGGATACTTACACTAGCCCTCATGTGCCGAACGGGTCCCCACTGTCTCCCTGTCAGCATAGTATGTTAAATGTAAGTGCCATAGGGAGGGGATTGTAATCAACCGTCGGTCCACCTCTCAATGGCGTTCTGCGAAGGAACTATTAGCGCTTCTGAATCAAACTAGAAAGTTAGCATCATCTCACTTTGTCCCATTTGGGTCTCGCCACACGTTGCTCCCAGACGTACACGTCCCCCGGCGAGATCAGTTTCCTTTCCTCCTCACTCAGGCGCCGACTCGTAATCATTGGTAGGTGATTCATGGCCACAGCATGGAAAATGACATTCGCGTCGGATGCTGTGCGGATGCGAAGTTGAGAGCAGGTTTTTCTGGGGAGCATGGCAGGAAGAGTGACCGAGCGGCAGAAACGTGCGGGCGTAGGTGAATTTATCCGAACGCGTCATCTATATATAGCATTGATTGACTGCACTAAGAACACGCTCCGCCCCTACCGAATAGCCCCTACCGATGTTAATTGATGCTGCCTCGTTGGTCAAAAGTTCGGTTCATGCCGGGAAAGATATTAATGGTACATGTGCGATGATAGTTGCAGACGAAGAATTATGTCTTTGGTCGAAGGGGAGATGTTACTTACTGTTACTGAATAAGTCGGCTAGGCGGGACCGTGCCGCAAAGACGGTCTCCTGTATGTCCTGGCCAGCTTGCAATCAAGACTGCCATCAAAATTAAGACCAGGACGGTGAACGCGGTTTGGTGAATATCCTGCGGCAGTGTCAGCAGGACAAACAGCGAGGTATGGAAGTCCCCGAGATTGAAAGATCAGACCCCAGTCATGTCCCCGATTGCTGACAGTACGCAAGATACCAAGGGACCTCCGAAGCGCGAATCGAAGGGAGAATGGTTCTGTCAAAGAAAGTCGATGCAGGTGCGTCTCCAGGCCATGACACGGGAGTGGAATGAGGTGTGAAACTTATGATTCGGAAGTCAATGCAATGTTCATTCAACCTCGCCCTGGGTCGGAAATCATCGACCATATGGGGCATGGAACAACGAGATGGGCTGCATTCAATAACACCATCACAGTAGAAGAACCGAAATGTACGGCTGGGGACTGATTCATCTCGTATTGGAGTTCGCTTTACCCTCTGCCATGTCAACAAGGTTTGATCGGAAATAACCACACACGGTGTTTTGGAGCTTTTCAATCACCGCATGGTTTTGGTGAGGCCCTCGGCTTTCGTGGATCACATCTTTGAAGTGGCACATGCAAGTTGAGGGCGAGCCAGCTCGTCCACTCAGCTGATCTCATACTGTATGCTATGTACTTGAATGGCTATTCTGATTCATATAAGGCTATTCAGAATTCTTGCCTGTCCCCTCTCGGTCCCTGGCCGTGAGCATCCGTAGCCCGCAGACAGCATAAGCGCTATATTTTACTGTAGTGAACGATGATTGCGCCACACTTCAATACATGTGGGCGATGATTGCGCCACACTTCAATACATATACCCTCAAATCGGGACGTCACAGAGCCTGGAGTGGAAAACTATGCATTTCGTCTATTTGAAATAAATTGCACACTTCCCCGTCCCATGTTAAATTTCAGCTCGCTGAACGTAGGCGCCACCTCAGATGTGGTTGATGGCGCTTAGATTTCGTAGAGTCCTCCCAAAAACATGGGGAGACCATCCCGTCCCTGCTCCAGTATCATCCGCACCACGTTGCTTCAAACCGTACAAGCCACCCCGTGCTCGATGAGCATTCGCATTGCATGTCCACGGGTGCGGGGATGATTCGCAACAGGCGCGTGCCGCGGTGGAGAAGCGCACGTACGATGGCTAGGTGGGTGAGGTTGGCTCGGCGCTCGCAGATCTGACGGTGGATGTGCGGGAGACGAGGGCAATTTCGCTGTAAACCAGGACCGGCTTGCATGAAGGAGGGCCATCGAGGAAGTCTTAGATCTACTTAAAGAGATATCAGCATAAATGAAAATAACAGTCGCGACTTTACGCACCTGATAGATATGCATGCTATCTGCGGACACGCATAGCTCCCATCCAGGTCACCCCATCCCGCGTACGCAGACAGATCTACTTCCATTATGCACAGCGCGCTTGCCCGCGTCAAGTGACAGGGGCCGCATACGCGTTGCATACAGCGGAGTTGACAGTGGGGTGGCGGACGGGGGAGCGGTGGCAATGGGCTGGGGAAGAGATGAAGATAGGGTATCGGTAACGTTTGAAGAGTAGGTTGGTGAGGGCGACTGAAATTAGCGCACTGTAAAGTTCAGAAGAATGAAGATACAACGCACCACATTTCCGGGCACATTGCAGCCGCTGTGCGCGGCCAAGCACGTCACCTGCGCACTCGCGCGATGACCTGCTGCCCATCCCGTCGGTATTTAGAGTCGGTAGGCGTCGACGTCCCGCGCCCGCCATCGTCGCTGGTGGCATTCGCTATGCTGAGCAGCGTGGGGGCCAGCCTGCACCACGAACGTCATCGGGAAGGGCTTCAGCAGTGGCTGGGGCAAGATTCGCGTCAAAATTGGAGGCGGCGTCGTGCTGTATAACGCGGGGTGAGTGCAATCTCAAATGGGATGGGCTCACCAGATGTCCCAGCCTATTGACACTGCTGAGGAAGCACCAATGCGCGCATGTGCACCTCAACCTATCCCAATCCCGCCCCAATTCGGCTTCCAAAAAGTCGGTGTCGTGCCGCACCCACCCTCGTTGGGGCGAGATCCGTGTGCGGTGAGGCGTGGCTCGTCCTGAGGCGACGGCGGCGGCGGCTGATCTTAGACCACCCTGGACAGGAGCGTCGGCGGAGGTTCGGGCGGGCGTCGTTCTCGCTGGTGCGCACATTGCAGAGGTGTGGTGTGGAGGCGGTGTGTGGAGGCGGTGTGTGGAGGCGGTGAGTCCAACGGCAAACGCCGGACTCGGCAACCGAGCTCAGGAAAGGAAAGGAAATTACTCGGCACGGTCCCTACAAGGAACGCCGGTCGGACTACACGAATCTATACAAGTAACATACAAGCTGCCAAGTCCGGCATTTGCCTGGGCGTGCTGTCTGGCGCCCAACCAAGGTCTGTGTTTTCATTTCTTAATTCTGGTCTATCTGATGCGTCATGATTTCCCGAATTCCCTGATGGGTGCTCGGAGAAGAAGGTGGAGGCTCCGACGACGGAGGGAACAAGTGAGCAACGACCGCGTTGTCTAAGGTCATCTAGATCTACAGACAGATCAGCGTGGCAGACGGATACGCCAGTGTTGCACTGGCGTATCCAGTTTTGTCGCTATAGCGCGTCACACCTCGATACACGCCACAACTGCCAGCGATCATGTGCTCAAAAGTTAGTCCATTACCTTCGCGATTGACCTCATGCTCAGAACCTTCTATTCTTCCAGTCTGAATCAGGAGCAATACATGACCATGAACTATGTTGGTCGAGTTTGCGACTCATGTCGCTACCCGTCGACCTGATGGCGCGTATAAGTGTGATACCGAAAATTGCAATGTATTTGTACTATTTGTAGAACGTCTGTTTTTCGCACATGGATTTGCCGTCAGACTGAGAATTGTTCGACCTTGCAATGACGCCCCCATCTATAACTTCCGTACTAGAACTTAGTTATGAGGATCGCTACCCCCATTGATGACTCAAAGCCAGGGCAAGGTCAAATGCATGAATGCCACGAGGTCAACTTTCCCTGACAGAGGGGAGGCAAGAAGGAAGATGGTCCCTGTACAAAACGAAAAGGCAACTAACATGACTTTCTAGTGCCTCGGCTGCAGTTGAATACGGCCACCCTGGTTTCAACTTTGCCCAATGCGACATTAGAGCGCACCTTTGTGCAATCGGACTCCCACGAACTCCAGGATGAACGAATTACTGGCGAGAGGCCAACAGCGATAAGTACAATCCTGCTGCTACGATAGCTATCAACACCCAAGATGTGCCAGAAAATCAATATTTTCTACGCCTACAGTTGCGGGCATTTGCATCATATCCGAAGCGAAGAGGTGCTCTTCACCTGCCCACTGACAACACCAACTGACTCTTGACAGACTGATTGCCACAATCCCGCTTGCCCGCTCAGTGCATCATACGAGGCGGCGACCCAGGTACACGGCGAAGACTATACATTTGAGTACGGATCACCCACCCATTTGACGCCACTGACGCCTAGTTCAGCATTCGTGGGGAAATTTCATCCCGTCAAGAAGCCTGTCCCAACTGTACACTTTGGGACGAGGTCGTGACTCCGACCTATAGGGTCACTGCCAGTGTGCGCGTCAGAACGACTATGATTGTCCATGACCGGACGACGGAAGTCCCAGAGTTGGAAATGACAGAGTTGTTCGGAAACTTGTCGACCGGTTCAGAGGACCCCGAGGAGTGATGCACCGGCCACGCACCTCTCCATCGTCTTCTTACAAAAACTCCATGCTACGCCGCCGCCCATCTATCCCTAGCACGCCTGTCCAATATTGAAATATATGCTTTGAATGAGAGTCCGCCGACGCCAGCGCGCCCGTTTGAGTCGTACAGGGTCAACCTTTTGTTCAAGGTCAAGCTAAGAGAACCACAGCTGGCGTTTGTTGGTTCTACCTTTCTCCGCGGCGGTTCGACGGGCCACATTGAAGTTCTTTCGCTCTATTCCGACTTGCCCTTGTGAGATTAGGTTCAGTTGGCGGAAACACGTAGCGACAGCACAGTAACAAAAAATTCTAGTATGTATAGTGCATTACAGGGACAGTAGATACGATTAAGCACACGACATAAACCCAACAACGGTGGAAAGAACAAATGGACAAAAGATGACGGTAATACAGTGCAAGATCGGATATATACAGCATGGAGAAGACGCAGAGAGCGTGATGGTTGGGAAACAAGGGGGGGAGGCAGCGCAGAGAATGCAGATACAACAAGGAGGGGACGACAAGGTGATGGAGTGAAACGAGGTGTTGGGGAAGTCGGCTAGAACGTCGAGAGACAGATATTTCTCGGTGCGTCCCCGGGTTCGGGTTCTCGGGGGAAACGGTACTGGATGTTGCCATCGCTCGGTCGGCGTCTGCGCTCTTTCTCCTCCTTGCGCTGCGCAAGCTCTTCAATACGCTTGATGGCGACGACGTGCGGTTTGGGCTCCCAGCACCCGCCACCAGTGACTTTGCAGAGCACCGAGGAGCGTTTGAGCGGGTGCGCGTCGAGCGGGCCGTATGAAGGCTCTGAATCAAGGTGTACCTGCACCGAGAACCGCGTGCTGTGGCTATGGGAGGATGAGTCGGACAAGATGGAGTTGGATGTGGGCGACGATGAACGCGACGAGTCCGAGTAGACGAGCTCTGGGGTGCTCGGGACACTGGGGCAGCCGGGCCAAAGTCGTGGATGGGGGCGTCGCGTGGGGGGTGGACGAAGTCGAGGCTCGAAACATCCAGGAGCGGCGCCGAGCGCATAGAGAACTTGCAAAAAAAGATCCCGCCGCACTTGCGACAATAATGTTTCCGAGTTCGAAGACTGTATAAGATCGAAACAACCGTTAGATTACATATGAAGGCAAGAGAAGTAGGATTGACATACGTGAACTTGGCCCGGCACCAAAAGTTATCGCAGTGGGCGGCCGCCGAGTCGGGCTGTGGGCGGGGTGAGCAGGCCGGCAGGCAGCAGGTGGCGTACAAAAACACCTTCCACAGAGTATGAGGCATAAGCACATTGACCTGCGTCTTCGACATGGGTGATGGTGACCAAAAAATCTCGATCCAAAAATAGGGTCGAATTCCGTCTGTAGAGTACAAACAGTGCTGAAATCGTTGGTGCAGACGGTCAGGAACGCAGGAACGCAGGAAGATTCCCTGAGAGAGAGAGACGAGAGAGTTTCCCACGCCCTTTAGGCAAGCCGACGGCGTATTTAATCCGTCCGGTCCGTACTCCGATTGTTTACTAATGCTTACGGCCATCACGTTCACCGATTCAGAGCACCCTTGAAGTCCTTGAAGTGGCAGCACCTTGAAACAACTACCGTCATCATGCCGCTAGATCTCAGGTCCCAGTCCCTCCCACGCAAGCATTGTGTCCTTCCGAGATCTTCTGCGCTCGACCCGTACGTGATATGTGCTTCGAAAGATCTCTACCTGATCCGCTCCATCAGCTGTTACAGATCGTTAATATCGCGGCTCTCTACTCGGATCCGAAGACTTTCGTTGACAAGGTGAGCCATACCACGGACATCTTGCTTAGAAACGGTTTCAAGATGTCAAATAGCCCAAAACCAAACCGCCTTCCGATGTGTCAGCGGATTTCAAGGCCCTGCCAGGAAACTCTACCTTGACAGAAGGCAATGTGACGGATCTCATGGACGCCGACATTGCTGGCGAAGGGCTCGAACTGGAAGCAGTGGTGTTGACTAATTTCAATGCGATTCCACCATTCCTCAGCAATATATCCGACCCGGTGTTGCACGCTTGGACGCAAACAGTTAATGGCTACTGGACTCAGCTCATTCGGACGACGAACTCCTCCTTGTTGTACAATGGTGTCAAGTGTGGGAGATCCTTGATCCCGCTGAATCACACCTTCGTCGTACCAGGTTAGTGCGCGATTCGATGTTGTGCGCACTAAATTTGACGTTCCTTGAGGCGGTCGTTTCAGGTAACAGTACTATTGGGATAGCTTTTGGATCGTCGAGGGCCTGTTGGAATCTCAGCTCTACGACATCGTAAAGTCTACACTGCAAAACTTCATGGACAAACTAGAGCGTTTCGGATTCATACCGAACGGTGGCCGGATATACTGTACGGCTCACAACCAGTTCGATCTGGGTTGGGCGCTAATTCCTTACAGATCTCAATCGATTCCAGCCTCCTCTTTTCACGCAGGCAAGTCTCTGTCTGTACCTCTTGCCTTGCCTTCGCCTGACTTGTGCTTCCAGATGCCACTCGCTCGTTACGTTACAGTTTCCGGAGACGAAAGCGTCTTAAACCGAGCACTACCATTAGCTGTTAGAAAGAGTTTGCGTGGCGGACGGAGAACCACACTATCAACGTCACAAGCCCCACCACGAATCAGGTCTACGCACTTGCGCACTACGCTGTCAACAATAGCGCGCCACGGCGCGAGTCATATTTCTTTCTGATCCACGCCACCAGACTATGACGCTGCAAATAATCCTGCCCTTTCGCCTGCGCCTGCTTTGAGCGAAAGTCAACGATCCGATGTATAAGCCGAGTTAGCTTCTGGTGCGGAGACCGGTACGCGTCTCAGCCACCCTTTCTTGTGGAAATTGTTCTCTGATCATCAAACTTAGGAAGGCTGGGATTACACTGCAAGATGGCTTCCCAACTATAACGGAACCGCCGATCTCACACAACTGAACATCCGTAAAACTGTCCCCATTGATTTGAACAGTATTCCTTGTGGGTTTCTTCACCCCTTGGGCATAGTCCGGCTCTAATATGGTCGTCAGACGAAAACCATTTGCTCTTGGCGCAGCTGTATGGGACCTCGAACGATTCAGCTCCTACCCGTCATAGAAATGCGGCTGCGTCAATCCGGTCGGGTATTCTTGATCTCATGTGGAACTCAACAAAAGTGTGTTTATCTCTAACTGGGCGGGTCGTATGCTCAAATCGGATTCACTAGCTGGCCTTCTACGACTTCAATCTTGCCACTGCCAACAGTCGCCCGTTTTCTCGGTTGCCACATATTATCCATTCTGGTCTGGTATCGTGCCAGATGAAGTACTCGAAAGTCCAGAAAATGCTTTCAAAGCGTTTTCATCGGTCACAGGACCAGGGGCGGATATCAACACTTTGAATGGGACTGTCGTCAACGGCGGGAACGCGACCGACGGCGAAGGGGGCGGACACCTTGACACAAGAATTGGCGAATCGATACCTCACTGGTGTTTTGTGTAGCCGGTGAGTCTACACCTCGACGGTCCTCTTGCGCATACTAACCTTGACAACCTCCTCCCCCGGCTCCCTGATTCCGTTCTCAATCTAGCAGACAGTGTGAACAACACGGGAAATGTAAGTTGTTGCGCATCCCTTGCAGTTTTGATGCTGACGATGCGGCCAGATGTTCGAGAAATTCTCGGTGACGGACGTCGACTCTGCTGGGCGTGGCGGTGAGTACACAGTACGAGTAACTGTCTCACGCTGTTGCGGCGCGCTGTTCGCTAATCGGTTTCCAGGCTGGGTTCGGATGGACGAATGGCGTCATGCTTTGGATAGCGAGCGTTCACGGCGACAAGCTGGTTGCCCCCATTTTCCCTCTCTTGGAGGGACAAACCAGTGAATTAGGTCAGACCGACACAGATTCAGCTGTCGGTGTCCGTGCACAGTCCTCAGCGTTGATACTCGTGGCATTCGTAGCTCTTTGGGCGCTCTCGAACGGGGTGTAGATGCTATTTCTGTGTCAGTGTAAAACGCGGACGGTATGTACTACCGATCAAGAACAATGTATAGTTACTACGGGAAACGTGTGTGTTGTTGCCTTTATCTATGCGCCCAACACAAGGTAGCAGCTTACAAGGTTGTGTATACAACACAGTAATATGTCTGTGGATAAAGATACAGTATAAGTTGTAAACCCTCGTTGTACAGCTTCCTAGATAGCGCAAGATAGAACCGATCGAGGTCCGCCTTGGTCTTGAGATCGTGTCCGAGTCGTGGCTTGCTCTTGCCTTTCCCAAGCAGCGGCGGGGTGGTGGGCACCTGGTCGATGACCCAGTCAAAGACAACCGAGAGCCTGTCCGACAATGCCTGCTCTGCAGCCTTGGACTTTGCCGACCAGCAGTCAGCTAGCTGACTCCATGTATTATGTGATGGTAATATTACTTCCGCTTTCGCTGGCTGCCGTCGCTCGCATACTCATGCTGAATGGAATGAACATTCCATTGCTACGAGAATAGGGAGCGAAGTAATCTCTTCCCATGCCGCCATGCCATGCAATTTCCTGTCCCTCTGTCTCCCTCGTCTTCTACCCGGGGACTCATTCGGTGCGCCTCCATGAGGGCCTTCATAAACGAGGCATGAAATCTGCCTGCTGCAACAGTGTGGCCGCATTCTCGAATTCACGCTCCAGCCGGACTGCGTAGTCATAATCGGACTCTACAGCTTCTCAGTGGATCTGTAAATGAGGTTGACACTTATCACGCACCCTGGGGAGACCGACCCCGTAAGCAGAGAGTCGGCAGCTTGATGGTGATTGATGGGGCGTCGGTAGTGACCACAACGTTCTCGACAAGTATCTAGGAACCCCAAGGTAGTCACTGGTCGTTCTTTCTTCTCGTCTCATGGATGCTCACCTCGAGAGCCGGGGGCATGTCGTGGAAGGAGGATAAGTTGAATTTCAACTTCAAGGTAAAAGCTAGCGAGACAGAGAACGTACATGAAGACTTGCTAAAGAGCAGGAGTCGAAGCCTTGAGACGAATGAGAGTAAGAGATGGGGTTAGAGGTAAGAGGACAAGAATCACTTACCCGAGGGAGCCCAACCGTTGATGAAGGGTCTTGAAGGTCACGTTTTCCAAACGCGTCGAGTAAACAAAGGGTGGCGGTCACGTCCATAACGTCCAGAGAGCTTGAAGGACGTCGAGCTCAATGCCGTGAGTGAAGTAGGAATGGCGGTGGGTGAGTGATGGGAGGAGTTGTTGAGTGGGAGAAGGAAAGAATGCAGAAGAGCTGCTGATGGTTTTGATGTTCTCCTCGATCTTTTATTCCATCCTGGCGCCCGGTCCCTGCACTCCATCAAGCACCAGACCATTTCAATCGAATGATTGAATACCCATATGAAACGCTGCGGCGAGGAACAGAAAAACTTCTGTACAAGTCCTGATGGGCGCAATTAGCACAGTTACGGATATTGCAATTGCACTAGCTTACCTGACAGTCTGAGGCCGAGCGAGCGACATAACATTTGAGTGAGAAGTATAAAGAGAAACCTGTAAGAAAAATTAGAATGGATTTGTATGAGTATTGTCGAAACTTACCGCGTCTCTCTCGGTGTACCCGTTCACGTGTCTCATCGAGTTCAGTATCTTCAGAAATTCAAACTGCTCCATTCTGAACACGGAATCGCAACTTCGTAACACCCCTGCAAGTCTGATCGCCGTCGTTTGGTTACTGGAGGAAGTATAAGCGTGAAGTTTTTGCTGATGCGCAAATACGCCAACACCTCCGCGTCGCGTAGCCCACTGTTCTGGGCTTCGCATATACGGATACAAGTCCCTGAATACTAAATCAATGTGATTTGGAGCCCGCCGATACCCAAAGAAGTACGTACCGTGCAATGTATCTTCAGACAAATCACCACAATGCAGTTCTCTTTTGCGTGAGCGAGTCTGAGGGGCTCAGGAGATCTGAAATAGGGCATTAGAATACAAAGAAAGGGCACTAAGTCGCAAGAAGGACAGGAGAGACTGGATGGAATGAACGAGAGCCGTCGGCGCTGAGGGGATGGAGGAAGGTCGATGCCGACAGCCGTAGCCCGCAATCCCTGAGCCAGATAGGATTACATCTCGCATCATAGCCAGGGAAAATCATGACGCATACCTTTGCCATCGATTTTGCAGGGTCCAGACAGCGTAGAGATACTGTCGAGTCCAAAAAGCGCGTCGAAACCGCTTTTTCCGCGTCAAACTGCTTCGGAAGTCACATTACGTAAGTTCAATTCTACGTTCCAGGTAAAATAAAGCTTATGAGAGTGCTCAGAGGCTGGGAAAGGTCGAAAGCAGTCCGGGAGAGGTGAGCGAGCGTGCGGAGGTGGTAGGAAGAGATCAAGTTGATGGCGATCACTTGGCGTGGCCTGAATTGATGTTAACCAATTACCAAGATGTTCTACGACCAATTTTGAGGCCGCCGCACGTCTGGAACGTCTGCTCAATTCAACTGCCGTGTTTCGCGAGCGGAGCATTTCAATCGTTTGGATATGATCACCGCGCCCCGAGCGACTCGGGAACTCAACCTCAGGGCTCAACTATCGATCGCGAAAGGAATTGGAATGAACGGGCGAACTGATGGAAGGTTTCTTTCGTCGAAGGTATTCACCATTTCAGTTCATCCGTAACGCGAACATGTGCTGTATTGGTAAGTCCGCGAATACGAGTCCTTCAACACCTGAGCACCTACCAGCTTCTTCTGGCCTCTCGACGGATATGATCCCGAGAAAGTGAGGGCTCTGCTTAGTCCTCTTGATCGATCAGGCCCTCTTCGAAGTCTTCGCTGCCTCTACTGACAGGAGATGGCAACCAGGTACGTGTAAGTCGCGACCGGCAAATCAAAGTCGGGAAGAAAGGACCGGGTGCCGACGTCAGCCCGCCTGACTGACGAAAATGGTCAGCGCGCCTAGACCATCAAATCTCGATGCTAGGCCCTTGATGCCAACAGCTGGCCTTCTTTTCTTGCCTCCACCTCTGCCATGTCAAACTGGACATTCGGTCCCTTCATCGTTATCACACCGGGACTCAAGAGCGATAGGTACGTCCGTCAGCACTTAAAGCAACATTCGGCGCAGGACTCGGACTTCATTTCTCATGGCTGTCAGAAGCGCTCGGATTGATACGCAGGACTCCCGTCGCGCCGGCCGACCTGGGCCATACACCAGCTCCGCCTCTCCGTCTGCCAGATCTATAGGCCTCGATGAACCAAAGGGCGCCAGGGACCGATATCTTGTCACCGCCTATCTCGACGCGCAAAGCAAGAATCTACTTCCCAGCTACCATCGTGGAACGCTGAAAGTAAGGGTGGTCTTGCGGTGAGTCTGTGTATCATTTTGTCTACCCAATCTTAAGCTTCAACAGCCCCATCAAAGCGTTTGGCAACGGTACCGGTCAGGAGCTTGGACCTGGCGCTATCGACGAGTACCTCAAGGGAGAGGACAAGATTTTCTACTGTGGTCATGCGGCGTGCCCCGAGAACGACCTCAACCTGTGCCGCATGAAGGTGTATGCTAACCACATGGCGGATGGCTCTGTTCGCGGCGGCGTCTTGGCTGCAGTCACTCATGACTGCCGCTTTTATAGTAAGTGAATTTACGACTCTCTCGGCTTGACGTGGTCTACTCTGGCAAGCGTTCAATTGTCCCTTCATCAGCACGTCCTGCTGTGCCGCATTACTGAGCGTCTCTCCGACGGTAGTGGACTCGATGCTTTCTCTCCATTCGCACCAATGAGCATATGACATAGCCTATCGTGATGCGCGCGCCTCTTATGATTTCTTTTTTCTTTCTGACCTCTCCTGCAGTCTTTTTACTCGATACATGTATCCCTCGACATCAAGAATTTTTGTATCAGGTCATGACTCCGGGTCCTGAGCAAGACGTCAACGAGGAAGATAATGGAGCGATATACTCGACGAGTCAACGGCGTCCATTTGCCGCCTCTTCATCACCAACACCCTCTACGAGCCTCGACAACTGTATCCAATACCGTCACGAACATTCTCACTGTTGTATTATTGCTCTGGATTCCAGGATTCAATTTATGTTCTGTTATGTTCTGTCTGTCTGGCGCTCCGAAAAGCAATCCGGACTGCGTTTCCTCGGATTGCGAAGTAACTGGGCAAGCCCATTCCTAACGACTTGGCACGGGGAAAGTCTTCGTCTTGTGGCGCTCACCGATCCGCAACCTCGACCGATTCATCTTTGGTCGTCAACTTTGCTGGAACTTTGGCGCTCGACAAACCATCATGATCTTCACACATTGAACTTGGATTACAAACACGGTGAGCAAAATCAACGGATGCACTTTATTCGTTGTCTGATTCACCACCGCTCTTCTCATCATTCTCATCGCTCTCATCGCTCTCGTCGCTCTCGTCGCTTCTCGTCGCTCTCGCCGCTCTCCTCGTCGTCACTCTCATGGTACCGCGGGTCAGCCCGACGCCGCTCTCTCTCCAGCTCCAAGAGACGCTCAATAGCCAAATCGATGGGCACCTCGCTGTGAGACTGCCATTTGCGGCGACGAGCCACGGCCGCAGAGTGGCGCATGGCATTACTCACATGGTCCGCAGAATGACGGACCCATGTACCACCGATACGAGTGTGGAACGTGAAGCCGAATTCCAGGGGGCCGCGCGTCTGATTGTGCATCCAGTCCGCGTCGTATATCAACTTGGTCCATATATAGACACTGTAGTCAACGGGCTTATCAGTGCTCTCGAAGATGGTTGTTGAATGGATCCCCGTCAAGTGTAGGGCTGTACTGTACGACGGCTGATTATTGCAGACAAGGGCAAAAGCATCAACGCTGATGACAATTTACCAAGATGAGCCTATCTTCTCGCCTACTCGTCGTACACATTCACCTCCCATAATTGTACGTAGTCGGTGTATCCTCCCCAACGGCAGCTCTCGCATCCCTCAACATCCTCGTTATGTAAAGTCAGAGCCCGGATCGATCAAGTACAGGATCCGGATGCGTCATCGCACCATGTGACATTTCAGGTAAGCGCCCTGCAGAGCCTGCCGCGCTCTGCCTCTCTACGACCATCTCTGCTGGATGCTGCGGACGATGACGGCCGCCCTCCACATGGGATCCCGGATGGCAATCGTCTGGGGAGACGATCCCGACGCGACGCTGACCCCACGCCGCCCTCTGCGCTGCTGCTCCGCGGATCTCGCCCTACGACAATGGCGAGCGCGGACGTCTTGAGATTTCCATGCCGGACCTCGACGGCATCTGGAGCAGGAGTGTGTGGGAGGCTGTGGGTAGACAGGTGGGGACCTGCGTGGCACACAGCGGCGGGAATGCTGTGTGCTTGCTTGTGAGTGATTTTTATTACTTGTTGAGGTTCCCGGAGCATGGCGGGCGACGACCACCTCCAATTTAACAGGCTCCTGGCTAAGACTATCGGCGCATACGACGCCGACGCGACTGTTTCCCCGGGACCGCCCTACGAGCCGCCGCTTCCCGAATCCCGCCCTACGATGACGGCGAGCGCGGACGGCGTTGGATTTCGACGCCGGACATTGCCGGGATCTGGCGTGGAAGGTTGAGAGAGGGCGCAAAGAGACGCGTGAGGCGGTGGGGTCAGTATAGCGGCGGGATCGCGCCGCCACATCTGGTGCGTCATTTTTGACTCCTTTATTTCTTTTATTGACGTTCCTTAAATTTGCAGGATGCCCGCCGCAGCCGTTGTTTTGTCCGACTCTCACGCGATTTTCGAGCCCAGGCCGCCGCATCCGCCGCTGATCCCGGATCCCGCCCAACGACGACCCCGAGCGCGGACGACGTTGGATCTTGACCCCGGACATCGACGGGATGTGTTCTGGGGCGCTGGGAGAGGGCGCAAAAGGACGCCCGAGGCGGTGGGGCAAATACTGGGGCGGGATCGCGCCGCCACATCCGGTGCGTGGTTATTGACTTTTTTTTTCTTGTATTAACAGTTCTAAAATTACAGGTAATCCCTTGACGACTCCCTCGATGATGCCGACTTCATTCCGGTGCTCTCTGCACGGATTCTCAGACGTGAGTACGAGGGTACGATCCCGAACGAGGCCGAACGGGATCAGGTTCTGGTGCACTCATGTTATACGAACCACAGTGGTGCAGTGGTATAGCACGCAGCGGGCAACTGCTGAGGCTCGGGTTCGATTCCCGGCTGTGGTATCACGTCCCATTTATCTAGCTTTTTGTTGAATGGGACGAGAAAGGACGAGAGCGAACGAGACCGGACGAGAGCGAACGAGAATGGACAAGTACGGGCGAGTACAGAGGAGATGGGACGGAGAGTTTGAAGCAGAGATTCATGAGAGACTATGAATCTTTGGGAAGTACTATTAAGTCATCCAAGCTTTCTTGACTGCCACCACCCTCTTTCTGTTTCTTCGCTGCTTGGTGTGCTACGTATCTCCATTTTCGCTCGCGCAGTGCTTTTCTTTCAACCCAAGTGGGGCGTGCTTTCCTTTTGTCTAAGAAGTGGGTAAGTTTCTAATTCACGCCAGCTGTTACATGCTGTCCTACCTTTCTTATCACTGTCTGCCGGTGTGGGGAGGTTAAAGGCAATCTGCTGGCCATCACCAGCTGGCAGTCATAGGGGTGAGTAAAATTATCATTATGACTTGCGCGCACATACCAGCATAGAGTCCCCAACGAGTATATACCCGGGTATTGGAATACCCACCCCGCCGGGTAATGACTTCCTGAAGGCCTGGCCCAATCCACACCCATTACCCGGGTATAGCGTGAGCAAGTATGGGTGTGGGTATCTAACAAGTATCATGTATTAATATCTGAGTATTGAAATACTCGGGTATCGAAGCAGATATGTAGCAATTTATATACTTATATCTTGTATTTTTGGGGCCCTGTTGACTTGCCATAGGTTGTATTGCTAGCACAGGTAAGGTGTTCATCGACATTTGGCCAAATGATATCTCATGTGCCCAGTGAGGATGGCCTGATTGCTGTGGGTTCAATTCTCATGGGGGTCATTTTGTTCCAACCCTCAAAGGTGTGAGTACAGCGAGTATACCCCTGAGCTTGAGGTCTGGCCCGTTACTTACCCGTTACCCGGGTATGCAATCCACGGGTATTGAGTGATAACTGAGTAAGGGTCCAGGCAGATATGAGTATGGTCCACGGGTATACCCGTTTTCGCGGCACTCGTTGGGGACTCTATACCAGCATTGGCTAGGCCGTCTGCAGGAACTGGCACAGGAGAATCTGTGTGGGGCATAGAGGATTGATGGTAAGAGAGGACCCGTGTTTATGCCTACAAGAGGTTCGATTAAAAATGCGGACAAATTTTCACGATTCTAGGACGAGCTAGGATGAAAATGCGGACAAATCAGGCCCGTGGTGAATGCTGGTTGGATTTAGAATGCGGACAATGGTAGCCACTCGTTCGAGGTAGGATCAAAATGCGGACATGCCACATGACATGACGCAAGATGGCCCAACAGTTACCATTCTAGTAGTGTGGCCGCAATCTATTATGGCCGTGGGCCTTTGTGGCCGTTGTCATTGTCTCGGACTGGGTGAACAATGGCCTACCATGGTAGGCCGAAATAAGCAATGTTTTGGTAGGTTTTCGTAGCAGTAGACCTCAAATATCAATCTGCTTCATCAGGAAAACGCCTCCCCAGTAATATGTGCTGAAGTACTGTAGTGTTTCGACCGTATATTCGCATATTGGGTCACGCAGCTCTGTGAACTGAACCTATACATATTGCATATCGCATCACGGTGCCTCTCAATCAGGCACAAGCGGCCAAAAGTGGTAATTTCAGGTCCCGCCTGCGGCGGGACCGTCCAAATAAGGCAATTTAAGGGTTCACGAACCTGTTCGCTGTAAGTTCGCAGCATATCGCGTCACATGCCGCGAACCTATGGTCGAAACACTACAGTAGTTTATGAATAGCGGATATTACCTGTCTCGTGCTTTTCGTCCATTATTCAAGAAGAAAAGTATTGAATAGTATATAACTGGACTAATCTGAGGCGTACACTTAACAGATATACCAATTATGAACTTATGCATACTTATGCTTGACAGTCACGAGCTGTTGTGCGCCTTCACGCATGCAGCGCCTGAGATGTATGTGCACGACGGTGCGAGATATCTCACGTACTGTGATATCGCATGGAGTGGGGACACCGGCGGCCCATGCCGAATTAGGGACTGGTGGCGCACGGCACCGTTACTACCTCATCTCGCGTGCCATCTACGCAACCTGGATATAATATCAGGCTTCCATAAAATGGTTTACTGCTGTGTCTACCATGAACCGTACTTATCTCACCCCAAATACAACGCCCCGATAGTTATGTGGCAAATATTATCTTGACCTGTGAGGGAATCGAACGAGTGACCACCCAGCGGAACTCACGGATCGAAGCCAAAATGATCGATTCTTCCCCAAGTCTCATGGACATCTAATCTTGCGCGAATTCAGAAACACCATTCTCCCCAACGGGGAGCTTAGATACTTTCAAGTTATTCTCTAAGGTATGGAAACTATGCTTGAAAACTGTTTCGACCACCCTAGAGTCATGCACTCAGTATTATCAGTGATCACAACAAATCACGCCACATACAATCCGAAAGCTCAAACAACGGTATATATGAGTCAATGGTATGTATAGAAAGTGCGCTGATCTTTGTAGTTACTCATTAAGAACGCACTACTACGGTCCAGGACGTTCTCCGATGTCCAATCAACGGGAACACATGAACCCCACTTCGGATACAGGTGAACACTGCTCTGAATGACGGAAACCGGTAGAACTGATACAAGAGGTGATCCATCATTTGTAACCTGACGCTTCAGCCGATACATCTTCGATCCTGCTTCAGGTCGGGGCGCAAATTTTGTGAACCATTCCACATAAGCCAAGTGTTCTGGAGGTGTGACATTGAACGGAAAGAGTGTCTCGATTCCTCTAGGAGGTATAGAGAATACCACTCGGACACGCCCAACGCGCAAGCCTAATTGAGCGTCAGCCCTTGGAGATACTGCATCAAAATAACGCTCACCTTCCAACTTGTGGGCATGATTGCCCTGAGAAGGAAGCACACGGACCAGCGCAGTGTCGAAGCGAGCAGCTCGAGTAACTTTCCCTGTACGGCTGACAGTTCGAGGATACACATGAATGGAGTCGAGTGTTTCTGATCCAAAGAACTTCGTGTTGACAAACTTGATGCGATGGAAAACAGGAATGCGGCGGAAAGGCAAGACAATGTTGTGTGCCGCCTCGTCGACCTGTCTGACAGAGAGGGTGGGATTGCGAAACTGGACAATGAAGCGAGCAAGACCAGCGGTGAATAAACTAGCACCGTATCCTGATGACGACTGGATGACCTCGATAGGTACAGACTTCTCCGATGGGAGCTGTGTCATCTTGAGTTCGTATGGACAAGAGATGTCCTCGAAGGAGATACGGATATGGGTTGCCGCCAGGGCCTCGCGTGTTGCAGTAGATGTCAGAGAAGGACGTCCAGCTCGTCTCCACTCTACATAGTGTGCATGATCCACCATCTTCTCCCGACGTTCCAGCCATCGTGTCATCTGCGGATACTCATCCTTTCGGTTTGTTGCTCGGTAGGCGTCCTTAGCAAAGTCGATGTGAAGCCGTTCCGTAGCCTCTGTGTTATAGTTGTCCGCTGTTCCATAGAGCTTTATGGCGCGAACATAATGGGCGAGGAAATGGAGCTTTGGAAAGTTGAAGTCCTTGCGAATGTCAAGCCTGACAAAGACATCTTTGTGCTTGTGGAACTCGGCAAGACATTCCTCCAACTCGGTGAGCGTCTCGTCGCTATGAACCGGATATCGACAGAGGTAGGTAAAGTCAAGAATGGAGCGTGTAGCGCACATGATGGAGTGTGTAGTCACAGCGGAATGACGAAGATCGCCAATGACACTGAGCAAGAACGCGCAGATCTGCTTGTGTTCAGTACCACTGACTCTCGAGAGCGTAGATACACCCTTTAGGAATGGGCGGATGGCATGATTCGGAGGGAGTCGTCGAACTCTAGCATCAAGCTCGTCGGCGCCAACTGCCTCCGTGATCCATCCAATGAGATGTTTGACGACGCCCTGGAGTAGCTGGTGAAGAATATCGGGGGTAATGGAGCGAAAAATGTCGACATAAGGCAGATCGTCCCAGAAGGGATGCTGGACCGGCTTAATGTTTGCGTTCGAGCAACGAGTACCCCAGTCAGCAGTGCCAATGGACTGTACAGCGGTGCGGGCGGCGGAAAAGTCGCGGTACTCGTGTGTACAAGGATAATCTCCTAGCTCATCTGCTGGAGCTTCGCAGACAGGCGAATCACCAGAATAAGTACAAGTGACAAGAACTTGCTCTGGGTAGTCCCCAACGTACGCAGCAAAGATAGGATGACAACGACGGGCTACACCATCCCCAGTGCGCATTACCACGCCCGTGATTCCTGCCTCCTTGAGTCCCGTGAGAATGCGTCGCATGCAAGCGTGAAATAGATTGCCCATGGTACGGCGACGTGACTCCTTGTTCTTGATGTGCTCAAGCTTTGCTGTGGGGAGATATGCGAGAAGAACCTGCCCCATGCGAGAGGGCTTACGGCGAATGTCCTTCGGAAGATTCCCGATTGTCATATAAACAGGATACGCAGATTTGTTTCGAAAGAGCGTCACTTGAGTCTTATCTGAGGAGAGGATAACCGAAATGATAGTCGCTCCTGGTGTGTTCTTCTCGACGGCCTTCTGCTCGGAAGTTAGTTGCGCACTTTCTTGCTATTCGGAGATGAACATACTTGAGTATCCCACCACCACCGTCCCGTGTGAAAGTCATGATAAAGCCTCTGAGTCTTGTCAGCGTCGGCATAGTGACGCTCAGGAACAAAGCACAGATACTCGTTATGCTTGGGATCACCGAAGAGGGCCCGAATGCACTCAATTGCATCTCGTCGATATACATCAAAAGATCTATTCGAAATGATGATCTCTTCTGCCACAAATTGAGGTCGCCGCGATGGGAGCTTCTTGTCAATGATGGCATTGAGCTCAGTCGCATTCTTGTATCCTAGCCCCAAGTTATCAACGACCTAACAAAGCGTGAAGCTGAGCGCTATTATAAGCTTCAAATAGAAGTTCAACTTACGCCTTCTATCGACAAAAGTCGTGTGAGAGAGGATGCACTCGGCCCATCTAATTTGGCCCATTCTGCAATCTTCCAATCCAGCTCATTCTGAAAGGGACCGTAAGGGCCCAACGGGACATCGATGGCCGGATTGGATAAGGCCTTTTCATACTTGAGATATGCATTGGCGGATGGAGGCGTGTCAGGAACTGGTGCACCTGCTCCGGCACTCGGAAACCGAGTTACGTGAGCGGTAGACAGCCGTGCAATGTGAGCTGCAGCAGCAGCGGTCAGAGGGCCTTCGACGACAGTTGATGCATCAATGCCCAGAGGAGGAGAAGGCGAGCGATGGGGAGGGGATGGAGACCGGCGAGTGAGGTCTTGACGGAGCTCGGAGTCTATATCCATCTCATTGTCATCAGTGTCGGGGACATCCTCGACAGTCGTACGACGTGGTGGCTCCCAGAAGTTATCAATGCCACCCTCGTCCGCGTCACTGTCTACTCCAGGATCCTGAGGTTCCGCTTCGGCATCAGAGGCCGGAGGTTCACCACCATCCTCTTCGAGTCCAAGGCCGGGGAAATCATCAGGAGTATAGTCGTCCACAAGGCCGAAGACATCGCCCACAAATGCAGCAGGAGGCTCATTGGGTGGTGGAGAAGGGCTGGGAGAAGGAGGTCTAGGAGTGGGTGAACGATGTTTTGTGGTAGGATTTCGGCGGGGCAGAGCTGAGGTGCGCTTGATTCGCTCCTTATGCTCGATGCCAGCGTGCTGACACGCAGTATTTGCAGTCTTGTCCCAGTGTTGCTGGAGGTTGTTGACACGTCGGAAGTCCTTATTGCATGCCGAGCACAAAAAGCTGGATTTGGCTGATGACATCGAGAGCGTCTGGTGGATAGTGGAGATGAGCGTCTCAGTCTGCAACGAAGATGTGCCGTTGAGCGGATGCACCCACATGGAACACTTCGACGGAGGCAGATTGCATCGATTAATGATTGAATGGGACGAACGGGATTGGCCAGGGATTGACCATGACGCTGTGGATAGCATAAGTAAGCCGGAAAAGAACGTGGAGACCCCATAGCCTGACCTTTAGGTACGGTCACGATCGGATGGTGACCCGGGGCTTGAGTCTGGCCGGCGGTCACGACCGTTTGGTGACCGCTTTAGGGTAACGACGGGACAAGGCAAACTCCCTCCCTCTCCCTCACCACGTCGCGTCACCCCGCCCGTATCTTACCCCACTCTTAATTTTATCCTCAATCCCTTTCTAATACAACTTTTAATGTCGGGACCACGCCTTCAATCAAGCATCACTGCTGTCCCTGGACCCGGAGCGCCCCCATCACCCATCAAGGCGTTGTCAAAACAACCAGCCCGGGTCTTCTCCGCTCTTCTCCCAAACGGATCGCTCAAGCCGCTTGACGAGTTTCGCGCCCACCTGTAAGCTGTATCTACATGCTTGCTCGCAGACTGACCGACCTTTTTGTAGGCATTCATTCAGGCAAAAACAGCCGTTGCGAGACGCCTGCGACGCTACCGACCATATCAAGTATGGCACATCAACAAGTGTGACGGCGCTACAAGAGCGTTTGGAAAAATACTGGTGCGTGTAGCATAACTCAGCTTCCATTCACCTACTATAATGCAGTACAGGTACCCGGACGGGCAGCCACGACGCGAGCATGCTTCCACATACACGGCTGCCTCTGACACACCAACACGCTCTGTCATTGGCTCGCATTCATCCGCTGCAACCACCACCGCTAAGCGTTCCTTACCAAAAAAAGCCACCAAGCCATCCTCATCTCCAGTCGTGCCTCACTCTCACTCTCAGCGTGTTCCCGTTCCACAGCCTGCACTCCCACCCTCACGTTCTCCACTTCTCAACTCCCTGAAAGACGCTATCGAGCGTGTCGATGCTGCCTCCATCTCTGCCAGTGCGGATGGTGTCGACCCGCTCGCGGTGTTCTGCTGTGATCCCGCCCTTTGTGTCAGCTCCTCTGCAGACGGCGACGATCTCTGGGAGCATGGACTTAACCGAATGGTCCACGACGTCTTTGGATGGGCTATGTCTAGTGACGAGGTGCAAGCTCTGTTACGCAATGGTAAGGGCGGCATCTCGGGCTTCTATCACTTTGTTCGTTACTTCATAGAGGCGCGAAACGTCAGTGAAGGGCTATTCAAAGAGAAGATCAACATCCTTGTTGGTGCACTTAAACTCCTACCATCTGCAGTATCGAGTCCATCTCCCAAATCCCTTCCTACTCCGAGTGTGACTCTCGCCCACTCTCCCACCGACTTCGACAACAACATAGACCCTTCTCTCTGGCGTGTCCCCCCGCTCTCCGGCGATCCAAGTACCGATGTGGCTATCATTGAGGCTGCTCAGATCACTGCCGCCGAGGATGAGATGGACGCTGGTCCTGAGCACATTGTTCGAGGAATTCGGCGGCGTCAGTCACCCGGTCGCCCTGCTTCATCAATTGAAGAGACCATCAACAATATGACAGACGCCGAACTTCTGGAGAATTATCGCGATGGAACCGCTCAAGAGGTGTTGGGCTATGATGACAACGACAATGAAGGTGATGGAGACGAAGACTCTGGTATGTATTCTCCCGATGACTTTTTATTGACTCTGACATCCTCTTTTCAGATCTTGACGAGCACGACACTTATCAGACCCAGGTCCGTGTGGCAGCGGCGAATCGGTACGAACAGAATCGACGTGTCGGAGGGCTACGCACGCAATCAGCAGTAGTACGAGACTGGGAGGTAATGGCTCATTCGTTCCAGCTGCTACCAATTAGTGACCTGTTTGACAACAGCGTTTCCTTGTTACTGCACTTGGCTCAGGAAAAGTGCGAGATAGGATCATTGACGACCACGCGCTACTTGTTTTTCTTGAGTACACGGCCGAACGCCCAAAGTTCAGCAAAAAGGGCTTGATTATCCCCGGTAGTCGTGTTGGTGCCGTGAGTACTACTTTCTAGCAAGATTGACATGACATTGCTCACTCATAATCACCACAGTCCCAGATGAAGAAGCTGTACTTTGGAGTGTTGCGTCTTCGAAAGCTTCAGGAAGCGGAAGACCCAAAACTCAAATCGACGCGTCCTTGTCGAAGTCAACATGTCCTTGAGGCACTCAAAACCCGCATGGATGAGGCACTCAACCGAGAGCGAGAGTACGTGTTTCCTCCTCGTTCTATCCCACCTTTTTATTTTGGTGTGCACCAATGTACGCGTGCCGACCCTGGACTATGACGGAAACTGTGTGCACATTGTTTTCTGATTCTTTTCTCCTTTGTACGTGCCAACCTGACTGTTCTCACCTTCTACAGAGGCCTCGGAGAAGGCGCTGATGATGCGCCTGATATTGTCGCCAATACGTTCCTGTCTACCGTTGGTGATGACGTTATCGCGCGAGTCCGAATAGCTCTTCTTTCGCCTCGTGAAAGTATGCTGAGTAAAATCAATCACATCTTTCTGATTCTAACATCTCTGTAGCAAAGAGCGCCGTATTTGGTCATGTAGCATGGTCATGCCAAAGCGCCAGTGGAAACCGAGGCGATGATATTCGTGCACTGAAGCTGTGCGAAATGCAAAGCTATACGATGCTTCACCCGAACCGCCAGACTGAAATCCCTGCCATCCTCGGTATGCAAGGTGAAGAGAAGGCCGGCAAGCGAGGACTACGAACGGTATATATATCAAGTTGTTGATGTAATTTCTATATTTCTAACATTTATCCAGGTTGTGAACCCAGTATATACAACATTCATTGCTCATAGAGACCCCACAATGTGTCCGCTTGGCGGTATCGCCATCTACTGTCATTGGCTCTTCGACTGCTTCGATCTGTGCGGGAAGTACGATATTGACTGGACCTCTAATAAGTCGTGGCGTCGCGTACGTTTTTGGTCTTCGTACCCAAATTGCCCAAGCTTATGATGTCCATAGATCCGTCTTCTTTTTGGGTCAGACCCTGAAGTCCCGTATTCTGACAGCGCTCTATATAACCTGTATGCGCGTGCATTCAAGAAGGCCGGATTTGAGTCAAAGATAAAACAGCATCTCCCGCGACATCTTCTTGGCTATCTCCAGGAAAAACAAGGGTACGTATACATTTCCGTCCCTCTCTTTTTCATTTACTGATTACGTTTTTGACAGTGTTCAAGAAGAGCAAACTAGCCGTCTTGGCTGGAAGCGAGAAGGAGGACAATATGGGACAACCTACGCTCCTCAATTTCCGAAGCAGGTACGATCTTAGCCGCCACGTTCAGGTGAAACATATTGATGCTTTGCGGTCACACTAGGCAATCCTTGGATGTGCGGGATATAAAGACCATGAGGTCTACAATCCTGTTTGGCGTCGTGTTAAAGTCCCTGAAGAGTTTCTCGGTCATATTTGCCCGATGGCGGAAAAGATTCTGCCAACGGTTAAAGGTTCGAATATTCAGCTCTGATGCTATGTACGTTCACATCTAACTGGTATCTTAGGAAAACTCAATCGCTTGGGCACGACAAAGTTCTGGGAGACTGTCATCATGTTACGTCCGTATCTGTTCCAGGTAACGTAAAGTTGTCTCGTCCTTTCATCTCAGCATCTCACACTTGCTTAGTGCGCCGCAGCTATATATCAAATCTCGCCAAAATCTGCTCTCTTTCGACTACCAGCTTTAGCGCGACCCGAAGTTCAAAAATGGATGACTGTCACCTTTCCAGCGGATTTGGCCCGACTTGAACAAGACGTTCAGGCACCTGTCGACCTATCCACAATTCAAGACGAAAGCCTTCGGCGTGCAATGCAGCAGTGGGAAATTCAGCTTCAGCGCCAGAGTGCCATGCTTGACCGATATCAAACGGAAATGATGAGATTGACTACGCTCATTCAACGTCGTACTGCGCCACTATCCCCCGCTAAGGGGTTTTCACAATCGCTCTATACCAAGCGACTGAGTAGGTCTCAACTGTCTGAATTGAAGCTATAGCTCTTACTTGATTTCCAGCAGTTGCGAATACAAGATCAACCGAGTCCGAACACCAACTAGATGTCTACTTGACGCCTACATCCAATGGCTCCCCGCTTCGTGCGTGTGCTCAAAATGTGGGCCAACCAGCTGGAGTCTCGGACACTGCAGAGGTGGTACACAGCGCTTCCCAAGTCGACCTCGTACTACCAAGTGCGGCTGCGTTTGTTGCATCTGGCGAAATGAACCCAGTCTGGCCTATGATTCTTGGAAACCGCTCGACGAGCTGGGAGAATGATATCTTCCCTCTTGTGAAGCAGCCTGACGAATTATGGCCCGCCTGGGCTCCGTCGAAAACACTTGACAAATACTCCAGTGTTGCCGATGTGTGGGATGTATACAACACCGGTATATCTTCTCTCACTTCTCACTTCTGATTCTCACCGTTTTCCCAAATTCTAGGTGAGGCTGTATTCAACGAGGCTGGAGATCAGACTGGAATGAAGCCACCTCTTCGAATGGTTGAGCAATACTTTCAGGCAAAGTGGCGCCCGACGACCACGGTATAATGTTTCACAATTGATGTACACATGACTTACTCTTCTATCAGATGCGCAAACAATATGGGCGTTTCCGCGAGATTCCCGAGTGGATCGATGAGGAATCGAAGCAACGCATGTCGTCCCCGCGTGCCATCATCCAAGAGCTTGAGGAACGACGACAGTTAGGCGGAAGCCTGATCATCAACGGAAAAGAGCTTGCTGGCGACAAGCGTCAAACCTGGGGTCTGAATACTCTCCAGTTATGGGTTAAGCACCGCCGCGAGGAGAAGACTTTGGCTGCACAAGCGGAAGGGAAGAAGAGTATCCTGGAATCGACGCTCTTGCCTGCGTTTGGAGACGAAGGGCCTGCACAGCTTATTGGTAAGAAGCGCACTGCGCCTCTTGCACCAAGGGGAAAATATAAGAAATCCAAGACGTGAACTGTTGTAGAGTCGAGCTATACTATACAATAATGTTGATTTCCTATGCTATCAAATTTTATGTTGTCTCTGGAACGTGAGGCTTGTCTCAATTTGTGCTAGCAATCTGCGTACTTAGTCTAAGACAATCTCTTCAGTAATTGCCCTACTGACTCGTACCCCCAATCGTGGACTCAAAGTTAAGTGTTCGCGTCCGCGTCCTCCCTCTGACGTATCACTGAATTGGTCGCCAAAGTTGGTGCGTCCAGTATTTCAATCAGTGCTCTTACGAGGTGATTGAGACGGACGTAGGACATTTCTAGGGCCACCCGTCAAGCACCAACTGTCTTGCTTGTCTCGTAAAAGACTAAACTGTTGCGAGACTCTACGCAGTCCCGCTCTGGTGCCTGCAATTTGTTAACCTTATATGGTCATCGATTTTGCAGGCACACATTCGCTCCGGTCTGAAGCATTATATCCCAACATTAGTCTCATAGAAGTGCGTGTATTGCTACTATTGATACTATATGTCAAGGCGTGCTAGCGTAACTTAGGGTGACCATGGTAGCAGGCGACTATCTAATCTCCAGTGTCCGTCAGCGTCTCTAATTATAAGATGAGGTAGTTTGCATAACATGACAGGACACTCCCACTGAAAGGTAACACTACCGTCAAGCCCGTCAGCTCTTCCGTCCTCAAAAAACACAGCGCTGGACATGAGATCGTATGCGCACGGTCCATCGAGTATATGCCGGCAATCGAGAACCCATGCATTTCCGCTGGCAATGATAGGCGTTGTGCGAAGTACAGGCCCTTGGCATTCTGCGCAAAGTGGAATGGGAGATGACGGCTGCGGTGTTTGTGGGCGACGCGGGATGGGTAGCTCACACAAGTGTTGGATAGCCCGATTCACCAGTTGCGTATAGACCCTTGGCAGTCCATCGTCCGTGATATCAACCCAAGGCATCTGGGGAGTAGATGTCGGAATATATGGCGGATGAGCGTCAAGGATGAGCGTGGACAGGATGATGATGTTGATGTCGTCCTCGTCGCCGACGGTTTCATAGTGGGAAGGCATCCACGTTGGGTTCCTGTGTCGAGCACGGCGGACAAAGGCTATGGAAGGATGTATACTAATCAGTATGCGATGACATTGATGATGATTAGGATTGCGCACCTCTATTCGCCTCAAGATTCAAATACTCGCAACCCGCATCCCGTCCTTCGAGCATTGCCAGAATCACCTGCTCTGGCGTCTCCGGCAGTGGAAGATTAGACATTGAGAGAGAATCCTAGAGTGAGGCGTCCAAGCAAGGCCGTGCGATGTTTTGGAAGGATGGAGTTGGAGAGGGTAGGGTAAAGAAGAGAGATTGTCGATGTAGGGGTCAAGATGGAGTTGTGAGAGGGGCCATTGTGCCGCAAGAGGGAGGGCGCCCGCGCCCGCGCCAGCCGATTGCCATATGCGGACGAGATCGATGGTGACCTCGCCCGCGACAGAGGCGGTGACTCGAGCGTTTGGGCAGAGAGCGATGCCGGCGGTCAAAGTTGTGACCGCCTGCGAAACGTGCCGGACGCTCTCCCTAGGCGGAGTTTGAATCGCCTATTGAGATCGGTGACCCGGTGGCTGTGCGGGTCCCCATCGAGGCGATCGGTCACGGCAGTCTGCCAGGGAACCGTTGCGGGCGGGAGGCGGGAGAGAGCTGTTGCGGCAGGAGAAAAAAATGTGACTCACCATCGTTTTCTTACGACCACCACACTCTTTCGCAGTTGCAGACCCAAGCCTGCGCCCATCGCCTCTCTCTGTCCCTCGTTCACGATGCCGCCGCCACAGACCCGTAACATCCGCAAGCTCCTGAGCGCAATCACCAGGCCTGCATCGGATGTCAACGACGACGCTCCTTCAGTCAGGCAAACCCGTATGTCACCCACCTTCATATCGCTGAGTATCCTGCTCATACAGTTCCAGTGCCACGAAAATCGAAAGAAAAGGCACCTGAGATCTCGAAGGATCCGAGTCTCAAGCGAAAGGCGTCCACCGGCTCTCAAAAACCTCCTGCTAGTGCAAAAACAAGTGAGTTTCGAAGCATCCCAGCTTGGTATCGAGTACCCACCAGCCGATGTCTTCCGAGTAGACAGTAACAGGCAAGCGTCACCGAAGCAGAGGCCATCCACCCTTGGGAATCTGCTCAAACGCAAGAAAAATAATCCTAGCTCAGGCCCAGGTTAGTCAATTCGAATGTGTACTGTCAGCGCTGTTTACTTACTTGTGATGTGGTAGCCGTTGCTTCAAAGGTATATGCTGCTCCTACCATGTCCGGAAGCGACGAGGACGAGGACGAGACTGTTCCTCAAGCTGAAGGTAAGCTCGTAGTTCAGCTGAACTAGTCTGACCTTATTTGTTAGTTGCTACAAAGAAGTCCGCAATGGAGGTCGATGTTCGCCGACGCATCCAGGCTTATAAGAACGCCCATCCGGATCGGTTTGCCAGTAAACAGGACCGTGACGATAGCGACGAGGACAAGGATGATAAGGACGACGAAGATTTGCCGGACGCTGGTATCTTGGGACTTGAGGAGCGCGCAGCTGCTGGTGAAGCTTCCCAGCTGTTTGAGGATGAAGTCAGTATATGCCATGTATCATTCTACCCTCATGCTGACCTCCGTTTAGGGCGCCGTTTTCATTGAACGTGCTAGCAGAACATCCAGCCGTCGTTCGATGAGAAGTACGTGATGGTCTCTGATAAAGCGGGGTTGCTGACTAATTCTTCTGGCAGTTGATTCAGACGATGATGGCGCTCCTAGAACTTACTCTGATAATTTCCAGGACTACCGTTCAAAGGCCTCCAGCAAGAGCTCCATTGACCTATTTCATCAAGAATCTCCTAGTGACAACGACGACGAAGACGGAAATAATGTGCAGGAACCACTCGAGTTCGATGAGTCTCTTGACTTGGACGGCGGCGAGCTCTTGGACTTGCTCATCCATGGAGACATGGACATCAATGATGTTGACCTGACGCCGGGCATCAAGAAGGACCTCGCGGTGAGGTTTCTGTTCTCGTTGTGTATCACTACTGACGCTCAATCAAGGATGCTATGCGTGCTCGCGCACACGGTGCTACGCGTCCTCGCCACAAAGGCCCCAAGATGGGCAAGAAACTGACTCTCCAACGCGAGGTATGTGATTATATCTGTCAAGTTCACTTCTAAATTGGCCCCAGCGCGCTGAGTTTCCTGCCAATCAGGAGCCCGGCCCTATCTTCCAGGCCATCGACAAGGATATATCGGATGATTCCAAAGGCCTCCAGGATTGCCGCCGAGGTCCTACTACCCATGCTACCAATCAGAACACTCGCAAGGTGAGGTCACATCAGCTTGCCACCGGTTCTGTATCAGTTGCTAACAACACTACACTTTTGAAGGTCATGCCCGTCACAAACTGGATACCTCACAGCACCCTCCTTGTCGACAAAGTCGGTGGACGCTATATCCTCAGTAAGAAGGTCCAAAACGATACAATGGATCGCTTCATCGGGGCGGCAATCGAGGTTGCTCACCGCCTGGCCCTGGGCCTCGACGAAACATTTGTACCTCAACTTTTCTCTTCGGGTGGTATCGACTCACTCGTTCTGGTCGCGCTCACAACTGCTGCAGCCGACAACAATCTGGCGACCGGCTCGGATGACGTCGGAGCCAGGCTGCAAGATAAGGATGAGGATAAGATGTATCTGCATCCATTGACTGCTTATGTGAGTCGTCCATCCTTTGCTTACACTCACACCAATACGGCTCTGCACAGGTTGCGCAGCGTGTCATTACTCTGCGCTCAGAAGTCAAGACAATTGGAACGACGGTCATCCCATCGGAGCTCAGACTCAAAAAGACGGACGCCGGACGGGCCATGGCCAGGGATCTGGTTGACTCGGCATCGTATCATTGTGGCGTCAATGCAGCCGTGTGTTTTTGGTCTCTATTTATGCTCCCGTCTCTAATCTCCTTCATGTAGGGTGACGTTGACTTGGGAAAGCCCTACGGTGCGGAGGCTGTCCAGGCCCTTGTCACGGCATGCTATGCAAAGAGCACGGACTCGTCCCCTCTTTACAAGTATAATCATCTCCTGCTGTCGTCTATCAAGGAAGGTCCTCGCTCCCTCGAACGCGAGCTTCCTGCAACTATGCTTGCTCTTGTCTGTACCGCGGTGAGTCTCGATTCCATCAAAGCTCCTTGTCGTACTGACATCAACATCAGTACTATGCTGTTCTCATGCAGTTTGCCCGCGGCGGAAAACAGGAATTCTTCTCTGGGAACAATGTCGAGTCGGCATACAATAGCCACATGTCTATGCTCACAACCCTTCGCGAACGCAAGCCAGCCTACTATCACAAGCTGATGCACGGTCTGTTCCAGGGCGCTATGTATGTATTCTTGTTTTGCCTGTACTATCACCGAACGTCTCTGATTGATGCGGTCTGTAGTGGCGCTCAAGCCTTGGCAACACATGGCATGACAAACGACCAGATTATCAATTCGACTGCTTGGGACGCCATTGCTGAGGATGCCGAGTAGGCGAGCTGGTCGACCGGGGCTCCAGTGCTCATCAAAAACTTACGCGTTTGTATTCTCGTTCTTCGGGTCGCGTCCGCCTTCCTTGTCAATCCTTCGAAGCTAGTACAATGTACAATGTAGCATACTCGTTCATTGCTTTGTAACCAATCACGACGTTCATTCTGTGCCTACTATCTGTGTGATACTCGATCCAAAGTCCCATCATTGCAAGGTAAAAGCACTGTTTTCGTGTGCATCTACGAGTCAATAGTCCATGAATACAATGTACTGAGAGCTATTTCATGAAATGTTCGCGGGGGGCCATTTGGATTAGTCAAGTTTCAACTATTCACGAGATTCACGTTATTTCCGTCGTATCTGTCCTCATCTCGACTCTTATGGCCACATTTGCGAAGGGCCATTTTCCTGATGTTTTTTGGTCATTGAGCTCTTCACTCTTTACCTCCCCCAAGTCCTCGACGGTCGATATGGAGCACATTCACATCTTCAACGACGATGAACTTGCAGAGAATAACACCGCGTGGCATCCCGACGACTGGATTGGGTGCAACCGACTCTTTCGAGACGTTCCCCGCTATGTTGTATTGGAGCTCAACCGAGTACAGGAGATTCCCTCGTCCGCCCAACACCTCCTCCCATCCAAATTCTCATCCCCTTCATCCTTTTACATCAATGCAATACTCCCTGAATGGAGTTTCGACGCCGACAAGGAAAAGGACCTCCTCACCACCAATCTCACATTCAGTTCGACCCCTCCCTCCGTTGACCTCACCGTTGCAGATATTCCTCTACTACACATTCCGTCGTTTGCCAGTCTGATTCGGTTGGAGCGCGACATTGGTCAGCAGTGGTTCAATGGCGCCCAGTCTATTTGTGATGCACGTACCAAAGACATCCGCTACATGAAAGGAGACCAAGAAAACTTGAGTTTTCCCGGTCGTGACCGGGATGAGTCGAGTCTTGACTCGAACTCGAAACCCTCTCACAGTATGCCCACTCACATCGTCCGCAACGCAACTCAGGTACCGTCAAACTCAAAGTCAACACAAACATAAACTCCGACTCAACCCAGCTTGAGTTCAAACTTGGACTCAAATTCAACTCGAGTCCACTCGAACTCAAATCCGAACTCGACTCGAATCGAAGTCAATCAATCACAAGGTCACTGATTCGGACCCCGCCTGCAAGTCTCTGACATGGGGTTGAATGAAAGTTGTTAGTGGAGGGACTCCGAGGGAGAGACATGTTATTGAACTGGTAAAGGCTGGAGGGAAATGATATAGTGTTCGTAGTGATGATAAGATAGGAACGGTACGACTGGTGTTCATGGTAGATAAAACAAGGAACAGACACGACTGACTCACCGAAGAGGATAGGCGGGCCAACCTGGGACGTCTGCCATGCCGTACCAACGTCGTCGACGTTGGGGGGAAAGCCACTACCATGTGCGGATGTAAATGGGCGGATTTTGTGAGCCGTGTGTTGTGGACGGCTTCGTCGTGGTCGTGGCTGCCGTGGTCGTCGTCGTGCTTGCCATTGACGTGTCTGTCCAATGGGATAAGACTGCGGCCGCAGATAGTGTCGTCGTAGCCATTATCATTGTAGTCGTCGCCTGGTCGTCGCTGGTCGCGGTCGGGAGAAAAGACGGAATGCTGAGTCAGCTCTCGGCCATGGCAATGAATCCAGGATTCCAGGTCCGCTTGGCGTCTAAAGTGGGCGACCGACGATCCGACGGCCCGGACGGCCGGTGCCTTATCTATACACTAAAACACAAGGGACTTTACTCGGGGTTAAAAAAGATATTAGTCAGCTCGGAAAGCGGTCCGATTTTCCTGCACTGCCACATCGGGGTCTGGGGCAGAGGCCCAGCAAGCTGGAGTTGGAGGCCACAGGCAGATGCGAGCGCAGCGAGCATCCTGCCGAAGGCCGGAAGCGTAAGCTTGTACACTTCGGACATCAACAAGGCCTGCACACGTTGCGGAGGTTGTCATATGACTAATTATGTGCCTCTCTTTCCTTACATAACCACCAGCACAGCGACGGTGACGACGACCACCCATGGGCAACGACGACAGCGACGCGCCTACGTGCTCTCTCGCCAGCGGACGCGTTCTCTTACTTAACAGTGCAGGTCTCAACGACCACCAGACGGCGACGACAACCACCCAATGTGCAACGACCGCGGCGAAGCGCCGTCAACCACAGCAGGCGCTCACTGGCAACAAACGCACTCCTGTCCTCAAGACTTGACGCGTCGAACGCCGATTGGCATGTCAGACAACTCGGGCACTCGGTAAGTTATCTTTGTTCTCTGAGTGTTGTGCCTATGAATGACACCTCTTTTTCCTTCTTCCTAGTTTCTCTGGCCCCATTTTCTGGCTATTCTTTAGTGTGTCCCACCGGTTATCCCCCCACTGACACGCTTTAGCACCGCCTGTCCGCCGTTTCCCAACTTTGGTCGAGACCGCGCCCAATGCTGCTACGCACCTGCTACGTGCCTCGAATTCAACCTTGCGACTCCGAAGGCATTTGATTTGAGGTCAAGTAAGTACCGACTCGAGTTGTGATTTCAAATGACTGAAGTCAACTCTGATCCAGAATTGGAGTTGTTGCGAGTTGGCATCGGAGTCGACTCAAATTGGAATCGCTGTCAACTTGAGTTTTGTGAGTCAAGTTGAATTGGAGTCGAGTCATTCCGTTTGAGTTGGAGTTGACTCGACTCCAGTCTGAACTCGAGTTGGGGTTTCAGATTTTGTGTTTGCCTTTGCCTTTGAGTTGAGTTTGGGTGAGTTGACTCGAGCTCACAGTAGTATAAAGTGCTTATTGTAGGATAGCCAATATATTCCTTCCGTTCTACAAATCTGCAACATCAAATTTTTGAGTTCGAGTCAAAACTCGACTCACCCCGGTCACGACCGGGAAAACTTGAGTTTTGAGTGTCATCTTTTTGCCGCTACTTCCCAATCTGGACTTTGACGCTGTTCACGCCGCTTCGCCGGGCATGCAAAGCATGGGCACTATGGGATGCCGCATTTTGCTGGCTACAGGACGACACTACTTTTGACGCTGAGGTTGACCTTCGCTCGCTCGCAGTGGAGTTAGCGTCTTCTGTCAGTGGATGGACAGGAGATACTACAGCAGGCGATGGCGATGTCAGCTTTGAGTTTGCGGCAGAGATACTTGGAGATAATCACTTGCCCGAGAGTATTGTGGATATTCTCTTGAAGGAAGCAGCGAGTCGTCTCACGGAACGCGATGGTCCAGACGGTTCGACATTGATCGCCACGACCCAGTTCGCCAAAGCCATTGTCGACGGCGCCTATGTAGACCCATCAGCTACTGGGTACGACCTGCTGAAGGCTTACGCCACCTTATTCTCTAAGCCATCGCCACGCAAAGAGCTCTTCTTCTCCCTCTATAGTCCTCCCCATCACTGGACGTCCTGTCGACTTGATTTTTGCAACGGCATCGCACAATTTGGCGACTCTCTTACATGGGCTGCTCCATCTGCCTTTGTTCAAAATCTCAAAATCTGGTTACAGCGTGAGCTTGACCTTGAGATCGAGGTTTTCAACGACTTGCCTTGCCCCATACAGCTTGATCACTGGAGCTGTCCAATCATCGCTGCCAACACAGTGGCACATCATGTCCTAGGCGATACACAGTGGACTCCAGGCTCTGCTCGGCGTCATCGAATTACAGCATTCTGTAAAGTGATGTTAGCCATTCGGTCTTCGCAAGAGGTATGTTGTTGTACCTGCATATTTATAGTCGATGTTCTGACATTTGTGCAGATACCGGATGCTGCGATGGACTGGAATATGGATCGATTCTTTGTTGGACTACCCAAAACCGCACCGTCCATCGCCGTCGGCCAAGAAGAGCCGCTCTTCGAAGCGAGTACAGATCAGATGTTGGTTGATATGGACACCGAAAGACCTGCAATTGAACCGAGAGTAAACGGTGTATCGACGGGGTCTCATCCAGTCAAGCCATCCAAGAAGCGTCTCCTGGAAGAGTCAGAAGATGTCAATACGACGTCTCAGAAGCCGAAACGTACCAAGACGCTGGCGCAACTGCAATCAACGGCTCCTCCTCTTCATCCCTTCTTCCAAACATCAGGCAAGATTGCCCCCCAGCCCACGCGCATGCCTATCAAGGCCGACGATCGCAGAAAAGCTCTCATTGCAAAAGCCGCCGCTGAAAGCCCTGCTGATCCAGTAAAGCCGACGAGAGCCAAGCCCACAGGCGAGGCAAAGGCCATTGATCCATATTATCTTGATCCTGGAGCGGGAGGAGCAAGTGTTTCTGCAAAGAACGACCGCCGAGTACGGAAGCAGGTTGGCGCTGGAGTCTTCAAGGGTAGCGCTGTAAAGATCGAGAAGCTGCGAGTTGCATGTGCAGAAGAGAGAGATGGACGGCCCGGAGACCCCGATGTCGGAGTTGATATCAATGATCCACTTACGGTGGTTTGCTCTCGCTGCCAACACGGTGTTCGTCTCAAGGGCCCGTACCAGCCAAAGCGCTTCCGCGACCACTGGGAGGCTGGAAAATGTAACCCCTTTAAACCTCCCACTGTGCAGCATACGACGCTTGAGTCTTTCCTATCGACAAGTCCGTCAACCGCACCGCCAAAACCAATTCTACCATCGCCCAACCTCGAGAAGTCCTGCTCTGGAATCACCGCAGCCTTGGACGACCGACTGACATTCTTCCTCGACAATTCTCCTGCGCCTGGCGGTGGTGCCAGAGATATCAACTACTACGTCAAACAGCTCTATGGTCATCGTTCCATCACCTCAATCACCAGCGAGGAACTCACGGCCAAGGAGAAGGCATATGCTCGCAACCAACAATTCCTGGACCATGATTGGCAGACCAATACCTCTCCTGCAATTCGTGCTGTCTTCTCATCAACATGCAAGAAGAAGTTCACAGTGCGGACGGTCGCGCACTTGACAGACCCCAAGGTCATCTGCCCAAAGTGTCTCAAGACATATCGGTCCAACCAGTTTCAGGTCGCTCTCAACCGAGAACGCTCTACCGACTCGAAGACCGCTAAGTTCATGCCTGCAATCTACTCAAATCCTACGCAAGGTGCTCTGTTCGCTCGATATAAAGGACTCACAGAGTTCATCAATAAGGTACGCCCTAACACACGCTTTAGGACCAGTTCTAATCGTAAAATCAGGATGCAAGCAAGTCGCCACTTCTCCGCTTCACGCGCCATGTCATCGATGGTCATTTCAAGGATGCTAATATTTTCCTTGGCCTCGTTGAAACTATGATCCTGGCTACCGAGCGAGAACTGCGAGGTGTTGGCATGCAGAACTTCAAGTATCCACCAGATTATCGAGAGTGGATTGAACTCGTCAAGACAATCAGCCCTCGCCTTCATCGGAACATGTCTCAGCACTTTCGAGTTGAGACAAGACGCTCAATCCAGTGAGTTTCCTTGGAGCTGATACACAACTCGGCTTCTGATCAGCTACGCAGGAACAAAGTCATGCAACGTCCACGCCAACCTTTAGGCTTCACACAAGCTACATACGATGCAGCTCTGAAGTACTGTATTGACTATGACTATCCGGCAACATATCCTCTCAATCTTTCTGTCGATGACACCAAGCTTTTTGACACAATGCAGCCGTTGTTCGATGGCGCAAAGAAGCAATGGACTCTTATTGGCCTACCAGGTGTCGATCAACTTCCAGTTCGTGATGTCGATGAACTTGATGAATTGATGAAGCAAAAGCATACACCAGCTACGAAGGTATGTCGATACTCGTAACTTCTAATCGCAATCATTCACACTCATGTGTACAGTTACGGCTCTGGGCCTTACAGATACCTCTACCCGGAATTCCTCCCCTTCCACTTGCCATTCTTCCAATCTCCTCGAAAATCAATGCAGATACTCTTTCGCAGTATCAGATCGAACTCCTCAACGGTCTCATCGGGCATGGACTTCGAGTCATTAAATTTACAAACGGAAATGATGGTGATGAGATCGAGCGCCGCCAAGCACGAATTACTGCTGCATCTGGCACTACAGCACTTACGCTCATCAGAGCTCCTGCTCATCTCGATGTTCTTCCCATTGCGATTCCACTCTACTCCATTGGCGGAAATGTCTTCGTCAACGGGCAATGTCCTGACCACGGCAAGAAGACTGGTCGGAACAACATCTCGACGGGTGCACGCGCATTGGTCCTCGGCAATTACACTGTTCATTATGAGCAGCTATATCATCTTGCCATGACTATCGAAAATCCACCACTGTATGAGCGAGATGTTGTCCGGTCGGATCGTCAGGACGATAATGCGGCGGCACGCCTGTTTTCAGCGGCCACCCTCTCTGCCGCGGCTGAGAATCCCTCGGACAATATGGGTCTTGTCGTATTACTCTTTGTTATTGGGGAGCTCATTGATGCTTACAACAGCCGCACTATGCCTCACGCAGAACGTGCCAAAGTCGCCATCCGGACGCGCTTGTTCTTCCAAACATGGAAACTGTTCTTGGCAAAACAGGGCTACTCGGAAGCAAGACACTATATCTCACGCGCGGCTGATGATATCTTCATGATTCTTGTCGACGGGCTCATCGGCATGATCCTGATACATCGCGACCATCTTCCAACATCTTCCATTCCACTTCTTCCGTGGAAACACGGATCTATGTCTAACGAGCGGCTGTTCTCTGCACTGCGTGCGCTTATACCGGACTTTTCTCTAGTCCAGGCTATTCTTGTCATACCCAGCTTACGTTCCACAATGCTCGCTTCCAGTCGAGCTCGCTTCGCAAAAGCAGGCTTCAAAGTAACGGCAGGTGGATATCAACATCACGACCTCAACGATGATCAGTCCATTGACTTCGACCTGCTATCGCAATTCCCATCGGACGCTGTTCTATCGGAAATGTATGCGACAGCCATCGCAGAGAACGAAGTCTTATGGTCCCTTGTGGATGTCCATATACCTCTACTTGAGGATGCTGCAGATGTTCAATTGAGGCCATCTCCCGTCGATAACTCAGTCGACGGTGACTTCATCCAAGAAGATGATGTAGTCTTACAGCCCCAAGCCGCCATCCTCGATCTCAGCATCCGGGAGGAGCTCCAGCAAGGCATTGACGCTATCTCATCGTTTGTCACTACCTACAAAGAGGATGATCAGGAGCTCGATGCATGCGCCTATGCGGCGGCGGCACTAGTTATCAATGGTCTCGGAGAAATGTGAGTTATTTTTCTGTTTCAGACAAATTAGTTTCCTGATTGCTCTCAGCGATAAACTTCCTATGCTCGAGGATCCAGTACAGTTGGAACTGGCACGCAAGGACGTTGCCTCTGCCATCAAGCGAAATCCTCGCTCAGTATCGACGCTTCTCTCGGGTCTTCAAGACAGCTTTGGTGGTCCTGAGAAGGGACCCGGGGATGTTGTTTCCCCAGCGTTTTTAACCGACATCACCCATTCCGAATTACAACCCCTCATCGATATTCGTTCCGCTCATCAGACAGAGCCTGCTCGCATTGGAGTTCGGAACTACAAGCCTTCAAAGACGCACAAACCCACGCAGAAGCAGGTGCAGAAAGCCGTCGAGCACAACAAGCCTATACCGACGGAAACAAGACTATCACCAGAGCAGGAACTTGCTCAACACATTCAAAGTGTTGTGCAGAAGCTTCAGGGAAAGCGTGGGGTCACTGCTGGCATTAATCGAAAGGTACGATGGCTTGAGGGCGAGGAAAAAGACACAAGTCAGCCATTAGCGGGTAACTCTGCAAATGCGGCTGCTGCGAGCATAGTGCGCGCTCAAACTGTGAGTTCCAGATACTTTTTGTATGAGATAGACTCTGACTCCCCTACAGGAAGTCCGCCGTCGACGAACACTCGCTAAGACTCTGAAACGTCAGAGTTTGATTGCTGAGGCCAATATATCTCCGAATACGCCACTGAGAAAGGGTTCTTTTGTCTTCCTCATCGAGAACAATCAAATTCTTCTCGGACGAGGTCTGTTTCAAGTCTTTTTTGTTCTGATATTCTTGGCTGACACTATAGGTAGTCATCACATTCTATTCAAAAGGTGGAGGCAAGTCTGGCAAGCACAATTGGATTCCCCAGGCAGACAGTATTGGTCAACTGTCGTATACTCACCTTCAGACATACGAGCACGCGCGAGGTCGGATGTTCAGGCGGGTACATCGTTCCTTTGCGATGATGGCTATGTCGAGATTTGCCCATGTTCCCAGTGGCTCCTTGCTGACACAAATTGGCGACACGGTGAAGGCGGGATCTGAGGTCATGGAGATATCAGTGTCGACCCTCAAGATGTTCACTGAGCTGGAGCAGGAGCGGCAAGGGTTGCTGAAGTTGGTAACGACGTTGAACACAGTGCAGCGCCGAGGAAAAGTAAATATCAACATTATGGATATCGAGGATCTGGACGATGTAGAGGAGTAGAAACAATGTGTAGACTATCAGTGTCAATGACTAGATCGAATCCATGGCAAGTGCCCATGGCCGTATAAGGTCAGTCAATTTCGTTAACCTTAGAGCCTGTTCGGCTACAGTTTTTGTAACGGTTTTTGGGCGTTTTTGAGCAAAACCGGTTTTGGGGAGTTTTGGGAGTCAGTGACTGAGTGTGACGTGGTTTCGGTCGAGCGTTCAATTCTGAGCCAGGCCATTATTGTATTTACAGATGACGGTCCTTCCGCTGCCCATGGCATATAGTAGACTATTTTTTGAGGTCTTATGAGATATTTTTATTTGTTCTGGCCTGGTTTTATAAGATTCTGAGCTGTGGAACACAAATGGCACTGTTTTTGTGGCCAGAGGTGCGGGAAGGCAAGAGATTTCCTAATTGGGAACGGATGCGCGTTCGCGTCTTGACCAACGACATCCATCTTGAGCTCGACCATCCTCACATCCTCTCTGGTAACAAATGACACGGGGCAAGAAAAAACGCAGATCAGCTAGAGAACCTGCTTCCGAATCCGATTCCAATGAGGCGCCGGTTTCAAAACAGAAGGCACTCAAAGCCATCTGGTCTTCTGCCGAAGAAACCAAGCTCATGGTGGAATTGGCCAGGTTGGTCTCAAAGGCCGGCGATGGGGGGTCATTCAAGCCATCTATTTTCAATGATGTTGCCCCAGAAGTCAATCCACCTGAGCATGGTCCATCCAAAACCGGGTCTATGTGTCAGTCAAAGTATAAGCAGGTGCGAGTCTGCTTGTGTTCCTTCCTGTCACAAGTTGACGAGACTTTCTAGTTAAAGATCATCCGGGGTGTCATCATCCAGATCCATACAAACTCAGGATGGGGCAAATGGAACGTGACATACGGTGCAAATATCGATACTCCGGAACAGGACAGCTCGTGGAGAGCTTTTCTCGCCGTTTTTCCCAAGGCAAAGCCCTTTCGCAATGCTGGCTGGGTGCACTACGAGTCATTCAACAAAATCCAGCCGCTCGGTACAACTGCACCCCGGGATAATAACGTCTTTCGTCTGCCTGGACCCATCTCTACACCTCCTTTGCCCACTGCCACAACTACTGCGCCTGTCAGCACTTCTACATCACCAAATTCCTCAGATGACGCCGAGTTGAATGCTCCTCGTTCGCCAGACTGGGATCAGTCACGACTTGAAGCTGATATGTCTTTACGGCGTGATCTTACCGATGGCAACGATGGCGGCGACGGTGACAGCAGTATTTCTACTTCCACGGTGAATATCTCGCTCTTATGATGATATTAGAGGACTAATCTCTGCGCTATTTCTAGCCCAATTCTCCTGAAGCAAGTCGAGCGACAGTTGGCCGAAAACGCGGCGCCTCTGCCACACCGCTCACATCGGCGGTTATCAATGCTCAAAAGCGCCCAAAGGCTAAGGACAACACTTCTGACAATGTGACGCCCTCAAACCCAGCGGCACCGCCTTTGTCTAGAGGCTCGTCATCCTCCAAGGCTGTCGACCAGCATGCACGCTCCAGTGCTGCTCTCGAGAATATTGGAGCGTCAATTTCTTCCTTTCAGGAAGTAGTCGCCTCCGCTTTTGCTCCACCACCTCCATCTACCATTCTCGATACTCCACGCCGCCATCAGCATGCCATTGAGCGTGCTCAGCGTCTCGAGTCCGATTGGTTACGGCCGCATCAGCTTCTTGGGCTCATCAAAGTTCTTCAGAAGGACAAGGCGGCTGTCAATGGGTATTGCGCCATCAGGGAGGATAATATTGTTCTGCGGAAGATGTGGATTTTATCCGAGTTGAGTATCACACCTCCGTCAAACTATGATTATCATTCATCTGTCTTCATCGACGCGCCACCTTCTATCGATGCCAATCCTTTTTTATTACAGAGTATTCAGGAGTACGACTACTGTAGTGTTTCGACCGCATATTCGCATATTGGGTCACGCAGCTCTGTGAACTGAACCTATACATATTGCATATCGCATCACGGTGCCTCTCAATCAGGCACAAGCGGCCAAAAGTGGTAATTTCAGGTCCCGCCTGCGGCGGGACCGTCCAAATAAGGCAATTTAAGGGTTCACGAACCTGTTCGCTGTAAGTTCGCAGCATATCGCGTCACATACCGCGAACCTATGGTCGAAACACTACAGTATATGAGCATGGTTCCTGATGTGTAGTAGTAATTAAATTGGTTCCACTTCGCCTGCATCCATTGCTGGTTGATGAATTGCTAAATACGCCTGATAACTCTGCCACATTGCCTCTGCAATCTCATCTCGCTTTTGCTCAGCCCTTGCTTCCTCAGCGTCCGACACCGTTACCGTCGTCATTAGATCTCCGTAATCTGACTCTGATATGGTGTCAATGGAGCGCTCGTTGAGAATGGACATAGCGTCAATTTGCTCCAGTGGATCATAGTCAAGGATAAGGTTGTGAATTGCCATCAATGCTGGTGGCAAGCGGACCTGGTCCTCCATTCCATATCGTAGAGGATTTGTGAGAGCACCCCATCTGTTCTTGAGTACACCAAAGATGCGCTCAACAACGTTTCGAGCTTGTGCGTGACGTAAGTTGAAGAGCTCCTCCCGGCTAGTTGGGCTATGATAGAAATGAGACACTGTATATTGGGAGAATGGAGTTGACTATACCGTACACCAGCACGGCCCCATTCAGCAAGGTGGTAACGCACACCTCGATAGGGAACGAGAAGACCATCGCAAATACCAAATCCTGCATCTGCTAGATAATACTTGCCCTCTGGAATAGGAAAGTCTGCCATGCGCGCATGTGCATACATGGTAGAGTCGACTGATGATCCGTCATGCCCCGACGCAACGTACTGAAAATGCATATCAAAAGAGCAGCATGCTAAACAGTTCTGTGAAACAGCGCCCTTCCGATCGCGTGAGTATTGGCGCTCTTCTTTGATTGGCCAGCAGTTGATATGAGTACCATCAATGGCAACAAGCGCGTCCTTGAAAAAGGGAAAGAGCTTGGGACTGTGCAGGATATAGAAGGGCGTAGGATCTGTGCCTTGTGGGAGGCGCACATATTTGGCGTAGAACCGTGTGTCGACAAATGCATTGAGCATCTTGTGAAAGTATCTGTTCACTTGTGTCAGTCAGAGAGTTGCAGATTGGAGCATACTGACTTTGTTATCGTCTCATTTGATCTTTGGAATCGTTCACCGACATGTCGAACAGAAAGCCCGACATGATGGAGTGATGATACAGTAAGTCTGGCTCAATCGGGACGCGTTCCCAGTGGGACTCGGCGTCACCCGAGAATCACGCAGTGACATCGCTAAAACGATCCAAAACCGGTTTTACTCAAAAACGCCCAAAAACCGTTACAAAAACTGTAGCCGAACAGGCTCTTATAAGGTTAACAAATTTTGCAGGCACAGACGGACACACGTGCAAAGGACAGTGCCTGGAAAATCTCGTGACCTTTGTCGTCGCTCTGTCCAAGAAAACCCTAACCCCAGCGTCCATCCGAGCTAGGATTATTAAAAATGCGGACATTTCACTGCCTATGTGGGGGTAGGATTAAAAATGCGGACTTCTGGCCGGCGCGGAGCGCCGGAAAAAATGCGGACATATTGGCTTAGAACTAGAAAATTTTCAATGAACCTCTTGTAGGCATAAACACGGGTCCTGGTAAGAGATAAGAAAAATAAAGTCACATGTGCTTCAGTCACAGACAGCATGCTTAGTCATAGATGGGAACAAACAAGAACCAATGAGACCGAACGAGGACCAACGAGATCGAACGAGGACCAACGAGACCCAACTATGCCATACCAAGATAACATTATATATTGTCTAAAGTCATTTCCCAAGCATGTTCTAGGAAATAATGTGTCTGAGTTGTTTCAGGTGTGTGGTCCCCAGGGGAGTGGGCGCAATCGTGATCATGCGCCACATAGTAATCGCTCCATAGCCCCCTCAATCTATAATTATATTGTCTGATACTTTGCACAGTGGTTTATATAGCCTATATCTACAACTTTCCCTCTCAAAGTTTGTCCCTAATCTTTTTTTTTTTTGCTCCGTAGTATATGAGGAAGGGTAAATCCCAGGATGCTCGCCTGCAAGTCCAGCAGCTTCACTGTTTGACTCGAGGTGGGCAAGTACAGTGTGGGGGTACAGTACCTGAGCTCCAGATGAAATGGGAGGTTTGGGGATAAATTGACATTTGCTAAGGATCAACTGGCAATCTAGCAAAGACAGGTTGGAAGGGGTTAGTCGATCACGTCCCAAATGGGACGGGTCACGTGACGCCCGCCAGAATTGCGACGAGCGGGGAGGGCGCATTTCTTAATTCTATCGCGCCGTTGTTTGACCGTTCGCATATCGCGCCGTTGTTTGACCGTTCGCATCGCGTCGACGAAGGCTACCGATGGTCAAAAAAGATATAGATTTTTTTTTTTTTTTTTTTTTTACTTTGTGCAAACTAAGAGACAGTAATGATAGATTCCCCGTCGACGTAGCTCCCGTTACTGCGTTCGAGACTGCACCGTCATTGCGCATTGTCGAATTGAGGAACTGCAACCACCCAGTTGACATCCGCCTCCCTCTCGTCCAATTGACCGAGGTGAAAATCAAGACATCGGAGGAAAACGTCTCCGTTCGAGACACCATCCGTTTCATCTCCGGCTGTCCTCTTCTTCGTACATTTTGTACCGAGACGACCAAGCCAATAGACTACCCCGCCCAAATGTTCCCAGGTGTCGTTCCCTCAGACGTCGTCACCTCATCCATACGTTATCTCGACGTCGATCGCTTGAAGTGGGCGCTGTGGCGCCACGTCCGCCACCCTCTCTTGGAGGAACTGCGCATTCGCAAACCACCAGACGTTCATCTACCCCCCCTGGCAGTATCATTACTTTCATAGTACAGGAGACATGAAGCCTGTCCTCAAATTTCTACCGTCCTCCCGCTCTCGGAGTCTGAAGCGGTTCATCTTGTCCCCAATGGAACCCTCCTCCGCAACCGTAGACAATGTCATTGCGCTGCTTGATCTGGTACCTTCGCTTGAGGAGCTCTCTCTTCAGGCGGATCTGACAAATGACCGTGACGCGAAGGCTACAGATAGGTATTTTCGCTCACTGGTACGCGGATTGGCTTGTTCTGTGCTTCGAGCGAGGGCGCCAAATCTTCAGTGGATTAGCATTGATTTTGGCAAGGCCAAGTGGCGGTGTCAAGTGATATTGGACAAAGTGGAGGTGTGAAATGATCTTGGACAAACGATGAAGGAACATTGGCGAGGGCGTACTGTTGAGGTTAGAGTACGGTATCACGCAGATAGTTGACTACATTTGCGTGCACTTACGCCGTTATGCCCGACCAAGACAGAAGGCAGAAGTGAGCATCACCCAACCCAAGAGTAGTGGTGCAAAATAATTATATTGTGGCTATTCAATTCGGTCCATGTACCATAACATAATCATACATCATTCTAAATCTCGGCACCCTCCCCAGGCGCTTCACTATCACCTCCGCCTCCTCCAGCGTATGATCCCCACCTTCCTCAAACCCTCTGAACGTAACCGCCTTCAGCCCCCTCGGCGGATCATCGTCGTCCTCCGCCGCCGTCACATCCACCACCTCCACCGGCGCGCGGGACTCCACCATGTGCATCAGATTCGCCTTTTTCAACGGCTTCGATTTGCGCTGCCAATTGAACAGTATGCTCTTGAGGTGCGGCACCAGCGGCTCCTCCCCGTCCGGGTCCTGTCGATGGTGAGGCGCCGTATGAGCGCGTCCGTGATGAATGCCGTGGACTGCGCCTGCTGGTGGATGTACAGCTCCGTCAGGAGCGGCGTTGCCTCCAAGAGCTTGATCAAGGACAGGTCGTTCACGCGCACATGCGCGATCTCCAGTCGCTTCAGCGACGCGCTGGACCTGTTGACGAAGTCGATTATCCCCGCCAGCCCGAACGTGCCGATGCCCTGCTTCTGCGGATCGCTGGGCGCGAGCTTGAGGCTGAACATCGCGGGCGCGGTGATGTGCGGCAGGACGTATTGGATCCGCGCGGGCTCGGTGCGTCCGATGCGAAAGGAGACGAAGGGTGCTTCGGTGACGACGTCGGGGAGGGTGGAGTCGTCGTCGGACTCTATGAAGGTGTCGCTGACCGAGATGTGGTACGCGGAGGTGCAGAGTGCAATTGCGCGGAGGATACCGAGGGGCTCCAACATCCAGGAGAGGACGAGGGAGGAGATACGCGAGAAGGGAAGCGGGTGCTTGCCAATGTCAGACACCGGTCCACCAAGGCAAAGCATGTGGAGTTTTGGGGTGTGCTCAAAGAGCTTGAGAAGTGTGTCGTCATGGAGTCCTGTCTGGTCGGTGAGGTCCACGAACGTCAGACTCGTCAAATGTGGCATTGGCCTGGGTTTCGCGGCCAAAGCCTTGTACATCCTTCCTAGACAAGGCGTGGTGATGTTGAACAGCACGTCCGTCCACCGGTCAGCCTCGCCTGAGAGTATAGACACAAGGTTCTCGCTCTGCGTCGCTACGTCTATGTTGATGGGCATCATCCTGGATCGCTCGAGGTACAGCGGTATCGTCTCGTCATATTTTGTCTTGTCCTCTGGCGCCGGCGATTTCCGGTTCTGCTTTGGTGCAGCGTAGATGAAAGTCCATATCTGGGGGTGTCGATAGCCACATTTCTCCACCGCGCGCACACACTGGCCAAGATCATTGGAGCCGTCCTCGTTTCCGGCTGAGGGTCGGCGCACACCTCTTGGAAGATGAGACAGAGAATCTCGTTGGGAAGGAGGCGGATGGGGGAGAGAACGGTGCGGGTCTGATAGGCGTAGTCCTCGAGGTCGTCGATGATGGAATGGAGAACCTTGATGTCTTCTAGAACATCATGGAGTTTCTGCTTGTATTCCTGCATTCGATGGGGAGGAAGGTAGGTGGTGTAGCGATGCATTTCGCGGAGTTTCTCTGGTTCCATTAGCGCGCGGGATGGTCCTAATACGCGCGTCCCGCAGTTCCGGCAAAGAGTTAGTGTGGCCATGTCGAGTACTTTGAGGCGTCAATGAAATATGCGCAATTCGGTCAGCGGTAGGTGACGTAAAAGATTGGCTGGAGCGCACCTGAGTGCCGATTACGAGTGCGGGCTCAGTGTGGCGATAGAAGAGCCGAGATGGAGCGACCGTTGGGGATGGTTGGGGCCGCAAATAAAACCTGCAGACCAATTTCAGACTCGGCTAGCATTGTCGATGGGAGAGAGAAGCTGACGCGCTACAAGTTCAAGATGTCGGGATACTTTGGCGATGAATAGACCAAAACGGAGCGTGCTGTAGGAGAGTCAGCGCGTCGTTGAGCGTGTAAAGTGCACAGACTGTGCCTGGAGAGCAGACAAGACTATGCAGCCCAGCGTAAGGGCAGACAGACACCACAGCCCTATGAATCCCGTAGAGAAACCGAAGGAAAGGAGGAGACAAGACGACGTGGTGGTGGTCGCGTGAAAAGAAAACGGTGTCACGTGTGTGACCGCCTGTTTGTTGTAGTTCGGCTTCTACTCTTACCCAGACTCTTACAGTCGATGATGCAGAACACGCGGAAACGTCGGGAAGGACATCAGCCAGGTGAACTCGGACGTTCGTCGCTTGATTCCAAACAGACGATATTCGCCTTACTATTGCTCCTCGGAAATCGCGACTAGCTGATTCTAGCTCATTTTGTGCTAACCAATTGAGCCTCCGGACCTTCTGTATCCAGGCGTCAAGCTTATTTGAGAGAACAAGCGTGTAACGAAACTAATAAGCAGGTGCATCAGATCAAAGCAATAAACCAGTTCTCGAAATCTTCCTCGCCTGCTCTGACCTCAGTTACTCCACAGTCAACTGTACTGGCACCTGTACGCCTCACTCAATGCTTCTGGCGAATCTGTCAGGCCCGTCAGGCCCCAGAGCACTGCCATCATTGATACCATATATCGCCGCCACGCAGACGTCGTTGTCGCTCGCAACATCGCTTTGCGCTACAGACCTAAGCTCTCCCGCACTAGCCGACGAAGGTCTTGGCCCAGATGCCTGTCCCTGCTGGCGCGATGATTGTCTGATGCTTCCTGGATACCGTTCGCGTTTCGGACACTGGCGCTCATATGGACGTCGCCTGATGTCCCGCAACAGTCAAACTGATGTGTGTTGCGACTGTCTCTGCGTGTCATTGATCTGCCTCGCATATCTATATAATACGCACGCATACCTCGCTTCCACCATCCCTTCTTCGTTCTTCGGTCTTCCTTCGTTTTCGTCGCTTGGTCGACAGGATTGATTTCCACATTCATTCTACTTTTCGAAGATGGTCTCGACCACCACTCCTTTATTTATTCTCCTAACCGCTCTTTTCTCTACCACCCATGCTACAAACGACTGGTCCCGACCATGCCTAAACGGTGTATGCGAATATTCCCTCCCAGCAAACAATGGTTCCAGCTCTGTACGCATCATTGATGGCCATCATGCGTGCGCATAGCTGATCTTCTGCACATCTCTGATCTCAGTGGGGATCTTCAAACGCCATATCAGATGTCAGGTGACTCCTTCAACACCTGAGCACCTACCAGCTTCTTCTGGCCTCTCGACGGATATGATCCCGAGAAAGTGCTTGCCAACTAGCTGGAGAACCCGGAGCTTCTCAGCTGACGCTGCTGTGAATTGCATCAGACAGTAAATTCATAGACTTTGTTCGAACACTTAAGGTCTATAACCTTACCCCCGTTTGAGATCGTTCAAACGTGTTCGAACGCCACAGCACGCTGAACCAGGCAATGTATACTGACTACTCAGTGCATTCGAACCATTTACCCGTTTGACTCAAGCGTTCGTGCGTTTGACTCAGCGTTCAGTGTTGATACCATTCAATCAGTAAGCGCAACCGTATTCTAATGTACATGCTGGGAAGTAAAAGTGATTCGAACTATGCGCGTTCACGTTCGCGTTTAGGCGTTTTAGCGTTCGTCTTCGCATTTGGACGTGTGATGTTCAAACAATTGGCTGTGAATGTTGATCAGCAAACGAAGGAAGGTCATATGAAGAACTCACTTGTTCAAACTCCAGAGCATTGGGAGGTTTGACAAGCTTGGGCGTTCAATGCGTTCGAGCGCTTGACGTGGTTGTGATCGGCGTGTTGAGGAGTTCGGCGTGTTGAGGCGTTTGACGTGTTCAGTTCGGCACGTTCAGATGTTTGCAGACACGTTGGCAGTGTTTGGCGTGTCCCGGAATGGGATGAGGATTCTGAGCAGAGCGGGAGACATGGGTTAGGTTGGAGAGGGCGTCAGATCCGGCCTAGTCAAGACGCGGTGTCGCAGACAATGGGACGTACAACTGAAACCGAGTAACCCAGCCCGACTATGAGAAACAAATGGCGTATTATAGTGCTGCTGTTGGGCTGCAGACACAGAGTGACGGGATGCATGTTGCTGAAGGCCGGCAGCCCAGACGAGAAGTCTACTGCGAGTTTCGGCAGAATGGCAAGGTAGGAAAAAAAAGCGGTGCCGCCAGGGTAATGCTATAGCACTCACCGCGTTCAGAAAAGTCGTAGACGCGTCATTGTTGGTCACAGAGCAGTGGGAGCGGCGACTTTGTGGCAGTCATGAGAGCTTGGGCAAAGGCCATGGTCTGTGCTATGGTGGTAAGAGAGAGACAAGTTATGAAACTAAGCAGTTTCCTTGCGTTCAAGCAAGGACTCTCCCTACTCACAGGAAAAGGAAATAATGGATGCCGTTGTCTCACTTATTGATGGCCGTGGCTACAATAGGAAGAATACCCCTATTTTGGCTGGAAGCTCATTTTTGAAGAATATTCGGATGAGCGTGGCAGCGAGGGCAGCGTCACGGCATCCAGCGGCGATACGGTCGTCTCACCGTTAACTTCAGCTAAGCACGACATCCTCAGAAATCTTGAACACTCGCGCTCATGCACGCAGGAACGCCAGTGTACACCTTCCGCACCATGATCGCTGTCTGCCTGAGGTCAATTGTTCATAACGTTCACTACTTACTTAGGCGAAAACATGCGAGCGAATGGCGGCCAATGGCGGCCGAAGGCCGCCATTCGGCGAGCTTGTTTGAGCCGTCATTCCAAAGGGAGTCCGAGGACCCAAATTTGAACAACCTCAGGCCTTACATCCTTAAAGACTTGAGAGGAATCTAAAGATCGTAAGATGTATGCTGCCATGGAGTACCGCGCAACGAGCACTTGTTTACAGTGCGCCTCTACATTGATAGCGTCGTCAGGCATAGACTGCTTGGGTAGTGGACAGCGATACTATGTACCAAGTTACGAGCGAATGGGAGCTTGTTTGAGCCACCAATATCAATGTCTGACATCCCGACCATAGTGGTTGTTTGTATTCCGTAAATCTAAGCAACTACACGCAAGGATTGGGCCCTCGGGGACGCCTGGTGTCAAGCACGCGGCACCGCCGCCGCACCGGCACATTGCCTGCCGATGACACGCGGCATTTATCACGTGTCGTTCGACTTGGCAAGACCCCTTTGAAGTTTGCTCTTCGTACTAGACCTCGATGCTAATGAGTAGAAGATCTCCGAGTTGATTTGCTTTCCTGAATGTCACTGATTAAGATATGCCTGCTGTCACTTGTGCGGTAGAGTGTGGGGAAAGGCTCGGAGAGCCCTTGGGCCCCGACTAACTTCCTGGGATCCGTGGTCAGCTGCGATACCCAAACATTGCGCCCGATGTGAAAGACAACTGAAGACCCGGTGAACTTTCAGCAGGACGTGAACATCCAGAGGCGATCTGCTTGTGACCAAGTAACGAGTTCAGTGCCGCATCACGATGAAACAACAGAGTCAGTGTGGCGAGTCGCGGGCGCTGGTCTGCATTATCCGGCAATGCATGTCAAGCGGGGCAAAAGGCGTGGCGTACTCCCGGACTCGGTAGACCGTACATCGAGTCTGAGAATGAGAGACTGGCCGTGATACGGTCACCAGACACCGCGGTAGAGTACGCATATGACTCAATGAGTTTGGAGCATAGGCTGCAGTCTGCAAGCGAAGGAGGCGGTCGGCCTGGTCACAAAATAGTCAATGTTCCCATGCTATCAGAACAAAGGTTCAAGAGTGCTTTCTGAGGCGGGCAAGTGGGGGGAGGGAAGCAAGAGCAATTGATGTTAAGTCATAGAACAGGGATAACGGGGCATATTAAGGCCGTGACTTGCTTTGCAAAGGTTATAGTCAAATGAGTTCCCAGGCAATAGCTTTCCGGTTCAGGCGTGGTAGCATCTGTGGGGGTTGAGATCGGCTTGCAGCTAGTCTCAAGGCCTTGCGAAGGCGGGTGGATGCTGAATGCCCAACATACTGGGATACTCTCGGTGTAGTGCCAGAAGCACGAGTAGTACCTCGAGGGCCAAGAACCAATGTCCAAGATATATGGCAGTCATTGATTGACTAGGAGATAGGTTTGAGTGATGAAGAGAGTCGCAACTCTGCAGAGGAAGCGGAACGTCCAAGATTGGCAAAATCCTGGTACCATCATCTTGCGACTAATTAGAGGTGGTGACGCGGAAGTCTCGGCGTTCCAGAGGCATACATAGAAGTGAGTCGTGACACTGGCCCGATGACCTGGACCTTGCCGGTGGCTGGGGAGACGCTGAGAAGATGCGGGGAGGCAGTGCGGGTGAACGAGCACTTATGGGAAGGCGTATAGATATATCAAAGCGATCAGGATTCAATACAATGCGGCGTGCCGACAGGTTAAGTAGCAGAAGGAAGCTGGAGGGGGTGGACATTGACAGCAACGTGCTGAGGATGAGCGGGGCGGAGTCGAATAACAGAGAGAAGGCTAGTGGCAGGGTATAAAATCCAAGCAATGTGAAGTCTACAAATGCGGGTCATGCGACCTCGTATGTACAGTCAACATTGAAGGCTCATGCTGTGTATCAATGAGTGTGAACATTGCAAGTCCTTGCCGTGTGTTGAGTGCCAGTGTATCAACAGACAGACTGGCAACACAGATGCGAAGCAGTCACGCAATCAGTATGAGACATGTGGGTGCGGTTCACACAGGGTTCACACTGCGCACGAATCGTTGCTTCTGGACCTGTTCTGGACCCACCGTTCTGGCCGCCGCTCTCATGATGCCCGCTATGCGGGTACAGGGCTGTTCAGCCTAACTGACGGAGAGTCAAAGGTGAGGTTTAGTGCAAGTGCAGGCATAGTACAACGTGCAATGCGGCGGGACGGTGCGGCGGAGCGGTGCGGGAGCATCTCAAAGTCAATGTGAGAGTGTTTTTGGTGTGGTTCAATGTGGTGTGGCTCAATGCAGGAGTGGTTTGAGAAGGGTAAAGCTCAATGCGGGATCAGTTTGATACGGGTGTGACTCTACGGGAGCAGATCAAAGCAGGAGCGGTTCAATGTGGTTCTTCAATGCAGGGCGTGGTTCAAGGGGGGGCGTGATTCAATGCAGTTCAATGCAAGTGTGGCTCAATGCGATATTCAATGCAGGCCGTGGTTCAATGCGGGCGTGGTTCAATGCGGGTGTGGTTCAATGCGGACGTGGTTCAATGCGGGAGCGGTTGGCTTAGAGCGGGGTTCAATGCGAGCGTGTTTCATTGCGGGATTGGTGCCCAGGGCGGGTTCAATGCGGGCGTGGTTCAATGCGGGTGTGGTTCAATGCGGACGTGGTTCAATGCGGGAGCGGTTGGCTTAGAGCGGGGTTCAATGCGAGCGCGTTTCATTGCGGGATTGGTGCCCAGGGCGGGTTCAATGCGGGCGTGGTTCAATGCGGGTGTGGTTCAATGCGGACGTGGTTCAATGCGGGAGCGGTTCGCTTAGGGCGGGTTACAATGCGGGAGCGGTGCCCAGGGCGGGTTCAATGCGTGCGGGGTTCAATGCGGGTGTGGTTCAATGCGGGCGTGGTTCAATGCGGACGTGGTTCAATGCGGGAGCGGTTCGCTTAGGGCGGGTTACAATGCGGGAGCGGTGCCCAGGGCGGGTTCAATGCGGGCGGGGTTCAATGCGGGTGTGGTTCAATGCGGGCGTGGTTGAACCACACCAAGTGTGGGTCGATGCGGGAGCGGTTCACTGAATGCGGGTGCAGTTTGATGCGGGTGCAGTTCAGATATTGGAGTGGCTCAGAGCAGTGTTCAATACGAAAGCATTCATTGCGGGAGCAGATATAAGGGTAGTTCAAAGCGGGCGTGTAGAACAAAACGGAGGTGCGATGCGCAGGTGAGAGCTATGGATGCAAGAGGGCATGCAAGCAACCGAGTCGGACGAGAGGACAGGCTTGGAGGGAAGGGGGGTTATGTTTGAAAAGGGGGGAGGGAAGGGGGAGAAGAAGAGAGGGCAGTGACAATAAGAAGAGGAGACCGGTGATGGACATATGGGCGAGAGGGAGGGAGCAAAATGAGGTAATAGAATGCACGGTGCGCAGGGACCAGTGGAAGCGTGCTTGCAGGAAGGTCGGCAGTCGTCTGACACTGCAGGGAGGGCGCCGCTCTTCCTGGACGATGACAAGGACGTTTAGGGCAAAGTTGCAGTGCGACGCGCTGGCCGAAGTCCACGGGCAGTCCGTGCGACGAGCGAATGGATCTCGCCTCTCGGGGGTGGAACATGAGAAACAGTCAGTATGATAGCAGGAGGGCAATCAGTAGGAAACGTACACTGCAGTGTCAGTCGAATTTCAGCAGCTTCGGAGGTGGTCAGGGGCTTGGGCGGATGGTAAGAGGAGTCCTAGTGTGGTCTGTCCTTTCGGACCAATGCAATGGAGAGAGTGACTTCTGGCTGGTCCCTGGTGCTCGGTGCTCGGAAAGTCTCGACGCGTGGAAGAGGAGTCGACGGTGGCAGATTTGAAGTCTCTCCTTGAAGCGCCTGCTCGACGGGCTAGTGAGGCGTGTGATTGTCCTCGGAAAAGTCTTTCGGTGTTGAATGTGTCGGCGAATGAAAATTTGGGCGAAGTCGCTAGTTGTGGTCGTTTGGGCCTGGTATCGGGGTGACCAGATAAATGCAATGGTGAAAATAGAAATAAGAATCAAAAGAGCCCGAGGCGAGTGTGTGCGCGCTTGAGACTGTCGTGAGCGCGGCTTCGATGTCGGACGTGATGGCGGTCAGAGAGAGAGAAGCGAATGACCGCATCACCGGTCCGATCGAAGACCTCAAGTTGCCAAACGCTCGTGCCTCGCACATGTCAACTCAACAATCTTTCATCCTGCTGAGCCACAGTGAGTGCTCTCATCCCCCGTCACGAACACGTCGCAATGTTTGTTTGGACGCTGTTCGTTTATTGACACCCGGCGTTGCTTCACCGGGGTTTCTGGAGGTCTGTCTCTTCCATCCACTGCACCTTGCAGACCCCGACAAAGCCTTTGACCAGACACACGAGCCGTACGCACGCACCATCCCCGGTGAGGACGCGGTGCCGACTGTCGACAGTCTGGGGCGGCGCTGGGCTCTCTTGTCGCGATTTCGAACCTCTTACTCGGTTGAGCTCGCTTCTATGCATCTTCAAGGTGTGTCGTCCGCAGAGTTGTGCTACTCATCGGCTCACATTCCCCATACTACACGTCAAAGCGTGTTGCCGAGGCAGCTCCAACTGGACTGCGACCTATGCCCCATGCTGCAAGACGCGATCAACGTCGAACGGAGAGCACACATCGTCGATACCAACTCCCAGGACAAGACCGCCTTCCGTAACCTGACGACAGCGTCCCACCACCCGCTACTCTTGACGACACCGACGGTATCCCCGACTGTGATGGCCCCTTGCCCCCGTTGCTCTCCACTATCCCCCACAATGACGCCGAGTGCAAAGAGCATGATGCCATGGTCGAACGAGCCCGTCACCGTGGATGTTGACCCTCCCGATCTGCGCGTCACAAAGAGCCCTATAAGCATGCGTCGCCTCGGCGGCGGCGGATTCTCCGAAGGCCTGAACAACCCGAACACTTGAACACTTCAAGCGCCTGAACGCATCGAATGCCCGAGCATGTCGAACCTCCCACTGCTCTTCAGTTCGAACGAGTGAGTTTTCTATCTGACATTCCTATGTTTGCTGATTGACATTCATAGCGGACCGTTCGAACGGCAAATGCCTAAACGCCTGAACGTATACATATAGCATAGTTCAGTTTACTTTCACCACTCGTCGTTTACACCGTAATATGATTGCTCATGAATGTTTAAAGGAACGCTGAGTCAAACGCGCGAACGCTTTGAGTCAAACAGGTAAACGGTTCAAGTGCTTCGAGTAGTCAGTATACATTGCTCAGTGCAGCATGCTGTAGTGTTCAAACGCGTTCGAACGATCTCAAACGGGGCGAAGGTTATAGACCTTAATCTGATCGGCCGTCTGTAATTTTTTTTCGCGATGGTATGGGGACGTCGACCCCCTTCTATATGACTTCATCGACCGCACCCCGCCCCCTCGCGTTCGTTCCGACGACCCCGACTGGGACCACTTCGAAACGCACCTCTCTGACTTGTCCGACCTGACGGACGTCTCCGACTACTACCCCTCTGATGCAGAGACTCAGCCATCCCACGCTCACTCTGCTCCACGCAAGCGCGAGAAGCGCCCAACTACTCGTCGCTCCACCCGCCCGGCGCATGCTTCCACCTCTCTTTACAGCCACCGACTGCGGAAACACCAGCACGTATGCCACTGCGCCGCCGGCGGTCGCGCAGCGAAGCGACGACGGTATATTCGACCCCAACCCAGCTTCGCTCTTGAGGAAGGCGCACGCCGCCCGCTTATCTCAAAGCGGTTGAACCTGAATTTCGGAGGTCCACGGTCCGACGATGGCAAGGATTGTTGCAATCGCTAAATTTAAAGTCCGAGGCGCCTCTCTGACGCTTACAGGACGCTTACGGCGCGTAACTCCAGACCCTACGTGGGTGAACGACTCTCTTCACTCTCACACTACCTTCGGTGTAACAGGAGCTGGACGGCAGAACAGAGGAAGAAGCGCGAAGAGGAGCCGTGAAGAGGCGGAGGAGCCACGAAGAAGCCCGCCATCGACGGCAGCCCCACTCCGCACTCGATCGACGCCAGCCTCACCCACGGACGCGACGACACCACCCACACACCGCATAGAGGGCGACACGGCAGATAGGGCGTGAAGAGCGAGGAGCCAGCCCACCAAGGGGGGCGTGAAGAGCACAGGCAATGGGTGGGGTGGATAGCGGTGAAGCGAGTCAACCGCTCTTCGTTCCCTTCCCTCCGCCCACCAGTGTGTTGTGACGCGTCGAGCGCATTGTGAGTCACTTTCCGTGTCGTCTGCCTGTCGCTGACGCCCTTCTAGGTCGCCTTGTGCTGGGCCGCCTAGGCCCCTCTTGTCTACTCCCTCCGTCGACATTCTCCCCGTACGAAACAACAAAGCGTACTCATCGAGTTGCCATGTTCCAATGATGAATAGCTCGTCCGCTCCGTCCACCCAATCAACGCCGTCCGATGTCGTATCGCCTCAGTTAACTCATACTCAACATGTTTCGCCAAATAACTCGTTGACCCTCCCTCTACGGGTGCCAGATCTCGCCGCCCGACATGGCATACCTTTCGTCCTTCCCAAAGCGCCCAACACAGTACCCCGCAGACCCACAAACAGCTCGTCTACACCACCAAATTGACTTGACGGCAATGAGACGTTGAAGGGATCGAATAAAGATGAGCTGACGCCATTGTCCCTTTGATCAAATTGAGCGATCAAAATGAGCTCTCGTCGCATATCAATAGACTGTCAAATGATAGGTCCTTGCTATTTGATCGTCTGCTGTGGACCGTCGGGCTGCAATCAGTCAAGTGCCTTTGTGAGGTGTCGAACACAGTCTATGTTCAAGCCCGCTCAGCTCAACCTGATCCCGCTCAGCTCTAAATTCCTCGTCTCCCACAGGGTGCCAGAGGGCGGGATGGCGGGAGGACGGCGTCGGGATTTTTGGGCAGTCAAATATTTGATAGAATATGCATTATATTTGTTGTACAATATACAGATTGGCTTCTTTGATCACTCAGCATCTGCCTCGCCATCCAGTTCACGATGCTCCTCCTCGTCGTCTTGTTCATCCTCATCATCCTCTCCCTCGTCATCGTCCTCCTCGTCGCCGCTCTTCCGGTCTTTGTACTTTGCGAGGAGCCTTGCCGAACCATCAATCAGTTTTCGAACCCATTCCGCAGTAGGCGCTCCATCTTGTGCGATGCTGATTCCACTCTGGCTCGGATCCCCAAAGGCCTGAATGTCCTCATCGTAGCACGCTTTTAAGGCCCTGGACAAAGTTCTGAGTGTTGTAAAGAGCCCCCCGGAGTAAGTCACATACCGCACAAAGCCTTCGTCACCCAGATCTCGGAACTCATCGAGTCCACGGTCGACCTCGCTCCAGAATATGTTAACATCATGATTTTCGCCAACATGAAAACGCTAAAATGAGAGATTGAGTGACTGTGATCCACAGCAGCGAGAGCAGTCTCACAATATAGGCCAACCGATAGTACAGGCCAAGGCTCAGCGGAATGTCCTTGACATGTTCCTTACCAATGATGTCCTTGGCAAGCCTTGCGACGTTCGAGACGCGTTGCTTGCGAGCACTGCGCGACTTAGTGCACTGATCAAAAGTTAGATTAGACGATACTGTCATGCGGAGCAACATACCAGCTTCTTGATGCTGTTGCGCGTCGTCGTCAGAGCGCGATTGACAATCCGTTTGAAAACCCTCGACGTGTCTGTCTGGTCAGCATTTGGGACCTTCTTTCCCTGAGAGCGGAGAACGTCCTGATGGTCGCAAGACATTGTCAGCCGTGCTTCAATACAACAATACAAAAAGAAAACTTACCATAATAAGGTCGGCACCGTTACCGTCATACGCAAAAAGTGTCGTTGACGTGAGCAGGACCTTGGCGTAAAGCGTGATATCTTTCTGCAAAATGAGCTGCATCAGTATGGATTTGTGCCAATGGAAGAAACATACTGAAACTCCTCTCGAAGGCGTCCACTCTTTATCCTTCTTCTTTGTCGATAACTTGAGCATGTGGTCAACACTGACCAGAGTTGCAAAGCTGAGAATATCGCGCTCGACATCGTCATCGGTCTGCAATAACTTCAGGCATTGAAAGGAAAAGAATATAAACCGAACCTCGCAATACTCTCGCACTCTGCTCTCGACCTCGGGAAGCATCTTTTGCTTCTTGCAGATCTGAAGACCGACTTCAACTCTGGAGCGCTTGACAGCCAGTGAAAACGGAGCAATGGGCGGAGTAAGGCTCTGAGTGAGACTCTGAGGAGTGGGTGACGCTGCATCGGGATTGTGGTTCTCGAACGAGCTCGAGGCAAAGATGCTGGGTGAGGGTGAGGACAGAGGTGATGGACGAGGAGGTTGGGTGGCCCGAGCAATAAAGCGCTGATTGGATGTTGATGTTCGGCCAGCGCCTCGAGAGGTCGACGTATTGCCTGATTTCCGAGGACGGGAGGACGTGGTTGTAGGATGGCTGCTGGCGGGGGATATGTTCGAAGCGGATGGTGCGGACCACTGTGTTGGATGAGTGGAGGATTGGGCGCTCATGTTTGCAGGTGTTGTTCCTCCATGAGTAAATGTCGCTGGATAGAGACCATGGGCACCGGGACCTGGAAACAGCTCGTTGTCCGAAAAAGTCTCCGGGGGGTGCACAGTATAAGGAGGTTCAGACATGAAGATGTTGGTGGTGGGGAGTGAAAGAGGGAAAGCGGCAGAGCGCCATGGCTTTATAGACGTTGAGACAATGGCACTGGCAGACGCGATTGTTTTGATCAAGACCAAATAAGTCCGCCATTGCTGCCGAGGCCGAGAGTCCCCCTCGCCCAATCGGGCAATCTGCTTTCACCTCGAGAATACACGTGAACCGTGTTCACTCTGCTTTTACACACGGACGCTTACAACTCAGCTTGACTGCACTTGATACTGGGACGCCTCATTATCAGAGGGCCTTGGCAGCATTCATGGCTGGCTGTCATCAGGGAGACGCGGATGACTATTTGTTGACAACAATGCATGAGAGAACGATGTGACGATCAATTGCAGACCTCTCTTTGATCGTGCCGATGATCTCCTAAATAGGTCCTTTCGTCGACAGTCAAAAAACCGTCATCAAGCCATCTCATTGACCACAGGCTATTACATCAAGTTCCGGTAAAACGTCTACATTGAACTGCCATTGGAGCCATTTCGTGGTGTACACCCGTCGTAGACTTTTCCATCATTCGAAGCAACTACGTCAACATGCTGTCTTCCTCAAAACCCGTCTCGGCCTCGACCACCCCTGCCGTTGACATGATGCAGAACACTGAACACACCGCAGAGTAGAGGGAGGCTGTCGAGTTCTTCGAGAGCGTTATAGGTGATTATCCTTGTTGCTCTTCATCCATCGTCGTCTGACTCGTCCCAAGGGGACAATTCTCCTCTATTCTCCGATGCTGGCGATGACTTCCTCACTGGAGATGCCACGCCCGGCCTCGGCTTCCTTGACGGCTCTCCGCACGACACTCCCTACAGCGACTTCCTCACGACGCCCTTGTTCCAGGACGTCGGAGACCCACTCATTGGCGATGACTTTGACAGCATGAACCTCTTCGGAGGCGTCGACATTGGCTTCGACACTGCGCCAGTCATCCAAGAGAAGGCGCCTCAACAGCAGCAGCCCAACGATGACGCCCTCTTCACCCTGTCTCCAATGTCGCCAGCACTTGACTCTGCACACCTGAGAGTACCGCAGATGGCTTCAGTCGTCTCTAGAGTGGACAAGAGAGCATCGATCAATACCGAGCGCATAATCATCGGCTACATGTGGCGCAATATGTGAGTGAGTAACAGTGAAGAATAGAAGCAGCAACAGCGACGTACTTGATGTGAGAAGTGGCCGTGTCGTTGGTGCTGTGTCACGGCAACACATCTCGAACAGAGTTCCGGGCATCTGTGGTTGAAGTGACCTGTGGGTGGCAGGTCAGTATGAAACATAGCTAAGTCAGTGGAAAGAGTAAGACCTGCGCACCATCGGCTCCAGTTGGTGGTACTTCACCATAGCAAAAACAAAGGCCGACGTTGAGGCTGTACACATGAGAGCCTGCGATGATATCGAGTCCACCGGCGTAGGTGGGTCCGGGTCCCGGGACTCCGTCGCTCGATGAGCGAGCTTCCCGTGGAATAGCGGCGGAGGTAGGTTTGAACTGAACGGAGAGAGCCTCTTGATTGTCGCGGACGACGCCATCGACCGGCCTGCGGTGCTCATATCACCCACCGAAGAAGCTCCAGGGTAAGGGTAGTATAAGACCATTGTGAAGCACCAGTGCTGGCGGCTTAGGCGCCGCTACACAAAAGAGGCGGTCGATGTGTGGCGCGAGGGTCACGGCGCGCCAACGAAAGAAAACGATCCCGTGAAGGTTGAAGGTGGTAACGGCGGCATTGCTGTTATGCAGAGGGTCGCCAAAGTGTATGCCAGTACTGTATGTTAGAAGGTGCCTTGACCGAAAGTCGGGTATTCAGTTCAGAGGTGTGTGTATGAGTAGTTCTCTGGCAAACGGGGTAGTGGCGATGAGTGTTGTTTGAATGGCGGCTCAAATACGAAGTGTGGCGCACTTCTCGGGTGTCAGTGAAGATCTTGTGGCGCGAGCGCCGTTGTGTACAGTAGCATTCAACTTCAATGAGTACATAGTCCGTCGCACAAGCATATAGTACTTACGGAGACACGTTGCGTGTGAGCGCCTTACCCCCGCGCTCTGAGTCATCGATCTTCCCATGTTGAATCCGCGGCCCCGACGGACATGGTGGATCTTCAGCGACTGAGCTATGCGAGTCAGTTACCCGTGAATGATAAGACAAGATACAATAAGCCAGCAACGTCTACTTACATTCAAGTCAAGTCCTAGTGTTAAGGTAGGTAGGTAGGTAGATGACGGCACAAGGTCCCATTGAGGAACGGCCGCTTGTGGAAGCCCTTCGATCGGGCGAGCTCGAGGCTCCCACCTCAACAACTGAGTTAGCCAGAGGATATCTCCACTTTTAAGAAGGTCCGCCAGCCTCTCTCGCTGCCAAGTCAGGGGCGCGGGGCCCCGAAACCGACCTATAGTTGGTCGCCCATGTACGTAGTCTACTGGGTTGTTGGGAAGTGGATAGATAGTTGTTCAGGTCAAACGTGGTTGCTTTTTGATGTGTGTAGCGTTGAAGAGCGTTGATCAACACCACATGCAGCACTCAAGTCCTAACCATTCTGCGGTGCACACGGGTCAGCGCATCCGTTCAGGCGACAACGGGCAGATGCGCCCAATGCTGATGATCTTCTTGCTGTGGCGCTGAACGACCGACCATCGGAATCGGCCCGCCAACTGACGTCATCAATCCCGATGACTGTACAGTTCCAAGCCAACGAAAAAGATCTCAGGACCGGGGTATTTTCAGACGGGGTGGGGCGGGCCTGGTCGGGGCGGCGGATGTCGTGGTATGTCTCGCAACTTGGTTCCGGATAGAATTCATGAAGATTAAAACATAAAACCACAAGAGTAGATACCGCGGAGGCCAAATGAGGTGGATTCAATCGTCGACAAAGACATGCAGTGTGCATCCACCGAAGCCAATCTCTAGAAAAACGTGTGCTGGTGGTCGCAAAGGGGGCGAGCTGGCGCTTGGCTTGCGCAGAGGCGCTTTGCCGGCAGGGGGATCGCAGCAGCGGAGGTCCATGGTGGGCCGAACGGGTGGATGACGAGCATTCAGAGTTCCCGGAGGCGTAACGAGAGTGGACTGGTTTGCAAAGAGGGACCTTGCGCAGAGGCGCTAAGTCGGGCTGGAGGTCGCAGAGGCAGACCTTGCGCAGAGGCGCTGTGTACATATCGGATAACAAGTTGTCGAGGCCGCGCGTCCGGCGGCGGGAAAAATCCCAGCAGAAGTCGGTGCTGTGTGATGACCGGGAAGGCGAGGCAATGTCCATAGCGGTTGTATCCGAAGGAGCAGTCCTTGCCTGGTCCTTGCGGAAGATCCAGATCCAGGCACCTATTTTGTACGTAACAAGGAGTTTTGCCTTCCAAGGTACTTTTCCTTTCTCCTTGCACTCGATCTCCCAAGTTAAGGTCCTTTGGCGTTGTAACATAGTCTCGTTAACCAGAATTTGTGAGATGTAAGAAGATAGTCGTTCTTACCACTACAAAGTCTGGAGTTTGATGAATGGGTCCACTGACAGTTGCCCATTTCAAATTTTCGGCATTGCCGGCAGCTCGGCAAGAAATCTTGAACGCTTGAGTGGCTGTGTACACGCGTGAACCTCGACTTGAACTATCATCTCGCGCTCCGCCGTCGTGTCCGTGAACGCAAAGAAGCCTCTGGATGGACTCCGATGATGAAAGGATCACATTGGGAATGTCAATGGCCGCTCCAGGAAGTCCTCCTTCCACACCAGCTCCTCTCAACTACGCGTATACGCACTGGGCGGCCTACTACCCGACTCCTTCGCCACATTCCTTCCCTTTTACCCACCACCCCTCAGTCATCTCGTCTCCTTCACCCACAGTGCTCACTGGCTCAGTACCGGTGGCAAGGGCAGCCTCGTCCTCCCACATCTCAGCCTCGAGAGAGGCAATTGCTATCGCCTTTGCCTCAGATCTCTTTGACGGCATTCTCACGCAACAGATTACCGAGCGCCGCTCGCGCGCTAAATTCAAGTGGCCTAACGAGGATATCAGCACGGAGGATCGCCTGAAGGTTGCACTACGCGCCTTAGACAAGTTGGGGTTCCCGACAATTGGCAGCTTCATCTACGCCTTGTTGGCGACCAAGCATAATCAACACCAAGAGGTCATCAAATCGGTCTCGTCCTTCGTCGCGTCAGAAGGCAACAACACCCTTCACCACCCACTCCATCTCGTCAATCTACTGTATTGCCACCGACATTCACAGCGATATCACAACCGTGTGCCCTACCCTCCCGTCTTCTCATTGCCGCGAGATTGTCTGTCGACCCTTCTGCGCCTTGGCCCATTGCAGTCGCCAGCTATCAACACCACGGGTCCTGGATTGGGCCGTCAAGATCGTGTTGGAACGCGTCGATAGAGAGGGTGACACTCTTCTCCATCCCTCGCTCGGCTTCAAGCAGAAGCCAACAAAAGAATCCGTTACCTGGGATGCACTTCTCTCGTGGAGCCTTCTCGATAGCCAGGAGACCATCGCCCATCATGCGCCGGTTACGTTTGCGATCCTCACATCATTTGCTGTCAACAGGCGAACTCGGAAGGCGTTGGATAAGAAGGCTGCTGGGGAGGCTCCCATACCACCAGAAACCTCCTCGGAACCTTCTTCATCTGCCGCGACGTCCTCAGTCGATCCTGAGCTCCCGGACCTGCAAAGGGTCGAAGATCAGGATGGAGAGGATGAGGATGACGGTGACCCGGTGATCTTCGACGGCCAAGTAGAAAGTGGCGATGAACGCAAGGAAGGGCCTTCCGGAAGACGAGATCCGTGGCAGGTAAAGTCTTACTCTTGAATTTCGGACTTCGCTAACTTTGCGTCCAGGCTGTTACTATCATATTACTTGTCTTGCTGTACCATCGAAACCGATTTGCCCTTGTATTCCCGATGATCGTTGGCATCTTTCTCTTCACGTGCAACGCCAATCGCGACATATTCGCTATCCTGTCTCGTATTGGACTATCGACCGCATACAGCACGGTTCTGTCTGTACTCCATCTGCTTGCCATGGATTCCAGTGCTCAACTCAAGGCGTGGGGCATAGTCTCTGAGACCATTGGACCGCTCTTCATGCTTCTTTTTGACAACGTCAATAAGCAGAAGAAGAAGTGGCAGACTACGCTTGACAATCAGACCGAGATGAAGAATGGAACAGCGGCAACGGCGATTGGATTGGAAGATGTTCGTCCTGGTGCCTTGCTCAGTGCGCCGTACCTCGAAAACGTTGCCTCAAAGGCCCGCTCTCAGTTGACAATGGATCAGCTCGATGCCGACATCGATTGGTCTCATATCGAGGGGATAGGTGCCGGCACCATCATGCGCATCTGGTTGAAGTTCATCCCCTCTTTGGCGTCTCAACGCGGCGCGGTGGATGAGCTTTTCACAAAGACTCACGCCAAGCATCCCCTCCGACTCCGAAAAAGCAGAATTCACACCATGCGGTCCACCAACATTGACGAGTCAACCACTGCTGGGGTGGGAAACGTTATCGCCAATCTTGCTGCTGGTCAACTTGTCGTGACAGAGATCGTCTACCGTCTTTGGATGATCATATTCTGTGGCGATCAGCTTAGCATAGGTCGAATGCGTCACCTACTGCTATACTTGTGGAAGACGGACACTGCTGAAGATCGTCGGACATGGGTCCTACCACTCATTCAACTCTGGCACCTCAAGTGGACTTGGCAAAAGTGTATCTTTCGATTACATTGGTTTCCTAATCCCCCGAAGGGCGTGTTTGGTCTCTCGTATGATTGTGCCCGACTTTCTCGTTCTTTCAATCCGACCAAGTGCGACTTCTATCCTGCCCATCATATTCTTGAAGATCGATTCGAGGCTTTGATTCTAGAGGCAACTCGGTATGTTTGATCACATTGCATTCCCTAGATCATGTTAACTTACTTGCCTTCTACTAGGATATTATGCGAAGAGAAAACCGGCGTGTCGGTCGATGCCAGTGTCCCACTGATCACGGCCGTGAACTCCTACTTTGCCGTAGATGGGAAGCTCCATGGATCGTCACAAGAAATACTCTATTCCATGGCACAGACGCTATACCGCCGCTATCTGTGCACCGCCGCAGCTGAGGATGCTCTTGGTCATTCTGAGCGAGATCCTGCTGTATATGGACCTGCTTGGGAACCACCAACGCCTTCCGAGCCATCAGTGGACGCCGAGTTGGCCATGGAGGTCCCCGGTTCAGTCCTACCGTCACAGAAACCGGCAAAGCGCTCTCGAACTAAAGTCGCTGCTGATGCGCGCCTTAACTTCCTGTCTGAAGGCGATCAGGATCTCGAGACATTGATCAATTTCATGCGCATGACCTTCTGGTATCTTGAGATATGTAACGCAACAGCTGCTGGTGATATCGGTCGTTTGTTTGAGATCATAAATGTATGTTCATTGCAGTCTCCCAAACTCTCGAGACTGATCATCAGTGTAGGTTCTTCGCTACTCATTCTGGGGTGCAGGGTCCACGAACTACGGCAACGAGCTACTCCAACTAGCATGCAACTTCAAGTACGAGTTCTCGGATGATCTCCGAATCACCATATTCAACAACTACCTCGTCAATCCCACTGGCCGTGCTGGACATTGGTTTGAACTTGATCTCCTCCAGGAGCACTATAACTTCTGGATCAAACGTCTCTTCAACGGCAAGAGCCACGACTTTGACAGCCGTCATCTAGCGAAGGCGGTCAGTCTCAATATCCGGGGCATAAGCGCGCTTCGGGACTGGTTTCCCAAACTATTTGGGATCAAGAGCAACAACCACGCACACACTGATGCGTCTACAAGCAAGGATATCAACTATCTTGGCGTTCACTACCGACAGAACCACATCCTTCGTTGGGTGAAAGGTCGCTCGCAGGTGTACAACGTAAAGAACGAGTTTGCGGCGGGATGGAACATTCTCGCGAGCGGACAGCTAAAAACATTCTTAGCACGTACAACGCGTACCGGATCTGGGCAACCCAGCGATGTAGACAGCGACCAGACTAGTAGCGGGGATTATCCTGCTTTGCCCTCTAATGCTATAACCACGGTGAACGGACAATTAAATTTAGCTGAATTCACGACAGGAGATCTATAAGTACGGTACAATAGAGGTGGCATAACCAGATTATAAGAATATATGTATCATTGGTGCATAGATGGATCGATATTCTCCTTTCCAGGCCGCGGAGGAGATCTAGCGACCATTCGTGTACGCTTTCCAAGCACAGGCGATGTAGGTACAGCTGAGATAGTACTCAAGACTGATGGTGGTTGGGAAGCCTTTGCCTTGACTTGAATAAGGATTGCTTTGGCACAAACAACGTCATCGGCCGTAGGAAGCGATGTACCTGCACTACACCCGGGAAAGACTTAGAGCTCAGTAGAGGTGACGCTTGAACTGAGGGTCTTACCTTGAATGATATGCGCTCTGATGCGAAGGGCTTGTACCACTCGACGTCAGACAAATAAGAGGTGCCGCTACCGTCCATCACTACATCGGGAGAGAGTGTCGTCCCAAATAAGGCAGCCCACTTTTCATGAACGTTGGTTGACATACGAAACACTCGTCCGGCTGTAGAATGTTCATCGGAAACACGCTCCGATGTCTCATCGTCTTCGTCATCGTCGAGGTAGCGAGCACGTCCACCCAGCAGCGTCTGCATACGCAACCGTTGAGTTGTAGGTCCTGGCCCCGCCTGACCAATGCCTGGAGTGTCGTCGAGAGTCTCGAACACCTCCGTCGCCTGGGCACTGTCAAGCCACTCCCGAAACGCCACGCCTGCATCTTCATCGTCATCTACATCGAGATCGAGACCATCGGGGTCGCCGCTTCCATCCTCATCCTCATCCTCCTCGTCACCGTCGCCAGGAAATTCACTATCGTCAACCGGCAAGTCCGGCTGCAGGATGTCGGCTTCGTCATCTTCCTCGCATGCAGCGTGGAAATTAGAGGGCGCCGCATCATCAAACGCCTGTGCAGAGTGGGAAGCTTCCACGACGTCGGGTGCGGCAATAAGAGTTGCGCCGGCAAGATGAGCAGGAGACTTAGACGTCTGCATCCAGCTCTTGCAAGACTTCGCCTGTCGAAGATGACTTCGCATGCCGCCGACAGTTGCAAAGCGACGTGAACATTCGGGGTTTTCACAAAGAACGAGTTGAGGCGCCATGGGAGAGATGTGTGTGCTGGTAGTGCGCGCGTGAAGAAACTGACAGGGCGTGAGTTACAATTGTAGAAAGGGCACCATGAAACTGACCGGAGACGTGAACAGAGACTGTGATGGAAGAAGAGTGGGAGCAGCGGAGAAGCTAGTTGGAATTGCGGCGGAGAAGGTAACTGGAAGGCGTGGTTGGCATTACTGGACTGGAGAGAAGAGTAAGAAACGAACCACCGACACTGTCAAGAGATGTGCAACCCAAGAATAAAGCCGGAGCGAGGGAGAAAGGGAACCTAGGACGTAGGTGTCAGAGTGGTTCCGCAGATAAGAAGGGGCAGGACGAAAAGGCCACATGGAGGTTGCCCGCCTCGCAGTGTTTGACTCGCAGTTCCATGGATACCCAAAGTCGGGAGCCTGTACGTGCAAGCCAAAAAAGGCTTCCGTCGCATGACAAAAATGGAGATGCGTAGACAGAAAAAAATGAATGAAATCACGTACCGTAGTCCAACGGAGAGCACCAATAAGCTCACCAGAGCAATTCTAAAGCGGGAAGGCGTTGGCGTCAACCGACGGGTAGCGCGTGTGGGAGGCCGGGCAGTAGATGCAGTGTACTTGTGCAAAACAGAGTACAGCAAGTACGCGAGTAGGACGACTGGGACAAACCCGAGTCGCCAATGAGCAGCTTGCTGGAACAAATCCGAGCACAAGCGGGAAGCAGAAAATGCGGGGTGATCCAGCGCTGAGATAATGCGGCAGCGGGGTGTTGGCGGCGACGAAGGATGCCCTCGAAACGTGTCGAAGGCCTTGCGGCGGACGAGGCGTAGTCAGAGGTGGAGGTTGCGGCAGTCGGTCGTGGTGGTTGCGTAACTAGACTTGGCCGAGTTTGCCATTGTTATGCACGGACATGGCAGACTTGGGCGATCGCACACTGATTACGATCCCATCAGTAACTACCGACTACCAAACAGCGACCACCGACCACCTACGGCTTCATCCAACGCATCACACGGTCGCCAATCACGTCTCGCGAGTCGGGCCTGCTCTGTGCCGCTCTGCCATACAACTCGCCGCTCCGATCTTTTCCGGCCACGCCTCTACGCAACACTACGACTTTGCGTCTAGTGCCTTGCACCACGACTTTGCGTCTGGTGTTTGGATTAAAGTTTTGTACTTAATCCATGCATTCCTGGGAAGGCGAGCTGGCCCGTGTATTCCGCAACGAGGGAGTCTTTGTCACCACGCCCAACGCCGACTATATTCCCGCTGATGTCCTTGTTGGTATTCGCGAGGTGCGCCTACGCGCCGACGGCCGATTTGGTCAGGATGACCCGCTCTTACACCCACAACACTTTGACTCAAGAATACCTCACCTCTGTTGCATCCCGCGGAAGAGCTCTCGCGTGACAGGGACATTGGCGCTCTGGGAGGCGCCCACTCGTGCCGACTTTGAGACTCTCCCCGCTACTGGTGTCACCCGCAATATTGGCAGGTTTTCCTCCACAGCCCGCCAACACCTCTCCAACGCCGTACTGGATGCACTGCAACGTGTTCAACGTAATCTCAAGGAGGATATCAACAAGGGAGCAAACGGCGACCGCACCCTCATGACTCATCTCAATCGTCTCCCGTATTTCCTTCGCCGTTTGGACTTATTCTCGTCTTACACTGAGGCGGTTGCCGTCTATCGTCACACCCAGCGCATTGCACTCGAGCTGCTGGGACGTTATTGCTGGCTCACTTTGGTGCGGTTTCGATACTACGGTGTAGACGACATGCGCTACGGCGCAACAGGATCTGTCGTTGATAACATGTCTTTGGTCGCTCAAGTTGTTGGGGCGTTGACTACGGATTTGTTGGTTGCCGAGAACCTCCATCGTGTGAGTTCTGTCTACAGTGTTCAGATCATCGGTGCTGATTATTCTGATAGTGTGGGATCCCATTTTGGCTAGTCCGCCCTCTCTCCGTGAAGAAGGATGTTGCCGCTACCGATTGGCTCCCAGAAGATGTTCCCCCTCCACCCGCCGACCATTGGACGGAATGCATGTGGACAGACGAAGAACCTCGAAATAAGATCATCTTCACCGGGCGCTCCTGTGACGTTGAACGCTACCGGGCTATGTATGACCATGTCGTCAAGGCGTCGTCGTATGGTTCGTATGCGGAAATCATGGCGGCCAATCAAACCCAACCTTCGCCTTCTCTCCCTGCCACCTCTTCAACGCACCAAGCCGGTGCTGCTTCTTCTAAACCACAAAAACAACCAGGGCGGGCTCGATCGGCGCCTTGTCAGTCATTTTCTTGTTTGTTCATTGAACCTCGCCACTCACCAGCCTTGTCTAGATCCTGTGCGTCAGCGGAGTGGCCTGCCCAAATCAGTCACGGCAGGGCGCGATAAGTTCCTCGACGTTGACACGCCTTTGATGCCCGCTGGTCTGCCGAACTGGGTTGCTGCAGCCAAAGCCGCCAGCCAGAAAGGTGGACTCATCGGACAAAACCAGGAGCCTTGGCCCGGCGCCCATTCTGGCTATGCGCTCCCGGACCCTAATGCCATTGTTAGCGCCAGCAAGGAGGAGGTCATCGCAAGTCAACTGCGCGTTCTTGTGAGGTTGTTTGACATCCTCTTGTATCGCATCACTGCTATGACCTTGGACGTGCTCAAGACAAAACAATGGCGCACCATCTTGACCTTGGAAACTCGAACGCGCCCACAGCCCGGCACAAAGACGTTCACCGAACGTCAAGAAATGGAAGGTCTACTCAATCGATGTCTAGAGGTGTCGCATCTGCAGGTGTGTTATCCGCGCTCATTCCCTACGATGCCAACTCACCAGGGCATAGGGCGCAGTTGATCTCTCCAACCTCGATTCAATGCCACTGCTCTGGTATGGTACACCGGTCAACCTCTCGCTCCCGCTCTCTCCAACCGTCACCAGACCCATCCTCTATGAGCTGGCGGAGATCAACTTTCGTTGGGATCTCCTCTCGCTCGACTCATTTTTGTACCAGCTCAAACCTGCCTACAGCGGTGACGACGTCGACGGAGAGACAGGCGGAAAATGGAGCCCGCTCGACGCATCGTCTTGGCCAGACCGGGAAGCGGCTATCCTCGATTCCATCCCTCACTTTGGTGGCCGTCTTGTCCCCGACCACACCATCGACGAAGACGTTGGTTTTGCATCTAAACATGCACCCGCCCGTGCTAGGGCATTGTACGCTTTCTTCGGGGTTATGCTTGGTTGGGATGTTACGCATAAGGATATGAGTAAAGAAAGCTGGGAAGCTGCACACGCTTTGCGATCTCCCCATGTCAGTCATGGGGAACTTGACAAAGCAGAGTACCACATTGTGGCGTGGTTTATTCACTGTTTCACCAACGTCTTCAACCGCCCTCCCATTCTTCCTCATCGTCAATTTTCTTAGCAGTATATATCAGGTTCAGTGGCATTTTTTTTTGTATCTTTTGGACTACTGTACTTGCAGAATGTTAGTCTCTGCGCATAGTCACCCTCTTAGCCGTCGCTGCCCCTGGTCAGTCTGTCTATCTTACAGTGGGTAAATAAGAGGGCATCCAAATTGGGCAATTTGCAGGTGGGGCTGGTCCGTGCGCGCGAAGGGTGACATGACCCTGACCGGCTCAAATATATAAACTGGGCCCGTTCTCGCTTGTTCTCTCATTATTCCCCACCATCTCTCTCTCTCTTCTCTCTCTCTCGTCTGCTCTTCTTGCTCACTGTCACTGCCATGCCGCCTGCTGCCAAGACCGCCGCCAAGGCCCCCGCTGTTGTGCACACGGGTGGCAAGTCCGTCAACAAACCACCCGTGGATGTACCTATTATACATTATTAGCTCCCTACTCCTCACCCCCCCCATTGTATTATAGACCGACTTGTGTCGAGGCAATTCGTAATATATTACGGGCTCCTCTGGGGCAGTCCCCGGCACCCCGGCAGAGTCCTGCTAGTGCTGCAGCCGCTCTGCCATCTCCTTTTCTTGCTTACTAATTCTTCTGGGCCACATTTCTTTGTACAAAAGCGAATAAATCAAGAAATAATGATATAAATGGATAAATATGGTATCAGTCTAATGCCCCTCCCTCAATATGCGCTTCCTGCTCGTCCTCCTCCATTACCACATCCTCCTCAACATTTCCATCAAGAAGATCATCCCCCTCCACATCAGTGTCGTCCCCTCCTCCTTGAATTGATGAGGTCCCCTCCCCCGTTTCCTCCAGATTGCGTCACAGATGCTGGAAATGGTTGGCAACCCGGCTACAAATGAGGGATTGGCGATAGGCATACGCTCGAGCCCCTTGGCTGCAGCGACCGTCCTCTCCCCGTTCCTTCCACCATTTAGCAAAATGGCGTAGGAATACCACCGTTCTTCTCATTTCCTCCTTCACCAGCTTTACCTCCTCAGTCCACCGCCTCATCCGAGCATACAATTTACACCACTCCACCCGAAGCCCTTCCTGGAGGTACTCCTGCTCGCTAGAGTCAATACCCTGCCAAATCCACGTTGGGCCTTCCCGATACCCTTCCCCCCTCCGGTTGTCCTCTCCCTCTTCCCCCTGACTAGGCGCCCCCCTTCTATTTCGTTCTCGAACGAGAGGGGCGTCAGCTCCCTCATCTAGCATGCGTACATCCTTCGACACATCCAGAACTTGCCACCTTGGATCCAGCGTCTCTGAGCTTGCCTCTACTAATGCTGCCCTAGCTTTCCTTGCCAAGATATATCGAGCGGCGTGCTGGGCGATCTTCACCTCGTTTCGCCGAACCAGGGTCTGAGCACGGGTTGAGGCTACTTGATGCCGAACTTCTCCTCCTCGAACTCTCAGCATGCGAGCCTTGATGGTGAGTTGAGACCGCAGCCCCTCCAAAGCCCAGCCCATCTGATGCTCCCTCAACTCCTTCTCTAGCTCCACCACCTCTCTCTGGCACCCTCTCACCCTTTCCTGGGCAGTCATTTGGGAGGGGAACATAATGAGGACGTTCTCAATGTGACGAGTTTCCGAAGGGGAGCCGGCCAGATCCGAGTTTGAGAGAGCTCTTACGGATCCAGGAGTGTAGACCGACTGTAGCTCCCGTATTCGATTGAGTGAACGAGACAGCTTCGTCCGCTGCTCCAAGAGGTTGGTAATTTGAAAAGCGGTCTCGGGCTTTTTGGACATCTCCAGCTCAATGCGGAGTCGGGATCTGAATGAACGTCAGATCAAAGGATACAAAAGGAGCGAGCAAAGGCTTACTGAGACTCCTCCAAGTCAATCAACTGTAACATAAACCCCCTCGCCGTGACGTCGTGAAAACAGCTGGCTCCTGCGTCTGCTTCAGACTTATCTTGCTCTGCAAAGCTCTTCCGGACCTCAGCTTGGCTGATTTTCTTGGTCTCTGGCATGGCGTAGGGATTGGGATTGGAAGTGTCCTCGTCAAACGCCTTCACCATGGCCAGCCACTTGGGCACATTCTCCCTCTGCGCCAACGTAAACTCCTGCCACGCTGCCGTTTGGGCGTTTCGTTCGGGAATGGCTCGTAAGAGTCGTTTCTTCAATAAAACACCTTTGAATTTTGTCAGTCGCAAAAATTGAACATGAAAGGCTATACTAACCTAAGCCAAATAGCTTCACGATGTTCCAATGACCGAGGTGATCCTTGATTGTATTCCGCCGATGTCCAGGACCCATTTCCCGTGTGCTCGTTGCAATAGGTCCAATGTTTGCCCAAGGACGCTCCATTCCTTCTCCGTCTGTACGCGTGGCGTTGAGAAGGAAGTTCAGGGAGAAGTACATGCGACACCACCAAAGGTGGCCACGAATGTGGAGTTTAGGGATTACATATCGGAGAATGCGGAGGGTAATGTCGATGCGATGGCTGGGCGGAGACGTGCAGCAAGGTGCTTGAACCATTGACACATTATGTCGTATGACCAAACGATCATGAGCAATGGGTGTATGAACATTAGAATGCAGGCCGCAATCCAGTCCATGTTGGCAAATCTAAGTAGTTGCTCAAATCGAGACCTTCAAGCAATTTGATGAAGCTTACCGTTCTCCCTTCTGGAGGTCGCAGACCCCATTCCGCATAACGAACTCGTGCCTTGCACATACAGCCAGCGCAATTCCCGTGGAGGCGTATCCCTTGGAGTACTTGGTGTTGGCCATGTCCATTGCCGCGAAACCAGAACAGGAGCTCATCTAAAGAAGCGTTGATGAGAAAGATAAGAGGAAAGTAAGAATGTGTGGACTCACATCCTTCTGGTCTGTGACAGTCTTGAGATACTCGTAGAAGGGCTTGATCTCTGAGTAATACGCCCATCCCATCCCAAGGCCAGGATCCTTCTTCTCGCTAGATTTGGCCAAACGCTTCAGTCGGAAGCAAGCGTTGACTGCAATAAACAAGATGTAGAGAGCCCGAACATCTGGAGACGCTTTCTCCCAGCCTTCAGGTAGGTTTATGTCCGGATGTGGGCAAGCTGGGCATAGAACCGCCAGCTCTCCAGCGCGAGTCTCCTCGACGCTTCGTTTGGGGTCGTTACCGCGTCCAGCACGCTTGAGCATCCTAAGATGGCGCCATTGTCTCAGGATGAGCAAAAATGACTTGTATCGATCCTATGGCGCTGTCAGAAAACGGCTAGAGCAGAAGGGTGAGATTTGTACTCACCGGAAGCTTGCGGACACCCGTATTGTCTGTTAGACGCTCCAGTGATGTATAGTAGTCGTAGGTGGTCGTCTTGCTCTGAAGTGTGAGCATGTGAAACTGCCGAAGACATTCGAACGTGGGGCAGGTTCGCGGTTCTATTAGCGAAGAAGGGAAAAGACCACGACGAAGAAGTTGTTGATGGTAGAGACCCGCGTTCGAGCGTTGTTGACATGCGCAGTAGTCAATGGCGACCTCATGTATTCCAGTTGTGTGTATTACCACAAACCGGTGGTCAGCCGGGCGCGGATTGGGACACGCGGTACCCAAACGATGTCCAAGCTGTATTTGGAGCCCTATATCTCGTAATGTTGCGTCCTCAAAGAATTTCCCAGTCCAATGCTAAGGTTTCTTGAGTACTGGGAGTCAAGAGAAAAGTAGAGCACGCACCAGGATGATATCAAAAAGGTCGGCGAATATGCTCTTTAACATGACACGCCCGTCACGCGAGCTCGCGTCCCAAACACGTCTGACACCTGTAGAGGTCTTCGTCCGTACTGCCACAACGGTAGCAAGACTCCTCGGCGTCCTCCAAGCCGTCCTCACGGAGGCATTCACCCAGAAATTCTGGTCTACTGGGTACCCAGCCCGTTAGCGGTTTGTCCTATAGCCATTGAATATGGTCAGGTGATGCCAGCACGCAGCGCGCTATACGCACCGAAGTGATATATTTACGTCTCTGCCAATTCTCTACCTCGGGCAGGACCACGGAGGCGGCCACCGTTGTAGACGCTTGAGGGGCCGCAGGGAAGTCCATCTCGAAGGCCTGGCTGTAGTCGATTTCGTCCGTCCAGTTTGCCTGCTCCATTTGCAGAATGTCTGGCATTTTCCGCGCTCGTTTGACCGGAGAAGGCGGGGCTGCTGCTGTAGACTGCACATTGAACCGGCGACCGTCAGCGGAAGGGCAGTGAACGTCAATGGTGCCTCCATCAGAGTCACTGTCGGAGTCGCAGCGGTCCAAGGCAGCGGTGAAGACGGTGCGGCGCCTCTTTTTGGGCATGGTATGATGGCAAGAGCTAGGACACGTGTGTGGCCCCACCCTTTCTCTTTGCTGAGGTGAAACCCTGCCAGGCTTGCTCTCTGTTGTCCCAGTCTTGTGAATTTAAACCATAATTATTACCAACTGTAATCAACACGAATACTCTCTAACAAGTTCCTCCCATACTGGGAATAAATCTCTATTTCTACCCGGCATGCCCTGGCGATGATATTCCCAAGCCGCCCAGTCCTCCTTGGAAGCGCTCTCTTTGAACTCCTTATCAGACATTCGGCTGTTCAACACCCAACAAAAAAGACCGGCCGCCGAAAAAAGGACAAACGCTGAGCGGCTCTGGCCTTGCCACACTGTGATGTTGCTGTGGGTGAGAAGAGCAGAGGGCAAGAGGATGAGATTTCCCGGTGGAAACTCGATGACAAGCCTCAGATCCCAAAGTATGAGATGCCCGCCCATGGTGGGGTCAAAGTCATCCAACGGCCAGACGCCACACATTCCTCCTACACGGTTGGGATGGTCGGTGTGGAGACGCGTCCAAGCTCCAGGGGGGAAGTTAACGTGGGCCGCTGCAAACGCACAGCTTCCAAACGGTCGTCGCAGGCTTTCGTCGTCGTCTACGATGGCGTCCAACGTTTCATTGTACTCTTTCCACATCTCTGGAAAGTAAGTGGCGAAAGCCTCTGTAAGGCTCGTTAATCAACATGAAAAATAGACCTCAAAAGAAGAGATACTTACGATTGGCAAACTGTGTCATTCTCACAAAGGGCTCTTGCTTGAAAAGCTCCTCCAGCACCTTGGCGTTGCCCGGGTTGTTATCAATCCAGCCGGGAATGATGCGCCCCCCCCCAAAGCTCAAACCCCAGCCTAAAGTTTCATAGTCGCCGCGGCGGTGAAAGCTATGTTCCGCGTCAAAGCGACACTTGGCTTTGGCGGCGCGGATAAGCTCCGCTGCCCGCCGCATCAGCGCTGGCCAGTCCGCAACGTCTGGGTGTCCAACAAGGACCAAGAGCAGACGGCCTTCTGCATCCAGAACGACTTGAGGCTTCCTGCATGTTTTGACATCAGAGCAGACAGAATAGAGAGAGTGAAGGGACTTACACCCCCTTCCAGTTCATTTTTTTGAACGCCCGATCAACCATTCGGCGCATTTCATCCAGAGTCCAAACCTTTGGGTCCCACTCTGTCCTCGGACCCTGCCACGTGCCGCCCGGGTGCGCGTACTCGCTGTCAAAAACCGCGGCCTCCAAGGCTCGCCGCTTAGCTCGAGCCTTCGTCGTCCCTCTACTACTCTCCCCTCCGCGAGCCTCAAATCTTTGCCGGTGTTGACGTTTGCGAGGGCGTTTCCGAGGCGGCGGGTTCACGCCTTCCTCGGCAGCCCTCAAACACACCGTTTCTTTCTGGCACTTGCGTTTACGAGCACGCCTAGAATCAGACCCTTGACCTTGCTCGAGGTCTAAAGAGGGTGCCGGGGCTGCAGGAAGAGGAGGAGGTAGAGGAGGCGCAGGACGCACAGGCCGCGACGGTACAGACAAAGGCGGTCGAGGCCGTAGCGGTGGAAGGGCTAAGGGTGAGGGCGAGCGAGGCGGCGAGCAGGTTGAAGGAGAGGGCGAACGCGAGGTGAGAGGTGCAGGAGAGGATAGAGGGCTGAAGCTGGATGAACGCGCCGACGCCGGAGTCCGAGAGCGAGAAAGGGAGGATAGAGGTGAGAGAGGCGGGGATGGCGGGCGCTTGCGTCGGCGAAGAGGACGCCCGCGATTCTCCTCCAGACGGATGTAGACGTCCTCGCAGTCACTGTTGTCCTCGTCGCCGCGCTCCCGCGCCTCCTCTGCCCGTCGCGCCAGAAGTTTCGAAAGCGTCGTTCGCTGCACGACAACGGGCGTGGAGTGTTGGGCGAGGTCGGGCACGCCATACCCAGAGAAGACCGTCCCTTGACGCATTTTCCGCTCTGTCAAGGGCGTCAGCACCGTAGAATTGGAAGGGAGGGGAAGAATGAAAGAAAAAAAACAAGTCAGTAGGGCGCACGCGTATTTTCGCCCCCAAGTTCGAGGGCGTACTCGTCGCGCATACCCTAGAGAAATACTACGGTACAAAAAAAAGGAGCTGGTAGAAAGACTCACCCGTCAGCGGCGGGCGCGTCAGGCGCGTCAGCCCCGTCGTAAACATGCTGGCCCGCGGTCGAATGTGGGAGGTCTGGTATGGTCTGGTAGACGTTGTTTGTTACGTGACGGCACCGCTTAAGGAAAGCTCCGTCACGTTTGCCTGCGCCGGATATTCGTCCGTCAGTCATTTATCCTTGCACGGTTGTGGTGTCGGTAGCTGGCAAAATATGGCTTCAGAACACGAATGATTCTTAAAGTCATGCATCTACGTTGTCCAATATGGAATGACTCACGTATGCGCTTTCCTGAAACATCGACATATCTTGACAGCAAGATTTGGTCAGTCAATTATCCTCTCATGGACGGACCATTGTACATCATCAAATTTTGCACGTGTGCCCTATATTATGATGATTTGAGTATTATTACAGCTTTTGTTGAGGTGGAACGGGGGTGAGACCATTCACCATGCCTTGGCAATGCAAGACTGTACAAGACTTAGTGTTACTCACCTTGTATCAATGAGTCGTCATCATAATGGCTGATTGGTTGGAAATGAAAACACAGATACGATTCATTGTATAGATATAGACATAAAATCATATTCCTTTGGCGATTGTGACAGGAGGAAGTGCTGTATTTAATATCTGACGAAGTTTTGCCATGATCACTTACCTCTGGATTTGGTCGATTGTGATGATCGACGGTCTCTTCGTTCGCTCGCAATCACCACCACCATGGCCTTTGGGAAGAAGCGTGGCCGTCCACGAATTAATCTTTCAGAGGAAAACCGCCCTGAAGCTCGGCGCACATCGAACAAGGACTACTACTCGGCAAATTGCAAAGACATTCGGGCGCGTAGACAGGCGAAATACTTGGATGACGGTACTGCAGACCCTACTCGGTGCGTACTATGAGAATCGTTGCGCACAACAGCCTGGCCTCACAAAAAGAAAGTCTGGCGTCCAAAAGACAGAAAGTGGCGGAGCGCAGCAAGCCAGCCGTTGCTGCACCGTTGGAAATCCTGAACCTCCTTCGCTCGATCCGGGTTCATCATGCCTGTTTGCGAGTCTCGACGGACAACAACATTGTCGCCCATCTCAACATGCGTTGTCAGGAGATCTTGGACGCCAATGAGAACGCGAAACGTTATAGGGAGGTCACAAACCGTTTCGAGGGCGATGCAAGACGGCTGGGGAGGGATGTGTCAGAGGTGAGGGATGCACTGCGCAAAGTATGCGACGCCGTCGGGCCTGAGAGTGAAGAAGGACGGGAGGGGCAGAGACTTTGCGCGGAGATGACGGAGGCTTTGCGCTTGGTCGACGCTGTGCTGGGGAAGGTGCTTGACGAGACCATTTGTGCTAACTATCTGAGTGAGGATTTACCCCATCAACTCCCCCCTTAGATAGTGATACTAATAGCAATTCCTTCTTACCAAAAAGCTTCACCCTTAAGTTTAGGTAGATGAATGCTTGTAAATTGAGAACGGTATATTGATCTAAGGTGAGAAGTGTAGTTATGGTCTAGATAAGGAAGGAAGAAGTATGGTGGTGTTCGCGGCTGTAGAGCTACTGACTTGCCTCGAGTTAGTCCATGTCTGCGTCGGTGTCTTCATCCTCGTCGTACTCATCCTCTGTCTCCTCGTCCGTGGCGTCATTCTCAATCTCCTGTTCTCCTTCCTCATCATCCTCGTCCTTCTCATCATCCTGCTTGTTGCTCGGGTGATTGGGAGGCGCGCGCGGGAGGGGTTGGAGGTCTTGGAACCGGGACCGAATAATATCTTCTGCCATTGAGAGCTGGGCGAGATGTTCGCGAGCCTGTTCAGCCCAGGTGGCGTTGACCGGTTCATGGCATGCTGCGTCGCTGGGTGAGAGCAGAAGAAAGATGAGGGGAGGTAGGAGGACTGAGTGAAGACTCACTTGTGCTGCAAAAGCCAGTCCCACTCGGTCAAAGACACGCGAATGCCGGAGGCAGACTGCCATCCGGCTTGCTCCTCCCAGGCGGCGTCGGACTTGACAGGGCGCGTCCAATTGGACAGGCGTGAAGAAACGGTGATGGGAGGGGTGATCGCGCATCGGACGCGGGAGAGGAAGCGTCCGTGATGGAGACGATATCGTATAGCCTAAGTAAGAGTGTCAGAGAGTTTGGCAATGAATGTAGATAGCGTGCACCTCTTTCTCAATCATCGTGGGTTCCTTGCCGTACCAATCTTTCCAAACCATCCACAGACGAAAAAAAAAAACGGGTACTCGTTCTGCAGTTCCACGGTGGCGAGGTAGTAAGGCTGGAGGATCTTCAGAACGTGAAGCTGAGCAGGGTGCATGGGCGAGCGCAGGTAGTTTGCGAAGGGAGAATCGAGCTCAGCCTTGACTCGCGCGCGGGCGCCGGCGACTTCGGAGGGTAGGAAATATTGTGCTATGAAGGTCACCAGAGTGGGCATGATGGGCAGGAGAGAGCGAATAGCAGGTGCACGCCGGAAACGGCCAAGTGGATTGATGACTATGACTAATATTGCCTTACACATTCACAGGCGGTCTTTCCCTTCTCCTCCCAACATCACCATGTCATCTGCAAGATATCAATGCACGCCGCCTTATTATCCGGGGTATTCTCATCGCGACTGCGATCCTCAGACGCTGGGCGCCTTCTATCTGGTCAAGAAGGGCTTGCAGGAGCACATCGGCATATACACGGACTGGTGCGTACTTGATTTTGCACAACCGCCCTGCCTGACGCTGGGATGCAGGGATGCTATTCCTGTGGCGGCACAGTCGCCCCCTCCGAAGAAGGAGCACGGTTGGAAGGACATCTGCGCGCGCTGGGGCGTTCTCTGTGTCGCCAATCACAATCATCGCGAGCCTGCTCCCCGCATCACCGACAATCAGCTGTACAAACGCTGGGCCAAAGAGTGTCTTGAGCACTCCCAGGCGTCCGCTCTTGCTGACGAACAGGACTCCTCTATCAAAGAGATTGCGCCTCCCAGCTCTCCGTCCCCGCCTCCATCCCCGGCCAAACGTCCACCGTCTCCCAAGAAAGCGTCGCAGACAAGCGCGCAGCAATCTGCGTCCCTCGCCCGCCCGTCTGCACCTGTCGCTCGATCCTCCTCCTCCACCTCTTTTCCCTCCGCTTTCTCTGCCCGTTCATCGCGTGCAGGCAAGGCTCGTTCCACTCCTGAGGGAACAATCTTATTCCTGGTCGAATATAATGGTGAACGCCATGTTTTTGCTTCGGTGTAGGATGCCTTATTTCCTCTGTTTGATGTGAGAACCGTACTCATTTCAAGTCAGGTCCGACGCCTTTGATGCGGCAGAGCTTGATGGCGGGGAGGATTCCATACAGATTCACCGAGATACGAAGATGGAAGCCCAGCGTTGGATGGAAGGTGGCATTGGACGGAAGGTGTAAGATTAGCTCATATCTATATGCATGCTTTCTGTACTGCACAATTTACGACTTCTTTTGCTACTATACTGCCGATTGATCCTGAGTGAGTGACATGACAAGACGTAACATCAAACACGGCTAATTACACTCCCAGCAAGACGCCTTTGCCATCTTGCCCATGACCCGCCCTCGAGACCCCACAACGCTTCGGAAACGGGGCCACAAACCTATCTGGTCCGATGACAGAATTGCTTTACTGAAGGAATGGTTTGCCAAACGCGAAGGGCTGGACAGGAAGGCGGTGGCTGGGTTCAATGCGAACTTCCTGCAGTTTTGGTGGTCGAAATATCCCTATCATTTGGACGACGAACAACCGGAGCACTGGCCTCCCGAACCTCTGCAGACTCCCCCTACCATTGAAGTGGATCCTTGGCCTGTCGTTGAAAAATACACGGCCGAGCAGGAGAAGCTGGCCGGCTTGAAGCAGTCGATGATCAGTACGGGAGAAAAGGTGCGTCAATCTTTGCCTCACATCTGAAGACGCGTCTGATTGCACCATTGCAGCAACTGCGTACTTGGTTCAACAACGCCATTGCTCATAAACAGGCCGCGTCCGCTACTATTGGGAGAACGGCATTTGGTGGAATGATGAAGAAATTGCACAACACAAGCGTGCGCCCCGTCCACATCCCCGATTACAAATTCTACATGCGCCACCCCGACTTTGCTGAGCATTGTCGAACCGCGACCGAGGAGGACCCCGCGTTTGAGGACTTAGAGAGGGGGGAGGTGTTGGCGTTTCGGTGCCAAGTCGCCAGCGAACTCTACGAAGATGAAGATCTTGATGTGAAGGAAAAGATAGAGATGGAGAACGAGGCGGCCTACCAACAGCGCGTCGCGGCTTTCAACGGCCTGGGCGGGGAGGAGGGGAATGCAGAACAAGCTGTGTAAGTAATCCCCCCTTCCCGTTGAGTCATCTAACGGTCTTTCTCTCAGCTGTCGCATGAACCTCGCGCAAGTTGTGCAGCCGCTGTTAGAGTCTCTCAGCCTGGCTACAGGATATTTGATGGCGCTTATTGCTGGCGCTCCTCCAAAAGTCGGGGAGAAGAAGTTCTCCTTAGCGGGAGTGTATTCTGGGCGAACTAAGGATACCCGTCAGGACTTCGGGGAGTGGATGGGGGAGAAGGAGATGCGCAAGAAGGTTTGGAATCCGTTCATGAGATTCTTGTTGCAGTGTGACCCAAGTAAGTACGTTTTTGCCTGCCAAAGGGCTCGTCTAATATACCTCTTGTAGATGGAGAAAATATCTCCAACGTAGAGATGGCGGATGTGCAGATGGAGTCTGCCGACAGTTACGGCACTGGTGACGACGGTGAAGATGAAGATGAGGGGAAGGGGGCAAGAATGAAGATCGTCCGGCAAAGAAGAAGAAGGGAGGGAAGAAGGGCAAGAAGAAGGGAGAGAAGGAGAAGGCAGACGCTTCGCCCACCATGCTAGCTCCCACTCCAGCTGCGCCCAATCCGGCAACATCCGCTCCTATTCCCCCTTCTCAGCAAACGGCCGACCAAGCCTTGGACCTTGAGGTTCAGCGCAAACAGCAACAAGAGGACGATTTCCGACTCTCTCCCAGCCGTAGTCCATCTCCCACTTCTTTCAATAGAGCTCCCACCCCCCCTCTTCGCGAGACTACGCCCGACCTTCCCGAGTCTGTTGCCAGTAACATCACCGAATTCATGATGTCAAAAATCAACGCTCTTGAGACAGGCGATAGGCGTGCCGTTCTTGCTCAGCTCTCACGGATGTCAGAGTATGAGATCATCAGAGAGTGCAATATGAGCCGTAACAAGGAGGAGCTTCGGAAGCTAGGATTTGGAGCGGAAGAGGAGGGAGTGTTGCGAGGAAGGCGGCTCAGGGTGGATCCTGGACCTGAAGAAAGCTCCAGCCCCAGTTCTGCTCCTGCGGAGAAGAGTACCTCAGAGCCCCCTCCAGCTCGAATGACTCGAGCGCGCGCCGCCCTGGACAGCGCAGCTAATTCCCCTGCTGCTGATTCTGCAAGTGGAGATCAATCCGGCCCGATTCCCAGCCATACGCCTTCTCCTAGTCCAAAACCAACGCCGGATACTCCCGAGCCTGATCCCACCCAACAGCGCGCAGCCACTCCCACACTGACTCCGGCTGCTACTCCCTCTCAACATACGCCAACTTCCAATCAGCATTGCTCGCCAACTCCGGATGTTTTGCCGGCCGTCAATCAAGGCGCGGCAGCTCCCCAGCAAACGGAACTGCAGGCAAACACCAACCGCACCTCACGCTCCTGATGGAGATGCTGCTGAAATGGAGGTGGATGCTCCCATGTCCCAGGATAACCCTCCTGGAGAGCAGAGTCCCATTACAATGACTGGGTGGACGGGGTGGATGAAGGATTCGTTTAACACCTACCTGAAGGATAAGATGAGGGGAGGTCTAGGAGAGCTAATCAACCTGTGGGGGAGGTTGGAACTTCACCTGGGAGCAGATGCAGAGGGGAAGGGTTCGGGTTATGGAACTGCTAGCAGACCAGAAGAGATTGGGCAGTGGCAGAAGTGTGGGCGTAAAGCCAACGCCCCCTCCTCTTTGAAGGCGAAGCCGTTCGGGGATTCTCTGAGGAAATGGTAGAACGCTCTCAATCCCGATTGGAGAAAGGACAAGAACGGGGAGGTGGTTGCAGGGGGTGCGGTTCAGGATGAGTGGGGGAAGCTCCCTGCTAAGGGGAAGAATGACATCTTCCTCCTCTTACTGGCGGCGGTGTGGTGGGGAGAGGCGGTGGAGGGGGCGGTGGAGGGGGAGGAGGGTTATCTGAAGGAGTGGGAGGATCTGGTTGCTGATATGATATGGGTATTCGACAAGATGCTTCAGTCCCCTCCACCCCCACCCCGGCTATCAAGAGTGCTGGAAAGAAGCGGGTATCCACTGGTGCTCCCTTCTCTGCCCCTGCTTCATCTGCTAAAAGACCTCGACGCACCATTTAGTTATCTCCCTCAAGCTGTACTCATAGTCTGAAGAATGCATTCTATGCTGGATATTATTGTGCGCCACATAATCATGAGGTTGCCGTGATGCCGGGGGATACGCTAAGACCTTATGTCGGCATATACGGCAGAGAGACATAATCACCCCAGCCGAGGAGCCGGTACAACTTCCAAAGACCCCCATAAAATATTACAAGTCCCTTCCATACATGTCGTGATATAATACAATGAGGGGGGTGACAGGTTATCATCCTAATATATATTATCAGTACAGCTATGGCTGAACAAACCCGCCGCTGCTTTGGCAAGAGGCTGACGATGACGTGGACACCTTAGAGGCGGGCCATAGTGGTGAGTAACATAGAACGCGTCAGCATGTGCATTGCTCACAAAGCTGTTGTCAGGACCTGTGACTGCCCCGGTTGGTGAGCAAAATGAAGAAGACGATCCAGAGGACGACGACAGGCTGCCCGCCTCTTCTGATGTCGAGGATGACATCCCCGTCGCGTCGAGTGACCCCGTTGATTTTGACGACTCTTCGGACACTATTGTAAGTCAATGGCTTGGTCTCCTTCCATCTTACTAATGTCTTGTTATCCAGGTTGTCAGCTCTGATGACCCCTTCGTCACCCCGAGCAAACCGAGGCAGAAGCGCCGTCGTGGTCGTCGCGATCATGATTCGGATGACGAAGAGGACCGCGTGCCTCTGAAGAGCGCCAAGGTCACCGCTCAGCAGTAAGGACCTCCACGAGTCAATACTCGAGTATACTCTTGACCCGTGACACGAGTACTCATGCTTCAAAACCAATACTCGTGACTCTTCTTTGACTTGACTCATACAGGTACGGATCAAGACGAGTACGGGTTTAACGGGTCAATACTCACGGATACTCTTACTTTTCAAGTGTATATCATTCCATTTATATAATGAATGACTATCATATAGAACTTATTGATTAAATATACATAGAGGATTCACAAAACATTCATTTACTCAAGGAACATATGATGATACACCTATTATGAAAATTGATGTCTCCAAAACTCATACTTGCGACCCATCTTTGACTTGACTCGTCTTGATCCGCGGATCAGAACGAGTCATACTCATGAGTATTATGACGAGTCAAGTATGCGAGTATACTCTTGACTCTTGATACTCATGGAGGTCCTTACTCAGCAGATCTCGCCGGCATCTCAGCGCCTTGGCGTGCAGAGCAAGAAACACATGGTCGTTGTCACCGCCACGCGCACGCCGTATCCAGGCCCTCTGAACCGCTTGACTCATGCGGCGGATGTCATCAAGGAGGCAGCCATGGCCCCGGGAGCTGATGCCGAGCTTTGCGAAACGTGGGCCCGCCTCCAGAAGAGCCCTGCAAAGTGGCAGAAATTGCTTATTTGGGTATGAGTCCTGAGTTGTTGAAAAGGCAATGCTAACAATGTTCTAGGTAACATATGCACGTGGCCAGTTGATGAATGCCATCATCCGCGTTGCCCGTGAGCAGCTTTCCTCCTTGGGCATCCCGGGCTCGATGCGCCCTACCGAAATTGTGGAGGTCATTTCCTGGTTCCTGAAGACTGAGGCCTACAAGTTCGGAGGGCTCGAGGTTGTGGTAAGGGTCCTCATCTCAGATCTAAGGGCTTTACTGATGTGTTCTAGAAACGGGTATTTGATGGTGACATGCCATTCCAGGCTGCCTTCTTCGAGGCCGTTCCTCGTGCCTTGTTCATGGAAGGCAGAGGGAAGGCTAACTCTGAGATGTTTCGCACACTCATAGAGTTACAGAAGCTACCTAGTGTCTTCATGGCCTTGACTATGACTGCAGTGAGTTGATTTCTAGTTGTCAGTTCATGCTACTAAGGATCTCTCATAGATTGAACATGCCCTTGAAGAGTGGAGGGATGGCACCATGCGGCGCAGCGATTTCAAGGAGGACTCATCTGTTCGCTACTTTCATCATCTTTCAGAACTGGAGTTTGTTGAGAGTCAGGCTCCTAACTTTGTCGCCTCTATTCAGTCTTCTCTTTTCAAGGACATGCTGTGTGTACTCTTTCAAAGATTGTTTTGTTGTCTAATGTTTCTTTTTAGTGTTCATACCAACAAGACCTTTCTGTTGGAGACCACTGTTTCGCATGCTATGGGCTCTTTGAATTTCGCTGCCTTGGAGGCTTCAGTTGCATCTGCCTAATCATTTTGTTGCTTGATTCTGGTTTTTCGATATAACAGTCATTCATTTGTTTGTCTACATTATCAACCCTCATCATAATATCCTCTTGTCCTCTTAATTACCAGTAGATAGTTTAGATAGTTGCTTTGGTTTGGAATACAATCATTATTTTTGCTGCTTTTATATGCTTAATTTTGAACTTTTGTTGAGTTTATTGCAGTTTGTATGTACTTTGACAGTGCTGTCAAAGTGCATTTGGATGTCTATAGAGTGATTTGCATATGTTGTTAAGGCATATAGAAAGTGCATAGCAAGTCAACTTACAGCATAGTGAAAGCGCAATGCGAGTACAGTCAAAGTGCTATACAGAGACAGTGAAGACATATTATAAGTGCTTGCAAAATGAAGTGAAAGTAGACTGAAGTTATGTTTTAAGCATGGTGAAAGCGTCATGAGAATGCATGGCAAGTGTATTCAAGGTAGTGAGTAAGCATAGTGAAGATAAATGAAGACAAGGTTCTTCAAGACATAAAACTGATGATAATTTGAAGATAGTTTCAAAGCCTGTTAAAAGCGTATGAAGTTATATTTCACCCGACTTGGAAGCTCTTTGAAGTCAACTTTTGGAGACATGTAAAAAGATTTAAGACAAGGTTATCTGATACAGATACTTTCAGAAGATTGTATACTGCCTGTGGAATGATTTGATCTGCTTTGAGACATTTTCAAGTATATGTACTTGATAACCTTGTCTTAAATCGTCTTTGGGGCTTTTTGGCTTTTCATGCTTGAAAACACTTTTAGTGATCTTCATTCAACTTAAGGTCTATAGGTGTTTCCAGATGTTAGGCGCATGAGCGCATGCTCCCGCCATTCCCGCCCTCCCGACCAATGGCATCCCGCCGATCGGGCGCCCCGCTCCTTGAAACAGTGGATTAAGTGTCTTCCATTGCATCCGACACAGTGGGAGCTCTGACTCAGTCAGTAACCAATTTGGCACATTAGAATGGTATATAAGTCGAAGTACATTTGCCTATGTACTTCAGAGCTGGACATTATTGCATCTGCGCTATTGTACATTCCTTCGCAGTACCCTTTGGCATCTTGCCTCTGCCATTGGGAAATTGCTCTCTAAGGGGCCCTCTCTCATTGTACGCTTCACTCTTTGCTGAATCGTACTCTTACTTGTCATCCTCCTCTTTCTCCACTGTCCCTTTGCCACAGGATTGTCCTTGCCTCACTGAGTACACCGTCGACATGCCATGCAACTGGACGCTTGCTCTCATTGATGGTATCCCGTGGGGATCTCTGTCGAGTGGGTCAGGGATGAATATGGATGGATCTCTCTGACACTGGCTGTACACTTGCTCTCGTCGAGGACGAGGCAATGGTGCAGTCACTGTTGGATTGCTGTCTATGCATTGAGGGTGCTAGACATTGATCCCCGCTTGTGTAGCGCTGCCCCAATGGAGTGTAATGAGTGGCGCAGGTGAATAGGATCCACAACGACACTATGGGTCTACCGTTGAGCAAGACAACGGCTAGACGATCTGAACAGAAGTCTCGCTAGGCAGAGTGCCTAGGAGATCTCCTGGCCTCTACCCCGAGGACGGCTTTGGGACATGGGATTCACATATGGAGGTGTGCAGTTGCTGTGTGGCGCTGTATGAGCTTGAGCACGTGAGAGTGCGGGCTCAGGTCCTAACAGAGTTGGTTTTCTATTTCTTCTCGTCGATTTGGAGCTCCTTGAACGTCCTCCAGCCTTTACACATTAATTTCAGCACCCACGCGCTTGGAGAGAAGCTTCACCTGCATGCTCGTGAGTTCCGGATGTTGACTGATGACTTTTCCAGCGCTGTGCGACCCCAAATTGCCCAAGGTCGACACCCTGCCAGCGAGGCAAACTCCCGCGTCCTCAAGTCCGGCCAGACACGCATAGATAGCAGCCGCTTGCTGCTGTCATGAGTTGCGAATGGGGTTGAAGACCCATTTGTGTGGACTGGTGAGCCGTCAGTGCATGTCATTTAAAGAGATATTGACTCTCCTTTGACAGTGCATCAATTCCTGGGTGTGCTGATAACGGCCACGGCCACGGCCTTGCCGTTCCTGCGCCACACACTCCCGGTTCTCCTCGACCTCATCCCGTGCCCGGAAACGTCGTGAGGGGACGTATCAACGCCGCGCGGACCGCCTGAAATGACTGGTGAGTTGAACAATACTGTTCTGAATGAGACCTGCCTTCCCTAACAACTTTCACAGCTGTCTTTCTCGAAATTCCTCGGACCCAGACGCCTCGCCGGCAAGGCGACGTCGCAGCCTTACAGTCCGAGCCTTACGTGGTCAGCAGCTGTGCGCTGCGTACTTTCTCAGATGAGTTCGGCGTTGTTTGTGATCTCTCAAACTTACTGGGATTATTTGCCAGCTACTCCATGCTTGAAATTTTGCCGACACGATCTATCGACGCCGCGCGGACCGCTTCAAACGTCTGGTGAGTTCAGCAAAAAAGTTCTGCATCGACTTCAATACTGACAACATTTTAGAGTTCAGATATCCGAATTTCTGCGGACCCGGACGCCCCGCCGGCGAGGCGAGATCTTGGCTCGAAGGTCAGCAGCCTTGACGTTGACGGCAGTGTCCTGCCGCGAACTGTCATAGGTGAGTTCATTGTCCTTTCTGAATTCTGTGATTGTACCTACAATATTTTCAGTCTACTGTCTAGCATGCACTTGCGCAGGCCGTATTTGTGCCTGTAAAGGTCCCGAGACGATGTATCGACACCGTGCGGACTGCCTGAAATGAACGACGAGTCTGTCATTAACTTGTATGATTTCCGCTGACTTTTACAGGTTGTGTAGGTCGACACTCCGCCGGCGAGGCGAGTCTCCCGCTCTACTATGCGGCCGTTGTTGCCCTGTTTATGGTGAGTTCGTGTTGTGCGCCACATGTCAGGCAAAGCCTCACCTTGTTCCTAGGCACATCGGGACCTTGAGAATGCCGCAAGACGACGTATCGACGTCTCGCGAGCGGCGCTATCATCTCGTAAGTCATCCAATACATGATTTCGGGAACATTGACACTGACCGTTTTAGCGGTTCCGGTCCAGTTTGCGTCAAGGCTGAACGCCCCGCCGGCGAGGCCCATATCTGCCCTCAAGTCCAGGACCGCGAAAACGTACCAAGGCAACGGCCTGACGCATGCTGGTGCAGACCAAACCGTTATGATCAACATTGAGTACTGACCTTATTTCAGACTCCAGACCCAAGTAACATCGCAAAACAACAAATCGGGAGGGCGCGAACACTATTGCAGAGTGGCAGCGCGTTTGCCTCGAGAGCCTGATTGCTAGGGTTTAAAAGTCCGGTCCGGTCCGGTCTTTTGACCTCTGAGGTCATGGACTGGGGACTGGACCAATCTGGCTGGACCTAGGACTGGACTGGTTAGGACCGCAAAAACCGGTCCTAATCAGTCCGGTCTGCGGTCCTAAACCGGTCCAGGACCGGTCCAAAGGATCACAAGCCTAAATTTACATTTCTGCACATTTTCGAGTAAGTTTACCATTATATAAGTTTACCAGATAGATCATATAGTCAATGACAATGAAATGAATGACTAGTAAAGCTTGTATCATATGTTTCAGCCACAACAAGATGACATTTCCAAATGTAAGAGAGTATGTGCAGCTAAATGTACCATATGAGTATATAAGTCATAGAAAGTTTACCATAGGAACGCCTCAGTGAGGGTAAATTTACCATTGACCCGTCAAGTCAAGGTAAGTTTGCCATAAAATCATATATAATGACCCTTTAGAAGGACATTTGACTGGTTTTAACTGAACCCTGAATAGACCGGTCCAAACCGGTCCTAAACCAGTCTTTACCAGTCCTAATGAATCTGGGTTGAGCTCTGGACCTAGGACCGGGACTGGTAGGACTGGAAGGACCGGTCCATGTTGGACTGGTCATATGACCGGTCTAGTCCGGTCCAGTCCACCGGTCTTACCGGTCTACATGGACTGGACTTTGAAACCCTAGCAGAGGTGAAGGAACTGATTGTAGAGCAGGAAGCTACCTTGAAGGACCGTATTGACGATCTAAAGAAGTTCCATAGCACAGTTGAATAGTATATTTCACTTGAATTTCTTCTATACATGTAGTTGTATTTGTCTGGGTGAACAAACATGGACGCCACCGACGACAGCAAAGAAGAACAAGGGAAGCCAAACGTCCTCTACCCCACCGTTCAATGAGTTAACCATCCGGACGGCCTTGTTTCTTCCCCGCCATTGTCGCTCCTACAGACCAACTTATTCATCGGCAGACGACGATGGCACCACGCATACTCTCATCGTTCCCGAGGGCATCAACTGAAAAAAAGGCGCACGAGGGAAGCATAAGCGTAATATGAGCACTAGGTCAGCAAATTAGCCACGAGAACAACGCGCCACATGCATGATATTGAGTCTGCCATTCCCGAGGGCATCATGAGTGAGTGCGGGGCTGGAAAGGCTTCTAAGAACAAGTCAATGACAAGTACACGGTTGAACAGTGATGAATTCATTTAAGCTTGTAGGCGGTCATGGCAGTGAAAACAAGGTCTATCCGGAGGACGTTGAAGACCTTATCGAGAAAGAAGACACAATACCGTGCAAGACACTCGCCCCGTGATTCCGGGGCCGTGAAGTAGTAGGCGTCCAAGTGAGCGATGATATCTAGCTCCAAAGAAAGAGTCAGTATTGGTCCCAATGGCGAGAAAGGTAAAGACCATACCTGTCCTGTATGAGAGTGGAGGAGTCGAAGCCATGTCAGTGAGTCACCAAAACGTCCAGATTTCGGCGATGAAGCTAAAGATACTAGCTGAAAGCATATGAGGAGTTATCATTGATGAAGACTGCGAGAAGCGTCGACATACCATGATGATCAATTCGACGGCCCTAAAGACAACGTTGAGGTAAGCAGCTACCAAGGGCAGTCTCTGCGTCGCTATGAATCTGACTGAACTTGTTATAGACATGCGGAACAGTCTATAACACATGGTATATATAGCCCCAACCACACTAAATGACAAGTCGTCATAGTAGCCTTTTGGCTCAGTGGTTATTGTGTCAGTGGTTGGGCACGATTATTACAGAACTCCTGGAGACGATGGGAAAAGATTGACATACACAGACATATCCTCATCGTCAAACAAAACTTCTCCAGCTTCTGACGATGGGTACATGGGCCTGGACCGTCGACTATGAATTCAAACGTACCCTGCTGAATAGCGGCAGTGGCGCACTGGGTGTAGTCATATGGCGGATCAGGTTAAAGGATGTTTACACGAGGAACACTGGCTTACCAAAAATAACAATGTCAACGGATGCTTGCAGGGCATCCAAATAGACAGCAAGGGTGGGGCGTCAATTGTAGCATCCGGATATCATGATCAAATTCACCTTTTGGTAACAGTAAGCATACACGGGCCATGAGAAGGGTCTTACAAGGGACTTACAGCAGTCACCCAGCGCCCAGAGCGTTGTTTGCAGATAGACTGAACGCTATTATTTGCTGGTCCACCTAAGCAGAGATTAGTGTTACAAACGACTTTGAGATCATAATGGAGAATCATCAAAGACAGTTGGTGGTGGGCGGCCGTTTCCGCAATGACAATCATTGTCAACGTCGAGCGTTCGCCGCAGGACGGCCGGAAAGATTGGGTCCACCGACGTGGATAGCAACTGGAATGAATGGGGCGGGGCGGGTGACCAGAGCAACAGGTATATATCAGGACGTACGGTCGTACTGCACACTTGCGAGTGCCGCGGATCAATTCAGTCATCTCTGAGAGTAGAGAGTATCGCCATCATTACTGAGCGCATGATCATCGGCTACATAGGGCGCAATATCTGACTGGTTAACAGGGACGAATGAAAGCAGCGACAGCGACCTACCTCATGTGAGAAGTAGCTGAGTTGCTGATGCTTTGTCACGGCAACCCATCTCGAACAGAGTGACGTGCATCCGTAGTTGAAGTGACCTGTGGGTGACAGGTCAGTATAAAGCATAGTCGATTCAGTGGAAGGAGTAAGACCTGCCCACATCAGCAAACCTCCCCAATTGCTGGTCGGCTGTTTGGACTTTTCCACTGTTTGTTCGAATTTTTAAGTAGTCTACCACCACCGTTGACTATTTCTGGTACCTGAAAATCTAATACAATATTTTAACATTCAATTCATGCCCTCTGAACCCAGCGGGAATTCTACGTGGGAGGGAGGGGGATGTGCAAGGTGACTCCGAGTGATCGAACTGTTCAGGGTTTCGGACCTAGCTGTTCGACTGTTGACTGTTCAACTTTTCGGCCCGATTTTGGCAGGGGAAAAGTTCAAAAAGTTCCGAACAGTTTTCGGGAGAACTTGCTGATGCACCATCGGCTTTCAGTTCGTAATACTACACCATGGCAAAAACAAAGGCTGTGTCCACACATGAGAGCCTGCGATGATATTGGGTCAGGGATTTCGTGGCTCGATGAGCGAGCATCCCGTGGGCTTGTGGCGCAGTTAGATAACGGAGGGAGCCCCTTGATTGTCGTGGACGACGCCGTCAACGGGCTTGCGGTGCTCGTTGTTGCGAGTGTCCAAGTCAGTAAGGAAGGTGGATGAAAAGCTGAAGGCAACGTACCAGACCACCGTGGCAGGAGCGCAGGGCGTTCAACAGTGTAGCAATGTGGGTGTGTGCAGTGTCCATGGTGATTGTCTGATGTGGACCGGCGGCAAGGAGAACTGTAAACGAAGTTCCCATTGATATGGCATGTAGGTGATTGAATGCATCATATCGCGTTTTCTGGCGCTGTGAACGCGGTCCGTGCGCCTTGACGCAGTCTTTTATTGGCTGATCCCTATGAAAGATGAATCATGAAGGCATAGAGCCGACGGAGAAGTACAGCAGCGTAATCATTGTTCAACCGTCAAACAGAAGAGAAGTAGCAGCGCAGCCAGCGCTATAAGTAATTGCGATCGTAAGAGACACCGAGTGAGGCAGAGCTACAGAGTCAGCAGCTCAAGGTGAGCGGGAAGGTGATCTGTAAGCAAGCAGAAGTCAGCCGGATGCGCAAAAAGCAAAAAGGCCCCCCTCATGAGCCGCCTCCGCGATGGGATAATATCAAAGACGCCCACAGCGCGTCATATCTGGCGATGATTCAAATCCCATCCATTCACAGGGTCCAGGTAGGCGCGCCAGAACACAATAGTATTCCGGACTTGGAGCGCGTTCTCCGTTCCAATTTTCCTCGAAATTCAACTTCCATCTTCATAGTAGCACAGTGCAGGAAGGATAAAATGGATTTGTGAATCGAGAAGTTCAGAAACATCGACAAATGCTGAGAGAGAGCGAGAACGACCGTGTGGAGGTTGTGGTCTAAGCTCAAGTGATGACCATCACTTACTGTTCCTAATTTGGGACTTGCACTTAGACCACGACTATTCCCGCTCGCCCCCAAGAATCTGCATGGCCTCTGTGCTACAAGCAACCGGCCAAACTCTCTATGCGATTTGGGACAATATCGCAACATATACCAAAGTTTGGCCAGCCTGTAAATACCGCGAACGTAAAGGTAAGGGTCCGGATTATTGATTTCAGGAGAAATATTCAAACCCTGGAAACGAATGGAGGTTTGCGTTCGCCAAGCTGTTTGGAGAAGTTTGTATTGCAGGAACTCAATATTCACGCGCCAGGTGAGTGACTGCGAATAGTGTCTTGCCGGCCCTGGCTTGAAGCCAAATGAGCCATGGGCCAACTCTAAGCCAGGCCAAGCCAAGCCAGGCCATAAGTATGGCTTCACAAAGCCCATGGCTTGGCTTCACACAATCTGAAGCCATGAGCCATGGCTCAAGCCACGGCTCGAACCTACCCAGAGTTCTTCTCTACGAGGTGGGGTGTACGTGATTCAACTACTGATATACATGCATCTGACGTCTCATCCAGGCCAATAGTAGACTGTATCTACTGTGGGAGTTTTCTGCAGCTGTTGATCTTGCTGTTGTGGGTGTTGTTGTCAGTCGAGTGCGCGCCACTTTTGGGTCGGATATATCCGAGATGCTGATGACAAGCAAGAATGCACTCTCGGGCTTGGTGACGACAATGTAATTGGCATGTACACACTGACAGAGTAGAGTAATAACAAGAAATGCATGTTGTGCTGACATCCCGCCTTATCCGGGATCCCGCCATATCCCGCCCTCAAGCCATGGCTCAGGCCAAAGCCAGGCCCTGGCAGGGCCAACCAACATTTCTGGCTCTGGCTTGGCTTGACATACCAATAGGCCAGAGCCAGACAAAGCCAGGCCAAGCCGCCAGCCTTGGGCCAAAACCGTCACTAACTGCGAAGAATTCGCCGCTTTTGGGGGTGCATTGACATGTTGGTGGGTTGTTCAGTGATGCCCGTCCTGTCTTTCCAGGACCTTCTGGACGCTTCGGCGTCATAACGCCGTCATTGTAGACTGCTAACGGATTACTTGGAGATTCTCAGTCCATGGTTCGAGGGTACGGGGTCCGAGCCTCTCAGGTTAGTGTCCCGAACTTCTGACTGTAGAAATGTACTGACCGTTCAATTAGCTTCGAGAGTACTTATCTGATGTGTAGGTCAATTCTCTGGAGGACGAAGGCCCCGCCGGCAACGCCCACGACGGGCTGCCACACCGGACGGGCTGCAACATTGGACGGGCTGAAACACCGGGATTATTGGCGACTAGACGGATGACTTGTTGTGGTTGTGTAGCCTTCGTTGACGAGGGCGGCGCAGCCGCCCGTAGATGGAGACAAACTTCCTCTAATGTTTCGTCATTTGCTCGTTGACTCTCTCGTTGCTATTTCACAAGATTTCTCTTGACTTCTCCGGTCTTTGGTGGTAAGTTTCGTTCAAATTCATCGCATACTCTTCATACTGACTACAATCTCACAGGCCTTGCAACCTTGATGCCCCGCCGGACCGGGTGAGGCCCTCGTCAAACGACTTGGGCATGAACCATCGTCAACGGGGGCGGCGGAGCCCCCCGTTGTGTCGTTCGCTCTTTCTTCCTTTGATACCTTGCCGAATGAGTATACTGACTTGAATAATCGTCGCTCATACAGCACTTACCGCGCTGGCTCTGGAGTCTCAACTTGCGCGCCCGTTCCTTGGGTAGGGAGACTACGACCGTAGACGGGACGTTGACAATTCGGGGAGACTATTGTCGATTCCGGTTTCGTTGCGCTCCGACTCCTCGATGAACGAACGCCAGCTCCCGAGTTGGAGATAAACATCAAACGGACGCCCAAGGTATGATCGTGGACGTAGTTCTGGGTACGTGTGGTCTTTTCCTTAGTTCATAGTCAATCATTCTTGCTACTTGCATATATCACTACTATATTTATGTACCATAGAGTATAACTTGAATGATGAGTTTATCTTTCATATCTAATATACATGTAAACAAGCTTTTACTAGTACTATTGCACGTTGCTCTTTTCCTCTTACCATGACGACCACAGTAAGTGCCTTCCCTCTCTCGATGTGTTCTCTGCCTTACTGACTGCTGTATTCCCTCTAGGATTCGGCTTGGGACGTCCGCGTGCTCTCTTGTCCAACTCAGCCATGGATCGACCACCGGATGGAGTGTCAATCGGTACACCTGTCGTTGGCCGCTCGCTACTCGCAAGACTCTTTCATGGGTTGGTTTGCCTACCTGGTACGTTCATCCATCGACTTCAGTTGATTTGTTTACTCATCCCCGCCAGCAGCGTCGAGGAGTCGGATCAAAGACTAGACTGCAAACATGGTAAGCGCTCATAGTTTGTTGAGCTGTAGCAGTCGAGGTATGAGAGTGTGACAGCTTGGGGTCTTCGAACGGAACGCGTGATGCGGTAACAACTTCCTTTCCCGTTACCGCCATCATCGCGTCGCCCAAGGATTCCGTGCGACGCCAAGCTGCACCGCTCTCAAGATTCTTTTAACACTCTCTTTACAACACACACTCTCCTTAAATTACTCCATACTCTACTCGACATAATTCATGGACCAAATCCACAACGACCCGAGCAAGGACCTCTGTCCAAATTTCGCTGCTCCGAGATACCAACTGCAACGCGACGGCCTCATTGCCAGTGCGGCGCTAGCCAACGTTACCAACAATGACGAGGCGGCTCAGCACATGCGCGACGATTGGGCGGCCGAAAATGCGGAAAGGACTGCACTATACCAACAACAACTGACAGAGGACCGAGATGTAGAGGAGCAGGGACGGGAACAGGAGGAGGCGGCAGAGCAGTTGAGAGATGCAGAGCGAAGGAAGAAACTGGAGGATGACCTGAAGGAGAAGGAGAAGAAGCGGGTCGTCTTACATCCAATCAACCCGACGAAGACCATGGGACCTGTCAAGGAGCGCATTCCCCCCTTTGCTCGCCAACTCATTGAGAAACGCGAGTTCTTCCCACTATGGTACTGCACCATTCAGGCCTGCACCGAGGCCGCCAAGTTTCAACGAACCGTCACCGACCGCACTCAGGTGGGATGGACCAAGCAGGACGACGGGACTCTCTTCGCTCACGCTACCACTGTCGCTTGAAAATCGCAAAACGCCATTCCGGATATCCAACTCACATGGGCTCAAATCATGGAGGCCAAGAATATCATGATCGACTCGTTACCGCTCGGAGGATACACCGCCGGCCACCTCGTCATGTTCACTCGATTCTACGTGAACATGGAAGTTCACGACATCATGCGACAGCCGCGAGGCCAGGATATCATGGCCCGCTACCACGCCATTGCTCGACAGAACTGGTACGAACGTAATGCTGCCGGCGACGCCTTCAACCTCGCCCTCATTGATGCCGACGAACTTGCAAAATGTGAGCAATACATCCTGAACAAGGAATTTGATGCAAAGATGAAACGGTACGTCTCGTTTTCTGTAGTTCAAATTCAATGCTAACTATTATTCTCTTCTCCCCGTACTTTCTCAAACCCCCTCCCTGCTACCCGCATCCTTCACGCCCCATGCCACCCGCGTCCTTCACGCCCCATCTCTGCTCCCCGCATCGTTCACGCCCCCCCTGCGTCCTTCACGCCCCTCCCTTCTCACATCCTTGCAATCTCTCTCACGCACTCTCTTGGATGCCTCACCCTCACAGAGCAGAAGCGGCGGCCCTACACCTTGAGAGTCTCTCCATCCACACCCATATGCCAAATCGATCACCCTCAAAGCGCTCCCACTCTGACTCCTTCACTGATCAATCCACATCGAACCCGTCTCCGCGAAAGCGTCAAGCGTCTACGCGAGACTCTTTCACTCAATCCTTTCGCAATGCCGAATCCAAAGATCACGACCACCCATCCCGCTGTCCTCTCTGCCTGGGACGCGACCGTCACAACATCAGAGATTGCAAGCGTTCGGTCATGTGGGACAAGAAGACCCCCACCCGCTGCACCAGGAACAAGCGTGGCCATCTCTCCAACCCCTCCGGTGTTGAACTTTGCACCAACTTCCAACGCGCCAATGGTTGCACCGACACCAGTCATCCGGACAGACATGAATGTTCAGGATGTGGCGAGTCTAGTCACGGAGCTGCGAGCTGTCCTCTCCGACCGTAAGCAGAGAGCACACACTCCGCTTTGCGCTCCCGCCTGGCGTAAAGCTCTCAAGGAGACGGGCCTTCATTGTAAATATCCCACTCTTGTCGAGTCCATTAATCTGGGCTTTGATGTCGGCATTCCCACCATTCATCACACGTTCACGCCTCCCAACAAGCTCTCAGGCGAGGAGGACCACACTGCTTTTTGACTCATTGCCAACAAAGAACTATCTCTAGGGCGATGGCTAGGACCATATCCTCGCTCTGTCATCGAGGAAGTGCTAGGACCTTTCCAGACCTCGCCCATCACACTCGTTCCGAAATCTGGCAAACCGGGGAAATTTTGACTCGTACAGAACCTTTCGTACGTTACCATATCATCTATTAATTCATCTATTGATTCTACATTATATCCATGCTTCTGGGGAACGTTTGCCAACACCTGCCGCCTTTTGTGGACTCTTCCACCTGGATCTCAGGGTGCTGTTCGAGACCTCAGTGAGGCCTATCGCATGATCCCACTTTGACCAGATCAGTGGGCAGGAACTGTCATTCGTCTCTCTGATAACAATGAGTTTGGCATTGATACATGCGACATGTTCGGACTGAGTTCCTCAGGAGGGGTCTTTGGCGGCGCTGCTGATGCGGGCATGGAAATCTGCCGCGCACATGGTATCGGACCTCTCACTAAATGGGTGGATGACCATTTCTGGATCCTTGTTCTTCTTGAGCACCTGAAGACGGCGAATGAGATTCGCTCTCGTCTCCGCAAGCAAATAGGCCCATTGATGCAAATCCGAGGACGCCTTCTATATCAGGGTGTCTCACTCCCAAATGGTCGTGCAGAGGAGTTTGACAATCATTTTGCTTTTCCATTGACTGATCACTCCAACGACTCTCCCCGTTCGGCAGACGATGCTCTGTATTCATATGCCTTCTGCGACATCGACGCCATCACCGACAAGCTTGGCTACAGATGGGCACCCGAAAAGGATGTTCCATTCTGTGTTGAACCAACTTATTTCGGTTTCCAATGGAACTTTAGCACTCGCACAGTCACGGTTCCACTCCAGAAACGAGAAAAGTATCTATCTGGAATCATTGAGTGGGAAAACCGTGCCAAGCATAATCTAGAGCATGTCACCACACTGTACGGACGTCTGATGCATGTTAGCCTTGTTCTGCCATGCGGTCGTGCTTACCTCATTGAACTTGAGAAGATGATGGGCGAGATAAGCAGTACCTCATCCTTTGCTTCCCACCGTCCACCACATCGACTCCCTGCCGACCTCAGCTGGTGGAAGCAGCGCCTGCAGCGTCCCATCTCCCGCGCCATTCCCGGACCGGCAGAACTCATCAATTTTCATGCATTCTCCGACGCTAGCGGAGGTCATGGCATTGGCGTATGCATCCGCGGGTACTGGAGAGCTTGGAGGCTCCTTCCAGGATGGCGCGGCAGCGACGAACGAGACATTGGATGGGCTGAGGCTGTTGGATTCCTCCTCCTCGTCCTCATCATTGCTCCCCTCTGCACAAAAGGACGTCACTACAAGGTGCGCCATCACTTGACTGTCAACGCTTTACTGACTTCACGGTTGCATAGATCTGGGGTGATAACGAGGGAGTCGTCGAGGGATGGTGGAACGGTCGAAGCAAAAATTGATCTACAAACACTATTTTCAAACGCGTACACTCAATCACGGACGAGTACGAATTCAACATCCACACCCGATATGTCCCCAGCAAGCTCAACCCTGCTGATGCACCCTCCCGCGGCATCTATGGCCCAGCCAGCCCCCTCCTCCCACATATCAACATCCCAACTGAACTCACACCATTCATTGTCGATTACGACGCCCCTCTTACCGGCACCGAGCACCGTCCCGACCAAACTGGCGAACGCCCTCTTCATTCGCCTAAATGTAGGCGAGACCAGAGCACGAGCCGCAGTGCCGGCAACGACACCCTATGCTGTACCCTTATTACAATACAGGACTGTAATTAGAGGGCAGTGTATTACAATACAGGCTCTAAGCTACAGTGCTGCAATGGCGGGGTCCCGTATACGGGCTCCCTGCCAGATATAGCGGGTGGTGCGGCATGGCGGTGATGCCGTGTGGGCTCAGCAATGCCGGGAGCCGGGGATATCCGAGAAATCACGGATGCATCCAAATCCGGATGCATGCGCTCCCGCCCTCGTATTGGGCGTACCCGCCACACATCCGGACCAGCGTCCGCTTAATAAAAGATGTGTTGCTACCATTCGAGCGCTGCTGCGGGCCACAGCAGTCCTGGAGTATTCTCCTGATATCACAGGTGTATCCATATCCGGATGCAGCCGCCCCCGCTCCCGTACTGAGCCTGCCAGCCACATTCCCAGGCATCAGTTGTCTGCATTCGCTAGTATTACATCTTACTGTCCTTGTACAGTTACCTTCACCTGCCCTCGCGAAGTTTGCGGTCAAATCCGGCCATATCCGCCCCAGCCGTTCATCCTCAAAACATCTGGGCTTCGTCTTGCTCTGAGTCAATCTGACAGACAGATGCACTACCTCATTGCTCATTCATGTCTCGGACAGGCATTCGCGCATCCTCTGCGCACCTCTGCACGAAATCCGAACATTTCCTCGCCCCCACGTGACTAAGGACATCCGGACTCCGGAGCTCGAGCTCGATGACGTGCACCGTCCGACCTATGATCAATTACTGACTACTTCTCGGTCAGTATCTGATCTTGAATAACAACTCTATATTTCTATATCACCCTCTAATGTCTTTGGACACAAATCAACGTAGTTTTGACGAACTTGTGCGCCGAGACCGGCAACTTCCTAATTGGGCGAATGTGTATGCAAGCCTACTGTGGCGAGCGCGGAGCGGGTAGTGCGTGAGCTACGCTTGCAGTTGGTCTGAAAATCTCACCAAAGCAAGTATTTAATGCAATTTATTCTTCTGCTACATCCAGATCGTCGTTATCTACATCATCTTCCTCCGGATCCACTTCAACCTCTACAACACGTGATACGGGAAGTCCGTCTAACAATTCCTGACCGAGTGCCCGAATCCCCTTCCAATGACTCTCGAGGTCCTCTGCCACTCTATCTTGAAAGCTTGCCTGTTCCGCCGCGAAAGCCGAAAGACCCTGCTGGCATGCGGCATTGAGTCCGTCAAGCTGTTCCCGACCACGAACCCGCCACAGGTCACCATGCCACCGGCGATACGCAATCACCCGACGCATTTCTTCCACAAGAAGTGCAACCTCCTCTTCCCAGCGCATCTTGCGCGCGCGAGCTTTGCACCATTCGATCTTGAGGGCTATGCCAATTTGAGTATACACATCATGTTTATTGAGTTGGAGCTCACCTTCGTGAATTACTGGGTGGTCGTTGCGTGTCGCAACGCTCAGTGAGTCAATAGGCTCTGCGTAGCTGTACCATATCCAGGATAGTTGGCGACGACCCTCGCCCTGAGAAACCACCGCGTTTTTGCTTGATGGACCGGCAATCAGCTCATCAATGAAGTCTTGCTCTGCGAGAGCTCGCCTTTCGGTGATTTCCTCGGCTGTCAGTAGCCGCTCGTTCATACCCCTGACATCAGTGTCATTCAGGACACGCAATTCCCGTTCCCAAGGCCCATGTTCGCGAAGCCGAAACAGTGCATTGCGTGCCCAGCGATAACGAAGTTTGCTGAGGTATATGCTGACTTGTACCTTGCGCTGTACGCCCTCCGCACGAGTTGTAGGATTTTGGCCCGTGACATTTCGGACAGTGAACAGATGGCCGGCGGAGCGTATACGCAGCCCTTGGCGCAAGGATTCCAGTGCATCCCTGCACTCTGCTTCACGAAGCCGAGTCTCCGCATGCACCAAACCCGCGACACACGCACGAGGAAGTTCCCGATTGGTTGCTCGCAGTTCTGATGGAAGAAACAACTTTGTCTCTTCGGGCAGCACGGAAGCAGGAGAGTCGAGAATCTTTCTCTGGTCATCAGTAAGGTATTCCTTGAATTTTGGCATGAACGATAGCTGCAGGCGACGAAATTTTTTGAGATCACAGAGGATGACATTTCGTTGCCGCTCCACATTGAGTTCTTGGTAAGTTGTTCCAGATCTGCGAGCCTTGATCTCCCAGGCAAGGCCGCGTCTACATAGAACATCGTTAGCCTGAGTAACATAATCTCGGAGCACTCACTGTTTCTCTTCAATCTCAAGGCCAAGATCGAGGAATAGACTCATGCTTGATTCATGTGAGACTGAGCCGCTTTGTAGACTCGTTTGCTCTTCCTGAGCCAGCTGAAGTTGGATGTCCTTCATCGTCTCCTTATTCTGTAGGCGGGGCTCGTATGGGCAGGGTTGCGATCGATCTCGGTCCCAGAGTAATACTTCACGTTCCCAGTTCTTGACATCCTCATCACCACAGTAAGTTACCATGCCTGCGTTGAAATCAAGGAATTCCTTAGCGTGTGTACGCGCTTCTTGAATCGCTTCCGCAAGTCGAGTGAGAAGGACACGACCTATCCCAATGTGTGAGCAAAGTCATGACAATCACTCTAGAACTCTGAACATACGGAACGTCTTGACGACGCGATAGTTGTGTGCGCCAAAGATATCATCAAGGGTGTCTCTACGGGCCCCTGGACCCATCATCTTGGTCTGGGCTGCAGCTCGATTACTCTGCGCCCAGTTTTCTTCAATGGTTTTGCCGTGCGTCCTTCCAGCCCCAACAAGAAAGTTGAAGGAATAGAGAGCATGACATTGCACCTTCAGTGAACTCAATACCTATTGGACATGCATGGGCAAAAGCTACATACACGATGTGCCCACAAATGAAATTTAGGCACACAAAATCGGACTCGGTTGGGATCAAAATTGAGACGCCACTGTGACGGCAGCTGCGAGAGACGATCTGGAAAATGAACGCCCCAAATGCATACTATGTCATATGACAGGACCAAGTCCAGACGTGAATTGTCACCTCCCATTGATATCGCCACGAGAGGATCGACATTGCAGAAGCTGAGATGCCAATCAGTCTTACGGCTACATAGAGGCTGAATCATTAAACACACCGTTCTCCACGCTGGAGGTCACCCATGCCGTTTGGGCGCCAAACGCCGTGGCGCGAGCAAGTGACCCCGGCAACTCCAGTTGTCCGGAGACCCTTAGCGTCTTTCAGATTCGCCAAGAGAGTAGCCTACGTAAGTGAATATTAGACGCGGTCGAATATATCATTCCCGACAGGCATATGTACCTTGAACCCTGAGCAAGTAGCCATGTCTTCCTGACTGACAAATATACGGATGTGCGCATTGTATGATGCTTGCTCGACAAAATACGCCCAGCCGTCTCCCAGAGGGGGGTCGCGTTCTGTCGTGGATACGACCGCGTTACACATACGAAAATTGGCGTCAATAGCCAGGAACAGAATGTAGATGAACCTAGTCACAAATGTCAGATCATATTCAACGTTGGATGTGCGCTGACATACTTTTTCTCAAGTGATATGGATTCCCAATCGGGCGGGAGATTTCTATTTGGATGCGGACAGGCAGAGCAGGCGACCACAAGCTCACCCAGAGCAGTACCTGAAACACTGGTTGATGCGTGTCCACGACCCGCGCGCTTGAGTAATTTGAGGTGTCGCCATTGCCGGATGCTACGAAGGAGTACTTTGTAGCGCTCAGGCGGAGGGGTTAAGGTACGATGTTCAGTCATCGTCTCCAGGGCCTTCCAAAGGTCCCATGCCGGTAGTTTTCCAAGACAGTTCAGGTTGTGGAAGAGACGAAGGAGACTGAAGCTCAGAGCAGTGCGAGGCTCCCGAGGAGTTGATGGATACCATGAACTCCGAAGGAGCTGGATGTAATTCGGTGCAGCAGCGGAGCAACCACAGAAAGGTTCCATTCCACTTCTAGACGAGGAACAATTCATTAGTTCAGACATAGGATCAATAAATCAATGGACATACCTCGATCCAGTGCAGGGGCAGCGTGGCATGCATGGAAACACAGCAATCCTGACACATCAGGCCGGCTGCATGACACTCATTCTCACAGCAGCGATACGCCGCCGGATTAGATATCTCGTCGGTCGAACACCGATCGCAGATCTCTCTGCTATCGCCACAGCCATCCAACCGGAGTAGTTCTTTCAAGTATGACTCCCGATGGGCACTCCACGTTGACATTGCTTCGTCCTATGATGTGATGTGCATTGTGAGTAGACATGAATTTCATAACCAAATTCCATGCTTACACTGTTTCGGTATCGCGACTTGACTCGGATGACGACTCCATGATTGGCCGGAGTCGCGTCGCGTTCAGACTGTGAGTCGACATTCTCCCCCCAGCAGATACGAGAAGCCGTCCACTGAGTCAGCAAGGGCGGCAGCATGCAAATCCTCCTGTTCTTCGAACGGAGGTGCCTCTAGTAGATTTGCGACGTCCTCGAGACGTCGCCCTTTCCAGACTGCGCGACGGCCATCCGCAGATACATCTAACGTGAGAGCGGCCGGAGCGCGAGTGTCAACATGTTGAGACGCGACGAACGTGGCGACCTTCCCTTTCTTACCGCGGGGAGTCATTCGAGAAGAGCCGCGGAGAGGATGGACTGGGTACTAGATGTTGTCAGTAGCGTACATGCTGCTAATGCTTTATACTCGCCTTCAGAGTGGTTGCCAAGAGTATAATAGACCTAAAACGGCCATGGCACGTCAGGATATGCTCACGATGAGGTGATTTGTATTAATTCTATTCTTCCGTGCAATGTAAGATGCACAGTAGCTACGAAGACGAAGTGATACATACTGAGAAAACTAAAAGGGCATAAACCACCGACCATCGTACTCGGTATCGTCTCCCAAGGCGACGAATGGGGAATGCCAGGACCACATGCAATCCGTACGCCAAGGGGATGAGCGTGATTCGTTCGTGGCAGAAAGCGTAAGAAAGTGCATGTTCCAAGATCAGAGATGAAGCCAGATCAATCAAGTGATCAAGTCCATCTCTACCTCAGACCGTCATCATCCCCTCTTCAGTTCATGGATGCGGGCTCATCCTCGGATTCAGGCGACACCGTCCACGCGAGCTCGCCCAATCCTCGTGTTTGCATGCCAGACTGGACCTGCAATGTCGGCAACAAATCTCGCAAAGAGCACAAGGTGTTCTTCTTGGTGCGACGTGGGTCAATGGTGGGAGTTTTCTCAACTCGGTGCGTTCCATTTGGATTTCCGGGCGTTCAAAACGTCTAATCAGAAAGTAGCGAACTTGCAGAGCGCCTTATAAACGGTCGAAAGGGCGGGGCTTACGATGTTTGCACGTCCTGGGAGCAATGCGTCCAACAATGGCAGCAGCTCTGCAGCCAAGGCGCACTTGACCTTCACGACTGTCCACACGCGACTCCGGATCCGGCACCTGTCATTCGACGCACAAAAAAGCCCTTCCCGAAGTACATCCCCAAGATCAAATCCGCGTCGTTGCCGGTAGCAGCCAACTCCGTCCCCAGCAAAACTACTCCTTCGCAATCGGACTATCCCGTTTCGAGTACGCGATATGGTCTCTACGTGGAAGGGTGCCGCGCTGTCGACATTTATGCTGATCTGTGCGTTGGCCTCTTTATCTCTTTGATCACAGTCCCATCTCATTGTCAAGACTGGTGCCCGAATACTAAGGCAACCACCCAGGTCACACAAACGAGACAAGGAGAAAGGGATAGAGATAGAGATAGATATGAAGGGGGAGTGTGTCAAGCTACACCAGTACTAGGAGCGACCGAGCAGTGAGTAGACGAAGAGAACAGACTGAGGAAACTAAAGGGAAGGGAGCTACTATATATATACAAAGTCCGTGGCTGTGTAGTAAGGAGGAGAACAATAAGACAATAGGAAGTCCTAATGTGGCGAGACAATAGGCGGGCCGGAGTAGAGACAATAGCCAGTCCGGAGTGGACCCAGATGGTCATTAGACCACTGATGGACAGGTCTAGGCAATGCCAAGACGATGGATGCCAAGTGAATGTGGGCTAGGCCCAGGCCGAGGTGAATGTAGAGATGGGAGAATGTGGCGATGTCGGGAGTGGAGACGTGATGGAGGAAGCAGAATAGAGGCAATTCGTGACACTCATCATGTACTTAGGGCTGAGGCGGAGCAGGCGCTATCCAATTCACTCGCACGGGGAGAATCGGCACATCTGCGTGCAGCTCCTACATTGATAGAGGTTCTGCCCGCACATCTACAGTAATCAAATCCTACCAGCTAATACACTTCTGAATCTTTGGCCCTCTCTTCATTCCAGTCTGAACACTCCACGTGGCTGGCGGCTTGCCTTCGCCGCAACCCTGTATTGCCGTTCTCGTCGCAGTTCCCGCTCTCCTAATTTTTTGTTGTCGTCTTCACAGCGCGCCCGATATCTCTGACAATGGTCCGACCGAAAGCCAATCCCGACAAACGTGGCCGCAAACCGTGGATTTTTGGAACCAAGATCAACTTCTTTGCAGCTGCTAAAGACGAATGGGTCGAGTCCAGCAAGGCCAAAACCAATACGCAGTGGTCTCGCCTTATGGCCATTCGCTACTACATTGCATACGGTGATCTGGACCTGAAGGTGCGTCTATACCGTCTGACGACGATGTCTTGCTGACAGCCGTCAAGAAGGACCTCGAGACGACACCGCCTATGCCCACGGACAGTCAGGTCTTGAAATGGGAAGAGGATTTCGTGCAGGAGATCGCTGCCCTCTCTCCGGAGGAGGCAAAAAGCCGCGAAGAGGCGCTGGCTCAGGTAGCGAAGGCACGTAACTATTCATTTCCCTCAAATTATTTCTTACACGGACTGCAGAAAATCCTCGGCTGGTACCGATACACGTACGGAAATTCGAAGGACAAACAAGACGAAGTTCTCCTCCAAACGATGATTGCCAACCTGGATGGGAGCAAGGACAAACCTCGACGTACCCAGCTCATGAAGATGTACACGAACATCAATTGGGAGAACGGCCTGCAGCTTGCCGTCAAGAAGGAACACGACGCGGTCGTGGCAGCTGCCGACAATGCCTATGCGGAAGCCCTGAAGGCCGACTCCAACGCGACTCGCCCCGACGTTGAGTCGTACGTGTCGGTCCAGCGTCGCGTCGTCAATGCCAAGTGGAGCGAGGAGTCGGAGACCGTACGCGAGGAGATGAAGCGTCTTGTCGACGAGAAGTGGATCCAGGATGATATAGGTATGTTCCTTAACACCCACGGAGTATGTGGAATAACGGGTATATCGACAGGTGGAAAGTACTCTGGGTCAAAATGTCCTTTTTCCATTTCCTCCCAGGCGAATCCCGCATTCTGTCCACACATAAGTTGGTCTACAATTCGTCTTTCCACCGAGGTCAGAAAATCTCCAGGGTGATCCGCTTGTAGTTGTTCACGTCTTTCCGCAGTATACCTCCCAGTTGGTACGAAGGGCGGGGGATCTGGACTGAGTTCAGGCATTCCTGCTAGAGGATCACCTTTGATATGTCGTTTGATCCTGAATTCTTCGGGTAGAGTCCCTAGATGGGCTTTGGTTTTCAGCGCCATCGGTTTATACTTTTTTCCGGCGAACACGCCTCGTACTGGACGTTGACTTTCTAGTTCCAGGAACTTGTCCTGTGCTTCCGTCACATAATCTTTAGGTAGCGTAACTGAAAGTCCTGAGAATGATTTGTGCAACTCCTGTGGTACCCCATAGAAGAGATTCATGGTCACTGTGGCGTGTGACTTAGTTTGTTCTTGGTCTTTGGCAATTCCCTTTATGTTAAACACCTTTTGAAAGCCTTGTACCTTGGGTGTATTGATGTCTTTTAATAAACCCCGAGGCGTTACCAGGCTAGCTGGTACAGTTCCTGGCACCGTCAAGGCTTTCATAAAGGCATGTTGTTTCCTAAGGCTTTTTGCCGCCTTGTCTATGTACGCAGGAGATTTCTTCAGGTAGAGGGAGGTTAAGGCTCCTTCTCGGAAGTGTGCTTCATTTTCTCCTGGTACCCATGTTTGCTTGACTTCTACATTACCATTAGGTGATCTTTCCAGGATCAACACCGCCTCTCCATAGGCGTTTCCTACTTCCTTGAGTCCAGGTGAAAACCCTGTTGCCCCGGTGGTAACATATGTCTAGGTATTTGTCCTCGTCGGTACGACGGTATGGTCAACTTCTTGCCGTTGGTATTATCGGTCAGAGTTCCCAAGGCGTTTCCATTGGACAAGTTCGTAATTACCAGGTTGGATACAATCTCGAACGGTCTACCTAATAGGACTTCATAGGCGGGGTCCTCCAGAACGTGTAACTGGAGGTAGTACACAATCCCTTCGAAGTCGAAGGGTACATTGCGGGCTAACCCAAGTGTACTAGTCCGTCCTTTATCCGCGCTTTCCATGGTTATTTTGAAGTTGGGATCATAAGAAACCCCTAGTTCTAACGCAGCTTTCAGCGAGATTGAGGCAATTTGTGAACCCCCGTCAATGAGGCTTTCCTTCTTTCCGTTGCGGTTTATCATAGGCCAGAAAGTTCTTAGATCAGCGTTTTCTGGTGCAATGTTTCCTGTGGTCATGTGGAATGGTCCAGTATATTGCCCTCCAGTGAGGTTTATGAACTGTTCCACCGCATCGTGAACTACAATTCCTCCAATCGGCAAGTTGTCTCGTGCTTGTAAGTTAACTGAGTATAACTCCGGTTGGTAGTCGTCTTGTACCGTTTCGGTTAGTTCCTCTTGTTGGAGTACCAAAACCGGTGCATTTCGTTTTCTAATGAAGTCCGATATGCTTTGCTGCCACGGGGGATTCGTTGCTAAGAGAGCTTCCGGAAGTAAGAACTTCCATGCTTCTCTCCAGCTCGGATTCTTGTGTAGCAATTCTTCCGCTAAGCTGTGGCGTTGGAAACTTTTGACCTTCTGCTGAGGGTGTAAGGTCTTCTGGTTCGTTGGTGTACTCGAAGGTAGAGTTGAATCTACCTTAGGCTGCGCTGCAGGCGCGGGTTCTTCCATAGCCAGAATCTCCTCAAGAATTTCCTGATCCACAGGAGGTATTTCTTGAGTGACTTCGGGTTTGGTGAAGGTTACCTTTGGCGATACCAGGGCTTTAGGAGGTATTACCACGGAGACCCGGTCCCGAGGCCAAGGTATTTTTGTCTTTTCCGGTGTTGAAACTGGTTTGGAATGATTATCTTTATTACTTTGTCGAGTTTGAACAGTCAATTGGCTCTCCGGAGGAGTCTGTGCACTAGGCACTCCTTCCTTCATCAAGCCTTGCCGAAACCCGAAAATGGTTCACTACTGAACTCGCTTTCCTGGGGAGTCATTTGCATATATATCGAGGGATCCGGCGTGAATTCATCTTCTTGGGATTGGAATGCGGAGACCTTGGTTGCATTTTCTTGTTGGTATTTTTGTACCTGTTCCCAAGGACTTAGCGGTTGCTTCGCATTGGTCCTTTGAATGGGCTGTCCATTTTGTAAGTGGTAGATGTTTGTCCCCCCTGGTTTGAATATATGACCTTGGGTTTCACACATTTCTTTTACCAGACAATTGGCGATTATATGTCCCATGTCCCGGCAGAAGTAACATCTTCCATCATTTACTACAAACTTGTTGCCTGGAGGAATTGCACCTTGCGGGGCCTTATAGACACCGTTAGGCAGATTGGTCGGAAACGAGACGCCATTCGTTGGAGTTTGTAGATACACACTAGGTGTTTCTTGTACATAGCCTTGCGAACGCAGACCTTGAATGTTGGTTCTTTGCAGGCTCTCCAAGACTGCCGTCAAGAGTTTCTGATCATTCTTTCTAGATTCCTCTCTATCTTTCTCTCCTTTCTGGATAACGTCCTGGAGCGAGGCTATACGGTTCAGGTATTCGTCCAGCTCTTCGGTTTTGACACGCAAAGTGGGCATAGGAACTAAGTCTCTGGAAAATGCGTTCGTGGTTGGGGGACCAGATACCCATTTGTCCGTGAGGAAGTAATGGGAGACTGCCTTGGCTACTTGATCCAAGGTAAAATCATACGTTGGAGTAGTTCCAGCGACTGCTGTCTTCAACACTTCCTGCCTTAGATCTCTTAGGACCACCCTATGCTGTAGGGATATATCCATAAAGCCTCTAGTTAGAGGGCGCGGAAATACAGGATTTCCTCTAATTAGAGTCAGTCTAATTACAGGATATATAGTGTCATGACTCGGTCGTGGACCTGTCACGAGATCGCGCACGAACTATAGATTGGGTGCGCCACATAGGAGAGAACTTATCCCGAAGAACAGGTCGCGCCATCACGGGAGTTGCCGATGGAACGCGATCAGACCCCTACGCGCCTCGTCGCGCCTCGCTAGCCGGACCAACGTCACATCCGTCGGCCGCCTCCCCTCGATTCCCGCCACTCCGTACAAGCGACGTCCCATTGGGTCGAGGAATGACTCAATGATCGCTATCTTCTGATCAGTCCCGCATGGCATGGGCGGCGGCCCGCCCTATCCCGCTTCATCCCGCCTTATCCCGCCCATCGGCCAATCAGCGGTGCTCGATCTAGCGCGCCTTCCTTGCTCGATCAAAGGTACCATGCGCTACCGCAGCACATCGCTCCCGACGCGTCGGGAGCGCTCCCGACGGAACCTTCGAGAAGAGGAGTTATTCATCAAGAGGTCGACGTATAAATACAGACGCTCTTTGTAGTAGATAGTCAGACTTCGTCCTTATCAAGTTTCCTTCCGCATTCTCTTGCCGGATACTCTGACTCCCTCTGAGCAAGGGCTCCCCCCATGCCCTCCCTCGGTGACTCCGGTATCGCCCCCCACTCCTCGAACGAAGGATCTCAATGCGCCACATCTCGGACCGGGTCCGATGAAGCGCGCGACACCAGGAGACGGGGTCTCCTGGGTGTTCACTCTCTGGGCGATACGGAGGAGCATCCGTCGAGGTCCTCCGCGATCCCTCCCAAGCGACTGGACGGAAGCGTCCCGGAGATATGCGTGTTGTGCCCGCAGGAAAGCCACGGTTGGAGCGTAGAGGCGCGCCATCGTGAGCGAGTCCTTGTCACGGCGGGATCAGGTCGTAACATATAGCTATATGGGCCCCGCCCGCCCTCTGGGGCAGTACGAGGACCGCGCCTGGGCTGCCGGGGGTGCTGCTCGTCGTCCTGGGCAGCGCGGCAGGGCGGGTACATGCATCCGCCGCTTATATCAGGGTCCGATCGTCTCCGGACCCTTTCCCGTCCTCGATTGATCGCACAATCCATCCGGGATCGTTCCCTGATGGATTACCTCGGCGATACCTATGCTATACCCGTCTTCGAGACCTCTCAATGCCGGCGGGTATTAGCGCGCTTGCCATAAATGTGTGGCGCACATTGATTGGGGGTGGCCGGCGCATCCGGCTGCTCTCCAGATCCATATATAATTCTCAGACTGTATAATGTGTACTGATTGTGTATAGCTATATACTAACAGCTAGTCTACATCATCTTCCATGTTTTCTTCCTCTACCTCATCCTCCTCCAGCTCATACTCTAGCACACCGGTGATTGGTATGCCCTCCACAAGCTCTCTACCAATTTTGACTAAAGCCCGCCATCTCTCCTCTACCTCAAGCACTCGGACTTCTTCCCGGATAGCAGCACGCATAGCAAAGCCTGCAATTCCCTCCCGCAGGGTCGCGGAGACATCGGGTTGAGCATCGGCACGCTCGCGCCACCACGCGGCCTTCCACTTCCCGAACGCAACGACCCTGCGCATCTCCTCCATCAAAAGCTCGATCTCTTCCTCCCATCGCAGCATGCGCGCTCGTGCCTTGCACCACTCAATCTTGATAGCTATTGAATAAAAGAAACTGTAAAGCAAAAGTTTGAACAATATTCAGCACAATGCTCACCTTCTTGTGTTATCGGGTCACTGCTATCATCCGTCGCCATGTTCTCGGCGTAGCTGGCCCAAATCCAGGATGGTCGTCGACGACCCTCTCCTTCGGAGACAACCGCATTGATGGTTGATGGGCCGGGAATAAATTCGCTGATGAGGCCTCTGCTCTGCAGGTCCTCCGCGGCGCGGGCTTCCTCATCCGTCAGCATACGCTCGTTCATTCCTTGCACATCCGCGTCGTCTAAAATCTTCAGCTCGTTCTCCCAAAGTCCGTGTCCACGCAGGCGGAACAAAGCATTCCGCGCCCATCGGTACCTCAACTTACTCAGGGTGATCCCGACCTGAATTTTTCGTTGAAGACCCTCGGCACGTGTGGTTGGGTTTTGACCTGTTACATTGCGGATCGTGAATAGGACGCCTGCCGAGCGCATACGTAGGCCACGACGGAGCCCGTTCAGTGAATCCCTGCATTCAGCCATTCGCAGCCGCTCTTCCCCGCTCGCAACGCCAGGTAAGCAAGCGCGCGGAAGAGCGCGATCACTTGCCTTCAACTCGGATGGCATGAAAAGTTTTGTTTCCTCTGCATTCAACTTCTCGGATGCATCAAGATGCTTCAATTGCTCCGGCGTCAGATATTCGCGAACCTGCGGCATGAAAATACCCAGCTGCAGACCGCGGAACTTTTTGATGCGTTTGGTGATCGCGGTGCGCTGTTTCTGGATGTTCAATTCCTGATATGTCGTTCCGGACCGGCGAGCCTTGACCTCCCATGCCAGGGCGCGTCTGTTGTCACGATGAGGGATTAAATGAAATCAAGAAAAACAATTGGCATCTATCACGCACTGAGATTGCTCGATATCGAGTCCGAGCATCAGAAAGTTGCTCATGCTTGATTCATGCGTGAAACCCGTGGCTCGGACGAGAGACGCGTGCTCGTCTCGCGCCATCTGCAACTGCACATCGGCCAACGTCTCCTTGTTCTGCAACCTCCCCTCGTACGGACATGGCTCCTTCGGATTCCGCTCCCAGGCCACAATCGCCGCAAGCCAAACCTGGGTACAACTCTCGCCGAGAAGCCGGACTACCCCAGCCTTGAAATCCAGGAACTCTTTGCGATGGATGCGAGCTTCCCTGATGGCTTCAATCAGCCGAACAGCAAATACACGCCCTATGCCGACAATTCATGAGTCAAGTACAATTAATCATTTGTCCAACCTACATACCAAACGATTGAATAGTACGCTTGTTATGGAAGTTAAAGATATCGTTCAAGGTGTCTTCGCGCGCGCCCGGACCCATCATTTTTGTCTGCATAGCCGCGCGATTAGACACCGACCAATTCTCTTCAATCGTCTCGCCATGTGTCCGACCCACCCCCGGTTTGAAGTTGAACGAGTATAGCGCATGGCACTGTGATTGATGAGCCCATAAATGGAACTTAGGGACACAAAAAATGACGGACTCCTCAGAAAGATGGATTTGGAAGGGCTCTGGTAGCTCAGGGAGGCGCGACATTAGATTCACGCCCCACTGACATGCGATATCATAGGACACCACAATCTTGAGCGTATCATCTTCGCCAACAGCGCTAGCAAACGTCGCGTCGACGTTACAGTAGCTGTATAATGGAACATGAGCCATATTGAAAACATTTGCTGACAAAATCATACCGTTCGCCGCGCTGCAAGTCACCAATTCCATTGGACCTCCACACGCCATGTCTGGAGCATGTTACCCCCGTGACACCTGTTGTTCGGAGACCCTTCGCCTTCTTCAGGTCCGCCAAGAACATGGCCGAAAACCCAGAGCACGATGACATTTCTGATGCGAAAACTCAGTATCAACTTAAGACACAGGGTCGTGACGTGCCTTCTTGCGAGACGTGGTCGCGAATGTGAGACTCGTAAGGCGCGCGGTCCACAAAATAGGCTGTTCCGTTTAACAACGGGGGATTGCGTTCATTCGTCGACACAATTGCGTTGCGCAACCGGAAATTGGCATCAGTAGCCAAGAACAATCTGTACAGGAAACTGATCAAACAGTCATTGAGTCATGACTTGTTGAAGTCAGTCAGATATCACACGTACCCTTTCCGTGAGGTGCGCCAGGAGTTGTCCAGATTGACACCTGGATGCGGACACGCCGGGCACTGCGTAGCTAGCTCACCCTTCAGAGTACCAAGAATACCAGTCGCGTCGTGGCCGCGCCCACCCTCTTTGCACATCTGCAGGAAACGCCATTGACGAATGGCCCTGAGCAGTACCTTATACCGATTCGGCGGAGCAACATGTGTGCGTTCCTCTGTCATGGTTTCGAGCGATTTCCAGAGATCCCATGCTGGCAGCTTCCCTGTGCAATTCAGGGAGTGCATCAAGCGCAGAAGATCAAAGGACACGGCGGTTTGAGGCTGCTTTGGGGTAGCGGGATACAACAATGATTGGAGGAGTTGAGCGTAATAATCAGAGTCCGCCGTAGTACAGCCGCAGAAGTGCATATTGACGCAATGAACGCCATTGGTATGGACGACAGTAAAACTATTCGTTGTCGAGTGCGGACTCGGGCAAAGATGTCCGCCGAGGTGGCCAAGTTGCACGATCAGGCCTAATTCGGACAAAGTTGCCGGCTCAAAGTAAGCGCCGTTCCAGTACTATACAGGCAGGTAAATAACTCCTCAAGGCAAAGCGATTAATAGGACAGTGTTGCTCACCTCAATAAAATGGAGCGGCTGAGTACGGTGAAATTCTACGCAGCATTCGCTGCAGACGAGACCTAACCCGAAACATGCGTTGTCACAACAACGATATGTCCCCTTTCTGGCTTGGGTCTCGGTACTGCAACGAGGGCAGAGCGCGTCGGCTCCAGCGGTCCCGTCAAGCCGAAGCAGTTGCTGTAAAAACTTATCCTGAAATGGCAACCAAACCCTCATCGGGTTGTCCTGTAATCGGTATCAATGACGGCGTGACGCGACGCGTTCAAGATTGCCTACCGAGCTAGGATACCTTTTGCGGAGGTTGACGCGGATAACATTGTCGCTACTGACATCGTCAGTGCTGCTGCTGGTGTCGACAAAGTCTCCAAAGTCCTTGCCAAGCAGATAAGAAAAGTTGTCGGCTTGATCGGCGCGTGAGAGAGTGGCAGTATCCTCCATCACTGGCTTCTCGCCGACTTCTCGTGCAGAGAGACGCGTTCGTTTGGCTATGAGGTGCCGACGTCCATCAGCTGAGATCTCCTCATTCACAGTTGCGTGGGGGCGGTGCGCGTAGAGGATGTTGGTGACTTTGGCCGATTTCTTGCGTTTAGCAGCGAGCCCGGGAAGTTCTGGAAGTTCGGGAGTGTTTGGATTCATGCTGGATTGAGATCTGAACAAAATATTGGACGCAGCTGGCTGCTTAAGTACCATTCATTATCATCTCACATGTCAGCGGCAAGAGTCAAGCAAATTTGAAATTCGACTCATTTTCGGAATGATAGATAAGTATGATTAATGCAGCTGTGGGCAAGGAAGGCAAGCAAAGCACAGTTGAACGTTTTCTGTATCCGACTTAATGCCGGAAATGGCAGCAGTGAGATGAGGAGGCATGTGCTGATCAGTTCATCTGATTGCAGTCAACGATTACTCGGATTCGATCGGATTTGAATCGCACTTATCTCTGTACCATAACCATCGATCATGGCTGGTGCAGCAAGCCTCTCCAATGCTATGAACTCTCTTAGCATATCGTCTGACTGTGTTCCCTCTTGGCGTCCGGATCCCGGCAAGGAGTTTTGGCAGCTTGGTCGGCACAAGCTGCACTTAATTCGCCGTGGACGAACTCTGGGAGTGTATACGTCTTGGTGCGTGTCCTGCGACAGTCTGCTTATCTCTTACTGATTCATCCTCAGGACCTCAGCAGAGCCACAGGTCCACGGATTTCCGAATTCCTCCCATGAATCCTTCCAGAGCTGGGATCAGTGTGTCGCAGATTGGCGTGATCACTGTGAGCGGAACCAACTCGAACCCCATCCTTGCCCGCGGTGGCCGTCGTTCCCTCTCCCCCCTCCAGTCCAATCAACATCCACGGCTACCTCGCAGACGTCATCTACCACGCAGTCTGCATCTGCGACTGGCGTTCCGTCGCCCGCGCCTAGCCCATCCGTCCAATCTCCACCACTCGCGGCTGCACCTGCGTCCATCACGGCTACGACTCCATCTTCGCATATTTCACTCAGCGCCTCTGTGACGCCTCGCCGTGGTCGCACGTTGGCTAGTTCGTCTGTCCCATCGGTCACCATTAGGTCCTCTGTACCATCGGCTAGTTCATCTGTCCCATCTCAGCCTACAGCCGCTCTTGATACGGCTGCAGGTTCTTCTTCGTCTCACGTGTCCGTCAATACCCGCATCTCCGTCACCCCCTCTACTCCTGCCACGCCTCGTAGTGGCCGTACCCAGAAGTTTTTTGCAGTGTCCATTCTCGAGGACGGCGCTGATGACCTACTTGACGATGACGACGACGACGCGGATAGGGAGGTTTTCACATCTATGTAAGTACAACGGCTTCATATTCTGGTATCCTACAGCGACTAATTTCTCGTCATCAGCGTTGACGCCGAAAGGCGTGTTCAGGAATTTCTTGATATGGGGTTGAGAGCCAAGATTCGTGTCGGGCGTTCCCTTTCCCGTGTTGTTTGACTTAGGTTTGAGCTTCATCTATGTCCAAGTACCTGACCATCTATATCTACCTATTCTTGTTTGTACTACGACCTCTTACGATTACGACTAATTTACGTGCCTACTTGAGTGTGATTGAGGTGTGATTAACTTTGACCCAAAATATGCATTACGTGCACATATCACGGAAGCTTTGGTCCTTTGCCCTGGCCTACTCCCATTGACTACGATGAGGCGTAAAAATGCTCGGAAGCCCGGTCGCGTGCCGTGGGTGCACGGCACAAAGAAAACGTTCTTCGCTTCTCTCAAGGACGATTGGAAGGAGGCCCATGACGCGGGAACTACAGCGGTTTTGCCATCAAGTACAAAATACGCTATGGCAATCTACCCCTACAGGAGGACTTGGACGACGTTCCCTCCATGCCTACGAACGATGAGGTGGCTGCTTGGGAAGCTGCCGAGGCAGAGACACTAGGTGCCATGGAATCAGAGGCTGCTGCCGCCCGACAGGAAATATTTGCCAAGTTTGTTACGGTACGTGGTCGCGCGTCTTTCTTATTAAACGATTCTGACCTGACTACAGAAAGTCCTCACCTGGTACCGCTTGGAGTACCTCGGTGTTCGTAAAAAAGACCACAATCCGCTCATGTCCGCCCTCAGAGGTGCCCTCAAGAAGAAGGAGCGTCCCCGTAAACCCCAACAAATCCACATCTACACGAACGTCTACTGGGACCGTCACAAGAATCTCGTCACCGCAGCCATCGACGCCGCCATTGCTGAGGATGCCGCCGAATGTGCAGCTAGCCTGAGCGCACGTCAGGCCGCCATTGACGCTGGCATCGATCCGCCGCCGGCGAGAGCGCCTCTGGCCGGCAAGGAGCTGAAGCAGATGAAGCTAGCAGTTCAGCGGCGCGTCGTCAAGGAGGAGTTCGACAAGGAGGGGGAAGCGGTCAAGAAGCATATCGCGGACCTCGTTGAGGTCAAGCACAAGCAGGACATGGAGGAGTTTCTCCGGGCATCTGACGAGGAGGAGGGGGATGACGAGGAGGGGGACGAAGAAGACGGCTCGCCGGTGACGCCTCTGCCGACGAAGGCTCCACCACCCGTCAAGAAGTCGAAGACAGCACTCGATTATCGACTGTGAGTATTTATTTCTGCGTCTCCCTACATCATTGACATCCAAGCAGGGACATGCAACGAGCAGCTAGCGTTTTAGATGACGCCGCCAGCCTGCTCTTCAAGGAATACGGCATCGTCTGCTCGATCCTCATGGCGGCTCCCCTTGCCGAGGAAGGGGGATACGTTGGTGTCAGGGCAATTCATAAAGGCACGGCATTGAATACAGGCGCGAAGTGGCCTGACGCTGAGAAGGTTGCGTATGGGGAAGTCGAGAAGAGTCTCATTCGATTTGCGGACAGGTGTTACAGTGCGTGTCCATTCTCTGTATCCTTTACTATGCATCTGACGCCTTTTACTAGCGGATGAACAACGCGCCGCGCGTTCGCTCACGGGCACTCTCGCTCCGCGAACGGATCCACCTACTCCTTCCCAAGCTGCGACATCCGTTCGTGCCACTGCACCACCACCAACATCATCCAATCGCGCGACTACACCGCCACCTACGGTCCAACCACGGCCAACGACTCCTGCCATTCGCCATCCAGAGCTCATAGGCCCTGAGCTGCAAGCCGCCCTTAACGAACTCGTCGACGACGACCGCCGCAAAGTCATGGGCCAACTTCGCAAGTTGTCTGACTATGAGCTGACACGGGAGAGCAACATCGCCCGGAATCACGCCCTTGGATGCACCCTCGGCCTCTTCGATCCCCTCAAGGTGTCGCATATCTTTACCGGCATGCGCAAGAAGCCGTTCAAACCGCTCTCAGACGACGAGAGTGAACTTGAGTCGCACCTCGCTACTGAGGAGGAGCATTTGCTTGAGGCCGAGCGCCTGCACATCGAGGCGGAGGAGGCGGCAATGCTGTCCGCCCTCGATACTGACGACTCCGCCTCTGACGCCGACGCCGACGATGACGACGACAACAACGACAATGACACTATGATGCATGCCGTCGACCAGACCATGCCCTCTCAGAACGAGGATCCAGTCCCTGAGCCGCGTAAATCAAAGAGAAAAGTAAGTCAACCATTTGTATTGCTGTTCCAAAGCTGATGTGGATATGCTAGCATTGCAACGATAGTGAAGAGCCTACGGACAGCGACATCGAAGAGTACGAGCTCGGCACTCTCAACTGGGACGACATCGACATGAGCGGATGGTGGCCTGAGCTCACGAAGCTCTTCGGTGCCCTTTGCCGCGGTAAGGACTGGTCCAATCCGACTTGGGCCCGCGTTGTCGACGCTTTCCTTGTTTTCGAGAAACGGTCTAGGTTTATCGACGACCCCAAGCTTTCTTTCGGGACGGCAGCCCTTCGCCCAGCGGTGATAGCAACGTTCATGAAGAATCACCGGAACTACGCCAAGAAGTGGCCCGTCAAGACCGATCTCGATGACTTCGCGACGGGATGGTGGAAGTGGTGGAAAACTGCCCAACCTCCATCTCGTCTAGATGGCGAGTCCCTCCTCAGGCCGGAGCTTGTTGAATGGGGCGGGTTGGAGACTAAATCTGGGCGGAACGGATTCACCCTGGTTTTAGCTTCGCTACTTTGGTGGGGCGAGGACGTCCACGATGCTGTCAGTACAACGACGGTTTCCGAGGAGGACGCCGCTCCCAGTGACGAGGCCGTTCTCGCGTGCGCTACAGCATCTCGTCACCGCGGTGATTGGGAGGCGGCCGTGGCGGAGGTTGCATGGACGCTCGAGCACATTGTTCTGACTGCTTCCTTCAAGCGTTCCACTCGCCCGCCGCCGTCGAAGAAGGCTCCGCCACCCAAGGTATATATTTCTAGCTCTCTAATATTACTGTCACTCATTGTACTCCCAGAAATCTCGTAAGTAGGGCCGGTGTTTCTCTTTTTTTTTTTTGCTATCAATATTGCTTTTATTGTATTCCGTACCCGTATCATAGACGTATGCCAGCAGGGCACTGTAGGTGCTCTGCACAAATTATGATAAAGTTGAGCCCGAGATGACCGGACACCAGGAAATATAGGCAAGATCATGTCCGATGACACCGGGAACCAACGTGTCAACGGCGTCAGTGCAATCAGGCCACTATTGAGTGACGTGTCGATGTGATCGTATCAGCAAGGAGACGAGGATTGTAAGCATGAGGGAACGGGTCACAGAAGTAACTTTTCATTGTACAAGCAACGGCAACGGACAGAACAATATACAGTAAGAAGATTATAAATGGATGTTTGAAGAGCAGCCGGATGCGCCGGCCACCCCCAATCAATGTGCGCCACACATTTATGGCAAGCGCGCTAATACCCGCCGGCATTGAGAGGTCTCGAAGACGGGTATAGCATAGGTATCGCCGAGGTAATCCATCAGGGAACGATCCCGGATGGATTGTGCGATCAATCGAGGACGGGAAAGGGTCCGGAGACGATCGGACCCTGATATAAGCGGCGGATGCATGTACCCGCCCTGCCGCGCTGCCCAGGACGACGAGCAGCACCCCCGGCAGCCCAGGCGCGGTCCCCGTACTGCCCCAGAGGGCGGGCGGGGCCCATATAGCTATATATCCTGTAATTAGACTGACTCTAATTAGAGGAAATCCTGTATTTCCGCGCCCTCTAACTAGAGGCTTTATGGATATATCCCTACAGCATAGGGTGTTAGGACATTGTGCCAGATTCCTTCCGTAAGGGAGGACTTTATATACTCAATAGCACCTTTGTTGGTTACCTCTCCACTCTGAATCAAGGCTTCCAGAATATGGAGGACTTCGCGCGAGAACGCTTCCCAATACTGTTTGTTATTAACAGGCCGGGAGATGTAAGGTTCCAAAGCGTCCTTGAGGTCGCTAGGGACATACTCAGGATCGTTCTTACCCTTCGAGTAGGAGGCTAAGATTGATTCCTTGAAGTCTGCCCAAACACCTTTTGCATAGTCTGCATGTCGGTGCCAGCGTTTCCTCTGTTCATGGCCTGCGTAGAAGGCAGCCATCTCCATTTTGGTTCCTTGTTCTTTGACGTTTGAGACATCGAAGATCCAGTCACAAGTCGCGAAGAATTCCCTAATATCTTCTCCAGTTTTGCCTTTACATTTGGGGGCGTTGTTGGAGAAAGGTATTGGAACCTTTTTATCCTTGATTTCTGCTTTTGCCTCATCGCTGAGTTCGTCAGAAGGGATTAACTTTCTAACGGCAGCCATTGCGGGCATAGTGTTGGTTCGTGGGTTGGAGTTTCCGAAGTTAATAAACGTAGGAATCGGTGGTAAACTGTCGTCGTCTTCTAAACTAGTTAGAGGACTTCCAAAAGGTGTGGAGTTCGTAGAACTAGGCGAGATTTCGGAGGCTGAAGATCGCCTTTGGCTGGTAGTAGCTCGCGAAGGTGTTTCAGGATCTGAAGTAGCTCTTCTCCTAGTAGATGCTTGGGGCGTCGGTGGTACTTTTGTTCCACGTTTCGACTCTTTGGACTTTGGTGTTGACGGGTTCGCTAAACGCCTTTGAGCTGCAGCAACTTTTTGGGGAGTTCCGTTGAAGAGAGATCCGGCTGTAGGTCGTTTTGTTGGAAGCCGACTTGCTATTCCAGAGTTTGTAGGACTTGATGATCCTGCAATGACTGGTTTTGCTTTTGGTGGTGGCGGGTTTGCTTGGTTTTGACTGTTGGTATAACGTTCAGAGTTCCTAGCAGCCAGGTCGTTGTTTGGAATTTAAGACTTCGCAGATGCCTTGGTAGGTTTCGTTGAAATCAAAATATATCACCTCCTCGCGGTGGGCTCCAAAATATGATATGCACGTTCGAAATAGACCTCTAAAAAGGGACTATGAAATCTATCCTATCTATCCTTATATCTCACTAATACTCCTTGTGGGAGCGAGGCTGATGTAGTTGTTCGAAGGAACAAGTACTTTTGGTACTGGAGCAATAGAGATGTATTCCAAACTTGCGTTCGAGTAGTTTTAGGGGGTGTAGGGAGATTGATTCACAAAGTCGAACAAGATAATCTGAAAGTTGTAGGCCGAAGTCACAACGTACGGAGACCTTAAACAGCGCGAGGCAATGTAGCTCCTTCTTATTGATCGTTCTTTTGTACAAGGCGATTGTCTTATGGCAGGCCGCTACCGTAGGTGTTTATGCTACTGGACTGCTACCAAGTAAGGCGATTTCCTTGTCCTTAAACCAAACTTCTAGTGTCTTGGACTGGGACCAAAGATTCCGTAAGGTGTTTCAGACGATAACAACACTCGTTCAAACTCAACTAAACTCCTCAAAGGCGAATACTTCACAACAGAGCGTGATTGCAAGGCAGAACTACTTGCAACCCGGCCTTCTAACGAACACAAGGGTCTAACGCCAAGTGGTGTCGTTTAGTATTGTCTTAGTGACTTGGAGGATAGGAACCGATGAGTTCTTCAAGGAGTTTGCTAACACCTGATATCGCCTAAATGGTTCTAAGGTCTTTTTGGGGCTTTCAAGGTCTTTTGGGTTCTCTCAAATTCAGAGTAAGTTGAGTCGAAACTCGAGTTAGATTCACTACAGCGACTGCGTATTACTAGCGGATACTGTGGGGCACTAAGCTAACTATCTACTGGCGCTTTCTGGCCTTTTATACTATTCCTACTATTCTGTACCGTAAGCGGGTTTACTACCTGTCGGGCCTCTCGGAGGTCGAGTCATTCTGTACTAGCGTCCTGATTGGCTATCCCTGTTTGAAACAGCCGACCCGGGAGAAGACTGAACACTTGGTCAGCGCCAAGTGCGCCACACCACCGATCTGGCTCTTCCTTAAGTCTATTTCTGTCTCCCGAGGTTCCGCTTGTCTTGGCAAAACTCCTTAATGAGTTCTTTCGTGTCTTTAGGCGTTGGTTGGGTTTGTCCTTAGCGCTTGGAAGGTGACTCGTTTTTGACAACTCAGTGACGCCACATCAATACGCGAGTGCCAGGGAGGTACAAGGTCCATGATCGGGCCTTTTAGCCAGGTCTATCTTTAGTGATCGGCGGCGGCGGATCGAAGTCCGTTTTCTTCTTTGGTGCGGGGCGTCGGAGCGGAGATCACTATTCCGAAGGCGCCATGGCCCGGAAGAGAGATCTTCTCCGTGATCTATTCTTGGTCGCGCGAGTTCTGACTTAGCATGAGTAAACTCCTTGAGCCTTCTTGGTAGAGTATCTCCTGCCTGGGTACTTTCCGTAGTGCTATTTCTGGTAGGCACTTGTCGTTGCGTGACCGACACGGTTGAATGAACTCCTGGTTTTAAGAGTACAACGCTTGGATAAGGATATTCGGAGTTAAGGAGTACGATCGGTCGATCATACCGCGTCCTAAATGGCGCGTATGGTGTTTCCCTTAGTCCTGGAGGCTTGCCTGCGTTAAGGTAGTTTCTCCGTGTGTCTCTCTGGTCGTTGTGCTGTGACGGGAAGTCCTGGCATAGACTCCTACAGGAATCGCAAAATTCCTTGGTTCTGGCACTAGGATTCTACAATGCGTATCAACGCCTTCTGCTCTGCTGGGTTAAGGGGGTACACCTTGCAATCAATTGGTTTGGAGCCCGGGATGAGTTCGATGGCATGATCCCACGGTCTCCGCTCCGGTAATTGATCAAAGTCCGCCTTGCTGAACACGTCGGCAAACTCGTTGAGATAAGGTGTCGCCGCCGATGAAGCCTGTGTCCTTAGCTTCTGCCCTGCTGTGCGATATGCGTCCCAGTCCATCCAAAAAAGCCTCTCTCCCTCCTCCAGTTTCTCTTCTACGTCTTCATCTTCATCCTCTGGAGACTCATACTCAGGCATGTACCCGCAGCGTTCTGGGCAGCGATCAAATGTCAACGTAGACTCCTTCCAGTCAACATTTGGGTTGTGATATTGCAGCCAGTCTAGACCTAGGAATATGTCCGTCTTTCCCAGATTGGTAACTGCTAGCTCAATCCTTTCCGCGTGGTCTCCAACCAACATCCGTACCTCCACAAACCCTTCAATCTCTCCCCCTTCGTTCAAGGTACCATCAGCGTTGTAGACGGGTAACGGAAGCGCAAGCTTCTTGATCTGCAACCCTTGGGTTTCAACATAGTCCTTGTTGACACAGGACCCTGTTGCACCACTGTCTACTAATGCGTCCGCTTCGTACTGAGAGCCGGTGCCCAGGCTCTCAATGGTGACTCGGAGTTTTAAGTCCTGCCCCTTGGTTCCTCGAACAAACTTCCTCCCACGTTTCATCTCTGACACTACTTCCACCGCTTCCTTCGCTGTCAATTTTCTGATTGCCAACACCTTCTCTTCCGTAGCCTCCCGTTCTCTTTTTTCTGGCATCCAGGCTCTCAGGATTCCGACCGCTCTGGGCAAGTCATCCTCCCTCAGCCTCTCTTCAACCCACTCGGGAGTGTAGGGTTTATGTCTCGGCTCGTCTCTCGGTTTCGCAGTCTTTGGTGGTGAAGTCGTCGATGATAAATTACATGTCTCTGCTACAGGAGTACCGGTACTCGAATAATTATTGGTAGAAACATCAGGCGACTCATCCTTGGGGGGCCCCGGCAGCGCTGCGTCTACTGCTGGGGCTTCGCAAAACCCAACTCCTCTGCCAACTTCTTTTGTTCATCCTCCGTCATGGCCATCCAAAGGCCGCGGACCTGCTGCGGACGCCTCGTGGGGCAGTCCCGTCCAATGTGTCCTAATCCTCCGCATCTGAAACACGCTCCCTTGCGCCGGGCCTCGTCGATGTCCATGGGCTTGCCGGCTCCACCATAGGTGACTCCGGTTGCATCCTGTTTGTCCCTGGGAACCCAGGGCTTGGGGGCTGGTTTAGCGGGCTGGGCCTGTGCAACAGGCTGAGGTGTTGCCGGCTTGGCGTGGCTGCCGAGCTTCTTGCTCTCCTCCCTGCGTTTCCACAGTTGGTCGAGCTTGGTGATCGCAACCTTCCACTCTGCGTAGTCGTCTGGAAGGCCGTACTGGGACGAGTAGATCTGATCAATGATCCGCTCGTTGATGTTCATCTCGAGGAGCCTAATGACGTAGGCGTCCTCCTTCTTATACCCTGCTTGGGTAAGCAGAGTCTCGAACTTCTGGAAGAAGTCCTCGGCAGTGTCAGTGCCTTGGCGCAACTTCTCAATTGCAATCTGGGCCTTGCGAGCAGTGTTGGAGTCAACAAAGCGCGCCGACAGGTCCTTCTTGAAGGTGGCCCAGGAGATCTTCCACTCCTCTTTTCCTTCGTCAAAGTATTCCTCCGTGTAGTTATGCACCCAGGTATCCACCTCGTTGCCTCGGATATAGGAAAGACAGATGTCAATCCGTTCTCCATCATCGGCGATTTGGTTCTTGGCGTCCCTGATGTAGGTAAACACCGTGCGCCACCATGCCTTGAACTTGGTTTGTCGCCGTTGAAGACGTCAGGTTTGTTGACCAAGGAGCGGCCAGTGGAGCGGGAGGTGGGGATTTCGGGTTCGACGTCAACGTGCTGGTGGTGCTGCGGCATACGTGGTTGCGGCTGCGGCTGCTCGTCACCTTGGTGAGACATGGTGAATTGGTGTCGAAAGGGTGTGGGAGTAGATGGGGTAGTGGGTGTGGATGGTGCGGGTGGTGTGATAGGTGATGGGATGGAGGTGACGGTGAAGAGGTAGGAGTAGTCTAGATCTGTGAAAAGATCCAGAACTTGGTGGTGTGGAAAGTGTTATGATCTTGGTCCGGGTGTCCGACAGGCACAAGGCCTTGCCATCCTCCTTGTTCCCGAAAAGGTCGTCTGAAACCCCTCGGGGCGCTCGAGGAGTGTACCCGCGGGCGAAATCTATATCTTGTTCCACCACGAACTCCGTTCGCGGATCTCGCCTCCGCGGAAGCACCGTCTTCCTCCCTCCCTCTGCAACGTACCATTGGATACGACCTTACGAGAAGCCAGCGTAATCAAGTTGCGGACTCTCTCTGTCATTTCGACACCTCAGGGAAACCCTAGCGAACTAAGTAACATACGCGCCCACATCCGGATCACTCGGTCCGACTACAGGGAAGTCCGAAGGAATACTCTCGCCACATCACCTACCGAACTCGCTCGTACGAGTCTAGACTCAGCAAGGCGGTCGACCGCCGTAGGAGAAAGGCGCGCCCGACCGTCTCCGCTCGGCCGAGGACCTTTCCCGATCGCCCGCCCCTCGCACAACTATGTTCACGAGGGCTCTCTCTTCTGGTAGAGCTGGCTGGCGCTTCTTGAGAAGAAGCACCACGCGCTCCCATGATACCGCCCGCCCTATCGCGCCCATCGCCATCGATTCCGCCTCGCGACCGCATGGGTGAATCCCGCCGCTGATCGGCATCGACTCCCGCCGCGTCGGCTGACAACCCGCCATCGCCGGACAGGCCTGGGTCGTTTACGCTTTTAGCCGGAACCTTGAAGAAGGTTCTCGATGTTTGGAGAATGAGTCAGGAGCGCCCTTTTGGGGTAGATGGCGGGACAGCGCGGTCCCGCCGCCCGACGTATAAATACAGCGCTATCATACTTGTAAAACCTTAGAGTGGACTTTACGTTTAACCATCCCGTTCTTCGTCCTCGTCCCCGTCTCCTCATCCAAACCGACCGCCCTCTTAGATATCGACCGGGTCGATCTCTAAGTGAACGACCTCTCGCGAGAACAGACCAATAGACGACTCGGGGAGTCCGTCGGATTGACATCTCGACTCTCGTTCGTGTTGATTCCTGCCAGCGGAACACCCTCGATCTCGATAGACGGCCCCACCTACTTAGGATCCTAGGACGGACGCTAACAATAAGTCCACTCTCTACTATCGCTCCCAGGAATAACACGCCACGATGAACCACCTCGAATTAGCGGGCGCTGTAACGACCGCAATCGCCCTCGCACTCCTGGGGAGATGCGTCTGGCTACTGGAGACCAGGCTGAAGGGTGGGGATCGGGGATCCTCACCGCTTCAGAGGAACAACCACTTCATAACCCCGTCCCGCCCCTTCCTCCCGAGGCCCCCTACCATCAATCCCGTCCGAGTACGACGCGATGTAGATCAAGTCGCGGAACGCGTCCTCCACTCGTTCCGTACGCACCCACCCGTCCCGCGTCACATTGGAAACCCCCCTCGTCCAAGGAACCAGCAAGCGATCACCACGGAATGCTTCCAGTGTCGACGTGTGGGACACTATCGACGGAACTGCCCCCAGCTCCCCCTTCGAACCTAGACGAGCGGGACGACCACGAACTTATCATTCAAACGGACACATATAACTACTACGGAAAATCGCTATAGGACACCCGAACAAATAACCTGATCATACACCAAAGATCAACACACGAACCTCCTCACACTCGACGATGAGGCAAAAAGGGGAAACTCTGAGAAGGGCGTGGCGCCTTCCGGGGACCCCGAGGAGGACGAAACTCCGACCGAGAATGATACTTGGGAAGTTCGTCAAACGCTGCATCGCCCTCCCCAGTCCCATGAAGCGGACAAACCCAGGAGAACCTCTTCCCCTCCATCGACTTCCCCGTCTCGAAGTAATGGCCGGTGTAATACGCCTCCGGGAACTCATAGTTCACATCGCAAAGGAAGCGTTGAGTGCGCAAGTGCCACTCGTAACCACCCCGACTATCCCCAATAGCAACACAAGCTCGGAGCGCGTCTCGAGCCTCACGAGAGGATCGCAGGACCAAAGCCAGCGAGCACAGAACCCCCCGAGTTCGACAGCACACACAGGCAAAACTCCCCGCCTTCCACGCCCACTGGTCCAGACGAAAGAAACACGGATGACTTTCGGGTTGGCCCGACTGGGAGCAGGAGCGACAGTCTTGTTCGGGGAACAAGCGGACCTCATAGGGTACTGGATCTGCGGCGGCCACAAACGTCTCGACCTCCGAAATCTAGAAGGCAAAGAATTCAGCAAAAGACATACGACGAACTATATGAAGAGGGAAACACACCGTCTCTTCGAACTCGGGGAGTTCGAGGGATGGTGCCGAAGATCGCGAGTCCGCCTCCAACGAAGGCGTCGAGTCCACGCCCCAAGAAATCGCATCGTCATCCTCGTACGATGCCTCGAACCAGTCCAAAGACTTGGGCTCTACGACGACCGATGGCACAACAAGAGAAGGCTCGGCGACGGGACGGACAACGCTAAGCTGGGTCGGCCTCATGGAAGAACGAGGAGGATCCCATCGCCCCTCGAAAGCGTCGTCCCCTTCCGACGGTTCGTACGCCAGGGAAGCGAAGACCGGGGGGTCCTCCCTCTCCCAACAAGTGACCTGAAGGATGGACAGGTCCAGGGGATGAGAATCCGAGTCCCACCAGTGAAGAGCCTCGGCGAAAATCCCCTCGGTAACGCCTAGGTCGAACATCAGGTCCAGTTGGACAACGCACTTCAGGCAGATGACTACATCTCGGAGCTCTGGACGAGCCCAGAGGATACAACCCCAAGCTCGTAGCTCTGCCGTCACACGACACAGGGATTCCTATCCAAAGAAGTAAAGAATCAGAGCACGCCCGAGGACCCCTCGACGACCAGCACGCACCAACGGGACCCGAATCTCCGCCCAGCGTTCCAATGCTGGGACGTCCGACCCATCTACGACCGCGTCGCACAGGATCCCCGACTGGACCGCTAGAGAAATCAAGAGCGCAGGCCCTGCCAGCGCATCATGAATCTCGTCCTTCGCCGCCTCCGTAATATGTGACAACTGCCGCGGGATGGCCACGTCCAGGAGCTCCGCGCCTAACCAGAAGTGGGACAAGGTGGGATCGACAGCGACTGGCTTGGAAGGGTTGGAGGAAACGGACATGGCGGCAGCGATACGGGCGAAACGAACGAAGGCGGGCGGGTGGCGACTTCGCAGCCCCGTCCTCCCTTTAAAAAGGGCGTCAGACTTGGGTAACGAAGGGTCGATTCGATTCTGGAAAGGCAGCGGCCTCAGGGAGGACCGTCGACAGCTACGACGAAAACATGAGGACAAACGACCGCGAAGCGGGACCGGTTGTACCTCGCAGAAGAGCGAGGCTCTGAGATTGGGTGGCAGCTGCAGACCCCCGAAACACCGAAAGCGAATAGGAGAACACGATCGCATCGTTCCCCCAGAACTGGGATCGCCGAATTTAGGACGAATCGACACCCAAATACTCGCATTTCCAGGCGATCGCCACACAACGGGAACATATCTTACCCGACAGATCGATCTATCATTTCACAACCATTCATAGGGACTCGCCTGTCCCGGTCCTCGAGTTTTCGAAAAGGTTTCTTAGACGCACGGTTAGCGCAGAAGGTGGCGCAGGTATTCACTCTGCGCCACACCCCGCCTGTCCCGGTCCCGAATTCCCGGTTCTCAAAGCGTCGATCGGTGATATCGATCGCCGAGAGGACCGGGCTCCGCGCAAGCGAATGGATTTGTCCTTTGCGATTCTTGGGGACAAGAATCTTGAAGAGGAGATATTGTTATGATCTTGGTCCGGGTGTCCGACAGGCACAAGGCCTTGCCATCCTCCTTGTTCCCGAAAAGGTCGTCTGAAACCCCCCGGGGCGCTCGAGGAGTGTACCCGCGGGCGAAATCTATATCTTGTTCCACCACGAACTCCGTTCGCGGATCTCGCCTCCGCGGAAGCACCGTCTTCCTCCCTCCCTCTGCAACGTACCATTGGATACGACCTTACGAGAAGCCAGCGTAATCAAGTTGCGGACTCTCTCTGTCATTTCGACACCTCAGGGAAACCCTAGCGAACTAAGTAACATACGCGCCCACATCCGGATCACTCGGTCCGACTACAGGGAAGTCCGAAGGAATACTCTCGCCACATCACCTACCGAACTCGCTCGTACGAGTCTAGACTCAGCAAGGCGGTCGACCGCCGTAGGAGAAAGGCGCGCCCGACCGTCTCCGCTCGGCCGAGGACCTTTCCCGATCGCCCGCCCCTCGCACAACTATGTTCACGAGGGCTCTCTCTTCTGGTAGAGCTGGCTGGCGCTTCTTGAGAAGAAGCACCACGCGCTCCCATGATACCGCCCGCCCTATCGCGCCCATCGCCATCGATTCCGCCTCGCGACCGCATGGGTGAATCCCGCCGCTGATCGGCATCGACTCCCGCCGCGTCGGCTGACAACCCGCCATCGCCGGACAGGCCTGGGTCGTTTACGCTTTTAGCCGGAACCTTGAAGAAGGTTCTCGATGTTTGGAGAATGAGTCAGGAGCGCCCTTTTGGGGTAGATGGCGGGACAGCGCGGTCCCGCCGCCCGACGTATAAATACAGCGCTATCATACTTGTAAAACCTTAGAGTGGACTTTACGTTTAACCATCCCGTTCTTCGTCCTCGTCCCCGTCTCCTCATCCAAACCGACCGCCCTCTTAGATATCGACCGGGTCGATCTCTAAGTGAACGACCTCTCGCGAGAACAGACCAATAGACGACTCGGGGAGTCCGTCGGATTGACATCTCGACTCTCGTTCGTGTTGATTCCTGCCAGCGGAACACCCTCGATCTCGATAGACGGCCCGACCTACTTAGGATCCTAGGACGGACGCTAACAGAAAGGTGGTATCGTAAGGTAGGTAAAGGTATAGTAAAGGTAAGTAAGAGTAGGTAAGGTATCTACGCTAATCTACACAACAGGTATCGGGTACGTAGTTCTACGGAGCCCAAGTACTTGCCGTACGTTTGCAGTTGCCCAGCCGACGTCCTCTCGTTTATGAGCGAGAGTAGCCGAAGTCTATCTGGGAGCAGGGGTTGGCCCGCAAACAGCTCACAGTGAAGTGAAACTGCCAAGAGTTTGTTCGCACGAAAGTGGCTACTTCGGTATGTCCGTGGGCACCTCACTCTAGGTGTTAGCACGGGGAGACCAGAATGACCTGTGTGAAGAAAAGGCGAATGGGGATGTGATGGATGAGAGTGTGGGTGAGGGTAGGTGTAAGGGGATGTCAAACGGCAGCGTGCCGGGCGACAGGGGTGTGTGGTGGGTGGTAAGATGGTAGCTTCGATCTTCTGTCAGCACTGACTTAACCACAGGGCTAAACCAGGCACCACATGGTTGATCTAACTAAGAGAGGAGCGAGTATTGAGTCAAGAAAGTCTGGCTAGGCCAGGTGTATAGACGAGATCAAAGCTACAGACTACACAGTAACCTACTTGCTTATATACGTGTCCACTACTGACTACCCTTTGCCCTAGCCCCTTGTCCAAACCTGTTTCCTCCAGGGATATTAAGCACTGCCTTGGTTCTATGACGCTCCAGATTCCCTCCATGTGTCTCCTGCACGACAATAGCCTGCTAGCCATGAGGTATGATGTCAGACCATGCTGCCAACATGTTGTGTGTCAAGGAGTATGAATGATGTCACTAGGGGACGTCTCTGAGACACGGATAAGGGATAAGATATGATGAAGAGATATGATAGGTGATAAGATGTGAAGGATAAGATGAAAAGATAGTCCATTCGTAACAGCGGCCGCGCTCGCGTTTTGAAAGGTTGTTTATGAAATGGATATTCCGTTCTGTTGAGGAGTAATCAGCAGGGCGTTTGATCTTGGCTGCTCGGGGTGTAGTATCAGGATTGACTCTGAGAGATAGGTCAGAACATCAAAAGATCAATAGGATGAATCATATGAGTAACGGCGCTGCTCTTGCTTGCGCCGGATCTCTGCTCGATGTTTGGCCCGGTACTTTGCATTGTGTTGATTGTGCTGGTCAAGATATTGTCGATGCTTTGCAGCGTCCTTCTTTGCGGGGGATGGGGAGCGCAGGAGCATTGCCCGAGGGATGAGCGGCTCGGCGTGCAGTGCAGTCTGACTCCAAATCACCGCCTGGTCATATTCCTCGTCAAAGGCAGCGCATTGCTGATGAGTTGGCGCCCAGCGACGGTCATTGGTGTATTGTCGTGCAGCGCGCTGGGGGTCCTTGTGATAACGTGGCTGTTTGGTGCGTGCCATGGTTGTGGAAAGAGAGCAAGTAGCAGTGATCGCATCAGCTAAAACAAAGAGCACAGTGATAGTCATTTGGGTTGTGCCAGTAGCGTGTACCATCAACCAGTCTCAAAAATTCACACTTTGAAGCTGAGATAGAATGCAAAATGAATGCTAATTTGTGGGAGTAGTGAACTCTCGCCTACAGCCGAGTACATGGTTGACTTTGCTTATGTGAGGGGTTAGCTCAGTGAGATCAACTTTGATCATTACACGGGGTACGGCTCTCAAAGTCCTTTCCGACCACCACCACCAACAATGGCCCGGCCGCCAATCTCTAGCTCGCGCTACACCAACATCAAGTTCCCGCAGGAGGCGGCCGAACTGTATGTTGATGACCAAACCGGTTGCACCACGGCGCGGGAGTACGACCTCTGAGCACTCGTGTACGAGCTGGGTACGCTCGTACGGCTGAGCTGGGCATACACCACGCCAGACGCCGTCCCTCTGCATGCTCTCGTCAATCTGCCACCAGTTCCTCGTCCCTGCAGCCCTCCACCGCCCCCTCAGACACTCGTCCCATACGGTTATGGCAGCGATGAAAGCGACGTGGGCACGGACATCGACGACGATTACCACGCGTTGGACGCGTTTGACAATGGTGGATCCTGTGGGCCGGGTCCTCCATGTCCCAGCTTTGAAACCACCCCGCTTCCTACCTCCTCCTCATCCAGCAGCGACGAAGAGCCTCTCATGGTCCAGCATCGCCGCCGTCATCCAATTGCCGCCGCCGCGTCCGCCGAATCCGATGCCGGGCCCTCTAGCCGTCTGCGTAGCCGTGTCCGGCGTCCACCACCCTCTTCACCACGCTCTCCACCATCCGCGAAATCCTCCGACGGCGCCCGTCCTAGCCGCAAGCGACGACGCGTCTCCTCTGTGGACAGTTCCGAGGATGACGCGGATACCGACGAGTACAAAGCCAGCGACGCCGAGGACAAAGACGATGAGGACGGCGGCGCTGGGAGTGACAAAGATCACGACGGAGAAACGCCAGCGGCGCACACCCACACGGTTGCTCCCTCTCATGCCCTCATTCCTCCGGTTCCCTGGGGCCCTGCACGCGGTTGGTTTCAGCCAACGGCGGCGCGACACCGAGGAGGACGAGGCGGAGGGCGAGAAGGAAGACGAGTTGGAGTCCAGTGAGGACGGCGGCGGTTTGGGCCAGCCTCAACGGTGGGGTGGTGGGGGTGGTGGGCCTGGCGGCGCTGCTCTGCGTCCTTGCCCCGTTGCAGCTTGAGGTTATTGTTCTGAGTTTTGTAGTCGCTCTTTCTTGATGTTGAAAATATTGTTTACAAGTTATTATTGTTCAAAGATTTACAGTGTGGGTTGGTAATTTGTAAAGGAGTAGGCGGCAGCGGGCATTGTGGGTATTGGCGCGTGGAGAAGGAGCCGTCTTGTGAGAACGGCACCGTCAATAAGCGCCCGCATTGACGGCGCTGTTTTTGCGAGCAGGGAGTCGGTGCCGCGGTGGGCAATGGATGCGGGCGATGGATGCAGCGGTTGCCAAAGCGCCCTTATCAACAGCGCGGTTTTGGCGAGCAGGGAATGGGTCCGCGGCGGGCATGGGCGAGCGATGGATGTGGCGGTGTGCCAAGGCGGCGAAGGTGTGCGAGAACGGCGGCAGTTGCCGCGAGGCCTTGCAGGTGATGGAGGAGGAGTGGTGAATGGGTGCCTCATTCGAGGGCTTACCCCGTCGTAGATCTGGATCTACCAATCAATAAGCACCTCAAACGCATACGCCAGAGTAAATCCGGCGTATCCAAGCAGCAATGGAATTGACGCACCTGGAATGGGCGCCCGCATCCGAGCAGCCACCCTATGCTGTACCCTTATTACAATACAGGACTGTAATTAGAGGGCAGTGTATTACAATACAGGCTCTAAGCTACAGTGCTGCAATGGCGGGGTCCCGTATTATAATACAGGTGGGCCCGTATTATAATACGGGCTCCCTGCCAGATATAGCGGGTGGTGCGGCATGGCGAACGGCGCCGTGATGCCGTGTGGGCTCAGCAATGCCGGGAGCCGGGGATATCCGAGAAATCACGGATGCATCCAAATCCGGATGCATGCACTCCCGCCCGCGTATTGGGCGTACCCGCCACACATCCGGACCAGCGTCCGCTTAATAAAAGATGTGTTGCTACCATTCGAGCGCTGCAGCGGGCCACAGCAGTCATGGGGTATTCCCCTGATATCACAGGTACATCCATATCCGGGATGCAGCCGCTCCTGCCGGCGTATTAGTGTACGCCACACAATTTACAGCCAGAAAGCTCTTCTCACCTCTTGTAAATCATCATTATCTACTATTGAGAGCACCGTGGTCTGCCATTATACGCTCTGCCCCGCTTCCCGTTGCAATCCGGATGATGGTCCCTCCCAGATGACAGTCATGGTGGCCCCGGTACACTGCTGAGCACCACCAGCTGCATTGACTCACTCAGCTAAATGTGTTGTCACTCACCTGGGGGCATACGCACGACTCTCTCATCTGCAACCTGTCTGCAACGAAATCTGAACATGGAACACGTGACTGGAAACTTGCATGCGCCAGCTCGAGTGCCGACTTCAACATTACTGCTAGACGTTAGCCAGCTATTTTTGAGCGGTTCGGTCATCATCAGCAATAATTCGGTGTCTCAAAAATCCACCCGCTGTGCCCCAGACACAAATGGCACTGTCTCTTCGCGCACTGGTAGTCCAGCCAACTTCCTAATCAGGCCCGGGCTTCCGAATTAGGGGCGAGCGCGCACGACAATGGGCGGATAGGGCGGGAACGACGTTCCCTACAGAGACAAAGGTCTACTTATGAAGCGGTAACACATATTAATACTCAAAGATGTGCATATATAGTCTATGGTGTAAAATTTGCGCTGGATGCGCGCGGATGAAGCCAAATCTATCTATGTACTTACTTGCTCCTCAATCGCTGTGAGGTGATGTCAGCTTTAGTCTCAGGGGTAGTAAAGCACTTGCCTTGGCTAACGGAACATTCTCCTTGTCCAGATCGGCTTCAACTGTGGTCCTCTTCGCCGATGTACAAGTTGAACGTGAAACCTTTCTAAAAGTGGCGTGGCAGATCATGTTGTCTAAGGTCCACGTCACATCTGCAACGGCGAGAACCCAGTCCTCACGGCGCACCGAGCCCGCCCCATCCGTAAGATCGGACACAGCCTCACCCCACCACAGTAACACCCCAATCACCAGACTGATCCCGTTCCTGCCTGATTTGTCTTGGAGACCGTCCCAATCAACAAAGTCAGGCTTGATGAGCTGATCCTCGTGAATACGGGTCTTGGGCTGCAGAGAGCGCCACCACTTCCAGAACGACTGTGTGAAGATGTCGAGATCACTGATGGGCCACTTCTTCAACCAATTACGGCGCTGGCGCATTAGACATGACCACGAATAAGGAGTAAAGGAGAATATTCATGAATATATTCCTAATCTTATTCGTGAATATGAATATGATGAATATATTATATTCGTGAATAAGAATAAGTTGACGAATATAGAATATGAACCTTCAAGTTCACATAATCCTCAACTCATTCATGAGTGTCTGACAATACTGAATTCTCAGTACTGAAGACAAGTTTATGATAAATTTAGATGCTGTTTGAATGATTTATAGTTCATTCAATAACTTTAACTGTGATTTTGAGTGACATTGAGATGATTATACTTGTATATTCGTGAATATTCATGAATAAAAGCGAAATATTCGCAGTGAAGATTAAGTTGACGAATAAGATTAAGAGTATATTCATGAATAACAATTATGACCCTTGGAGGGGGGATTATTCGTGTGTATGAATAAGAATATACTCGAATATATATTCGTGGACATCTCTATGGCGCATGAAGTCCGCAATAACGGATGGACGATGGTCGGTCGGTAACTTGATCTTGCCGTCGTCAAGAAATCCAGCCATCTCCTCGAAGACCAAGAATGAGTCAATCAAGCTGATCCAGACTGACCCCCAAGCGGATCCGCGTCGAAATGCTTTGAATGCCTCCTTGAGTTCAGGCCAGAATTTGGACTCATCGACACTGTCCCAATCGAGAGCGCTGACGTCATGCTGAAGCTCCTCATCAACATGCATGTCTGCAAGAGAGGCAATGTAGCCATTCGGGGCATCGGTAGTCACAGGAGCACCAGGGGCAGATTCCGCAGCGCCGAGGGTGTCACTATAATCAGCGCCGGAAGGGGAGAGAATGGTGGTAGGAGTGACAGCGGGAGCGGCGGCAGAAGCGGTAGTGGAAAGAGTGTCAGCAGGAGTGACGGCGGGAGTGATGGCGGGAGCGGCGGCAGAAGCGGTAGTGGAAAGAGTGTCGGTGGGAGCGACGATGGGAGCGGCAGCGGTAATGGAAAGAGTGTCGGCGGGAGCGGCAGCGGAAGCGGTAGCAGGAGTGGCGGCGGGAACGTCGGCGTCTTCGTGACTGTCAATCTCGATGTCCTTTTCCTCGTCTGGTTCGTCGCGTCTCAACATGTTGACACTCGCGCTCCGGCCGCTCTCACGTTAGATGTATCTGCGGATGGCCATCGCGCAGTCTGGAAAGGGCGACGTCTCGAGGACGTCGCAAATCTACTAGAGGCACCTCCGTTCGAAGAACAGGAGGATTTGCATGCTGCCGCCCTTGCTGACTCAGTGGACGGCTTCTCGTATCTGCTGGGGGAGAATGTCGACTCACAGTCTGAACGCGACACGACTCCGGCCGATCATGGAGTCGTCATCCGAGTCAAGTCGCGATACCGAAACAGTGTAAGCATGGAATTTGGTTATGAAATTCATGTCTACTCACAATGCACATCACATCATAGGACGACGCAATGTCAACGTGGCGTGCCCATCGGGAGTCATACTTGAAAGAACTACTCCGGTTGGATGGCTGTGGCGATAGCAGAGAGATCTGCGATCGGTGTTCGACCGACGAGATATCTAATCCGGCGGTGTATCGCTGCTGTGAGAATGAGTGTCATGCAGCCGGCCTGATGTGTCAGGATTGCTGTGTTTCCATGCATGCCACGCTGCCCCTGCACTGGATCGAGGTATGTCCATTGATTTATTGATCCTATGTCTGAACTAATGAATTGTTCCTCGTCTAGAAGTGGAATGGAACCTTTCTGTGGTTGCTCCGCTGCTGCACCAAATTACATCCAGCTCCTTCGGAGTTCATGGTATCCATCAACTCCTCGGGAGCCTCGCACTGCTCTGAGCTTCAGTCTCCTTCGTCTCTTCCACAACCTGAACTGTCTTGGAAAACTACCGGCATGGGACCTTTGGAAGGCCCTGGAGACGATGACTGAACATCGTACCTTAACCCCTCCGCCTGAGCGCTACAAAGTACTCCTTCGTAGCATCCGGCAATGGCGACACCTCAAATTACTCAAGCGCGCGGGTCGTGGACACGCATCAACCAGTGTTTCAGGTACTGCTCTGGGTGAGCTTGTGGTCGCCTGCTCTGCCTGTCCGCATCCAAATAGAAATCTCCCGCCCGATTGGGAATCCATATCACTTGAGAAAAAGTATGTCAGCGCACATCCAACGTTGAATATGATCTGACATTTGTGACTAGGTTCATCTACATTCTGTTCCTGGCTATTGACGCCAATTTTCGTATGTGTAACGCGGTCGTATCCACGACAGAACGCGACCCCCCTCTGGGAGACGGCTGGGCGTATTTTGTCGAGCAAGCATCATACAATGCGCACATCCGTATATTTGTCAGTCAGGAAGACATGGCTACTTGCTCAGGGTTCAAGGTACATATGCCTGTCGGGAATGATATATTCGACCGCGTCTAATATTCACTTACGTAGGCTACTCTCTTGGCGAATCTGAAAGACGCTAAGGGTCTCCGGACAACTGGAGTTGCCGGGGTCACTTGCTCGCGCCACGGCGTTTGGCGCCCAAACGGCATGGGTGACCTCCAGCGTGGAGAACGGTGTGTTTAATGATTCAGCCTCTATGTAGCCGTAAGACTGATTGGCATCTCAGCTTCTGCAATGTCGATCCTCTCGTGGCGATATCAATGGGAGGTGACAATTCACGTCTGGACTTGGTCCTGTCATATGACATAGTATGCATTTGGGGCGTTCATTTTCCAGATCGTCTCTCGCAGCTGCCGTCACAGTGGCGTCTCAATTTTGATCCCAACCGAGTCCGATTTTGTGTGCCTAAATTTCATTTGTGGGCACATCGTGTATGTAGCTTTTGCCCATGCATGTCCAATAGGTATTGAGTTCACTGAAGGTGCAATGTCATGCTCTCTATTCCTTCAACTTTCTTGTTGGGGCTGGAAGGACGCACGGCAAAACCATTGAAGAAAACTGGGCGCAGAGTAATCGAGCTGCAGCCCAGACCAAGATGATGGGTCCAGGGGCCCGTAGAGACACCCTTGATGATATCTTTGGCGCACACAACTATCGCGTCGTCAAGACGTTCCGTATGTTCAGAGTTCTAGAGTGATTGTCATGACTTTGCTCACACATTGGGATAGGTCGTGTCCTTCTCACTCGACTTGCGGAAGCGATTCAAGAAGCGCGTACACACGCTAAGGAATTCCTTGATTTCAACGCAGGCATGGTAACTTACTGTGGTGATGAGGATGTCAAGAACTGGGAACGTGAAGTATTACTCTGGGACCGAGATCGATCGCAACCCTGCCCATACGAGCCCCGCCTACAGAATAAGGAGACGATGAAGGACATCCAACTTCAGCTGGCTCAGGAAGAGCAAACGAGTCTACAAAGCGGCTCAGTCTCACATGAATCAAGCATGAGTCTATTCCTCGATCTTGGCCTTGAGATTGAAGAGAAACAGTGAGTGCTCCGAGATTATGTTACTCAGGCTAACGATGTTCTATGTAGACGCGGCCTTGCCTGGGAGATCAAGGCTCGCAGATCTGGAACAACTTACCAAGAACTCAATGTGGAGCGGCAACAAAATGTCATCCTCTGTGATCTCAAAAAATTTCGTCGCCTGCAGCTATCGTTCATGCCAAAATTCAAGGAATACCTTACTGATGACCAGAGAAAGATTCTCGACTCTCCTGCTTCCGTGCTGCCCGAAGAGACAAAGTTGTTTCTTCCATCAGAACTGCGAGCAACCAATCGGGAACTTCCTCGTGCGTGTGTCGCGGGTTTGGTGCATGCGGAGACTCGGCTTCGTGAAGCAGAGTGCAGGGATGCACTGGAATCCTTGCGCCAAGGGCTGCGTATACGCTCCGCCGGCCATCTGTTCACTGTCCGAAATGTCACGGGCCAAAATCCTACAACTCGTGCGGAGGGCGTACAGCGCAAGGTACAAGTCAGCATATACCTCAGCAAACTTCGTTATTGCTGGGCACGCAATGCACTGTTTCGGCTTCGCGAACATGGGCCTTGGGAACGGGAATTGCGTGTCCTGAATGACACTGATGTCAGGGGTATGAACGAGCGGCTACTGACAGCCGAGGAAATCACCGAAAGGCGAGCTCTCGCAGAGCAAGACTTCATTGATGAGCTGATTGCCGGTCCATCAAGCAAAAACGCGGTGGTTTCTCAGGGCGAGGGTCGTCGCCAACTATCCTGGATATGGTACAGCTACGCAGAGCCTATTGACTCACTGAGCGTTGCGACACGCAACGACCACCCAGTAATTCACGAAGGTGAGCTCCAACTCAATAAACATGATGTGTATACTCAAATTGGCATAGCCCTCAAGATCGAATGGTGCAAAGCTCGCGCGCGCAAGATGCGCTGGGAAGAGGAGGTTGCACTTCTTGTGGAAGAAATGCGTCGGGTGATTGCGTATCGCCGGTGGCATGGTGACCTGTGGCGGGTTCGTGGTCGGGAACAGCTTGACGGACTCAATGCCGCATGCCAGCAGGGTCTTTCGGCTTTCGCGGCGGAACAGGCAAGCTTTCAAGATAGAGTGGCAGAGGACCTCGAGAGTCATTGGAAGGGGATTCGGGCACTCGGTCAGGAATTGTTAGACGGACTTCCCGTATCACGTGTTGTAGAGGTTGAAGTGGATCCGGAGGAAGATGATGTAGATAACGACGATCTGGATGTAGCAGAAGAATAAATTGCATTAAATACTTGCTTTGGTGAGATTTTCAGACCAACTGCAAGCGTAGCTCACGCACTACCCGCTCCGCGCTCGCCACAGTAGGCTTGCATACACATTCGCCCAATTAGGAAGTTGCCGGTCTCGGCGCACAAGTTTGTCAAAACTACGTTGATTCGTGTCCAAAGACATTAGAGGGTGATATAGAAATATAGAGTTGTTATTCAAGATCAGATACTGACCGAGAAGTAGTCAGTAATTGATCATAGGTCGGACGGTGCACGTCATTGAGCTCGAGCTCCGGAGTCCGGATGTCCTTAGTCATGTGGGGGCGAGGAAATGTTCAGGATTTCGTGCAGAGGTGCGCGGAGGATGCGCGAATGCCTGTCCGAGACATGAATGAGCAATGAGGTAGTGCATCTGTCTGTCAGATTGACTCAGAGCAAGACGAAGCCCAGATGTTTTGAGGATGAACGGCTGGGGCGGATATGGCCGGATTTGACCGCAAACTTCGCGAGGGCGGGTGAAGGTAACTGTACAAGGACAGTAAGATGTAATACCAGCGAATGCAGACAACTGATGCCTGGGAATGTGGCTGGCAGGCTCAGTACGGGAGCGGGGGCGGCTGCATCCGGATATGGATACACCTGTGATATCAGGAGAATACTCCAGGACTGCTGTGGCCCGTGGCAGCGCTCGAATGGTAGCAACACATCTTTTATTAAGCGGACGCTGGTCCGGATGTGTGGCGGGTAGGCCCAATACGCGGGCGGGAGCGCATGCATCCGGATTTGGATGCATCCGTGATTTCTCGGATATCCCCGGCTCCCGGCATTGCTGAGCCCACACGGCATCACGGCGCCGTTCGCCATGCCGCACCACCCGCTATATCTGGCAGGGAGCCCGTATTATAATACGGGCCACCTGTATTATAAATACGGGCCCACCTGTATTATAATACGGGACCCCGCCATTGCAGCACTGTAGCTTAGAGCCTGTATTGTAATACACTGCCCTCTAATTACAGTCCTGTATTGTAATAAGGGTACAGCATAGGGTGCCTACCACGGAGAGCTCAGAGTGCCCAACGGAGTTGTATGGGGGAAAACTGGTTAAGGACAAAGTCTGAATAGCTACTACAGTGCTGTCTCTGTATTTATACTAATCCCATGCTTGCTCATCATTCCTTTTCTCGAAGCTTCTACCACATACTCCCGATGCGTCGGGAGTGGTCCGACGCTGCGGATGACGGTGATCCCGACATTCCGATGACCGCCCCACAGATCAATGGCCGCCCATTGGTCGGGAAGGCGGGCTTGGTCGGGTACCGACTCCCGCCTGACTCACGCGGCCTAAGTATATTCCCGGGGTGTCTTACACCATGTGTGCTCGCTCCAAAGTGTATCCGGGAGGGCGGGAAGCCCGACAAGGGCGGGACTTCAGGATCCCGGTTCTGTCGCCATAAGGGATCGAACTCTCAACCCCTTGATATACCTCTCGGCATCTTCCGGTGTGGCCCTGGTTCGTGTAGCCGTAGCATCAGGACGCCAAAGGGTGACCAAAGTGGGGGGCCTTGGGTTACGGTGAGGCCACATCATGACAATATCCCCTTTTTAAGTTTCTCGTCCCGAGAAACGAAAGAGTGATCTCCTTTATGGGCTTCTACGGTCGCGTCGATGCTTTTTACAAGACTCCCCGAGCCTTGTTAAAGCCAAAGAGTAGCCGCGAGAGAAGGCGTGATGGCTCGGAACCTCCTACGGGAGGGCCGAGACGCCTTTTCCTCGATGAAGACGTGTTTGGAACAAATTCTGAATAGACAGAAGTGTTTGTATCGCAAAGACAATTTTTTGTTGTCCGGGTCACGTGATCGATTTTGTGTGGCGTATATTTTCGATACTCGTCCTGAGATGTCCTCGAGAGTGCGCCTTTGATCGTACAGAAATCGATTTTTTCATTGCCGCCGGCATCGGTCATGATTTCGTCGTTTGGGCTCCCCGAGCTCTGAATAGTACCCGCGCCACGCGCTCGGTACCGTGGTTGGGTCTCCTCCGGGCAGTCAGGACTCCCTGCGAGTCAAAAACCCCCATCTGAGTGACCGCGACCCCATATCTGCACCCCCAGATATTCATCTGAGATACAGATCCCAGGGTCTCGCGGAATGATCTGCAGAATCATTCAACTGAGTCTATTCTCCGGACCCAGGTGCGCTTCTTGAAAGCCTATTCCTGATGTCCAAGAAGTCCCACAGATTGGGTGCGGGAACGGGCGCTTGCGCGCGCAGCTATAATGATGCTGTTCTGAGAATCATCTTCTCATTCCTGCTCTCCTTTCTGCCCCAGCTATGCCGACACTCACTCTCGCCCTCATCGCGCATCGTTTGACAGCCTCGCCGTCCGACGCCGTCTTGGTGGTCGATGAATGCGGCTTTCAAATCTTTGCGCGCCCAACGCAGATTCCGAGCGTCGTCCTGGAGGAATGGACGCGATGTATCGTCGCTGTCGACGATGGCTTATCCAATGTGAATTCGTTGGATCAACCCGCGGGGAGCTCGTCAGCGTGGCTAGCCCTGGTGAGTTTGAGACTCCGTTAATTTTATGCGAACGGTTTTGGTGAGTGGGATTCCGGGCATATTTTTCAGTTCACCCTGCTCCGAGCCGCGCTCGTCTTCGAGCAGGAAGCTTCCTTCCATCCGCCCGTCGCTTGGCGGTCGCTGTCATTCACCCTGCCTGATTCCGACGCGACATTCTGTTTGCTGGCGGTCTGCGCCTGGGTTTTGTTGTCGCCGAATGGTGAGTATTCCCCTTTCTCAAACGTTTCCGAAATCCATAGTGTCTGACGTCTTATCACGATGATATTGAGCTCGGTGGACCTTTGAAGGGTCCTTCAATATTTCTGGCGTCGCTGCTCGCCGCGCGAGCTAGCAACCACATTCTGGGCCTCGACTTTGGAGGCGGAGGAACGTATTTGATGGGGCGGAGTTGCGGGGGCGGTGGAGGGTCTGAGAATGGAGGAGTTAGATGCGTGGACGGAGGTGACGGAGGAGTGGTGGATGGGCGCGATGAATTTTATTCGGTGACCACAGGCGTGCCGATGTAATTTTTTGTATTTCTTGATTTTTTGCGGCACATGTATTGCTGGTCTTGACGTTCTCTCCTAATTCGAAGTGTCTGCGTTTGTCCTGAAAGGCTTCTGACGCGGGTCTCTAAGTCACCGGCCCTGTTCCTGATTTGCGTGATGGTCGATCGTTCCCGGAGATATTTTGTTGTCTAACTTATCCTTTAGGATCAGGCGTCCGGATAATGCGAGTGCTCGTTTCGGAGGTGTTCCTGCGGGCATGCTGATGGGTGATAGACGCTCGCCCTTTTCCGGAAGGTGGCGCAGCGTTTCATAGTGTGGGAGTGGCTATTGGAGAAGGTGGTTGTCCTTTCAACCGGTGGATCTGACTGACAGTCCTCGACTGTGTTTCCCTTTTGAAGAGAATGGGCTACGCTTTTGGGCTCGTAACCTGTTTTTCGGTTTTCTTTACTACTAGTTTCCGTTTCACGTCAGGACTCTCCTCCACGAGGAGATCCATTGTATCGTCTGGGTGTTTTATTCCTGGTTCGTGCGGAAAGGCTTCCCGTTGTCAGAATAGAGTACTGGATGTCGAAAGAGGATGGGTCCTCGATCCAAAGGTTGGGCGGAGTCCGTGGATTTTCTGATTTCCGCGCCGTATAGGAGACGTAGGTGGTGCGGGGTGTTGCAAGTTTGTTTTGCGCTACGTAGGTGCACGGCCCAGGGGTCTAGGGTGAGGGAAGGGGGGTGGTAGAACACCGCGAGATCTAAGCGTGGCTCAGTATAGAATGTCGGGGTTCGTATACATCGTAATGGCCCCCCTAGATATCTTGCCTGAAGAAGGCATAGTCCCTGTTTTGTGTGTCGAGATAGATGTTGGGGAGTTCTCCACAGAACTTCCATACATCGTGCCATGATGGGGATATGTCCGTTCACCAGAGACCGAAGAAGAACCCAGTCTTCCTCTAGTCCCAGCAACCTATAGACCACATCTATGACCCATGCAGCTCTGCCCAGAAGGCTCCGGTATTGAGTAGGACCTGATCGTACTGTTGGTTTGAATTCCGCGATGTGGATGGTCAACTCCCTAAGGAGGGAGAGTACTTGATGTTCGGCTCTGCAAGCTCGTACAAGGGGGAAGATAGTGTCGGAGGTCGTGGTGATTGGAGGCGTTACCCCAACTCCGGGGAGGGGGAAGGTTCCGATGTAGTGGTACGTGGGCAGTATGGAGACCTCGTCCTATTGTTATGACCTGATCCTGCCGTGACATGGACTTGCTCATGAGAGACTACCCCTGTAGTCAACCCATAGCTTTCCTGCGAGCGTACCACGTACATCCTCGTATTGTGCTCCACTGGTCGTACTGCACCAGTCGTAGGGACCCTCGATGGTCGCACGTCCGTCCCGCCAGAGACTGTAGTACTGTAGGAACCTAATCCCAAGGTACGAGGCTCGCCACCGGTCCTGGTTCCAGGTGTGGCGTTGGGGAGCCTTCTCTCGTCAGAGTCAACAACGTAGGCGGAGGTATCGAAGGGAGACATGTGGATGAGTCCTACCACGGAGAGCTCAGAGTGCCCAACGGAGTTGTATGGGGGAAAACTGGTTAAGGACAAAGTCTGAATAGCTAGTACAGCGCTGTCTCTGTATTTATACTAATCCCATGCTTGCTCATCGTTCCTCTTCTCGAAGCTTCTACCACATACTCCCGATGCGTCGGGAGTGGTCCGACGCTGCGGATGACGGAGATCCCGACATCCCGATGACCGCCCGACAGATCAATGGCCGCCCATTAGTCGGGAAGGCGGGCTTGGTCGGGTACCGACTCCCGCCTGACTCACGCGGCCTAAGTATATTCCCGGGGTGTCTTACACCATGTGTGCTTGCTCCAAAGTGTATCCGGGAGGGCGGGAAGCCCGACAAGGGCGGGACTTCAGGATCCCGGTTCTGTCGCCATAAGGGATCGAACTCTCAACCCCTTGATATACCTCTCGGCATCTTCCGGTGTGGGGCTGGTTCGTGTAGCCGTAGCATCAGGACGCAAAAGGGTGACCAAAGTGGAGGGCCTTGGGTTACGGTGAGGCCACATCATGACACCAAGCTCCTTGAGCTGTGTTGCGCGTCCCGCCCGCCTTCAACGTTGATTTTTGCGTTGTGCCTCAAGTAAGTGCTTTGCACGTGATGTTTGGGTTTAATTTGTTGACTGCTTTCAACACAAGCTTGACTTCCAACTACCACCTCAAAAGCAACCAACGCGCCCCGCTGCCGGAACTTTGTACGCAGGTAGGTCTGCCCTCCAGTTTTCTCTCTTTTCGCCTCCCTTCTTCGTCTTCACCCACGCTCTGGCGCGTCGTGCCCGACGACTCGACCATGGGACGGGACCGCATGGCACGTTGGAGTGGGGGTCTTTTGAATCCCTTATTTTTGTTTTTCTATTTATTTCATCAACTAATACTGACGGTTTCCTTCAGCAATGGGGCGCACGACGCGCTCCGGGAAGGAGTTCACGCCGTACGCCAACTGTGAATATATTGTCGTTGACGTCGACGTCGAGGACCTTCTGCGCCTCTGCTTTGCGGAACTGGAGGTGACCGGGGATTGAAGGGCCCAAGGGCGAAGAGGATCATGAGGAGTCGTCCGCCGAAGACGAGGTGCCACCTGTGGCTGTAGTACTTTGTATAACCTGCTGGCACTAGCCAGAATTAAATCATTCACCTAACGTGGATCTAGCCATGAAGCCTGGCTAGAGCCAGACAAATGAAACCGTTACGAGGTCATGTGATAGGTTAGGTTAAAGTCATGTGATTAGTATTAAATACACTTAAATATTAAATTACATAATTGACCTTGTGTTATTGTATATAAAGGCTTAGGTTGCGATGAGCAACCTAAGCCTGATTTAAGATAGTGTTTAATGTTGACCGGTTAGGGTTAGGTTGGGGTTGGTTGGGGTTGTCTCGGGGGGTTGAAAACGTTTTTTTATGAGGGGAAGAATGATGAAGCAATAATAAGAAGCAAATTAATTAATTTTAAGTGCTGCCTATTATGGTAATTGGCCTACTCTGTGGCTGCTTCAAAATGCAGAACTACATATCATGTCATCAAATGTCTCATATATGATATGTAAATACATGATGATGTTATTAATTATAGTAAATTATATATTTGTTGTTATTATGTTATAAGTATTATTTTGGTACAAATGCTCTATATTGCTGAGTGTTACGACCTGATCCCGCCGTGACAAGGACTCGCTCACAATGGCGCGCCTCTACGCTCCAACCGTGGCTTTCCTGCGGGCACAACACGCATATCTCCGGGAAGCGTCCGTCCAGTCGCTTGGGAGGGATCGCGGAGGACCTCGACGGATGCTCCTCCGTATCGCCCAGAGAGTGAACACCCAGGAGACCCCGTCTCCTGGTGTCGCGCGCTTCATCGGACCCGGTCCGAGATGTGGCGCATTGAGATCCTTCGTTCGAGGAGTGGGGGGCGATACCGGAGTCACCGAGGGAGGGCATGGGGGGGAGCCCTTGCTCAGAGGGAGTCAGAGTATCCGGCAAGAGAATGCGGAAGGAAACTTGATAAGGACGAAGTCTGACTATCTACTACAAAGAGCGTCTGTATTTATACGTCGGCCTCTTGATGAATAACTCCTCTTCTCGAAGGTTCCGTCGGGAGCGAGAGTGAACACCCAGGAGACCCCGTCTCCTGGTGTCGCGCGCTTCATCGGACCCGGTCCGAGATGTGGCGCATTGAGATCCTTCGTTCGAGGAGTGGGGGGCGATACCGGAGTCACCGAGGGAGGGCATGGGGGGGAGCCCTTGCTCAGAGGGAGTCAGAGTATCCGGCAAGAGAATGCGGAAGGAAACTTGATAAGGACGAAGTCTGACTATCTACTACAAAGAGCGTCTGTATTTATACGTCGGCCTCTTGATGAATAACTCCTCTTCTCGAAGGTTCCGTCGGGAGCGCTCCCGACGCGTCGGGAGCGATGTGCTGCGGTAGCGCATGGTACCTTTGATCGAGCGAGGAAGGCGCGCTAGATCGAGCACCGCTGATTGGACGATGGGCGGGATAAGGCGGGATGAAGCGGGATAGGGCGGGCCGCCGCTCATGCCATGCGGGACTGATCAGAAGATAGCGATCATTGAGTCATTCCTCGACCCAATGGGGCGTCGCTCGTACGGAGTGGCGGGAATCGAGGGGAGGCGGCCGACGGATGTGACGTTGGTTCGGCTAGCGAGGCGCGGCGAGGCGCGTAGGGATCTGATCGCGTTCCATCGGCAACTCCCGTGATCGCGCGACCTGTTCTTCGGGATAAGTTCTCTCCTATGTGGCGCACCCAATCTATAGTTCGTGCGCGATCTCGTGACAGGTCCACGACCGAGTCATGACAATATCCCCTCTTTAAGTTTCTCGTCCCGAGAAACGTAAGAGGAGCTTCCGTAGGCAGCGCCTTTTCGATTTTGGGAAAGGACCAAGTCCGAGTCGGACATTCAGTCGAGTCATTTTCAACGTGACGGGCGTCATACTCCTGGGGATTCTCTGGGGAATCCCTCGTCCAGTGCTGATTTTGGTAGAGACCGAAAGTTTAATGGACAAGGGCCCGCACGTTCGTTGGTTTCTTGATACGAGCCCAAGGCTGTGCGCTTCTTTTAGCTGTGACTTCTTTCGGGTACAATGCGGGTCCCTGGATTCGAGTGGGTTGCAGGCGCGTTCGTCACATGGCCGTGCACGCCTCTTCACGCCGGGAGGCCTCTCCGCTTGGTATAGGACAGTCCGAATAGAGTGGTGGCGTAGGCATCCGTCGTACTCCAGCGATTTCCCGACGCCTGATTTCGTCAAGGCGCCTTATCAATGATCGCCGTTCCCTAGAGATCTGTTTGGAACGCCGCGCGCTCAGACCCCAATGTCGTTAACTTCTGTCGATGGCATTTTCTCATACTGGATCGTCCTTTTCGAGGACGGTAATTTCCTAATCCAGCGGAAGTTCTTAGCGCGCCTCCGTCGAATATATGTCGAGAATCCGGTTCGTCCCAACTGTCCAAAGCTTAAAGTTTTCTGATTCGGGAATCGTCCTGATTCTGGGGGATGGGAAGGTAATTCCCGGCAGGGCCTCCAGGAAGGGATTGGAGTACAAAAACTCTTTCTGCGTCCAATTCCTTCCTCATTCCTTTCCTGCCATGTCGTCCGTGTCTTCGTTGTTGCGCTCGCCCACTCGCTCGCCCACTCCTCCGCGGGTGTCTACCCCTCGTCGTTTGAGCACTCTCTTCGTGTCGGCCCCGCTGGTGGTCAACGGAATTCGTTTGCTGTCCCGGGACGGTTTCCTGGTTTGGGTGCGAGGTGATATTGCTCGCCCTTCACCCGCGATCGTGGAGGCCTGGTCGCGCTGCGTCGGTTGCATAACCGAGGCCCTCCGAATGGCCTCGACATCGTCGAAAGAGATTACTGATCCCTTGGTATGGGCTTCACTAGTAAGCCTCTTTTCCTTTTGGCCCCGAGGTTGGTTTTAACGGAGTCGTTTTCCTAGTTCGTCCTGTTTCGCTCATCGATCGCACATTTGGGGAGGGTGTTCTTTCGTCCGCCCTTGTCGTGGTGGGCTTTGACGCGCCCGTCTCCTTCGGCTACCCTGCGGGCGTTCTCGACCTGTGCTTGGCTCCTGTTCGCCCCTCACGGTGTGGTTTTCGTCTATCGCCTCGCGATACTTTACTAACCGGGATGTTTTCCTTGGACTTTTTAGTCAATGCCTTTCCTGGGTCGGCGCCGGACACGACGATGTACTGTGTCGACGCCTTCGACCTCATCCTTCACTATCTTTGGGATCACCTCTCCATCCGCCGCCTCATCGCCATCCTTTGGGCGTCGGAGCGGGATCCGGCCATTGCCGCCTGTTTTCATGAGTTCATGACTGCGGAGGAGACCCCAGGATCGGCGACCCGTTGGAACATGACTTTGGAGGAGTGGTCCCGGTCGATGGACTCGGCGCAGGGTTGGTGAGGGATGTGGTCGCTTCGAGGGGATGTCGTGGGGATTTTTTTGAATGCATAGGTACGGGCATGAACCCAATACGTCTTCGATAGTAGTTCTCGATCCGCGCCTTTTGTACTTTTTATAAATCTATGCACCTGTCTTGATGTCGTCTGGTGTTGGTCGAGCGAGGAGACAATTCTCCTAGGTCGAGGACCTTTGGTGAGGCGTCGGAACTTGTCGCGTTCGCGCGTCGCGATCGACTGATTGCAACGCGGTTCGTGGGATCGGGCCCTCGGCCCTGATCGCCGAGTGGTTGGGTTACCGCTTCCGCTGAGTGGGAGCCCTCTATTTCTCTTCGCGTTTTCCAGTTCGACCTCCCCGAGGTTCTGAGGACCGTCTTTCGTTACGCGGGGCCCTGTCGAATTGCCTAATTATCTGAGTCCTGGGTTGTCCGTGCCGAATAAATGTTGTTTCCGAAAATGGGGGGGGGGGGCGCGTTGCGCGAAACCCATCAGTCCTCTTTTTCGTCGAGGAAGAATACAACGTCGTCGACGTAGTGAATTTTGCGCCAGACGCTGTTGGAAGGGTTTCGAGCATTGCGTCTTTGTAAACGGGAACGACGTTGGAGTTCCTCTGAGAGAGGATTATAACGAACCACTCCATTACTAGTCAATGGTGATTCGATTGAGTATATCGGTTCGATGTGAAGTTCTCTGATGAACCCAGGGGACCGTATTCGTCGAAGGGGTTTCTCCAGGTAGTACTGGGAGAAATGGTGCAGGTGTCGTCGGGTTCGTCGTTGCGAGGCGGGGAGGTGTTCCCCGGATATCTGTGAGAATGTTGCCAGGGCGAGTGTATACCCTTTTACAAAGGAACGGAGGAGGGGCCAGTCCTCCACTGTTCGAGATATTTGGTGGACCACGTCCATTATCCGTAGTACCCTTCGTGTTACTTCTAGGTGGGGTGGTGTCCCCTCCTCTTCGTCGCGTAAGATCGTGACCTGAGAGGAGACATATCGGAGTTGGGAGAATAACCGTATGTCGGTTTGGTCGAGTGGATCGAGGGATGGAGCTTCGTGCGAGGTGGTGCTGAGTACCAGAGTAGTTGTTGTGAACGGGCCTTGAGTTATTGATATGGTGTTGTACGGGCAGTAGGGAGACTTCGTCCTATTGTTACGACCTGATCCCGCCGTGACAAGGACTCGCTCACGATGGCGCGCCTCTACGCTCCAACCGTGGCTTTCCTGCGGGCACAACACGCATATCTCCGGGACGCGTCCGTCCAGTCGCTTGGGAGGGATCGCGGAGGACCTCGACGGATGCTCCTCCGTATCGCCCAGAGAGTGAACACCCAGGAGACCCCGTCTCCTGGTGTCGCGCGCTTCATCGGACCCGGTCCGAGATGTGGCGCATTGAGATCCTTCGTTCGAGGAGTGGGGGGCGATACCGGAGTCACCGAGGGAGGGCATGGGGGGGAGCCCTTGCTCAGAGGGAGTCAGAGTATCCGGCAAGAGAATGCGGAAGGAAACTTGATAAGGACGAAGTCTGACTATCTACTACAAAGAGCGTCTGTATTTATACGTCGGCCTCTTGATGAATAACTCCTCTTCTCGAAGGTTCCGTCGGGAGCGATGTGCTGCGGTAGCGCATGGTACCTTTGATCGAGCGAGGAAGGCGCGCTAGATCGAGCACCGCTGATTGGACGATGGGCGGGATAAGGCGGGATGAAGCGGGATAGGGCGGGCCGCCGCTCATGCCATGCGGGACTGATCAGAAGATAGCGATCATTGAGTCATTCCTCGACCCAATGGGGCGTCGCTCGTACGGAGTGGCGGGAATCGAGGGGAGGCGGCCGACGGATGTGACGTTGGTTCGGCTAGCGAGGCGCGGCGAGGCGCGTAGGGATCTGATCGCGTTCCATCGGCAACTCCCGTGATCGCGCGACCTGTTCTTCGGGATAAGTTCTCTCCTATGTGGCGCACCCAATCTATAGTTCGTGCGCGATCTCGTGACAGGTCCACGACCGAGTCATGACACTGAGTCAGCCGACATGTAATACGACACTTTACAAGCCTTCCTGGCTAGTGCCACATTCGATAAATTAAATGCTTCTGGCTACAGCCAGGAAGAAAAGGCAAAATACTACAGCTATGGCTCGAGGTGCGTCTTTTCTTTCCTCTTGAGGCTGTTGGCTGATCATCAGACGACGGTGCAGCCCGTCCCGCCATCATTGCGCCGCAATGCGCCGCGTCCTACTCCCCCTCGTTCCCGAACACCTCCCTCCTCCTCATGCCAGACATCCTCCCACCCCCGCCACGCACCCCTGCGACCGTCCGCCGCCTCACAGCTTCCCTGGTCCCCCATCAGGCCCCGCCTCTGCCCTCATCCTCCGCGTCATCTTCCCTGCCCCCACGCCCTCCCCATCCCACCCACGCTCATCCTCACCCCCCCTGCCCGAAACCATCCCTTCCCTGCGCAACCATAAAGCGCGCAGTTCCAAGCAGCGCCGCGCCATCAAGCATCGTCTCCTGCAAGATGCCACCGGTGACGATGTCAAGAATGTGTGCAAGAAGCACCGCGCCGCCACCATGGAGAATGTCACCATGGTAGACGTTGACATGGGGAATCTTCCCGTCAACTCATCGGGGTTTGGGGGTGACCGACGGAAGCCGCCCATGGACAAACACGACGCGGATGCGATGCAGCACGACGCAGGTTTCCGCTACTTGGGGCACAACGGCAATTGGACCATCCTGGTCATCGACCGCCGCGGCCCTCTTATGATTGTCGTAGGAGGGCGTAGGAGGGCGCCCCAAGGACGGTGAACGCTGGCACGATGAAGTTGAGGTGGAGATTGTGGCGGCCATAGAGGAGGGTAAGCAAGGCGTGCGCTTCTCAAAGAAGGAGCAATTTCGACAACAGTGTCTTTTCTTGCATGACCGTCAACAGTGGCCTCGTTAGTGTCACCCTTCCCCATGCGGACAGTGCCAACAAACCCGACGGGTGGTGCGGTATCACTCCCTTTGGACCTTACAATCCCAAGCGCGGTGGTCAGTTAGTATGCTGGGATCTGAAACTGATTATTGAATTTCCCCCCGGTTGTACCGCCTTCATTCCCTCCGCCATTGTGGTGCATTCCAACTGTCCAATTCAACCTGGTGAGCGGCGTTACTCCATCACTCAGTACACCGCAGGGGGTCTCTTTTGATTTGACGGAGGAAGCCCGCCTGCGTAAGGCGACTGATGAACAGCTTGAGCAGTATTGGGAGGAGCGGGAGAGCCGCTGGAAGAGGGGACTTTGGTTCTTCCCCAAGATTATTGATGTAGATTAGTGATTGTTGTATTTTGTTAACTCACTGTTTTAATGTAAACTTGTATTTTTTTTTTTGTCTTTGAGCCCGAAAGCCTATCTGGGGCTCCAAAACCTATAAGGACCACGTCCATTTGGCGGAGTGGTAAACGCCTTAGTTGTGCTTGCACAAACATGGTATAATGAATGACCCGGGTTCAATTCCTGGGTGGTTCATTTTGCAGGTAGGGAGTGGCAGAACCGATCTTAAACTGGTTGGAACCGGTTAAACCGTTGGGGCAGTTAAACCGGTTCAACTGGTTGCTGAAACTCTGCTGAAACGGGTTCTTATAGCAACTGCAGTTCAGTTGTAGGTTTCTGAAAAAACTGTAAGATCAGTTTATAGTTCAGTTGTGGTTCTGAAAATGTCTGGGTAAAAAACTGAACTGAACTGAACTTTCAAACCCTAACTAGAATACACTCATCCACCCAATCGAAGGCGCCCGGTCAATGGGAACTACCAGGAGCCAACCACTCTGATGACGACAGAGTCCCAGACTTGAACACATTATCATTTGACAGACTATCATCGACGGCAACGATGCATCGAATCCATTCCTCCAGAACGATGCTCGGAATTCGCGCAGGGCGTGCATGGATGCGAAAGCCGCAATGATTGACTGCCAGAAGGGCGTCAGACGGCGCGGTTGTCAAATGACGCGAGATCAGGGCAAGCAGAGACATTGGCATTGTCGTGGGGCGTAGGAGAACGGGTCTGGGTCCCTTTTCCGGGGTGGCGCCATTATAACTGCGCGCGCAAGTGCCCGTTCCTGCACCCAACCTTTGGGACTTCTGAGATATCAGCAATAGGCTTTCAAGAAGTAGACATGATCACGAGTGTCTATTCGGATGTATCCGACATCCGAACCACGAATATGTGCACCTCAAACCCAGATATTGGTATTCGGATGGATACCTGACATTGCATCCGAGATAATTGTCCAATATCCGAATATTTGTGAATATTCATGCGAATATATTCGAATATATCTGAATATCCATGAGTATTGGCATAATATTGCATCAAGAGCAGCCTGAAACCATACCTACTATGAAGTTATGATATTACACTGTGTGTAAATGTTAATTAGAGTCACATAGCTAACACAGAACACTCATATATAACAGCCCACACTATCATGTCTTGGATGTCTGCTCAGAAAGTGGACATCCGACATCCGAGAGGTATCCGACATCCGACATCCGAAGATATTCGGATGTCGGATACGAATATAATTGAAATATCCGAAAATATCCGACATTCGTGCTCATGTCTATCAAGAAGCGCACCTGGGTCCAGAGAATAGACTCACTTGAATGATTCTGCAGATCATTCCGGGAGACTCAGGGATCTGTACCTCAGATGGATATCTGGGGGTGCGGATATGGGGTCTTGGTCACTCAGATGGGGGTTATCCTGATTGCCCGGAGAGGACATGACTGCGGTACCGAGCGCGTGGCGCGGGTACTATTCAGAGCTCGGGGAGCCCAAACGTCAAAATCATGACCGATGCCGGCAGCAATGAAAAAATCGATTTCTGTACGATCAGAGGCGCATTCTGGAGGACATCTCAGGACGAGTATCGAAAATACGCGCCAAACAAAATCGATCACGTGACCCGGACAATAAAACATTGTCTTTGCGGTACAAAGACTTCTGTCAACTCAGAATTCTTTCAAAACGCGTCTTGGCCCTCCCGTAGCAGGTTCCGAGCCATCACGCCTTCTCTCGCGGAGCATCGACGCGACCATAGAGCTCATAGAGAAGGTCACTCTCTCGTTTCTCGGGACGAGAAACTTAAAAAGGGAATATTGTTATAATGTGGCCTTGCCGTAACCAAAGGCCCTCCACCTGGATCACACTTTGGCGTCCTGATGTCACGACTACGTGAACCAGCCCCACACCGGAAGGTGCCGAGAGGCATATCGGGGAGTTGAGGGTTCGATCCCTTATGGCGACAGAACTGGGATCATGAAGTCCCCCCCTTGTTGGGCCTCCCGCCCTCCCGGAGACACTTTGGAGCAAGCACACATGGTGCATTGACACCCTGGGAATATGTTTAGGCCGTGTGAGTCATGCGGGAGTCAGTACCCGACCAATCCCGCCCTCCCGACCAATGGGCCGTCATACGGGATCTCTGTCATCCGCAGCGTCAGACCACTCCCGACGCATCGGGAGTATGTAGTAGAAGCTTCGAGAAGAGGAACAATGAGCAAACATGCATGGAATTAGTATAAATACAGAGACAGCGCTGTACTAGCTATCCAGACTTTGTCCTTAACCAGTTTTCCCCCATACAACTCCATTGGGCACTCTGAGCTCCCCGTGCCGTGGTAGGACTCACCCTACTGTCTCCCTTCGATACCTCTGCCAACATTGTTGACTCCGACGAGGGGAAGGCTCTCTGACGCTACACCTGGGACCAGGTCCGGTGGCGAGCCTTGTACCTTGAGATTAGGTTCCTACGGTACTATGGTCTCTGGCGAGACGGACGTGCGACCATCGAGGGTCCCTACGACTGGTACAGTACGACCAGTCGAGCACAATACGAGGATGTATGTGGTACGCTGCAGGAAAGCTATGGGTTGACTACAGGGGTAGTCTCCCATGAGCGAGTCCATGTCACGGCGGGATCAGGTCGTAAAAAAAGTTTATTTAGCATTTTTTCACATTGAGAATGATAAAGATATTATGAAATTGAGTGAAAATATCATGAATGCACCGGATTATAGCAAGGTACAGCATATATTTACCATATTTTCATGTATTTTCACACTATTTTCATTATTTTTGAGGTGAAAATATGCTAAAGAAAGAAATTTTACATTTTTTCACCATATTTCAGGCATAATGCAATGAATGTAAACTTAGACCAAAGCGCTCTCATTTTGTTGCAGCTGAGGACGGAATATCAGTTTAAACAGTGCAAATATCATTAATCAAGACAATCACAACACATACCAATGTTCTTGGGTGCATTTGCCGACTCTGATCAACCAGTGTGTCAAGCATCAAAAAGCCCAGTCACGTATAAGCATTCACTCTTGCCACAGCACAGACAGACCTAACCCCCGGATCAAGAAACTAACCCCTAACCCTAACCCTAACCCCTAACCCCTCAACCCCTCAACCCCTCCATAACCCTAACCCCTAACCCCACCGCTCAATCTGTGTCAACCCAATTTTGTTAAAGGATAGCACTTGATGTCTTGAATATATTGTCTTGCATTCCTTGCCAAGTGTCCCGTATACAAGCAAGTCAAGTTATAGGCAAAGTTATAGGCATTTCTGACTTGTTCCCCCTTCCCAATATTAGAGTGTATCCGCAGATAGTATTGATACCACATTGGTATCAAAATGTCATTTTTTGGGTCGAATCAGACCAGCCCCACTTTGCCCCGTATAGACCGAGTCCCGTTCTGAGTGATGTCATGCGCGCGAGGCGGCAGCGGCATAGTGTGCGTACGTGCGCCTCTCTTGCGCCTCCCGTCTTCTCATCATGCCGCCTCCAATCTGGCGATTGCTCTGCCTCTTCATGAACATCGGCGCCCCACTTAATGGTGCTTTAGATGAATTACCCCAGACAGCATCTGGCTTGGGTGCCATCACGGCAGTGGAGGATAACCTCACCCTCCGCCCAGGGCATGCACGACCAGATCAATCCGGCTGCAGAATCAGTGAGGAGTGGTTGCATGCCATACCTCCTCGCGAGTGCATTCATCGTTTCCGGTATGTTTCCGGTATGTTTACAGCACTGATATGCCATCACTGCTGATCCGTCAATAGCTTTCGCGCGGAGGAGATATGTGATCTTGCTTGCATCCTGAAGATCCCGGACCCTTTCATTACTCAACTTCTAGCACGCCTACGATCATCCGGTGACATGTACGATCTTACTGTTCAGTATGATCGTGCTCAATCTGCCATCTCCTACATTATCAACAAGTTGTGCGACAAGTTGTGCGACAAGTTGTGCGAGTTTATCGACAACACCTGGACCCATCTACTGTCACCCCGACGATACCAATCCACTCCTACACCAATCCAAACTTGCCGAATATGCACAGGCCATCTACAATGCTGGAGCACCGCTTGCAACAGTGTGGGCCTTCATCGACTGTACCATTCGACAGATATGCCGTCCCTCGCAGGTTCAACAAGTATGCTATAATGGCTACTATGCTGAGCACGCACTCAAGTATCAGGCTTTCAAGCTTCCAGGCATGCTCTATGGACCTGTTGAAGGACGAAGTAACGATAACCACCTGCTCGCCGACTCCAAGGTCATGGAATGGTGTCAAGCACATGCGTTCCGTCCTGGCGCCTCTGCAGATACTCCCCTCCATCTCTGGTACTTCCAAATCCTCGATGATCCCGCATATGGGGTAAGCCTCATAATGAGCCCATACGCCGGTCAAGGAGAGCGCACACAGGTTCAGAAGGATTGGAATGAAGCGATGGCAGGTGTTCGCATTGAGGTTGAGCACGGATTTGGTGATATCCAACGTCTCTCTCTGGCCGTTTCTCAACGCTTGGTGGAAGTTGAAGGTTTTTGACTCGCCGGTGGGCCACTATTATTGCGTCGCCGTACTCTTGACCAACGCTCTTAACTGTCTTGAGCCAAACCAGACTGCTCAGAAGTTACACTGTATGCCACCGACATTAGAGGAGTACTTTGTATCATAGTCAAAATCTTTGACAATGTACCTACACGTAATTACTGCAAGTACAGGTCACAATTTGTCGACTCAAATCTACTCTGATGCTACACGCTGCTTCTCGATCTGAAGGAACCCCTGCCAAGACACCCAACATATTATCGGCACGCTTGTCAGCACGCTCCATGAACTCCATATGCCTCTGCTGATGCGCACGAGAATCCTCGTTCTGTTGCTTTACAACATCCAACAGCTCTATACTGTTAGACTCCCCACGACGGAGACTAGTACGTTTGCGCTTAGCTGGCGGTTTATCACTGTCTTTGTCTGATGGGCCGCTTTCATCAGAGTCCGTCTCGGTGCGCTCCAGCTTCTTCTTGTTCTTCGAGACCTGGGTTTTCATGGATGCATCACGGATAAGATCCCCGCCGACATGGTCGTTTTCAGCTTTCTGTGATAAAAAAAAGTCAGGGAACTACTTGGCGATTGGCGACAACATTCAAATGCTTACCTCGCGGAGCTTGGCCTTAGCTGACTCGCTCTTATCCTTGGCGTCGTCAAATTGCTTCTCTAGATCCTCCGTAAGGCCAGCAAGCGTGATGTTATGTGGGCTATTGAGCATGAGAGCCGCAATTGCCTTCACCTCCTTATCGTTGCTCTGTGGATTCTGTGAGTAGATACATGAGTACGGCGCATATGAGATAACGATACACAGACCTTCTTGAACTTTACTAGTCCCTCGATCTTATGTTGCATGACGGTGGGATTGAGTCCGGCGAGGCGCCATCCCTGAGTTGCAACGAGCTCATCCGTCATCTTTGTCCATGTCGCACCCTTTGTCCCGTGTGCCGCAAGGAAGGGCTTGAAGTCCCTCGATCTTATGTTGCATGACGGTGGGATTGAGTCCGGCGAGGCGCCATCCCTGAGTTGCAACGAGCTCATCCGTCATCTTTGTCCATGTCGCACCCTTTGTCCCGTGTGCCGCAAGGAAGGGCTTGAAGTCATTAGCAATGCGCGTACCCTCAACAAGATCCAGGGCTGTAAAGAGAGAGGTACCGACACCGTAGGTCCGAGCGGCTCTATCAGACGAGGGCTGAGGCAGCTTGGGCTTTGCGCGACTACCTTTCCCTTTTCGAGGCGACTTGGGTGCCGCACTCTGGGCCAAGATGTCGCGCTTAGCTCTAGCATTGAGAGGCGGCCGTGGTGGCGACAAAGGAGGGTGGTGGTGGAGGAGAAGGCATGGCATTGGAGATATCATGAGAGAGTGGATCACGCTCGCGAGGCAGATAGTGCTCCTTTAAGAGATCGGAGACTGGTGGGAGTGTAATGCGATCCTCAGCCTCGATATGCGGTAGGGGTGGGGAGGCAGGAAGAACGGTGTAGGGGAGTTCACGGTCAGGCTCGTTCAGGTCGCGATACACTTTACGGGATTGAGGGGATAGACCAGGCGAACCCGATTTGCGATACCTAAGGCAAATGTCAGAGGTTGAGAGGTGATTATTCAAGGTCACGTACCCAGGGGGCTTGGTTGACTTGGACTTGGAACGAAGAGGAACATCGTGATAACTAGTTGAGAGTAAGTGCAAAGATGGGTAGATGATACATGATTGCGCACCTGCGGCCACTTATACCAGCCATCGCGCCACTATGACGTTAGCGCCCTCTGGACCCCAACTGCGACCCACAAGGAAGCAGTCATGTTGCCGTGTCGTGGAGTGGAGCTGTTGAGCCTCCACTGCTATCTGCACATGTCCGCATCCGCATCATTGAGATGAAAGTGCTGGTGGCGGCTAGCGGTCACTGGCAGCAATAACAGTCTGGAGCACATCAAGACATCGAGTTATATTCGGTAGAGCGTGGTTAGAGGACAAGTTGCAGAAGATGGCAACCAGCAACCGGCGTTCGGACATGAGTCAGCGTGACAAAACAAAATAGACAGGTCAAAACTCGGTCAAAACAAGTGGACCCTGGGTCAAAATTCTTGGTATCGATACCGTCTGCGAAGAATACAGTCTATTGAGACCCTTCTTCGAGATCCCGGCTATTCGAGATCCCGACTACAAAGAACGGGTCGTTTGGGTTAGTCGCCCGTGAGTAGAGCCAGTGGCAGAGCCAAATACGAGTCCGTCCCAGGAACGCGCCTTTCCTTTCGAGTGCCTAAGGGCGTTCCAAACGATATTTTTACATCATGATAAGTGTCTGTCCGTTGAAATCCCTAACCCTAATTCCGGACTAAGATCATAACCCCACAGCATATATCTGTGCTACTGTGCTAGTGGTGGGTCGCAAAAGCAAGAAGGCCGCCTTGGCTTGAAACGCAAAATGCCGTCCGATCATGTTGTATCCGATCATGTTGTAGGTGCGGTTTCGCTGAGAAAGCGGGTAAAGGAAGCAGATAGAATTTGTTTGGCGAAGGGGGGGGGGAAATTAGAATGGCAAGCTGAAGGAGAGGAAGTGAAGTGAAGTCCATCACAGTTGGGCCTTTATTCTTTTGGGGAGCCGACCTGAATCCATTCTGCTTGTTTGAGTTGGTGAATACAGCACCCACCATCAACCTACGTTTCAATTTAACAAATATTAAAATTTTTATTTATTTTTTCGCCGCGGGTTCCGAGGGCCACCCAGCGGTGTGAAGCGGCCTAAGCGCGGGACATACATCGGTGAGCTCTCCCGGCTGGCCACGCTGAGTAGCAAGATCGACCACTACTCGGACGCAGTTAAGAGCCTAGCAGCCCTATACTGTAAGCGCGGCTACCCGTATGAACTGGTACAGAAATGGACTCGAGAGAATTTCGCAGTACGATGGCAGAAACGGCTTGAGGAGTCTCATAAACCCTCTGACGCCGAGCACGATGCCGTACTTGTCCTCAAGTCTGAGTATAATACCGCTTGGAATTACTTTTCCGCAAAAGAACTAGGAGACACCGTCCTAGGATATTGGCGCGACTATCTGTCGCACGCCGAATCCGGCACGCTCGGCCGAGCCGGATTCCCCTTAACGTCGAGTGATGACGTCGACCTCCGGGCCACACCGAAAAGTCTCCGGACGAAGTTGGTGGGGCACGACGGACCGGCGTTCGTCCCCGATATCAGAAAAATAAATATCCTAAGCAGTCGAGTTATTGTTAGTCGCAAACGCACTAAGAATCTATTTGACCTAACCAGTCTTTGGAAAAAGACGGTGATCTCAACGCTCGAGGGCGACATAGTCAACTCGATCACTAATGACGTCGAGATGAACGAGCCGGAAGATCGGCCTCGTTCTCCCACCGGACCGCAACCCGGTGATCTCGAATACATTTATCGAGACGTCCTTGCTGGGCGACAGATGTAAACGCAGGAGACATGCTGCTTCGGCTAGTCTTTTAATTCGGACCAGGCCTTAATGTCATAACGATAGCTAAACCAATGTGGGAGTTTCCCCGCACTGGCCAATTAGTGGCATATCCGTCCATAAACGTTCATCCGTCAAGTCCCTTAAAGCGTACTAGTTAACATACCCAGTCGGTAAGTATTTATGGTTAAGTCCCTGTCCCAGACATACTAACCGTTTCGAACCAGGAACTAAATCCCCCTAACCCAAACCCTAACCGTAAGTACCCTCCTTAATCGGAGGCGTTTACCTGTACTCATCGCTCACGTTAGCTAACCCGCTAACCCCTAACCGGACCGCCTAACCGCTCCGGACCTAACCGGACCCTCTAACCGGTCAGGACCTAGTCACGTGACCACATGTGATTAAGAACGTCATGTGCTATCACATGACACGATGAGTAAACGATTTTTCACATGTTAAATCACATGCTATAGGTGTAATCACAAGGCGGCAGCCGTCCAATAGCATTAGTCCCTCCAGGACTCAGGTAAATACGCTGACTGATGTATAGTATCACATGTCGATGCTAAGCAGGATCTGAAGAGCTTAAAAGCGAAAGGATCCCGGTGAGTTGCCCCCCAACTCCCACCTTATCCTGCTGTGCCCTTCTCCCCGTGTATTCAGTGCTCGTCCCCCCCTAACCCCTAACCCCTAAGTCTATTAGATAGATAGGTGCGTCTCCAATACACACCGAGACAGAGGCCCCGCACGCGGGCCCTTTCTTAAACGTTCTCTTCCGCTGCGCGGGCGAGAACACCGAGAACCCCAAACCTTCTAACCCGAACCTAACCTTCTAACCGAGTGAGCCCGTATAAGGTTCGCAATCTGTTCACACTATACATGTTGTCCGTATCTTTGTGCTCTTCTCAAATACGGCAGTATCAACTCCCCATCTAATCTCATTGCCGCACTACGGCCAAAGACATTATTTCCACAGGTGAACAAGAGGCCATAGTCAAAATGCAAGTCGCACAGCCCGTGTAGGCCATCATCACACTCGGAATGTCAATATGATTCCGAATTGACCAACTTTGACTGACTACGACATTTTTGAACTTGACTGCGACCATTCCCGGTATTTAGCATGAACGTGGGTTGTTTACGGCTCCTGCGGCACTCGCCGTCAGACCTGACTTGACTCTACCCTTCATATGTCACATGTGCTCAGATCTATGACAGTTTGAACACCCGAGCACGAGCGAATAGATTGCTTCCTTTGACCGACTAGTCTTCCGAATAAACGACACATTAACAGGCCATATCTGACAAGTTAGAAAAAAAGTGAACGGTTCAAAAGCAACTCAGGACATCTTTGAACTCGTCTAGTGATACACATCTTACTTTGAACTGCAATACGCACCGAGACAGAGGCCTCGTACGCGCGCCCTTTCTTGAACTGAGTTTGAACTTCTTGTGGCACGTCACCTATGTGCCCTCACCTCCTAACCTACTAAAAGTGAAAGGATAGGCCTTCCAAAGACACATCCGAGGCCGGGTGGGCTTTTTACGTTAGGCTGAATCCCTCGATCTGCGTTACCAACCTCTAACCGTCCGCAAGCGCAAGACAGCTGTTTTCAAATGAATATTATGCATCATTGGATGCGTATCCTCATGCTCTTCACTGATTCAGAAGTATCATCTGTCTACCTAATCTCGTACCTCATTACGGCCCAATACATTATCTCCGCATACGCATTATAGACTAAAAGACACAAGAAGAAACTGGGTTCAAAGTCATTGTGAGTTGACTTTGTACTGTTTGTTAGCTGTCTTGTCACATTTTGTTGATGGTTCTGTCACACTTTGTTGACAGTTTTGTGACATTTTGTTGATGGTTTCTTGTCCATAAAAGGAAATTTTGTTGACGCAACAACAAAGCTATTAGATAGTTAGGTGCACAATCTGTTCACACTATACGTGTTGTCCGTATCTTTGTGCTCTTTTTGAATACGGCAGTATCAACTCCCCATCTAATCTCATTGCCGCACTACGGCCAAAGACATTATTTCCACAGGTGAACAAGAGGCCATAGTCAAAATGCAAGACGCACAGCCCGTGTGGGCCATCATCACACTCGAAATGTCAATACGATTCCGAATTGCCCATCTTTGACTGACTACGACATTTCTGAACTTGACTGCGACCATTCCCGGTATTTAGCATGAACGTGTGTTGTTTATGGCTCCTGCGGCACTCGCCGTCAGACCTGACTTGACTCTGCCCTTCATATGTCACATGTGCTCAGATCTATAACAGTTTGAACAACCGAGCACGAGCGAATAGATTGCTTCCTTCGACCAACTAGTCTTCCGAGTAAACGACACATTAACAGGCCATATCTGACAAGTTAAAAAAAAAGTGAACGGTTCAAAAGCAACTCAGGACATCTTTGAACTCGTCCATCTTACTTTGAACTGCGATACGCACCGAGACAGAGGCCTCGTACGCGCGCCCTTTCTTGAACTGAGTTTGAACTTCTTGTGGCACGTCGCCTATGTGCCCTCACCTCCTAACCTACTAAAAGTGAAAGGATAGGCCTTCCAAAGACACATCCGAGGCCGGGTGGGCTTTTTACGTTAGGCTGAATCCCTCAATCTGCGTTACCAACCTCTAACCGTCCGCAAGCGCAAGACAGCTGTTTTCGAATGAATATTATGCATCATTGGATGCGTATCCTCATGCTCTTCACTGATTCAGAAGTATCAACTGTCTACCTAATCTCGTTTCCTCGTTACGGCCCAATACATTACTTCCGCATACAAAAAATAGACTGTACCCAAAATACAAGTACCCCAGTCCGCGTGGGCCATCATCATATTCGGAATTGAACATGAGAGGTGTAAGTATAGGTCTTCATTGATCTTGATTCAAACATGAATGAACAATGCGTTCAAAGTCATAGTAAGATGACTTTGAACTGCGACCTGAGCGTAGAAGGAAGCGTAAACGTAACTGACTGTATTATCTGATGGATAGTTGGTGGGTGATTGTGTCACATTTCTAGCTAATATGGTCACGTTTCTGACTGTTTTCTGTCACGTTTCTAGCTGTTTCCCGTCACGTTTCTAGCTGTTTTGCATCCATAAAAGGAAATTTTTCTTGCTAGCAAAAAAGTCTATTAGATAGATAGGCTGAGAGGAAAACCGCCATCCGCTGTGTTGCGAGTGGAATGGCGGTTGTGTGAGGCTGAGAGGAAAAGCACCATTCTCTGTGTTGTAGATGAAATGGCGGTTTCCAAAATCCTTCCAAAACAAAATTTTGGTTTGAATTGGAGCCCTCCACTTCCGTTTCAAGAGGGATAGTGAGTCTGTCCGTATAACCGACTTGAGTTCAACGCATTCTTGCTACGATGCAGAGAGAACGTCTTTTCGCCCACTAAGAAAGTTCCGTCACCCTCTCAAGATAAGATAGAACGCCTTTCCCTCTCTGAGACAGTCTCCCAACGCCTTCCGAACCTTCTTAGCCTGACCTAAACACACGTTGAACATACATACCACTGACCCTCCATATACAAGTCAAACACACATCCGAGTCAAAGCGAGTAAGATTCAGTCAAGAAGCAGTTGTTCGCACTGTTTGATTCAAGTCCTTGCCTCGTAAACGAACGCTCGACAGACATAGCCTTGAACGCATTGACCAACTTGTCCGCATAGCTGAGAATTCGCAACCCGACCGAGTCTTCGCTCTTCAACTGCGCGCTTTGTGTTTTCACTTCTCACGTCTTCGCAGTCAAAGCGCACGCCTCGCCGTGTCATTCCCAATACCGCGCACTGTCCGATGTTCACCATCATTGACCCGCCGCAGTCAGAACACAAGTCACGCACCTCCGACGCCACTCCTCAACCTCCGCACGCTACGCAAAAGATGTTTGAAAGATGACAATGCAAGTTTTGCGTGCATCGGAACAGTATATCTTCCCTTAATGATCTCGTTCATTGCACCGATTGACCAGTTTAGAATAATGTCACATATCTTGTTGCGTCTCCGATACGCACCGAGACAGAGGCCCCGCGCGCGGGCCCTTTCTTAAACGTTCTCTTCGCTGCGCGAGCGAGAACACCGAGAACCCTAACCTTCTAACCCGAACCTAACCTTCTAACCGAGTGAGTCTGTCCGTATAACCGACTTGAGTTCAACGCATTCTTGCTACGATGCAGAGAGAACGTCTTTTCGCCCACTAAGAAAGTTCCGTCACCCTCTCAAGATAAGATAGAACGCCTTTCCCTCTCTGAGACAGTCTCCCAACGCCTTCCGAACCTTCTTAGCCTGACCTAAACACACGTTGAACATACATACCACTGACCCTCCATATACAAGTCAAACACACATCCGAGTCAAAGCGAGTAAGATTCAGTCAAGAAGCAGTTGTTCGCACTGTTTGATTCAAGTCCTTGCCTCGTAAACGAACGCTCGACAGACATAGCCTTGAACGCATTGACCAACTTGTCCGCATAGCTGAGAATTCGCAACCCGACCGAGTCTTCGCTCTTCAACTGCGCGCTTTGTGTTTTCACTTCTCACGTCTTCGCAGTCAAAGCGCACGCCTCGCCGTGTCATTCCCAATACCGCGCACTGTCCGATGTTCACCATCATTGACCCGCCGCAGTCAGAACACAAGTCACGCACCTCCGACGCCACTCCTCAACCTCCGCACGCTACGCAAAAGATGTTTGAAAGATGACAATGCAAGTTTTGCGTGCATCGGAACAGTATATCTTCCCTTAATGATCTCGTTCATTGCACCGATTGACCAGTTTAGAATAATGTCACATATCTTGTTGCGTCTCCGATACGCACTGAGACAGAGGCCCCGCGCGCGGGCCCTTTCTTAAACGTTCTCTTCGCTGCGCGAGCGAGAACACCGAGAACCCTAACCTTCTAACCCGAACCTAACCTTCTAACCGAGTGAGTCTGTCCGTATAACCGACTTGAGTTCAACGCATTCTTGCTACGATGCAGAGAGAACGTCTTTTCGCCCACTAAGAAAGTTCCGTCACCCTCTCAAGATAAGATAGAACGCCTTTCCCTCTCTGAGACAGTCTCCCAACGCCTTCCGAACCTTCTTAGCCTGACCTAAACACACGTTGAACATACATACCACTGACCCTCCATATACAAGTCAAACACACATCCGAGTCAAAGCGAGTAAGATTCAGTCAAGAAGCAGTTGTTCGCACTGTTTGATTCAAGTCCTTGCCTCGTAAACGAACGCTCGACAGACATAGCCTTGAACGCATTGACCAACTTGTCCGCATAGCTGAGAATTCGCAACCCGACCGAGTCTTCGCTCTTCAACTGCGCGCTTTGTGTTTTCACTTCTCACGTCTTCGCAGTCAAAGCGCACGCCTCGCCGTGTCATTCCCAATACCGCGCACTGTCCGATGTTCACCATCATTGACCCGCCGCAGTCAGAACACAAGTCACGCACCTCCGACGCCACTCCTCAACCTCCGCACGCTACGCAAAAGATGTTTGAAATGCCAAACTGCTGCTTATGGCACTTTTGACCATATCATTTCGTCCTAATCTCATTGAGAACAGAAACAACCTACAAAGGTCTTTACATCAAGCCAACAGTATGTCACAGCTGTATCCACATCTTGGCATGTGGTCTCATGTGCATCCTTAGCCATTTTTTACCATACACACCCATCAAACCGTCTCTGTTTCCTTGCTATGATTGCCAAAGAACTCAGTCAATGCAATATACTACACAAACAGTGCCAAATGTGTTGTGGTGCTTAGAACTACCAAGAGTGAGACTAACCATGTTATTTCAGTTGATTACATAGCGAAAAAATACATCAGAGTGGTAGAAATCTCCCGAGACCTTATCCAACGTGCTTGATGGGTCTTGCATGAGATATACTGGGTTTCACATCCGAAGCAGTCAAGAGACTTACCAAGGTACTGACTCCTCCACTTCACATGTCCGGGAGAGGTGGTCCGTCCCGGTACATTTTGCTAAGAAGCGACAGAAAGCACACCGGCAACCCGATGTCACGAGAAGGCTTACCCGGTGCGGGACATCAGTCCACAAAGAAACCAGTCATACCGTCAAATGTGCCGTGAAACAGCTGGCATATGCGAAGGAAACAGGCCAGTTAACGCACCTCAAACGGGCAGCGCGGTTGACGCCACAGTGTGCACAAATTGAATGGATCCAGCCCGTGCACGAGGCGCCATGACCGAGGAGCGTCCTACGTCGCCGGCGAGTGATGCCCAGGGTCATCGTAACCGTTGGGTGGCCCACCCTTCAATCCCGCATAGTCGATAAGCATCCTTATCAACTATGCAGTTCTGTTAGACGGGGAGTCGGGATGACGGCGTGAGGAGGTGATCAGTGTTGAAGCGACACGACTCTCGAGTAATGATGGCGAGAATCGCGTCAGGGTGGCGATGTGAGCGAAATTGGATGGGCGCCTTGTTGAAGAGGTTACCCGTCGCGTAAATACAGATCTACGGAGAGATCAGCATAGCAAAGACACGCCAGATGAGACTGGCGTATCCAACGATCAAGAAACAGAGCCACACCTGCAACGGGCGCAAGTTGGGAGTGCCGATGGACCCCGCCCATTTCCCATCCATCGGCGGTGCGGGGTGTTGAATCGTTGTCGCAAATGTTGTCCAGGCCAGGTCGCCGAACGTTCATGGCCTTGTCATCCTGCTGCAGCCCTAAGAGCGGTATATGTTGCCATGGATACGTGTCCTGAGCAGAAGCCAGCGAGAAGGCGGGAGACAGCGGCAAGGCCTTAGATCTCGTGCAGATCTGGGTCTATAGAAAATAGTAGCATTGTGAAAGGACGCGCCAACGCACACCCAGTAACCCAATAAAAAGGAAGAGAAACACACCGTGGAGGGGCGCCGTCTCGAGCCCGGCAATGTCAACGAAACATTCTTACCTCCATGTCGAGTCATCAATCCGCCCTGCAGATCCAAGACCGGCAGAACTGGCTCACACCGCTCATGATGTTGAGGCTTACGCGTCGCCGAAGAGTGCCAACTGTGCGAAGATGACTGCTGCGCTAGTGCGTGCGTGCGGGCATGACGCGTAGGCAGCGTTCAATACCGCTGCAGATAGTGCCAATGAGAGTGTCAGCGGAATGAGAAATTTGTAGGCTATACATGGCGCCAAAAAATCCGAGAAATGAAACAAGTCGGCGAGGGCGGTGTATTCTGAGACAGCGGCAAACTGTTGATGAGGAGCAGGTATCAAAATCCTGTAAATGCTGCTGGTTGGATATTGTAAGTGGAAATGAGATACAAGCGCACCTAATCAACGATCGTGGGCGGGACGGACAGTGCCGGGGGCTGCGGCTGTGTAATTGAGCCCTGCGGCTGTGTAAATAAGTCCTGGGTGGCCGGCCGGGGAAGCATTGACCGAACTAAGCCAATGAGACGGCGTCGTGTCATGTAGTCCGTCGCGCCGCGAGGAAATCCGTCGAGTAGAATCTGACGTGTCTTGGTGCGCATCCAGCCCACAATGAAGGTCGGGTGGAGCGCGAGGGTCCCAAGATCGCACCGTTGCCGCGCTCTTCAAAACCTTACCAGATCTAGATCTACGCAGGTGTCAATATAGCAAATCGATACGCTGGCACAAGGCTGGCTTAACCGAGCTGAAAATGACTGGAAACACGTACCTTGCCATAATCCTAGCCGCCGATCCCGAATGAGCTTCGACGGGGCGGGCGGCATCATTGAAGAGATATGCGGGTGGCGGGGAAAGAGACCTTTTGCTTTCGTTGAGGGCGCGGAACGCTCGATTGAGCGAACCACATACCCTTCAACGAACAGTGCGGATCGGGGACTTTAGTGGTGAGATAGAGATGGCGTGGGGGCGATTGAAAACGGTGGCGGGGTTCAGAAGGGCGGTGGTGGTGATGGCAAAAGGGCGGTGGTGGTGACGAAAGGAGGGAGGGAGATGGTGGGTGGTCGTGCCATGCAGCCGTGTTGGCGTGGGTGGCGGCGCAGAGACGCCCGCGTGAATCTGGTACGAAACGGGTGCCTCATTGGAGGGCTTATTCGACACGTAGATCTGGATCTACGGATGAATTAATGATAGAAAACGGATACGCCAGTGCTAGACTGGCGTATCCAAGCAGAAAGAAAAAAAAAACACGTACTTTGCCATGGACGCCCGCCTCCAGGCGGCTCGCCCAGCTCAAACCGACGGCCCCGCACGCTCCCTTCAACCAGTGCGGCGGGGCATGGCTCCAGCGTCGGCGCAGTGGTCCATTAGCCCGTAGAGGGCGTCGTCGTCGTCCTGCGGTCCCAAGACCGGCTTGGGTTGCGAGCTGCCCACGTTGGTGGGGCTTACGCGTCCGTGTTGGGATTCGTTTCCATGGAAACGAGTCCCGCGCAGGCGGATGCGCATGGTTCGAGCAGCAGCGCGGGCGGCGGCGGCGAGTATCCGGTGGATAGACGCACGACTTGCACAAGCAAGTCGTGGTAAGAGCTCAAGTGCCGAGGCACAGCCCTAACCCTGATCGGGATCAAGAGCCAAGCACGGCTAGGTGGCAGTGCTTACGCTCTTGATCCGCTACCAGCTCCATGCCCAACGCACCCAACGCACCCACGGACGACAGCACACTCAACCGCAGCCGGATCGCAACCCCAGTCCCAGCCGTACCCAAGCCCGACGCTTTGCTCGCTGCAAGACCGCGCCCATGCTGTGCGTGCTGGTCACCAGCTCCCGCCCAACGACGACGGCGAGCGCGGACGACGGCAGAATTAGACGCCGGATCTCGTCGGGATGTGGAGTGAGAGGGTTAGCGAAGGTACGACGAGGAGCACGAGGCGCTGGTATGAGCACCGCGGCGGCATCGCTTGCACCGGCAGCCGGATCCCACCCAACGATGACGGACGGTGCGGCGCCTCGTCGAGTTTCACCTCGGACATCGACGGGATTGCATACAGGGTGTTGAGAGAGGCTGGTGTGAGGAGCTGGGGGTGTCTGAAGGCGCACAGCGCGTAGCACGCTCCCACACTTTTGGTGCGTCGTTGTTGCATGTTGGCTGAATGCCACTGATCCTAAAATTCCCGCCTTTTCTTCAGCAGCGCCCTCTACGAACATCAACGACGTCTGATAGCTGCCATGTCGCCACCATCCCTCCTACCACCACCACAACATCACTCACATTTGCACCATACTCTTCTTTGCTCCCCATATTTACCAATAGATATTAGATACGCATTATAAATATATTCTATTAACTTTGCACGCCATGCATGAGCTTGAGCCGCCGGGCGCCATATCTCGAGGGCGCACGCACATCCCGCCGACGTTGTGCCTGCCTCGCGATCGGTGACGCTCGGCGAATGCCGGACGTTCCGTTTCTTGGGAAATGTCCGGGCAATGCCGAAGGCCGGAGGCAGGTCGGCGATCGAGCAACATCTCCCACCAACGCCCACCACCCCTGCGCCATCCAACCACGGTGCACTAGGACGACCACTCAACGACCTCCGGACGACCTCCCTTGCCTCGTCTTGCGCCCTTTCCACACGCTGCTCGCACCGCAACATGCAGCAGCGCGTCTCCTTGACGACGTCTGCAACGGGACGGCAAACAGGACCGGCAGACACTCCCATCCCGCTCAACGACGCCGGTAGGCAGTAGGGCTACCTTGTGCATGGTCTGGGTGAAGGTTGGATGGCGGCACTCCGCCGTGGATGAATGATATGCGTGTCCGGAGGCAGCATATCTGCCAGGTGCGTGAATGCGCCAGTGTCATTTTTCTATTTGCTGATATCTGTACGAAGATTCAGATCTCACGGCTCCTCAATCAACCTGCTTCACGGAAGCCGGTCTTGGTGTGCGGTTCAAATAACCTCGTTCTCCCGCCTCTCCACCGCATCGGCACGACAACCGCTTATCCGCGAGCGCCGAGCCAGCTTCACCGTCCGCCCGTCGTCCGTGCGCTCACCCATCGCGTCACACGCCTGTCGCACCGCCAGTCCCGCCCAGGATCATCCCCACACCCGTGGACATGCAATGCGAATGCGCCCTGTGCTTCTGAGCACGGGGAGGCTCGTACGGCTTGAAGCAACACGGTGTGGATGGTACTGGAGCCGGGACGCGTTGGTCCGCAGACGCCTTTGGCCGTTTACAACGCATTGAGTGCCCCACCCACACCCGAGATCATGCCTCCACCCATCCTGTACCCATCGAGCGCGGACTCAACACGGGGAGGGGACACGAGTTTTATGTTTTATGTAGCTCAAATGTGAATTTATTCTCTCTGGGCACTGTCGGGTGTCAGCATGGAGCCATCGATTAGATACTGAAGTGTGGCGCAATTATCGCCAACTACAGCCGGTAAGTGTAGTGTTTGCGTTGGCAGGGCAAGGTGCCCAGACCTATGAGTGAGCAGTAAATACCGTACGCGATGCAGTCGACGGCCTGGGTGCACTGCCAGCTCGGGTAGACGGTGATGGTACACTGACAACCATGATGCGGGCTATTGGCACTCACAACCAGCGACCGGGAAGACACCATAAGGGACGGAAATTGACGGGACAATATACATAGAGGTTTGGACATCGCCATTTGAACACTAGCCATCGCCACTTTCTAATGGGAGGCGCCGGCACCGGATTCAGGGTCATTTTAGGCACTGATGGGGACTGGCACGGTCAGGGACGGCCTCGGGGACTGATCCGGCGATGGATCAATGTCCCACAAGGTCCGCTCGACGTTGGAACACAGCCCGCTTGACGCTCTGCGCCCTCGTCGTGTGTGGCAGTTGGTATTTACAGTGTGGCGCATTTATCGGCGCATCCGGGAGCGTTCCAGAGGGCCGTGCAAGCCCGGAAAGGGTCCGGTCCGCTGATGAAAGATGTCATCCCGACCGGTGCGCACATTTTCCGAACAATTTGGCGCCCGCCCGCCCACCTCACCCCACCCTATCCCCCGCTCGGACCTCACGACTTGGTGGTACAATAGCCATAGACCCAACTCATATATAGATGATCGGGTTGTTCCGAAAGGTCAATCCGACCTCGGACCTCCGGAATCCAAACGGTCACGTGACCCCGCCCATTGCTTGCTCGTGCCAGAACGCTTCTTCCCTCCTATGAAGCCAATGATGCATTGGCTTCTCGAGAGAATATAAGGATGCGTATCCTCATGCTCTTCACTGATTCAGAAGTATCAACTGTCTACCTAATCTCGTTTCCTCGTTACGGCCCAATACATTACTTCCGCATACGAAAAATAGACTGTACCCAAAATACAAGTACCCCAGTCCGCGTGGGCCATCATCATACTCGGAATTTGATTACGAACCCAGATACACCAAACTTGACTGAATGCAACACCCGCAATACACCGTTCCAACAAACTGTTATTTGTGACTCTCACGGCACATGCCGCCACGCGTCACTTGGAGTTTTCTCTTCATATTTTACATATACTCAAGTTCATGTCATGCCGAACATCCGAAAACAAGCGTATTGCTCGCTTTCTTCAACCGAGTAGGTTTCCGATTAAGAAGCGTAACGTGAAGTCATTGTTGACACCCTAACGAAATAAATTGAACATCTGCGTTAGTTCAAAGATAATCCAAGACATCTTTGAACCCATCACTTGAACGCACGTCTGATACTTACTATCCGAATCAAATCACAACGCGGCCGGAACGCACGTTTAGCATAATATCACATATCTTGGTGCGTCTCCAATACACACCGAGACAGAGGCCCCGCACGCGGGCCCTTTCTTAAACGTTCTCTTCCGCTGCGCGGGCGAGAACACCGAGAACCCCAAACCTTCTAACCCGAACCTAACCTTCTAACCGAGTGAGCCCGTATAAGGTGCACAATCTGTTCACACTATACGTGTTGTCCGTATCTTTGTGCTCTTCTCGAATACGGCAGTATCAACTCCCCATCTAATCTCATTGCCGCACTACGGCCAAAGACATTATTTCCACAGGCAAACAAGAGGCCATAGTCAAAATGCAAGTCGCACAGCCCGTGTGGGCCATCATCACACTCGAAATGTCAATACGATTCCGAATTGCCCATCTTTGACTGACTACGACATTTCTGAACTTGACTGCGACCATTCCCGGTATTTAGCATGAATGTGTGTTGTTTACGGCTCCTGCGGCACTCGCCGTCAGACCTGACTTGACTCTGCCCTTCATATGTCACATGTGCTCAGATCTATAACAGTTTGAACAACCGAGCACGAGCGAATAGATTGCTTCCTTTGACCGACTAGTCTTCCGAATAAACGACGCATTAACAGGCCATATCTGACAAGTTAGAAAAAATGTAAACGGTTCAAAAGCAACTCAGGACATCTTTGAACTCGTCTAGTGATACACATCTTACTTTGAACTGCGATACGCACCGAGACAGAGGCCTCGTACGCGCGCCCTTTCTTGAACTGAGTTTGAACTTCTTGTGGCACGTCGCCTATGTGCCCTCACCTCCTAACCTACTAAAAGTGAAAGGATAGGCCTTCCAAAGACACATCCGAGGCCGGGTGGGCTTTTTACGTTAGGCTGAATCCCTCGATCTGCGTTACCAACCTCTAACCGTCCGCAAGCGCAAGACAGCTGTTTTCGAATGAATATTATGCATCATTGGATGCGTATCCTCATGCTCTTCACTGATTCAGAAGTATCAACTGTCTACCTAATCTCGTTTCCTCGTTACGGCCCAATACATTACTTCCGCATACAAAAAATAGACTGTACCCAAAATACAAGTACCCCAGTCCGCGTGGGCCATCATCATATTCGGAATTGAACATGAGAGGTGTAAGTATAGGTCTTCATTGATCTTGATTCAAACATGAATGAACAATGCGTTCAAAGTCATAGTAAGATGACTTTGAACTGCGACCTGAGCGTAGAAGGAAGCGTAAACGTAACTGACTGTATTATCTGATGGATAGTTGGTGGGTGATTGTGTCACATTTCTAGCTAATATGGTCACGTTTCTGACTGTTTTCTGTCACGTTTCTAGCTGTTTCCCGTCACGTTTCTAGCTGTTTTGCATCCATAAAAGGAAATTTTTCTTGCTAGCAAAAAAGTCTATTAGATAGATAGGTGCGTCTCCAATACACACCGAGACAGAGGCCCCGCACGCGGGCCCTTTCTTAAACGTTCTCTTCCGCTGCGCGGGCGAGAACACCGAGAACCCCAAACCTTCTAACCCGAACCTAACCTTCTAACCGAGTGAGCCCGTATAAGGTTCGCAATCTGTTCACACTATACATGTTGTCCGTATCTTTGTGCTCTTCTCAAATACGGCAGTATCAACTCCCCATCTAATCTCATTGCCGCACTACGGCCAAAGACATTATTTCCACAGGTGAACAAGAGGCCATAGTCAAAATGCAAGTCGCACAGCCCGTGTAGGCCATCATCACACTCGGAATGTCAATATGATTCCGAATTGACCAACTTTGACTGACTACGACATTTTTGAACTTGACTGCGACCATTCCCGGTATTTAGCATGAACGTGGGTTGTTTACGGCTCCTGCGGCACTCGCCGTCAGACCTGACTTGACTCTACCCTTCATATGTCACATGTGCTCAGATCTATGACAGTTTGAACACCCGAGCACGAGCGAATAGATTGCTTCCTTTGACCGACTAGTCTTCCGAATAAACGACACATTAACAGGCCATATCTGACAAGTTAGAAAAAAAGTGAACGGTTCAAAAGCAACTCAGGACATCTTTGAACTCGTCTAGTGATACACATCTTACTTTGAACTGCAATACGCACCGAGACAGAGGCCTCGTACGCGCGCCCTTTCTTGAACTGAGTTTGAACTTCTTGTGGCACGTCACCTATGTGCCCTCACCTCCTAACCTACTAAAAGTGAAAGGATAGGCCTTCCAAAGACACATCCGAGGCCGGGTGGGCTTTTTACGTTAGGCTGAATCCCTCGATCTGCGTTACCAACCTCTAACCGTCCGCAAGCGCAAGACAGCTGTTTTCAAATGAATATTATGCATCATTGGATGCGTATCCTCATGCTCTTCACTGATTCAGAAGTATCATCTGTCTACCTAATCTCGTACCTCATTACGGCCCAATACATTATCTCCGCATACGCATTATAGACTAAAAGACACAAGAAGAAACTGGGTTCAAAGTCATTGTGAGTTGACTTTGTACTGTTTGTTAGCTGTCTTGTCACATTTTGTTGATGGTTCTGTCACACTTTGTTGACAGTTTTGTGACATTTTGTTGATGGTTTCTTGTCCATAAAAGGAAATTTTGTTGACGCAACAACAAAGCTATTAGATAGTTAGAATTGCCCATCTTTGACTGACTACGACATTTCTGAACTTGACTGCGACCATTCCCGGTATTTAGCATGAACGTGTGTTGTTTACGGCTCCTGCGGCACTCGCCGTCAGACCTGACTTGACTCTGCCCTTCATATGTCACATGTGCTCAGATCTATAACAGTTTGAACAACCGAGCACGAGCGAATAGATTGCTTCCTTTGACCGACTAGTCTTCCGAATAAACGACGCATTAACAGGCCATATCTGACAAGTTAGAAAAAATGTAAACGGTTCAAAAGCAACTCAGGACATCTTTGAACTCGTCTAGTGATACACATCTTACTTTGAACTGCGATACGCACCGAGACAGAGGCCTCGTACGCGCGCCCTTTCTTGAACTGAGTTTGAACTTCTTGTGGCACGTCGCCTATGTGCCCTCACCTCCTAACCTACTAAAAGTGAAAGGATAGGCCTTCCAAAGACACATCCGAGGCCGGGTGGGCTTTTTACGTTAGGCTGAATCCCTCGATCTGCGTTACCAACCTCTAACCGTCCGCAAGCGCAAGACAGCTGTTTTCGAATGAATATTATGCATCATTGGATGCGTATCCTCATGCTCTTCACTGATTCAGAAGTATCAACTGTCTACCTAATCTCGTTTCCTCGTTACGGCCCAATACATTACTTCCGCATACGAAAAATAGACTGTACCCAAAATACAAGTACCCCAGTCCGCGTGGGCCATCATCATACTCGGAATTTGATTACGAACCCAGATACACCAAACTTGACTGAATGCAACACCCGCAATACACCGTTCCAACAAACTGTTATTTGTGACTCTCACGGCACATGCCGCCACGCGTCACTTGGAGTTTTCTCTTCATATTTTACATATACTCAAGTTCATGTCATGCCGAACATCCGAAAACAAGCGTATTGCTCGCTTTCTTCAACCGAGTAGGTTTCCGATTAAGAAGCGTAACGTGAAGTCATTGTTGACACCCTAACGAAATAAATTGAACATCTGCGTTAGTTCAAAGATAATCCAAGACATCTTTGAACCCATCACTTGAACGCACGTCTGATACTTACTATCCGAATCAAATCACAACGCGGCCGGAACGCACGTTTAGCATAATATCACATATCTTGGTGCGTCTCCAATACACACCGAGACAGAGGCCCCGCACGCGGGCCCTTTCTTAAACGTTCTCTTCCGCTGCGCGGGCGAGAACACCGAGAACCCCAAACCTTCTAACCCGAACCTAACCTTCTAACCGAGTGAGCCCGTATAAGGTGCACAATCTGTTCACACTATACGTGTTGTCCGTATCTTTGTGCTCTTCTCGAATACGGCAGTATCAACTCCCCATCTAATCTCATTGCCGCACTACGGCCAAAGACATTATTTCCACAGGCAAACAAGAGGCCATAGTCAAAATGCAAGTCGCACAGCCCGTGTGGGCCATCATCACGCTCGAAATGTCAATACGATTCTGAATTGCCCATCTTTGACTGACTACGACATTTCTGAACTTGACTGCGACCATTCCCGGTATTTAGCATGAACGTGTGTTGTTTACGGCTCCTGCGGCACTCGCCGTCAGACCTGACTTGACTCTGCCCTTCATATGTCACATGTGCTCAGATCTATAACAGTTTGAACAACCGAGCACGAGCGAATAGATTGCTTCCTTTGACCGACTAGTCTTCCGAATAAACGACGCATTAACAGGCCATATCTGACAAGTTAGAAAAAATGTAAACGGTTCAAAAGCAACTCAGGACATCTTTGAACTCGTCTAGTGATACACATCTTACTTTGAACTGCGATACGCACCGAGACAGAGGCCTCGTACGCGCGCCCTTTCTTGAACTGAGTTTGAACTTCTTGTGGCACGTCGCCTATGTGCCCTCACCTCCTAACCTACTAAAAGTGAAAGGATAGGCCTTCCAAAGACACATCCGAGGCCGGGTGGGCTTTTTACGTTAGGCTGAATCCCTCGATCTGCGTTACCAACCTCTAACCGTCCGCAAGCGCAAGACAGCTGTTTTCAAATGAATATTATGCATCATTGGATGCGTATCCTCATGCTCTTCACTGATTCAGAAGTATCAACTGTCTACCTAATCTCGTTTCCTCGTTACGGCCCAATACATTACTTCCGCATACGAAAAATAGACTGTACCCAAAATACAAGTACCCCAGTCCGCGTGGGCCATCATCATACTCGGAATTTGATTACGAACCCAGATACACCAAACTTGACTGAATGCAACACCCGCAATACACCGTTCCAACAAACTGTTATTTGTGACTCTCACGGCACATGCCGCCACGCGTCACTTGGAGTTTTCTCTTCATATTTTACATATACTCAAGTTCATGTCATGCCGAACATCCGAAAACAAGCGTATTGCTCGCTTTCTTCAACCGAGTAGGTTTCCGATTAAGAAGCGTAACGTGAAGTCATTGTTGACACCCTAACGAAATAAATTGAACATCTGCGTTAGTTCAAAGATAATCCAAGACATCTTTGAACCCATCACTTGAACGCACGTCTGATACTTACTATCCGAATCAAATCACAACGCGGCCGGAACGCACGTTTAGCATAATATCACATATCTTGGTGCGTCTCCAATACACACCGAGACAGAGGCCCCGCACGCGGGCCCTTTCTTAAACGTTCTCTTCCGCTGCGCGGGCGAGAACACCGAGAACCCCAAACCTTCTAACCCGAACCTAACCTTCTAACCGAGTGAGCCCGTATAAGGTGCACAATCTGTTCACACTATACGTGTTGTCCGTATCTTTGTGCTCTTCTCGAATACGGCAGTATCAACTCCCCATCTAATCTCATTGCCGCACTACGGCCAAAGACATTATTTCCACAGGCAAACAAGAGGCCATAGTCAAAATGCAAGTCGCACAGCCCGTGTGGGCCATCATCACACTCGAAATGTCAATACGATTCCGAATTGCCCATCTTTGACTGACTACGACATTTCTGAACTTGACTGCGACCATTCCCGGTATTTAGCATGAATGTGTGTTGTTTACGGCTCCTGCGGCACTCGCCGTCAGACCTGACTTGACTCTGCCCTTCATATGTCACATGTGCTCAGATCTATAACAGTTTGAACAACCGAGCACGAGCGAATAGATTGCTTCCTTTGACCGACTAGTCTTCCGAATAAACGACGCATTAACAGGCCATATCTGACAAGTTAGAAAAAATGTAAACGGTTCAAAAGCAACTCAGGACATCTTTGAACTCGTCTAGTGATACACATCTTACTTTGAACTGCGATACGCACCGAGACAGAGGCCTCGTACGCGCGCCCTTTCTTGAACTGAGTTTGAACTTCTTGTGGCACGTCGCCTATGTGCCCTCACCTCCTAACCTACTAAAAGTGAAAGGATAGGCCTTCCAAAGACACATCCGAGGCCGGGTGGGCTTTTTACGTTAGGCTGAATCCCTCGATCTGCGTTACCAACCTCTAACCGTCCGCAAGCGCAAGACAGCTGTTTTCGAATGAATATTATGCATCATTGGATGCGTATCCTCATGCTCTTCACTGATTCAGAAGTATCAACTGTCTACCTAATCTCGTTTCCTCGTTACGGCCCAATACATTACTTCCGCATACAAAAAATAGACTGTACCCAAAATACAAGTACCCCAGTCCGCGTGGGCCATCATCATATTCGGAATTGAACATGAGAGGTGTAAGTATAGGTCTTCATTGATCTTGATTCAAACATGAATGAACAATGCGTTCAAAGTCATAGTAAGATGACTTTGAACTGCGACCTGAGCGTAGAAGGAAGCGTAAACGTAACTGACTGTATTATCTGATGGATAGTTGGTGGGTGATTGTGTCACATTTCTAGCTAATATGGTCACGTTTCTGACTGTTTTCTGTCACGTTTCTAGCTGTTTCCCGTCACGTTTCTAGCTGTTTTGCATCCATAAAAGGAAATTTTTCTTGCTAGCAAAAAAGTCTATTAGATAGATAGGTGCGTCTCCAATACACACCGAGACAGAGGCCCCGCACGCGGGCCCTTTCTTAAACGTTCTCTTCCGCTGCGCGGGCGAGAACACCGAGAACCCCAAACCTTCTAACCCGAACCTAACCTTCTAACCGAGTGAGCCCGTATAAGGTTCGCAATCTGTTCACACTATACATGTTGTCCGTATCTTTGTGCTCTTCTCAAATACGGCAGTATCAACTCCCCATCTAATCTCATTGCCGCACTACGGCCAAAGACATTATTTCCACAGGTGAACAAGAGGCCATAGTCAAAATGCAAGTCGCACAGCCCGTGTAGGCCATCATCACACTCGGAATGTCAATATGATTCCGAATTGACCAACTTTGACTGACTACGACATTTTTGAACTTGACTGCGACCATTCCCGGTATTTAGCATGAACGTGGGTTGTTTACGGCTCCTGCGGCACTCGCCGTCAGACCTGACTTGACTCTACCCTTCATATGTCACATGTGCTCAGATCTATGACAGTTTGAACACCCGAGCACGAGCGAATAGATTGCTTCCTTTGACCGACTAGTCTTCCGAATAAACGACACATTAACAGGCCATATCTGACAAGTTAGAAAAAAAGTGAACGGTTCAAAAGCAACTCAGGACATCTTTGAACTCGTCTAGTGATACACATCTTACTTTGAACTGCAATACGCACCGAGACAGAGGCCTCGTACGCGCGCCCTTTCTTGAACTGAGTTTGAACTTCTTGTGGCACGTCACCTATGTGCCCTCACCTCCTAACCTACTAAAAGTGAAAGGATAGGCCTTCCAAAGACACATCCGAGGCCGGGTGGGCTTTTTACGTTAGGCTGAATCCCTCGATCTGCGTTACCAACCTCTAACCGTCCGCAAGCGCAAGACAGCTGTTTTCAAATGAATATTATGCATCATTGGATGCGTATCCTCATGCTCTTCACTGATTCAGAAGTATCATCTGTCTACCTAATCTCGTACCTCATTACGGCCCAATACATTATCTCCGCATACGCATTATAGACTAAAAGACACAAGAAGAAACTGGGTTCAAAGTCATTGTGAGTTGACTTTGTACTGTTTGTTAGCTGTCTTGTCACATTTTGTTGATGGTTCTGTCACACTTTGTTGACAGTTTTGTGACATTTTGTTGATGGTTTCTTGTCCATAAAAGGAAATTTTGTTGACGCAACAACAAAGCTATTAGATAGTTAGGTGCACAATCTGTTCACACTATACGTGTTGTCCGTATCTTTGTGCTCTTTTTGAATACGGCAGTATCAACTCCCCATCTAATCTCATTGCCGCACTACGGCCAAAGACATTATTTCCACAGGTGAACAAGAGGCCATAGTCAAAATGCAAGACGCACAGCCCGTGTGGGCCATCATCACACTCGAAATGTCAATACGATTCCGAATTGCCCATCTTTGACTGACTACGACATTTCTGAACTTGACTGCGACCATTCCCGGTATTTAGCATGAACGTGTGTTGTTTATGGCTCCTGCGGCACTCGCCGTCAGACCTGACTTGACTCTGCCCTTCATATGTCACATGTGCTCAGATCTATAACAGTTTGAACAACCGAGCACGAGCGAATAGATTGCTTCCTTCGACCAACTAGTCTTCCGAGTAAACGACACATTAACAGGCCATATCTGACAAGTTAAAAAAAAAGTGAACGGTTCAAAAGCAACTCAGGACATCTTTGAACTCGTCCATCTTACTTTGAACTGCGATACGCACCGAGACAGAGGCCTCGTACGCGCGCCCTTTCTTGAACTGAGTTTGAACTTCTTGTGGCACGTCGCCTATGTGCCCTCACCTCCTAACCTACTAAAAGTGAAAGGATAGGCCTTCCAAAGACACATCCGAGGCCGGGTGGGCTTTTTACGTTAGGCTGAATCCCTCAATCTGCGTTACCAACCTCTAACCGTCCGCAAGCGCAAGACAGCTGTTTTCGAATGAATATTATGCATCATTGGATGCGTATCCTCATGCTCTTCACTGATTCAGAAGTATCAACTGTCTACCTAATCTCGTTTCCTCGTTACGGCCCAATACATTACTTCCGCATACAAAAAATAGACTGTACCCAAAATACAAGTACCCCAGTCCGCGTGGGCCATCATCATATTCGGAATTGAACATGAGAGGTGTAAGTATAGGTCTTCATTGATCTTGATTCAAACATGAATGAACAATGCGTTCAAAGTCATAGTAAGATGACTTTGAACTGCGACCTGAGCGTAGAAGGAAGCGTAAACGTAACTGACTGTATTATCTGATGGATAGTTGGTGGGTGATTGTGTCACATTTCTAGCTAATATGGTCACGTTTCTGACTGTTTTCTGTCACGTTTCTAGCTGTTTCCCGTCACGTTTCTAGCTGTTTTGCATCCATAAAAGGAAATTTTTCTTGCTAGCAAAAAAGTCTATTAGATAGATAGGCTGAGAGGAAAACCGCCATCCGCTGTGTTGCGAGTGGAATGGCGGTTGTGTGAGGCTGAGAGGAAAAGCACCATTCTCTGTGTTGTAGATGAAATGGCGGTTTCCAAAATCCTTCCAAAACAAAATTTTGGTTTGAATTGGAGCCCTCCACTTCCGTTTCAAGAGGGATAGTGAGTCTGTCCGTATAACCGACTTGAGTTCAACGCATTCTTGCTACGATGCAGAGAGAACGTCTTTTCGCCCACTAAGAAAGTTCCGTCACCCTCTCAAGATAAGATAGAACGCCTTTCCCTCTCTGAGACAGTCTCCCAACGCCTTCCGAACCTTCTTAGCCTGACCTAAACACACGTTGAACATACATACCACTGACCCTCCATATACAAGTCAAACACACATCCGAGTCAAAGCGAGTAAGATTCAGTCAAGAAGCAGTTGTTCGCACTGTTTGATTCAAGTCCTTGCCTCGTAAACGAACGCTCGACAGACATAGCCTTGAACGCATTGACCAACTTGTCCGCATAGCTGAGAATTCGCAACCCGACCGAGTCTTCGCTCTTCAACTGCGCGCTTTGTGTTTTCACTTCTCACGTCTTCGCAGTCAAAGCGCACGCCTCGCCGTGTCATTCCCAATACCGCGCACTGTCCGATGTTCACCATCATTGACCCGCCGCAGTCAGAACACAAGTCACGCACCTCCGACGCCACTCCTCAACCTCCGCACGCTACGCAAAAGATGTTTGAAAGATGACAATGCAAGTTTTGCGTGCATCGGAACAGTATATCTTCCCTTAATGATCTCGTTCATTGCACCGATTGACCAGTTTAGAATAATGTCACATATCTTGTTGCGTCTCCGATACGCACCGAGACAGAGGCCCCGCGCGCGGGCCCTTTCTTAAACGTTCTCTTCGCTGCGCGAGCGAGAACACCGAGAACCCTAACCTTCTAACCCGAACCTAACCTTCTAACCGAGTGAGTCTGTCCGTATAACCGACTTGAGTTCAACGCATTCTTGCTACGATGCAGAGAGAACGTCTTTTCGCCCACTAAGAAAGTTCCGTCACCCTCTCAAGATAAGATAGAACGCCTTTCCCTCTCTGAGACAGTCTCCCAACGCCTTCCGAACCTTCTTAGCCTGACCTAAACACACGTTGAACATACATACCACTGACCCTCCATATACAAGTCAAACACACATCCGAGTCAAAGCGAGTAAGATTCAGTCAAGAAGCAGTTGTTCGCACTGTTTGATTCAAGTCCTTGCCTCGTAAACGAACGCTCGACAGACATAGCCTTGAACGCATTGACCAACTTGTCCGCATAGCTGAGAATTCGCAACCCGACCGAGTCTTCGCTCTTCAACTGCGCGCTTTGTGTTTTCACTTCTCACGTCTTCGCAGTCAAAGCGCACGCCTCGCCGTGTCATTCCCAATACCGCGCACTGTCCGATGTTCACCATCATTGACCCGCCGCAGCACCTGTGGATGTATGTAAAAGACTTTTATCCGATAGTTATCAGGAAAACATACATGCAAATAGCCCGATAGTTATCGTGACCGATAACTATCGATCAATGATAGCAGCGCACGGACTGCCCGATTAGGAAGGTGGCCTCCCAACGCGGATGAGGCTGTGTTCCTCCCCCGCCGTCCATTCCCAAACGAGCCAAGTAGTGCAAATTTCATATATTATTCTTGTTACTGGCTACACGTCACAGGCGGGCTGTTCCCTAAAGCGGATCGGCATGTACTTCCTGCCCGGCAAGACTTCCGGCAGCGTTCAAATCCTCCTCGGCAATGATGGACACCAAAGCACTCCGGGCCGTACCATCCATCGCCCCCGCCTTCCTCCCGCGCGGTGGGGTCGCCCGTTTCCACAGCTCCTCAAACGACTCACGAACCCTTCGACGATCCGCTGCCTGCTTGATGGCATAAGCCCTTCTTCCACACCGCTCCTCCACGCCCAAGCCTACCCCGTCCAAGTCCCTGCGCCGATCCCATTCGTGCTCCTCCCAGCGCAAGCTGCGTAAAACACAGCGCATTTCTTCCTTCAATTTCTCGACCTCCTCACACCATCGAGTCTTGCGCGCGAGTGCCTTGGCCCATTCGATACGAACACCTGCACAATTGTTAATGACATTTTATGTACGCCACAAACTGCGAACTTACATTCATGGAGATAGCTATCCTCCTCGGCGTCTGGTCCGCCATTCGCCGTCCATATCCATGAGATAGTCGCCCTACCCTCGCCCGGAACATCGCGCCGTCTGTGCTGCTTAGCTCCTACGCGGCCCGTCCCCGTCACCCTACTATCCCGTTCGTGCAAGCGGCCAAGTCTCTTCACCGCCTCTGCGTCAGACTCCGCTGTGATGTAGACCTTCACATCGTCATCCTCTAGAACCCTAAACTCCCCACAAGAATCTCCACCCACCAATCCTGCGAGGCTCATTCTCGACCGGCGATATTTGTCGACAGCGTCTGCGATCTTCGTGCTAATGGACTCGATCAGAGTCGCTGAGCGTGTGGTAGCCCGCTGCCCTGTTGAGTGTGCGTTCCGATACATGACAAGATATCGCTTGGCGCAGAGGCGGGATCTTATTCTAGTGAGAGCATCAGCACACTGCCCTTTTCGCAATGCCGCCTCCTGTCTGATCAATCTCTGCGGACATCCAACTTCCGCCTGAAGTCTTTTGGAGGCCGCGCATTCCGATGGGAGGTACAGTCGAACATCCTCTGCCGCCGGAGGAGCAGAACGCGATACTCGCCTCTCATTTTCCTCGCGTTCGAGTACGATAGAAATCCGTGGCATATAAACGGCTTGCCAGCGCCGAAATTCCTTGACGCGGGCCTCGAGAGTGCGGCGCCGTTCCAATATTTTTGCTTGGCGATCTGGTGTCAACGACTTGATTGACTTCTCGGCCAGCAAACGTCGCCTGATAGTGCTCAATCAATCGTGCAACGCAAACAAGGTGAACACCACTTACTGTCCTTCCTCAACCCGCAATCCCATAATCACAAACCCGGCCATACTGACGCGGCCCAAGCCCGTCCGTCTCTTTTTGCTTTTGCGCTTCTGAGATTTCTTCTTCCTTTTTCCTCGCCCACCGCCACCCGCGTCGTCGCTTTCATCGGCGTCGTCCGCTTCCTCTGCGTCGGCTCTTAACCTAGCCGCTGCCTCCTCCTCCTCGCCAGCAGCCGTTTCTGCAAGTTCCTCCTGATGTAACGACAAACGGACCATAGCCTCGGTGAGGTCAACTAGGACAGATATCAGGATTCGATATGAATCTGTCCAGACAGTTCAAGGCTCACCTGTCCCGGACGGTGCATATGGGCTCGGTTTCGATTCATCCTGCAGCCACGCATCCACCATAGCCATCCATTCCTCACGCAATGAGTCCTCGAGTGCCTCGTTCGCCTCTTCGAAAGCTTCCACCTGTACCATACGCTCCTCGAGAGCAATCCGCAGGCGGCGGAGCAAAGTATTTCCTAGAACATCATAACTCTGTGTCAGTATCAATCTCGACGTACTGCATGTACACTTACCCAATGCAATATTTTTCCCAAAGTTATGCTTATCCGCTTTGTCTTCAATGTCGTCGTGCCGGGCTCCCGGTTGTTCCTCGCGCGTCATGTACGATATAGCGTTGAACACTGCCCAAACCCGTTCGATTCCTTCACCATCTGTCTTCCCTACACCGGGTTTGTACTTGAGCGACTCCTTAGTCTCGCAAACGATGTCGTGAACGTTTCCGTGCCAGACGGGCAGACCCCACGTTAAGATCGGGAGATCAAGCCCTTTCAACTCCTCCGGCAAAGCTTCGATCCGTTCGTAGAAATGCTTCTTATATTGGCAGGCAATATCGTAGGTCACCGTAACTTCCTTGAGGCCCATGCGTGATAAGAGCCAATAAAGTACAAAGTCCGAGTTCTTGTACCTGTGAACCTCCTGTTAATGACACCCATTCCAAAAATACCATGCTTACTTACCGTTCACCCTTCTCCAAGTCTCCTAGGCCCAACATGATCTCATGCCGTGCGCAAATCACTCCTATTACGCCTGCCCACCTCAACCCCACAGAGAATCGCGTGTCCTTCTGCATCAACGCCGCAAATGATATACAAGACGAGACCTTCTCGATGTCAGCTTGCGTTACCCATTCGGAGCAGTCGAAATGACTTACGTCCTCCTCGGTGATATACGTCTTGAGCCAGCTGTGGTACATTTCCACAGGAACTTGCACCCCGAGACCAGAATACAACGGTTCGTCCACGCGAGGGGACGCGCGGAATCTACAACGCATCCGAAAGTTTGCATCCATCGAAAGTATGCGTCGATAAAGATATCTGTCGTCGAGACATGAGAAAATTCCATCGCCAATCATGCCCAAAAACCTACCGAAACTCGGCATCCACGTCCTCCCACCCGTCAGGCAAATTGACCCCTACTCGTGGACAAGCCCAACATTCGACGGCCACGGCACCGTCCGGGGCATTGCCCATACCACCGACCTCGTGTGACACTCCGGATCGACGGACACGCTTCAGGAATGCCCATTGCCGCGACATGCGCAAGAACGCCTTGTAGCGATCAGGCGTCCACTCCGTGCCGTAGGGATTGGTCGTGTCCTCCAGAGTCGTGATGTAGTCGCGGACGTTAACGGTAGCGATGACCTTCAGTCGGCGGAAGAAGTCCAAACATTCCATACTCGCACAGGTTTGAGGAATGTGCGTCGTTGCCGGGTACCAGCCACTTCGCATGATTTGCTGCCACTGGTGCGCCCGATCGGATACCTCGCAAGAACAATAGCGGAAGGCGACAATGTGGATACCGTTAACGTGAATGACCGTCATGAGACGAGGCGTCGCGTCGGGATAGCGGCAGGGACCTCCCTTATGGCCAAGTTGGAAGATGAGTCCTAAATCGCGCAGCGTTGTACGCCGAAAGCATCCGTCCCTCCAGACCTTGAATACACTGTCAGAACATTACTCGACTCAAGGTCAAGCACATTTGGGACTCACCTCGATAACATGCAAGGGAGAGCGTTGATGTCGGGTCACACAACACGCTGCGCACTCCAGAAAGTCACCGCAGTTGCGACAGCGGTACAGTTCATCGCAGAGAGTGGGGGTGATAGCATGAGGAGGGGCCGCCTCGGGCATAGATACGACCGGAGTGTCGGCAGGTAACCAAACTTTCTCACTAGCCAAGTGAACTCCACAAGAACTGCACTGCGGTTCGAAGCAGTCGATTCCAAGGGCGTGGGATCGAATCGTCTCTTCCAGAAACGCGGTAGTCCAAGGCTTCCACTCTTGCATCGGGTCGTCCTGTCGAAGATTAATATTTGCGCATTTTCCCTAGATGCACATGGACAGTGGACGTACGGAGCTGGTGTAGCGCTTTCGCTTTGCCGTGTCCCCCTCCACTGTCTCCGCGTACGCGTCCTCTTCCTCTCCAAACTCCTCCCCATCACCGTCCACCAGTGTTTCTGCAGGACCAAGCTCGTGCAAGGCCGCATCGTGTCCTCCCCAATCAGCGCCCGGTTCCTCCAATCCAAAGGCAAACGTGCCGTACTCCGCAGATAAATCAGTCGGTCCAAATTTGCGCTTCCTCGTCGGTGGCAACGCCTGTGTGCTGACTTCTCCTGTCGGCAGGATGTGCACATTGAAGTCGACGGGAGATTCGGCTTCGGGACCAACTCGGGCCACGAAAGGAGCGTTTTTCCGAGGGCGACCCCCACGGTTTGTGCTCGGTACGAAGTTAGACATGGAGGCTCCGGGCGCGATGGGCGGTCACAGCGGCAATGGTAGATAGCAAAACGAGAATGGCGAAATTGATCGCATCGGCTCCCGGGCGGAAACATCCGAATGTACCCGATGGTCTCTCGTCGTCCAACAAAAAATTACGATTTCACAAAAAATTAGCAGGCCAACAATTCCAACACTTCCAAACTACGTTTGGTGAAACATCTCTCCATCTCTCCCTCACCGTTGACTACGGGCATCCAACCTCGCTCCATAACTTGCTGATTCTTGGGCCGCGCCCCTGCACAACCACAATAACGCACTAATATCGGGTGATAGCCAGTGACATCAATGATGGTTAGGCCGATCTCCTTCTCCGCATTAGGACAAGCGTCTCCACCGTGCCCGAGTTGAAAAACCAAGCCCAAACGCCGCAAGGAGGTGTACTCGTAGTTGTCAGGCTCCCTTTGGAACTAATCTTCAGGTCAGTTCTGACAGTGATACTTTCTGTGCTGGGCTTGTCCTCACCTGAATCACGTGGAGAGGGTTGGTTCGATGCTGCGCGACACAGCATGGACCACAACTTGAACTGCCCGTCGGCCAACAGTCCAGACAGCGGAAGAGCGCCGCGTTGCCGACTCCACACACAGTACAACGGCCAGACATCTTTGCTAACATGGATGAGAAGAATTCATGAGGAAACAAGGAGAGTTTACATGAAGTTATGTATTCACAACCGATAGTGGGAAGAAGCTGGGAAGAAGCGAGTGATAGGCAACTCAGGGCGGACGACAAAGTATGAAAGGTTTACATAATGGGCGCCGCTTACTACTTCACATCCCGCCTATTCCGCCGTCCGCCCCCCTCTTCATCCATGACGCTTCAACAGCCTCTCCTTGGGCAGGTCCTTCATCACCTGAGATTCCTTGACTAAGTAACCACGCCCTACGATTGTCTTCAGCCCAGCTACAACACCTGTCATAGCTGACCATTGACGCACTGACTCGTCGGGGGATCCAGCGCACGCGAGGTTCCGGGTGCGTGGCAAGTTCCTCGTACATAATGTCCTCGCATGTCTTCAAGAATGCTTGAGCATCGTTCTGCGCTCGAAGACGTCTCTGGCGACGAAGATTATGCCCTGCGAAGTAAGTTGGTGTCAGTACGTCACGCAAAGACGACGGCAGGACGAACCGTTCCCCGAATCAAAGATGTCGACCTTGTTAAGCGTACCAGCTAACGTTGCCAAGAGCATCCAGTTTCCGCTACGCGGCCTGAAGCCCACGGCCGTTCGAAGAAAAGACTGGTAGACTGTATATTCGCACCAGTCAAGGGCCTTGTCAAGACGATCCAAGGAGGTGACTCCGCACTGGGCAAGGCGTGAGAGCAAGAATTCGCCTGCGACGCCACTGAGCCTCTCCTTGAGGGCGGCGTCTCCTAGTGCGGGAGGGCCGTCCTCGATTAACGCCATGTGGCGCATGATGATGCTGGGGATTCAGAGTCGGTCAGGCCAAATACCCCTGCACACAGAGCACGATGACTTACCGTTGCGACCTGTCTGAGACCGGAACTGCGTCGTCCTCGTCGAAGGACTCAGGAGGGGAAGCGGGGGCGGGTTTCAAGACGGTGGGTGCATACCCGTCATCTTCGCTGTCGCTCACATCCATGAGATCTGGCATGGAAAGGCTGTCGCTGCTCATCGTAAGAGGACAAGTCTTGATGGTCCAGACTTGCGGAGTAAAAGGATAAAGCCGAGGACGGCGTTGTCATGTACTTCTAGGGATAATATGAAATACCTATACAGCCGCCGCGTTAATTGGGGACCCCAGCTACCCTCAGAGCGTTTCCTCCCTAGCTCCTTGAACCCCTGCGACAGCTCGGATACGCCCTGGCACGGGCCTGGCGTAACGATAGAGGGCCGTCTTGACCGTGCGCCACACCCCCTCAGAGACCCCAAGTCCGGATTTGAACTTCTGCCGGAGTTTCTGATCCCGAATGTCAACGGCAATGTTTACCAGGTCCTCATGGGTGTAGATGCCCATGTCTGCCATGCGGTTTTCACAACCGCCGAGATCGTACGCCTGGAGAAATTGTACAACTTCAACGTGCATGAAGGACGAGTCCGACGGAGCCGTAAACGTCGGCTCTGCAACCACAATGAACGCTTCCGCGCCTCGGTTCCCTTGGCCCCGCTTGAGCACTGAATCTAATGATGTCGAAGGCTGTACTCACTAGAGACTTGAGCTCCAGTGCCGAGCTGAACGTCACTGCGAATAGGGCGCGCGGTGCGCAGGTGTTCCCTGACATGGCTGGTGCCATTCAGCGCGCAATACGAACAGATAAGGAAAGGATCGTACCGACGACAAGCCGCTTGGGAGAGCGGGAAAGCAATCGTCTGCTGGGCGGCTTTCTTCTCGTTACCGCGTCTGGCAGGTGTTTTCTTCTTAGGTGAAGAAGCTGGCATGGTGGAGCAAAGGCAGGTTAGGTCAGGGTGCCAATAAAGCAAATGTTAATTTCGAAGGCCGGTAGTTACGGTCCCTGGTACAAGAACGACCCGCCGCGATACAAGATGTGCAGCTGACGATGATAATGTGCGGCGCGCGTTGCAACGCCGCGCTGGCCCATTGTAGCATACGCCAGCTCGTCGACCTGATGAACAATATCCGTAATCAGCCTATACGCCTTGATGATCTCGGCGTAGAGAGCCTCCGCCTCAGACATCAATGCCTGATAATCCGCATGCTCAGGTCCCCACCGCCTAATCTCACGAATGGAAGGGGCGCAGTTACGCGCGTGATGCGCGAGGAGCTCGAAGGCAGCGTGCAGAATGGCCTTGGTGAAGCCCGGAGTCTTCAATGCCTTTTTAACCATCAAGGCGGCGTATTGCTCTGCGGTGTGGAGCTGGAGCTGGGTAGTCATGTTGCTGTGATGAGCCCGTATCTCAGACAATGCGGCGTTGAGATGCAGGATAACGCGCCCACTGGAAGAAGTGAGACCTTGTTACTCATCCAGACCAATTGAATGACCTACTTTGAGGGCGAGGCTAGCATACGCAAGCGCCGCGGCGGAACGACAGGGTGCAGGAGCGCCTCAGAGGCTCTACCCACAAAAGGTGAGCGAGAACGCACGCGGGGCCAATGCAGAGACGCACCTAGAGAGGCGTCTTGGGGCGGCCAGTGCGACGCGAAGGCTAGAGAAGGTAGCTGCGAATGTGTCTTCTTCGACGTCGCTGGGAGGATCAAGCCTGGTCGTCATCAGCAGATGTCAGAGAGCCGGTGTGGTCTAAGGCCAAGGGAACAGTCATCCCTTTTGGAATTCGGGCGAGCAAAGGGACGCGATCGTTGCAAGAGCCAAGTTTGGGAGTGGCTGTGTACTCGCCCTGCGACGTTGGAATCAAAATATTGTTAAAAAATGACCACAGACTGGGATTCGAACCCAGGTCTCCACAACAGTCGGGTATGCTCAGCCACTACACCACCGCGGTCGAGATGGGAAGGAAATAATCAGTTTTTCTTACGAAATATGGCAATGTCGGGCACAAGCTATTCCATTCTAGTGAAAATGGGGGGTCAAAATGGCCTTTACTCTACAAAGCACACATTTTCGCGTGCAATAAAAAATGTGAAGTTGGGATTGACCAATGTCTAAGTCAATCCATGAGAAATTTGGAGGGAGCCGAGCCCGCCTAAGTGTCCGGTGAGCATGTTTGTCTAGTGAACATGTCATGCCAGATCGAGTAATGGGCTTTGCATGTTGCGATCACACTGTTTCACTGCGACCATCATTGTCATCTGGGCATTTTTGTGCGTCTTTTTGACTTCGCACCCGAACTCACTCCTTCAACACCCTACGGCATGACCGGAAGACCTCTCTACCTCACTGATGCAGACCGGCAGGCCGCGCAGAATAAATCCAAGAATAATTACTGGCAGCGGTATTGTTTGATGTTACTTCTATCAATCTGACAACTGACGGAGCTACATAGAAATAAAAACCGCCTCAATGCGCGCGCTCGAATGCGATATCATGAGAAGAAGGAAACAGGAGCTGTGGACGGAAGGACGAGGGCTGGGAGGGCGATGAGACGCGGAGAACGGGGAGACGTGTACGCTCTGATCTCCATGGCTCCGGCGTCACACACTAATCTCTGATACGCTCTCAGGGAACCCACTTCTACCAAGACGGATCGCCGGAAGTACACGCGCAAGGTGCACTCATTGGAGCAGCGGGTAGAGCAATGGTGTGGCGGGGACGTTTATGTTTGGGTTCAGCAATGGCGGTGGTTTGCCTTGGACAAGGCCAACGACAAGGACACTGTCGCCGACAAATTGGTTGAACAATGCGCGCCCGCAACTAAGTTCTATTCCGAGGCGGAGAGATTGGAGCAAGCAGCGTCGACCGTCTTGGGCGAGGATCATGATCGCACGCGTGCCGCCCGCGATCTCCTCCGAGCGCTCAATTTTGCCGTGCAGTCCTTGTGCGACCTCAGTTTGCAATCTCTGCAGGACACCCTTCGTGCGAGTCATGTCGAGGGTACGTTATATTGCGTCGTTCACGCGCAGGATGCCGAGTACTTTTAAGTCGTAGCATTCGTTGTACACTACGACAATCTAATCATCTTTACGAGCTCACCCGCTAGAAACGCATCTCGATAAGCCTGCTGTGCTTCGTTGTAGGTGGGAAATCCTTGGTGCAAAGAACCTGGAACGCTGATGTGGTGAACTGCCGCCTCGATGCTGAAAGCCAGTCAGCAAGAGGCGGTACAAACGCAGGTGTGATGGTACTTACGAATTGCTGAAGAGGCCCGTCTCCGTGCCTACGAAAACCACATGCCAAGAGCTTCCCCTCCGAGCACCGGCACTGAGCGGGCTGTCGGCAGCCCACACCAAAAGGCGCCATTTGGTGATCCGGACTGCACAGTAGGCCTCATTCTGGGCAGCGTGAACCGTACGCACGAACCCCTGCGAGAGAGCGTAATAGTAGGCTGCCCTCGCCAGCGCGTGGGTTCGATACCCTTGATGGAGGGCGCCGCTTTGGCCAGAAGTCTGGGCTTGGCATTCGTCCCTGTGTTTCTTCATCAATAAAACGCTATCAGACCTTCTGCCGAGACTTACCAAGTGTCATAGATTCCCGGGTTCGCGGCGACGAAAGCTACATACGCACGTAGCTTGGTTTGTTGGCGGGGTGGTTTGGGCGTGAGACGTTGGACATGAGCTCCGTGGCGAATCTGTGCAGTGCCCGCCTCTGACCTGCCAACAAAATGTCAATCAGGTAAGAGGTGAAGGTCGAAAAGCTAAAACTTGCCAACGATCAGTGTAACGCGTGCCTCCCGCGGTGCTAATGGAGTAAAAAGTGCGATTGGCTGGTGTAACGGGAGGCGCCGCAGGTGCTGTGGAGGAGAGAGTGATGCTGGATAGCGTGGAGGACAGATCGTCAAGATCTTGATCGAGGTTGGCGGAGCGAGACGACCCAGTACTTGCGGTAAGCGAGGATACTGTCGAGATAGAATCAGAGACGCGTGTGGAACCGCTGGAGGAGGCGGGTGAGGCAGGCAGAGTGCAGTGCTCATCATCCTCCGAATCCGAATGAAGGGTGATGAGGATCCGGGACGCCTTTGGTTTGGGGGTGGTGGGAGTCATACTGCAGAAAGAAGGCAGATTGCGGAATGGGCAGACGACCGTATTTATACAAGTGTGCCAGGAACGCGGTACATGGAAGTTGATACGACGGCCTAAAGCCCGATACCCCAGATTCAAATGATAACGCACGCCCCACAGAAAACACCACACAATCTGTTTTGATTCGAGTGAGAAAGGAGCGCATGTTTTAGATTGAATGCTCACTTATCGCGGCGCGAGGCGCGCAGACCGCGAATGACAACCTCGCCGCCAGCGAGGGCGTCGTTGAAAAACTTGAGGGCGGCGCTCTGACTGTGCCGCTTCTTCGCAAAGCCGCCGGACACGCCGTTGGTGAAGGACGCAGCCACCGCCCTAGGGGTAACATAGTCAGCATTCAGCAGAAAGTTGGCGAAGAGGATTTATTTATCACTTACGCATCAGTCACAATGCCAACTTTCTGACCCACGGTGACGCAGTAGAAGTACGTCTTCGAGTCATCGATGTTCTTGGGCAGGAAGGCGGCGCGAAGCGGAATGGCAGGGATGCGGTCGTAGAGGACACCGACCCGCGGCACAGACTCGTCTACGCCGTTGGTGGCGTAGTCACCTTCCGTCAGGTGCGGATCGTAAACACAGTCGGCGGGGAACCAGCTTGGCGGAGTGGCGATGGAGGCGGTGCGGTAGGGTGGTGGCGACGAGTCGGTGATTCCATCACCTGGTTCTGGGAGTAAAGATTGTCAGTCTCACCCACTAAGACCAAATTGATTGACTTACGAGCCATACCATCAACGGCTGCGGATGCTGGCGCTGGCGATGAGCCAGCACCAACATCCTGGACCGGTGCGAATTGCTTCTCAATGGGCAACGTCGACATCTAAGTCACTGCGAGCGAATGGGAAAAGAATTGCCGCTCATCGCGCACCTTTTAATCTAACGGCGATGATAATTCCCCTAGATCAATTCGACGAATATGGAAACGTTCTGGGGTCCAATAATCCCTAGATCAGTTTGACATTTTACTGATGGTCACCTAGACTTACACGAGGATGGCCGAAAGGGTATTTCCTGAACGAATCGATCGTTAGGTGGCTAGGACCCCGAGACCTATTGGGGCGGCATTTTCCCTAGAGTTAGCGGCGGCAATTTCCCTAGATGACCATGGCCATGTATCGATTTCAAATATGGTGACCGTACAGGAAAGGGTCCGTACGTTCGGCGGAGTTGTTCTCAGACTTCTGTCAAATCCTTCAGTCATACCATCCGGTGGAAATGGCGCGTACACAGACCAAGCCGCAGGCGCGAAAGCGCAAGTATAACAAAAAAAGTAAAAGCGACCGGAAGAACGCGAAGGGTTGGATGGAGGGGAAGCGACAGGAAGTGTTCCTTCCGTTGGTCCCGTCTTTCGCAGAGGCGGCTGACAAGGGATGGCAGGCATTGGAGACTAGGCTTAAAGAGCTCCAGAGCCTCTACCACTTCCATTTTCCTTGGCCGATGACCGACACGGACGAACCAGTCGAATTGCTTCAGTATGATCCTCTACGCCCGCCCTTGATGACGGAGTCGTCCTTGAACGACGGGCAGTTGGCAGCCAAGCGAGCACATACGGAAGCCTACAATAACGTGAGTAACAACGCGGATTTGCCTAAGGTTTACTCACTTCTGCTTCTGCAGCGTCTGCGGCGGTGGTTCCATTATCGGGCACGCAAATTGAGGAAGCGACTCTCTCGGCTGACCAAGCGCGACGCCGACGACCCATTCCAGATTCTGATGGCTAAGCTGGCGGGATGTGATAAGCCTCCTCGTCAACCGCAAGCTGCACACATGTGGGCGCACGCAAACTGGAAGGACGGCGAGAATATTGCTGGGAAGGTCGCCACGTCGTGGAATGACCGCACGGACAAGGAGGTTGCGAGGCGCGGTGTGAACTTCACCGCGGATATGATGCGGAAAGGCTTCGCAGCGCTGAGTGCTGAGGATAGGGCGAAGTGGGCGGGCGACGCGAAGAAGCGAGGGGACGAGGCGAAGGCGAAGTACAGGGAGTTACTGAAGGCGCCTCCATCGAGAGAAGCGGAGGCGCGTGCACTGTAAGTGTAGACGGGCGACAACTGAATTCTTGAGCTAACTGTTTGCAGGGCGTGTTCGAGGGCTGAGGCTTTCATTGGGGATATTAACCGAGGAATAGAGGAGCGCACATTCTGTCGCATTTTCACTTTGATGGGCGGGCCTATGGACGTGCATAACGGAGGCATTGGGACGGTAAAGTAAGTCTTCAATATATTCGACGGAGACAGGTACTGAGGTTGGGTGTCTCAGTGTGACGACATCAAAGCATGGCGGCGACGTACCTCTAAGTTTTCCGGAATGGATGGGGGTGGAGCGAATGAAAGCGCTCACCGACTCGTATCAAGAGTGGCTCGAGCTCTGCTACTCCAGAGCGGATAAAGCTTCGGTCGTGTGCCAACGGAGCGGGATTGGGGCGCCCTCTGTTCCCGCAGGGATTGGATCGAACACCTTGTCAGCGGCTGCTGCCCCGAACCCTGCGCCACTTCCCCCAAGTACAGGCGAAGATGTGGGTCTCCAGGCACTTCCTCCCCTCTCCGAGCAACCCATCGCCATCGATAACGCCGGTGTCAATGTGCAGACCGCCCAGAACAACCTACGCTCCGAGACCAACATTCCTCCCACGGCTATGTCCCAACCCCATCACGCGAGTCTTCAGGCTGCGCAAACCGCCCAGAATGACCTACCCCCCGAAATCCACTGTTCCCCCGCATCAAATTCCCAACACTCTGACGAAGTCGGACCGCACCAGCGCGAGATTGGTCCGAATGAGGCTGATGATGTCGCGACACCTACACAAGCAAGCGTGCAGAGGACCGATCGGGAATCGACATCAACCCGGCGCGTATCTACCCGTCACCAAGCTTCAGCGAGGACTGATCGGCTGCAGTCGAGTCTGCTCAGCAACCTCTCCGATGAGGAATCCGACACAGATTCTTCAAACGAGTCCTCTTCGGATGAGTTTTCAAATGAGAGCTCTTCCTCCGACGAAGGATCGTCGGACGAGGCAGATAAATCTGACGAAGAAGGGTTGGATTCGGGCAGTGGGATTATGAAGGGCGGAGAAAGGAAGCTTAAGAGGCTGCGGAGCAAGACTACGACGAAGAAATCAGGGAACGACAAGGCGCAGGGCGCGGGTGACGCCGAGAGAGGAAATGTATCTAGGGAAAATGGTCCGGACGACTCGGGGCGGAAAAGACCAAAGAGAAAGAGCAGGAGAACAACATCAGGTGGTGCAGGAATAGGAGAGGATGGCGAGGAGCCTCCCTCAAAGGTGATGCGGATGACGAGGCGGCGAGGACGCTCGATGGGGCGGATGTCAGCGCCGCCGGCGGGTGCAGGGTCTCCTCTCAGACAGCCGATATCTCCTGTTGGCCCTATGCGCACCTCGGCTCCTCCACAGTCACCAGTACGTGGTCCTACACGCGTCGCAACACCGCCGCCTGCGCCTGGAGCTCCGAATACACCATCTCCAAATGCTACGGATCCTGCGCCGCCGGGGTTGGAGGGTGATCCAGGGTCAAAGAAACGGAGAGAGATGGACGAGGAGCGTAAGAGGATTGCCATTTTGGTATCGGAGGCTCCTTCCTGGCTGGCAGAACCAACAGGCGAATTTCTTGACGCCGAGGGGGGAGAGGAGCTGATGAAAGTAGTGCGGTTGCTGCTAGAGATAGAGCGTGAGCATGGTTGGATGTCGGTTGATGAAGGAAAGAAATTCAACCTAGGTGCGACGCGTTTCCGCCCCGCATTGCTCGCGACTTGGATCAGGAACGGTCGGGCGCGTGCCAACAAGCGGGCGGTCTTGATGCACGACGACGCGAAGATTTTTATGGCGGCCTGGACGGTGTGGTGGGGTGCGCTTCAGAGTTCCTGGCGCTCCCGGGACGCTGAGGGACGTTGGAAGAGAGATGCGTATGGCGGTAAGTGGGAAAATCTGACTGTACCCGGACAAAATGGCTTGCTGTCTATCGTGGCGGTGTTGTCGTGGTGGCAATCGCATGCAATCGAGTCGGGCGAAGGATCCGTTAAAGTGCAGTTGGAGGAGGCGAGGCTGGATGTGGAATGGGCGATGACGGGGTTGCTTGAGGATTTGCAGAGGCGGCACGGGCTTGAGAAGACCTCGCAGGTAGATTAAGTAATAGAGAATTATCGTCGGGTGGATGTGTATTAGAAAGGAGTGTGTGGCTGATTATTGAATGCTTATCATAGTGTGGCGTGGTGATGAATGGCGAAACAGCACAAGTCCCTTTTCATGCACGTGCTGTTGGACTTGGCCGCCACGTGGTAGCTGACGCGTACAGCGCGAGCACCGCCGCCGCACCCATTCCCCGCTCGCTCGCTCCATGGAATCAGATTTAAAGAGGGATGGCAAGTGCATCTTTTGTAGTCTTGATAAGTCTGTACCTTTTTCTGGGTGAAAAAAAAATCTGTATTTGGGAAGCTAGTGGCAAGAAATACGGGTCCTTGCGGCTCGCTGCGTACCCAGAATTGAAGAAAATAATGTTGTGATTGGTGAATAGTGAGCTGACCCCCCGGGCCCCAATATATATGGTGTGGCGCATTTCCTGGGCCAACCCACCGGGATTACCGGATTACCGCACCGAGGGTGCGGGAATAGGCGGACCCTGAGCGTATCCCAATGCGTACCGCTACGCCCAGGCTGCCGAAAGGGAGAGCGGTGCCGGGAGAGCGAGCCGCATTTCATTTCCCGATGCTAGGTAGTATCCCCGAAAGGACGGGGAGGCGCGCGCAAAGCGCCCGCGGGGACCGATGAGGGCGGCGTGGACATTAGCTAAGCATCCCGGCGAATAGCGAGGAGGGTACCCCGGTCCCGCCGCTTTTGTTAACTATCGACGATTTGCATGTAGGTTTTCATGATAACTATCATGGGCTATTAGTGTAATTAGTACCACTATGGCTCGCCGCAGTCAGAACACAAGTCACGCACCTCCGACGCCACTCCTCAACCTCCGCACGCTACGCAAAAGATGTTTGAAAGATGACAATGCAAGTTTTGCGTGCATCGGAACAGTATATCTTCCCTTAATGATCTCGTTCATTGCACCGATTGACCAGTTTAGAATAATGTCACATATCTTGTTGCGTCTCCGATACGCACCGAGACAGAGGCCCCGCGCGCGGGCCCTTTCTTAAACGTTCTCTTCGCTGCGCGAGCGAGAACACCGAGAACCCTAACCTTCTAACCCGAACCTAACCTTCTAACCGAGTGAGTCTGTCCGTATAACCGACTTGAGTTCAACGCATTCTTGCTACGATGCAGAGAGAACGTCTTTTCGCCCACTAAGAAAGTTCCGTCACCCTCTCAAGATAAGATAGAACGCCTTTCCCTCTCTGAGACAGTCTCCCAACGCCTTCCGAACCTTCTTAGCCTGACCTAAACACACGTTGAACATACATACCACTGACCCTCCATATACAAGTCAAACACACATCCGAGTCAAAGCGAGTAAGATTCAGTCAAGAAGCAGTTGTTCGCACTGTTTGATTCAAGTCCTTGCCTCGTAAACGAACGCTCGACAGACATAGCCTTGAACGCATTGACCAACTTGTCCGCATAGCTGAGAATTCGCAACCCGACCGAGTCTTCGCTCTTCAACTGCGCGCTTTGTGTTTTCACTTCTCACGTCTTCGCAGTCAAAGCGCACGCCTCGCCGTGTCATTCCCAATACCGCGCACTGTCCGATGTTCACCATCATTGACCCGCCGCAGTCAGAACACAAGTCACGCACCTCCGACGCCACTCCTCAACCTCCGCACGCTACGCAAAAGATGTTTGAAAGATGACAATGCAAGTTTTGCGTGCATCGGAACAGTATATCTTCCCTTAATGATCTCGTTCATTGCACCGATTGACCAGTTTAGAATAATGTCACATATCTTGTTGCGTCTCCGATACGCACTGAGACAGAGGCCCCGCGCGCGGGCCCTTTCTTAAACGTTCTCTTCGCTGCGCGAGCGAGAACACCGAGAACCCTAACCTTCTAACCCGAACCTAACCTTCTAACCGAGTGAGTCTGTCCGTATAACCGACTTGAGTTCAACGCATTCTTGCTACGATGCAGAGAGAACGTCTTTTCGCCCACTAAGAAAGTTCCGTCACCCTCTCAAGATAAGATAGAACGCCTTTCCCTCTCTGAGACAGTCTCCCAACGCCTTCCGAACCTTCTTAGCCTGACCTAAACACACGTTGAACATACATACCACTGACCCTCCATATACAAGTCAAACACACATCCGAGTCAAAGCGAGTAAGATTCAGTCAAGAAGCAGTTGTTCGCACTGTTTGATTCAAGTCCTTGCCTCGTAAACGAACGCTCGACAGACATAGCCTTGAACGCATTGACCAACTTGTCCGCATAGCTGAGAATTCGCAACCCGACCGAGTCTTCGCTCTTCAACTGCGCGCTTTGTGTTTTCACTTCTCACGTCTTCGCAGTCAAAGCGCACGCCTCGCCGTGTCATTCCCAATACCGCGCACTGTCCGATGTTCACCATCATTGACCCGCCGCAGTCAGAACACAAGTCACGCACCTCCGACGCCACTCCTCAACCTCCGCACGCTACGCAAAAGATGTTTGAAATGCCAAACTGCTGCTTATGGCACTTTTGACCATATCATTTCGTCCTAATCTCATTGAGAACAGAAACAACCTACAAAGGTCTTTACATCAAGCCAACAGTATGTCACAGCTGTATCCACATCTTGGCATGTGGTCTCATGTGCATCCTTAGCCATTTTTTACCATACACACCCATCAAACCGTCTCTGTTTCCTTGCTATGATTGCCAAAGAACTCAGTCAATGCAATATACTACACAAACAGTGCCAAATGTGTTGTGGTGCTTAGAACTACCAAGAGTGAGACTAACCATGTTATTTCAGTTGATTACATAGCGAAAAAATACATCAGAGTGGTAGAAATCTCCCGAGACCTTATCCAACGTGCTTGATGGGTCTTGCATGAGATATACTGGGTTTCACATCCGAAGCAGTCAAGAGACTTACCAAGGTACTGACTCCTCCACTTCACATGTCCGGGAGAGGTGGTCCGTCCCGGTACATTTTGCTAAGAAGCGACAGAAAGCACACCGGCAACCCGATGTCACGAGAAGGCTTACCCGGTGCGGGACATCAGTCCACAAAGAAACCAGTCATACCGTCAAATGTGCCGTGAAACAGCTGGCATATGCGAAGGAAACAGGCCAGTTAACGCACCTCAAACGGGCAGCGCGGTTGACGCCACAGTGTGCACAAATTGAATGGATCCAGCCCGTGCACGAGGCGCCATGACCGAGGAGCGTCCTACGTCGCCGGCGAGTGATGCCCAGGGTCATCGTAACCGTTGGGTGGCCCACCCTTCAATCCCGCATAGTCGATAAGCATCCTTATCAACTATGCAGTTCTGTTAGACGGGGAGTCGGGATGACGGCGTGAGGAGGTGATCAGTGTTGAAGCGACACGACTCTCGAGTAATGATGGCGAGAATCGCGTCAGGGTGGCGATGTGAGCGAAATTGGATGGGCGCCTTGTTGAAGAGGTTACCCGTCGCGTAAATACAGATCTACGGAGAGATCAGCATAGCAAAGACACGCCAGATGAGACTGGCGTATCCAACGATCAAGAAACAGAGCCACACCTGCAACGGGCGCAAGTTGGGAGTGCCGATGGACCCCGCCCATTTCCCATCCATCGGCGGTGCGGGGTGTTGAATCGTTGTCGCAAATGTTGTCCAGGCCAGGTCGCCGAACGTTCATGGCCTTGTCATCCTGCTGCAGCCCTAAGAGCGGTATATGTTGCCATGGATACGTGTCCTGAGCAGAAGCCAGCGAGAAGGCGGGAGACAGCGGCAAGGCCTTAGATCTCGTGCAGATCTGGGTCTATAGAAAATAGTAGCATTGTGAAAGGACGCGCCAACGCACACCCAGTAACCCAATAAAAAGGAAGAGAAACACACCGTGGAGGGGCGCCGTCTCGAGCCCGGCAATGTCAACGAAACATTCTTACCTCCATGTCGAGTCATCAATCCGCCCTGCAGATCCAAGACCGGCAGAACTGGCTCACACCGCTCATGATGTTGAGGCTTACGCGTCGCCGAAGAGTGCCAACTGTGCGAAGATGACTGCTGCGCTAGTGCGTGCGTGCGGGCATGACGCGTAGGCAGCGTTCAATACCGCTGCAGATAGTGCCAATGAGAGTGTCAGCGGAATGAGAAATTTGTAGGCTATACATGGCGCCAAAAAATCCGAGAAATGAAACAAGTCGGCGAGGGCGGTGTATTCTGAGACAGCGGCAAACTGTTGATGAGGAGCAGGTATCAAAATCCTGTAAATGCTGCTGGTTGGATATTGTAAGTGGAAATGAGATACAAGCGCACCTAATCAACGATCGTGGGCGGGACGGACAGTGCCGGGGGCTGCGGCTGTGTAATTGAGCCCTGCGGCTGTGTAAATAAGTCCTGGGTGGCCGGCCGGGGAAGCATTGACCGAACTAAGCCAATGAGACGGCGTCGTGTCATGTAGTCCGTCGCGCCGCGAGGAAATCCGTCGAGTAGAATCTGACGTGTCTTGGTGCGCATCCAGCCCACAATGAAGGTCGGGTGGAGCGCGAGGGTCCCAAGATCGCACCGTTGCCGCGCTCTTCAAAACCTTACCAGATCTAGATCTACGCAGGTGTCAATATAGCAAATCGATACGCTGGCACAAGGCTGGCTTAACCGAGCTGAAAATGACTGGAAACACGTACCTTGCCATAATCCTAGCCGCCGATCCCGAATGAGCTTCGACGGGGCGGGCGGCATCATTGAAGAGATATGCGGGTGGCGGGGAAAGAGACCTTTTGCTTTCGTTGAGGGCGCGGAACGCTCGATTGAGCGAACCACATACCCTTCAACGAACAGTGCGGATCGGGGACTTTAGTGGTGAGATAGAGATGGCGTGGGGGCGATTGAAAACGGTGGCGGGGTTCAGAAGGGCGGTGGTGGTGATGGCAAAAGGGCGGTGGTGGTGACGAAAGGAGGGAGGGAGATGGTGGGTGGTCGTGCCATGCAGCCGTGTTGGCGTGGGTGGCGGCGCAGAGACGCCCGCGTGAATCTGGTACGAAACGGGTGCCTCATTGGAGGGCTTATTCGACACGTAGATCTGGATCTACGGATGAATTAATGATAGAAAACGGATACGCCAGTGCTAGACTGGCGTATCCAAGCAGAAAGAAAAAAAAAACACGTACTTTGCCATGGACGCCCGCCTCCAGGCGGCTCGCCCAGCTCAAACCGACGGCCCCGCACGCTCCCTTCAACCAGTGCGGCGGGGCATGGCTCCAGCGTCGGCGCAGTGGTCCATTAGCCCGTAGAGGGCGTCGTCGTCGTCCTGCGGTCCCAAGACCGGCTTGGGTTGCGAGCTGCCCACGTTGGTGGGGCTTACGCGTCCGTGTTGGGATTCGTTTCCATGGAAACGAGTCCCGCGCAGGCGGATGCGCATGGTTCGAGCAGCAGCGCGGGCGGCGGCGGCGAGTATCCGGTGGATAGACGCACGACTTGCACAAGCAAGTCGTGGTAAGAGCTCAAGTGCCGAGGCACAGCCCTAACCCTGATCGGGATCAAGAGCCAAGCACGGCTAGGTGGCAGTGCTTACGCTCTTGATCCGCTACCAGCTCCATGCCCAACGCACCCAACGCACCCACGGACGACAGCACACTCAACCGCAGCCGGATCGCAACCCCAGTCCCAGCCGTACCCAAGCCCGACGCTTTGCTCGCTGCAAGACCGCGCCCATGCTGTGCGTGCTGGTCACCAGCTCCCGCCCAACGACGACGGCGAGCGCGGACGACGGCAGAATTAGACGCCGGATCTCGTCGGGATGTGGAGTGAGAGGGTTAGCGAAGGTACGACGAGGAGCACGAGGCGCTGGTATGAGCACCGCGGCGGCATCGCTTGCACCGGCAGCCGGATCCCACCCAACGATGACGGACGGTGCGGCGCCTCGTCGAGTTTCACCTCGGACATCGACGGGATTGCATACAGGGTGTTGAGAGAGGCTGGTGTGAGGAGCTGGGGGTGTCTGAAGGCGCACAGCGCGTAGCACGCTCCCACACTTTTGGTGCGTCGTTGTTGCATGTTGGCTGAATGCCACTGATCCTAAAATTCCCGCCTTTTCTTCAGCAGCGCCCTCTACGAACATCAACGACGTCTGATAGCTGCCATGTCGCCACCATCCCTCCTACCACCACCACAACATCACTCACATTTGCACCATACTCTTCTTTGCTCCCCATATTTACCAATAGATATTAGATACGCATTATAAATATATTCTATTAACTTTGCACGCCATGCATGAGCTTGAGCCGCCGGGCGCCATATCTCGAGGGCGCACGCACATCCCGCCGACGTTGTGCCTGCCTCGCGATCGGTGACGCTCGGCGAATGCCGGACGTTCCGTTTCTTGGGAAATGTCCGGGCAATGCCGAAGGCCGGAGGCAGGTCGGCGATCGAGCAACATCTCCCACCAACGCCCACCACCCCTGCGCCATCCAACCACGGTGCACTAGGACGACCACTCAACGACCTCCGGACGACCTCCCTTGCCTCGTCTTGCGCCCTTTCCACACGCTGCTCGCACCGCAACATGCAGCAGCGCGTCTCCTTGACGACGTCTGCAACGGGACGGCAAACAGGACCGGCAGACACTCCCATCCCGCTCAACGACGCCGGTAGGCAGTAGGGCTACCTTGTGCATGGTCTGGGTGAAGGTTGGATGGCGGCACTCCGCCGTGGATGAATGATATGCGTGTCCGGAGGCAGCATATCTGCCAGGTGCGTGAATGCGCCAGTGTCATTTTTCTATTTGCTGATATCTGTACGAAGATTCAGATCTCACGGCTCCTCAATCAACCTGCTTCACGGAAGCCGGTCTTGGTGTGCGGTTCAAATAACCTCGTTCTCCCGCCTCTCCACCGCATCGGCACGACAACCGCTTATCCGCGAGCGCCGAGCCAGCTTCACCGTCCGCCCGTCGTCCGTGCGCTCACCCATCGCGTCACACGCCTGTCGCACCGCCAGTCCCGCCCAGGATCATCCCCACACCCGTGGACATGCAATGCGAATGCGCCCTGTGCTTCTGAGCACGGGGAGGCTCGTACGGCTTGAAGCAACACGGTGTGGATGGTACTGGAGCCGGGACGCGTTGGTCCGCAGACGCCTTTGGCCGTTTACAACGCATTGAGTGCCCCACCCACACCCGAGATCATGCCTCCACCCATCCTGTACCCATCGAGCGCGGACTCAACACGGGGAGGGGACACGAGTTTTATGTTTTATGTAGCTCAAATGTGAATTTATTCTCTCTGGGCACTGTCGGGTGTCAGCATGGAGCCATCGATTAGATACTGAAGTGTGGCGCAATTATCGCCAACTACAGCCGGTAAGTGTAGTGTTTGCGTTGGCAGGGCAAGGTGCCCAGACCTATGAGTGAGCAGTAAATACCGTACGCGATGCAGTCGACGGCCTGGGTGCACTGCCAGCTCGGGTAGACGGTGATGGTACACTGACAACCATGATGCGGGCTATTGGCACTCACAACCAGCGACCGGGAAGACACCATAAGGGACGGAAATTGACGGGACAATATACATAGAGGTTTGGACATCGCCATTTGAACACTAGCCATCGCCACTTTCTAATGGGAGGCGCCGGCACCGGATTCAGGGTCATTTTAGGCACTGATGGGGACTGGCACGGTCAGGGACGGCCTCGGGGACTGATCCGGCGATGGATCAATGTCCCACAAGGTCCGCTCGACGTTGGAACACAGCCCGCTTGACGCTCTGCGCCCTCGTCGTGTGTGGCAGTTGGTATTTACAGTGTGGCGCATTTATCGGCGCATCCGGGAGCGTTCCAGAGGGCCGTGCAAGCCCGGAAAGGGTCCGGTCCGCTGATGAAAGATGTCATCCCGACCGGTGCGCACATTTTCCGAACAATTTGGCGCCCGTCCGCCCACCTCACCCCACCCTATCCCCCGCTCGGACCTCACGACTTGGTGGTACAATAGCCATAGACCCAACTCATATATAGATGATCGGGTTGTTCCGAAAGGTCAATCCGACCTCGGACCTCCGGAATCCAAACGGTCACGTGACCCCGCCCATTGCTTGCTCGTGCCAGAACGCTTCTTCCCTCCTATGAAGCCAATGATGCATTGGCTTCTCGAGAGAATATAAGGGGCCGGGCCCGTGCCACCTGAGGATCTTCATATGGCCATTAGAAACATCTTTCCCATACAGGTCGAGTCCCGAGGATGTGCACTGCTCCCGCCCGAGCGACCGCGGTCTGAGCGTAATCACAGATGGCGCTCGTGTACGGCGACCGGGGACCCAATGACCACGAAACCTTTTTCCCTACTCTTTCCTATCATACTAGGATGCGCCTAACAAAAATCAGGTCCCGAGTGTGTCTAGGTGCCGAGTTGGCCCATGTGCTCCTCGTCGCACAGCGGCCGCAAGCCGTACGGTGTTGGGGCCGGGCTCGTGCCACCTGAGAACCTTCATATGGCTATTAGAAACATCTTTCCCATACAGGTCGAGTCCCGAGGACGTGCACTGCTCCCGCCCGAGCGACCGCGGTCTGAGCGTAATCACAGATGGCGCTCGTGTACGGCGACCGGTGACCCGATGATCACGAAACTTTCCCCTACAGTCTTCCCCACCCTAGGGGGATGCGCCTAAAAAGTTTCAGGCCCCGGGGCCACCTGGCTGAGGAGCTGGATCTGGCGGCCCGATCTGGGCGCGGTAAAGATGGCGCTCGGGCGGGCCGCACGGGCCTCGGGCGGCTTAGCTTTTTCGGGACATGAATCCTGACCCTAATACCCTCCCGCCTAAGCGGCACGGAGGAAATCGGTGACGCAAAGCGTAATGTGCTGCAGATTACGCCCGCTTATAGGTATAGAAAATCGGGCAACAGAGATTGCCGAAAATGCCTCAGCGTAGAAAATTGGGCGACAGAGATTGCCGAAAATGCCTCAGCGTAGAAAATTGGGCGACAGAGATTGCCGAAAATGACTCAGCGTAGAAATTTGGGCAGGACAAAGTGCCGAAAATGCCTCAGCGTAGAAAGTTGGGCGGAACTTTTGCCGAAAATAGCAAAATAAATGCTCGTACGCCATGTAACATCATGCCCCATGGTGCGGAGCGTAGCTAGATAGGCATCTCTGCATCACCGAGACACTCCCCGAACCCCTCCCCTGACCTTGCTAACCCTAACCACAAGACACGTCGAACACACAGACCCTCTAATTTTCCGTATACAAGTCGAACGCGCATCTGAGTCAAAGTAAATGTGATCCCGTCCAGAAACAGTCATTCAGACCGTTCAGTCCAAGTTCTCGCCTTGTAGATGGCAGACATAGCATTGAACGCATTGACTGACTCGTCCGCGTTCAACTTAGAGCCCGCAACACAAGTTGTTGCCCGTCAACCGCACTTTGTGTTCATTTCCAATGTCTTCGCAGTCGTATCGCACATCTCCCACCGTCCTACGTTCACCGCCGTGCCGTTGACTCACCGCACCTCCGACGCCGCTCCCCGACCTCCGCACGCTACGCAAAAGTGGTTTGAGCGATGAAAACAAAAGGATTGTGTCCGTTTCAACAGTGTGTTTTCCCTCGGCAGTCTGATTCATTGCTCCGATTGAGCGGTATTCAACCATTGCGACAAGGGAAACACCGGTCCAAGACCAGTTTACGACAAGCGCAGCGTTCTCTCTCAATCGTAAATCCCACCGCACCCTCGCCACGACTCAGAGACCATCCCTCGCAACCACCAACACACACACACACACCGCTCACCCTTCCCGAGACGGAGAAGGCATCTCTGCATCACCGAGACACTCCCCGAACCCCTCCCCTGACCTTGCTAACCCTAACCACAAGACACGTCGAACACACAGACCCTCTAATTTTCCGTATACAAGTCGAACGCGCATCTGAGTCAAAGTAAATGTGATCCCGTCCAGAAACAGTCATTCAGACCGTTCAGTCCAAGTTCTCGCCTTGTAGATGGCAGACATAGCATCGAACGCATTGACTGACTCGTCCGCGTTCAACTTAGAGCCCGCAACACAAGTTGTTGCCCGTCAACCGCACTTTGTGTTCATTTCCAATGTCTTCGCAGTCGTATCGCACATCTCCCACCGTCCTACGTTCACCGCCGTGCCGTTGACTCACCGCACCTCCGACGCCGCTCCCCGACCTCCGCACGCTACGCAAAAGTGGTTTGAGCGATGAAAACAAAAGGATTGTGTCCGTTTCAACAGTGTGTTTTCCCTCGGCAGTCTGATTCATTGCTCCGATTGAGCGGTATTCAACCATTGCGACAAGGGAAACACCGGTCCAAGACCAGTTTACGACAAGCGCAGCGTTCTCTCTCAATCGTAAATCCCACCGCACCCTCGCCACGACTCAGAGACCATCCCTCGCAACCACCAACACACACACACACACCGCTCACCCTTCCCGAGACGGAGAAGGCATCTCTGCATCACCGAGACACTCCCCGAACCCCTCCCCTGACCTTGCTAACCCTAACCACAAGACACGTCGAACACACAGACCCTCTAATTTTCCGTATACAAGTCGAACGCGCATCTGAGTCAAAGTAAATGTGATCCCGTCCAGAAACAGTCATTCAGACCGTTCAGTCCAAGTTCTCGCCTTGTAGATGGCAGACATAGCATTGAACGCATTGACTGACTCGTCCGCGTTCAACTTAGAGCCCGCAACACAAGTTGTTGCCCGTCAACCGCACTTTGTGTTCATTTCCAATGTCTTCGCAGTCGTATCGCACATCTCCCACCGTCCTACGTTCACCGCCGTGCCGTTGACTCACCGCACCTCCGACGCCGCTCCCCGACCTCCGCACGCTACGCAAAAGTGGTTTGAGCGATGAAAACAAAAGGATTGTGTCCGTTTCAACAGTGTGTTTTCCCTCGGCAGTCTGATTCATTGCTCCGATTGAGCGGTATTCAACCATTGCGACAAGGGAAACACCGGTCCAAGACCAGTTTACGACAAGCGCAGCGTTCTCTCTCAATCGTAAATCCCACCGCACCCTCGCCACGACTCAGAGACCATCCCTCGCAACCACCAACACACACACACACACCGCTCACCCTTCCCGAGACGGAGAAGGCATCTCTGCATCACCGAGACACTCCCCGAACCCCTCCCCTGACCTTGCTAACCCTAACCACAAGACACGTCGAACACACAGACCCTCTAATTTTCCGTATACAAGTCGAACGCGCATCTGAGTCAAAGTAAATGTGATCCCGTCCAGAAACAGTCATTCAGACCGTTCAGTCCAAGTTCTCGCCTTGTAGATGGCAGACATAGCATCGAACGCATTGACTGACTCGTCCGCGTTCAACTTAGAGCCCGCAACACAAGTTGTTGCCCGTCAACCGCACTTTGTGTTCATTTCCAATGTCTTCGCAGTCGTATCGCACATCTCCCACCGTCCTACGTTCACCGCCGTGCCGTTGACTCACCGCACCTCCGACGCCGCTCCCCGACCTCCGCACGCTACGCAAAAGTGGTTTGAGCGATGAAAACAAAAGGATTGTGTCCGTTTCAACAGTGTGTTTTCCCTCGGCAGTCTGATTCATTGCTCCGATTGAGCGGTATTCAACCATTGCGACAAGGGAAACACCGGTCCAAGACCAGTTTACGACAAGCGCAGCGTTCTCTCTCAATCGTAAATCCCACCGCACCCTCGCCACGACTCAGAGACCATCCCTCGCAACCACCAACACACACACACACACCGCTCACCCTTCCCGAGACGGAGAAGGCATCTCTGCATCACCGAGACACTCCCCGAACCCCTCCCCTGACCTTGCTAACCCTAACCACAAGACACGTCGAACACACAGACCCTCTAATTTTCCGTATACAAGTCGAACGCGCATCTGAGTCAAAGTAAATGTGATCCCGTCCAGAAACAGTCATTCAGACCGTTCAGTCCAAGTTCTCGCCTTGTAGATGGCAGACATAGCATCGAACGCATTGACTGACTCGTCCGCGTTCAACTTAGAGCCCGCAACACAAGTTGTTGCCCGTCAACCGCACTTTGTGTTCATTTCCAAGGTTCAGAATGACAAACTGCTTCTTATGGCACTTTCGACCAAGTCATTTGGTCTTAATCTCATTGAGAACAGAATCAACCTGAAAAAACTTCTGACATCAAGCGGATAGTCTGTCACAGCCATTCTCACATCTTGGCGTGTATTCTCATGTGAATCCTTAGCCATTTTTTTACTATACACACTCAGCAAACAGTCTCCAGCCCCTTGCTATGGTTGCCAAAGAACTCAGTCAATGCAATATACCACACAAACAGTGCCAAATGTGTTGTGGTGCTCAGAACTACCAAGAGCGAGATTAACTATGTTATTTCTCACGATTACGTGGAAGAAAAATACATCAGAGTGGTAAAAGTCTGCCAAGACCTTACCCAACATGCTTGCTGGGTCTTGCATGAGATATGGTGTGTTTAACATCCAAAGCACCAAGGTACTGACTCCTCCACTTCTCGTCTCCGGGAGAGATGGTGCATCCCGGTACATATTGCTCACCAGCGACAGAAGGCACAACGGCAACCCGATGTCACGAGAGGCTTACCCGGCGCGGGACGTCAGTCCACAAAGAAACCAGTCATACCGTGAAATGCGCCATGAACGAGCTGGCGTATGCAAAGCAGACATGTCAGTTAACGCACCTCAAACGGGCAGCGCAGTTGACGCCACAGTGCGCACAAATCAAATGGATCCAGCCCGTGCACGAGGCGCCATGGTCGACGAGCGTCCTATCATCTATGTCGTCGGCGAGTGATGCCCAGGGTCATCGTCACCGTTGGGCGGCCCACCCTTCAAAACCGCATAGAGTATCCTTATCAACTACGCAGTTTTGTTAGACGGGGAGTCGGGATGACGGCGTGAGAGGTGATCAGTGTACAAGCAACACAATTCTTGAGTAATGATGGCCAGAACCACCTCAGGGTGGCGATGAGAACGAAATTGGATGGGCGCCTCTTTGAAGAGGTTACCCGTTGCGTAAATACAGATCTACGGAGAGATCAGCATAGCAAAGACACGCCAGATCAGACTGGCGTATCCAACGATTGAGAAACGGAGCCACACCTGCAACGGGCGCAAGTTGGGAGTGCCGATGGACCCCGCCCGTTTCCCATCCATCGGCGGTGCGGGATATCGAGTCGTTGTCGCAAATGTCGTCC